>SMMW01000147.1:60000-1260000 GCA_004794655.1 Marisa cornuarietis
TTGTTGTTTATTTGAGACACACCCTTTACAAAATGGTACAAAGTGTACTTGCTTGCATATGGATTTATTACCTTTTTTTTTTGCTGTATGACCACTCTTGACATATTGCTTCTATCTGTATGTTTATGTTTATGGATGACAGCATGTTGATAACATGGTGCTGATCTTTCCAGGCGGGGCTGCCATACACTTATATCACCAAGTGCACAGATGGATGTCAATAACATTTCCACTTTAGTGTGTCTGTATATATAGATATATATATGTGTGTGTGCGTGCGTGTGTGTGTATATATATATATATATGTGAAGTTGTACCACATGCTTTGGGACATTTCCTTATGTGATTTGGGCATGCTTATATTGACATAGTTGTTTTTTCTAGGTGGATCTCTCTTATGCTGTTTGCAGGCTGTCCAGTGTACACCGAATTATCTGGCAATTTGTGTGCACTGTGATGTATTGGTTTATTCAATAAATAATATTAAAACTGTTGTTTTTGTATCATTTGTGAGTAAAGCACAGAATGCAATAAATTAGAAATGTCTTTGAGAGTGTTATTGTTCTGTCGTTATAGATAGGATGCAATATGTTAACAATTCTTGTCCGCGTATACCAGATTGTATACAGGGGCTGAACTAAACTACCATAATGCAAATGTTACATCACTCTCCAACAAAAAGAAGCTTACAAGACGGTCATTTTCTACCTATATATATATATATATAATTATTATATTATGCCATACTATCCTTTTCGGTTGACCATCATCTGCCCACTATACACTTTAACGCATTAGGTTAAAAAAATCTCGGAATTAACAAAAGGGCTCCAAAGACTGACAACCAGAACATTTTACATGAACTGGTATATTTCTTTGCAGTGGACTCCTTTGTTTGACAGAGATATGTATTCCGCACATGAAACAACAAAATAAACGCTTTAGTATTAGGCACCTTGTATTTCAATCAAAACTCTAACAACACATTCACGCCTGAGAAATGAGTTGTGAATCTCCTGCAAAAATACAGATCCTGACACCAGAACCACGGGGTAAGGTCGCAACCTCGGAGTTGACTTCTGCGGTGAAGCAGCCCTCTGAAAAAAGCGAGCTTGGTACGTGTGCCTCTCATGGCAAGCTGTCAAGTCCACGAGGACTGAACACGTCTGCACCTGGCGGCAGTCACGAGCTTATGTCCGAAAGAAGAATAAGCAGCCAATTCCAATTCAATCGCCTAAAAATAGATCACATTCTCATGCGAACGCTTCTTCCGGAGATGCTGGAAACCGAAATGCCAATACAACACGGCGGCTGCATGGTCCAGAATTCAAGAGTGGATCCCGCTGTAAACAGAGAATACATTTAAAAATTAATTAAGAAAGGAGCGCTAAAAAAAAACTAACGAAAGAATTTAAGGACATGCAGTAATGGTTTGTTGTACCTGGATGTGACGTGCTGCTGAAGATACCGCACACACCCCCCCCCCCACCCCTAGACCAGATACATTGTCCACGGTACCCCGGGAATGTCAACCTGCTTGTTGGACTTTTCTTCCGCACACACCTGAATACCAAATACATGTACCCAGCTCACACGGCGTACTGGTTCACTTTTACAAGAAAGTAATGTCACCTATTCCAGTCCAGTCGACTCTTCGTGAATCTGTGTGAATGTGAAGTGATGTGTCGTGAGAATATTTACTAGAAATTCCAGCGCTGCACATTATGTATTCGTTTTATTCAATAATACACTGTCTTAGCATACGAGCAAGTAACCGTATTAGCACATTATATAATATAACAGACCTATAAGGTTTCTTATCCGAGGCCGTTACCTGTTTGCTCAACAGACCGAATCAAACTTTTCTCGCTGATGACCTCATGCACTTAGTGTCCCAAAGTCATTTCCTCTCCGGTACTCGTCAAAATCCGCCAATGTGTTATTGATTACGATTCATTTAACTTGACTTTTGACAAGAATACATTCCTGTCTATCGTACTGTTGAGCTTTGCTGTCAGGTGGTCTGAAGGTCTGTATGTTCGTCTGACTACTGACAATCGTTTTTAATTAAAGAAATGTGATGTATTTATAAACGATGAAGTAAAATGTCTTTTAATTTGTACTGATTCAGATGTCATGAAAAGTTTATTCTTTTTGGCCAGTGTTCTACCTCCTCGTTACAGTAGATGAATCGTGTTTCGGGGAGAAAGTTTCTTTTTGGAAAGTTGGGCGAAAGAAAAGCGCAGATGAAGCAAACGTCGGAGATAAATTAGGGAGCTTCGAGATAAAGGACCCCCCCACCCCCAGCAGAAAAGAAAATGTCCGTTATGGATTTTTTTTTTTGTTTGCTTTAAGGTACCGACGAGGAGCTAAGGCTGTGTATTAATAATCTACCTGTCTGGTGGATTGTATGGTGTCTTATTTTTCTTTCTTCCTCCCATTTTTTAAATCTTACTTTTCTACCTCAATGGCTGTCTCCCTGCTTGCCTCTCTACTGCTATGATTGCCTTGTTTGTCTTTTTCTTCCAGGGCTGGCTGCCTTGCCATGATGTACCCTTCGTTGCTGTGTACGTGGGCGTAAAAAAACCAATCACCCCGCTACCCTTGTTTGTGTCTCTAGTGCAATGATTATTTCCCTGCTTGCCTTGTTTATCTCCTTCACACCCTTCTTATACCTCTACTGGTCGCTGAACGTGTGTTGTTTTTTTTTATAGATATTTCTCTGCCAGCAAGTGAAACTCGCTTACAATAGAATGTTCAAGGTGGAGAAGTATCTGTCTTACGAGAGAAGATTGAGAATCCCTACAAGACTCCACACAAGGTCTAGACTCTTCGGGTCCATGCTGATTTTCCAGTACCCGGAAATAAGCTATTCTCACCAAAGCCATGAAGTGACCCTTAATTTTTTGTTTGGGAGATAGGATGGTTTATACCTTTTGACACTCACGCCACCCTGACACCCACATACCATACAGGCACGCACACTAAACACATACATTCCACTGCACGCGCGCGCGCGCGCGCACACACACACACACACACACACACATACAAGCTCAAAAACACACACGAGTATGGCGCGGAAATGTGGTGAAAATGTTAAAATGTAAAAGGTACAGTAGCTCTATCGGTAAGTAAATGAAAACTGTACAGAAATAACTCCCTTAGTGAGCCAGTGAGATAGTTTGTTGACGAGTGTGGTTATTTTTAAATGTTACATGTATTTTATTTTAAAGAAGTTATTTTCAATCGTTACTGGATATCTGGCTTTGCTCGGAATATCTTCTGCCGCTGACTTCCAGCTTGTGACTTGATTGTCACCTTTAGGTCTGTCACTTCATTTGAGTCCTGCTAATTCATCAGTGTTGCGAAATAGTGAATATTCCTGATGTCCCTGACAGATCATGTTCTGCAACGGAGACAGGTTTCTCTGCCTTCCTTTCCTCCCTGCGTCTCTCTCTCTCTCTCTTTCGCACGCTCTCTCAGATTACGACTCTGTCCACTTTTTCCCCCCCCCGCGCAAAAGACGTATTACGTAATTGTTTCTCTGCTGGGGCCAGCAGTAATATCTTAAAACAGAGAAAGTATGCATGCAAAAACATGATCTGGAGTAATGTACACACACAAAACAAGGCTTACGACCTTCGCGAAATAAAAACGAATATTAAATATTTTCTGCCAGATTTGGTGGGAACAAACAGTGTGATTGGGATCAGTGGTCAAAGAAAGCACACACACGAGCGCGCACGCACGCACACGCACACGCACACGCGCGCGCGCGCACACACACACACACACAGACATACACATACACATCACCTCCCTTTGATTTATTAATAGATGTATACACCATAAATTTAATGTGTGATATTACACCTTTGACTTGGTGTTGTTTCTGGTGTGCAGTCTACAGTCGCTGCCTTGAAACAACCCTCTAGTGGCCGAATGTTCTTTGGCTTTTTAGTTTGTTAAGTCCCAAGATTGCACGACTTTTCAACATTAAGTGGATTTATGAATGCTGCAGAAATTGTTTTGACTTGTATGGAGAAAAAAGAGATTTTGTTGTTGTTTGTTTGTTTGTTTTTGTTGTTTTTTTTTTACTCTAGAGAACATATTAATGGAAATTTGGCAGAAAGATTATCGTAGACAATCTTGAGGCCGGAGAAGAAAGTGCGACAAAAGCCGAGAATCGTAGCTCCTGGAGAGAACTGACTCACTTTTACCTACACCTGATTTTTTCGCAACAGTTGCGAAACCTTGGCGGTGGCCGTGTGGTTGCTGTCGACGCCGAGGTTGAAGGGGAGAAGGTAGATGCCGTTGCCGTTCGAACCCCGCCCAGCACCTTGCCTTGAAACTCCAGACGACCCAGCTTAGCGGGCATGTCCGAATACATGCGCACTAGCAAAGCAGAGACTGAAAGAAAGAAAGAAAGTCTTTCTCATTCTTCGTGTTTTTTCGTTATTTATTTGTTCGTCGTCTCATTTTCTTGCTGCTTCTTCCTCGATTAGTTTCTTCGTCGTTTCTGCGTACATCTAATTTCTCTCCCTTCTTCGACTCGCGTTCTGTAGCGCGAGTGCGTCTTGTCTAAGAGGTTTTTCTTTTCTTTTCCCGTTCGTTGGTAGCCGGAGACTTTAAAGGAATTTCGTGAAGATACGGAAATTTTCATGAAGCTAACGGGTAACCCAACGCTTTCTGCTGTTCACCCAGGAGCGTAGCCGCTTAGTAGTTCGTCAAATGACTCCTTTCATATCTAGCCTGGCTTCCTAATGACTGTGGATATATCCCGTTTCAAAGACTTCTTTCATATGAATTATTAATTCTTCAACCACGAAATCGCAAGAAAAAAAACACGAATCCAGAGAAATGAAGTAAAGACTATTTCCCTAACCAGTTCGAATCTCGCTCTAAGCGCATCACCCCGTGCAAAGTCATAAATGTTGATGGCAGTTTTCTGCTCCTAGTAAAGATGGAGGAGTACAGTGTTTGTGATGATACAAGTTGCACAAAAATTACCGAATATAAAAAGCCCAAGCTACAAGGAAGCGCATGTGCCGTTGCTGAATGTGCAGGAAAAAATTTTGTCGTGAAAAATGTTCCGACTTTGAGATGACAGCGAGTCAACTTTAATTCAATGTGTAAGGGCGATTTCACCGTCTCTACAAAGTGAAAGTTCACGCATACAAATACACTTACAACGTAAATAGTTTGCTGTGTGTAACTGTATTATATGTGTTTCTTTAAGGCTTGATTTTTAATAAATTTTCTGCATTTAAGTTTCAAACAAATATGTGACATAGGCTACATGTAAGGTGTAAGGAATTATTATTAATTTTATGATGTAATCACAGACTGGGCAAAATGAAATTGTTTTCCCCTTGATTAAGGCACTGTAGTCCACGATGTATTTACATCTGGGTTTCTGAACAACCACATTCCTCAGGTTCAAACTTGCAAGGCTTAGTACTTCAATTCTATGTTCAGTTCCATATTCTTCTTCAATGCTGGAGCAAAATAAATTAAGATCTGTCAAAGAATCCGATAAACTGTTTCGATCGCTGGCCTCTGTTCACATGGTCGTTTTGAGACATGGATTGGATGCGCATAATATGTCGTATATTCGCGCTTTTGCGGGACTTAAATTAGAAATCGCCATCTTTGGAATTAGATAATAGATAAACGGTTGTATTTCAAGTGCAGAAATTTACAGAATATATTTCTATTATCTCTACCAACCAGAGTCTGTGTATAAATCAGATCACCAAACTGGGTCCTTACATCCAGTGGTAGCTAACAAAGAAGCCAGCTCCAAATTTACAAAGTTTTTTCTTTTTTTTTGTTGGCAGTGTTAACTGCAGATGCTTCGATTAACCGTTCACCCAAATCATCCGGGACATATGTTTCAGCGCATAATAAACCGCTTTACGTAATAAAAAGAGGTGCGTGAAAAAACAGTCATGTGATGGCGCAAATAGAGATACATAATCAGCAATGTTTTGTCGTCCTTCTATATATGGGTACAACACCCGGAATATAGACATGCAGTACGAATGATTTGTAAAATTTTCAGCGTGACTGGCCATCTACCAAAACAAACGCTTACCCACACGCATACACACTTACCTTCAGATGCGCGTGCGCGCGCGCACACACACACACACACACACATGTACCTGCACATACATTACCTCCTCGTCTCGCTTCCTCCAAACTGATAATGTCATTCTCAAGGGATTTAAAATCTGAAATCCAGCGTGATAAACAATTCATGAAAGACTAATATTTTCTGCATGACATCGTGTTTGACACTAAAGGGCTTAAATTTTTTCTTAAAAAGAAAAATCGTGTATAGAACATAACTGATTTTGTATCCAACCATACTTCAATGATCAGGAAAACCAGGAAGAAAGATCGTATCAAACATTATTTTTATCAGCAATACATGGATTAGCGTTTTTATTAAATATATAGGTAAACAAAAAAGTACTCTTCAAACAAACAACTCCCTACCCCATAACAAAATCGTACAGCTAAAACATCGCTTGGAGAATCTTGCTTTCTTTGGGGAGAAAATGTTGCAAAGTAATAAATATGTATCTTCGGCAGCTTAATGGTGTGAATTTAGCATAAAAACAGTTTTTCCACTCAAGCATTTTAGTTATTTTCATGTTATATTGACTAGGGGCTTCCTTCTAATGTCTTTTTCGTCATTTATTTAATACTAACAAGCAATATTCCCAACAGCATGACGAACGTTTCCTCTACTTCACATGCAGACATATCGAAGCCTAGCTTTACTCAAGCAAATATTTATTTGTATATTGTGTGTTTGTGCAAGAATACCAAACCTCGAAAGCACAAGCGCAATGTAAGTGGATGTGTCGCTGTTGAATGAGCAAGAAATGTGAGGGCATGCAAGTTTACAAACCTACTACCACCACCACCACCACCATCTTTTCGGAGGTTTTTCTTGTGGGCGGAAGACTAGCACTGTCCAGCCCTGATCTAACATTCGTGCAACCCCTCCCCTCCATCACTTTGGGGGGGGGAGAGTCGTAAAGAGAGGAAAGCACTGACCACCCCAGTGGAGGGCTCTTCTGCAGCAGAAAACACGGTTAGCTTTCACGAAACACACAGCACCAATTTCTCTGCGTGATTATATATTCAGGCGCTCGCAAAAGCCGTTAGACAGAATCAGGCGTTCAGAGGACTTCGCTGGAGTTGAGGATCTTTTTGCTGATGCCTCCTCTCACATTCCACCTACGTCTTTGATACCCTTCCTAAAAACACCCACCCACATCCCACACATATACATCCCCTCCACACACACACACACACACACACAAACACCACTCATCGCCACGTCGATGGTATTTGCGTCATATTGCGGGAGTTTACCGAGTTATTCTACAGAATCGCGTTCCACAGAATTGCGATCACTAGCCTCTCGTGAGGCCTGACAAAAAACAAACAAACCCTGCTTCTGTCTGATATGGCCTGCGCCAACGTCAGTCCACTGCAGTAACCTCTTAAGCTACTCCATTCCCTCGCTGATAGATTTCATTCCATTGTGCATAGTTTGTAACTTAGATTCCGTTTACATCTGACGACTTCTAAATGAAACAATGGTTGAGAGCTCAAGCAGCCAGACACACGATCGCCCTCTATTTGTTGTCGTAACTGTTGTTCTTATTTTTTTCTGGTCAGTCTATGACAGCTGAGTATAAAGCCTGAGTCAATCAAATGTTGTTTGATTTCACATCATTTTTTTTAAAATCGCGATTCTTTGACTTTCAGGATTGTCAAAGAATTACTGTGAGTATTGTAAGAGCCCCCCAAAAAAGTCAACAAAGTTTTAGAAAGAGTTCAGAAGAAAAGGACGCCCCATCTGCTCGTCTGTCTTGTACCTCGATCCGTGGACATTGAGCTATAAAATTATGTTTGCTATATAGCTTATATAGCTGTCATGAGCAGCAGTCAGCAACAATGCCGTCCCAATGCGAGGGTGTGTAAATGAAGGAAAGTGTTTTGGTGCGTTTGTTTGTTTGTGTGTATGTGTGTGTGTGTGAGAGAGAGAGATAGAGAGAGAGAGAGAGAGAGAGGTAGATAAAGAGAGTGTGTCTTAGAGAGAGAGAGAGAGCGAGAGACCGCTACAATGATGAATAGTTTTTCCGTTGAGGATGCTGTTGTTTTCAAAAGTATTATACCAAGTCCTGAAATTTCATGCGTCTTATGTCAAACGTGTAGATTTCCCTTTCAGGAGAAAAAAGTGATAATCTTGCATCTCATGTTGTGTCTGAGCTACAAATCATACTAAAACAAGTGGAATAGTTATGATCCAACCCTAGTAAAGATGTCTACATAGTTCATTTCATGACATCGAATGCGTGTATTCTACTTTACATTCCGGCGACAGAGGTTACGAAGGGACGCCCTCTGTTGTGCGAAATAAAACTCGCAATTTTGTTCTCCATGGACCTCTTTAAGCAATTTACAGCACTTCAAGCGAGGTCGTCTTCGATGTTGAATTTTCGCATCACATACCACAGATCCTCGTGCCAGATTCTGTTAAATGTATTTTTAAAGTCGAAGGAAACCGTGGAAGATGCCGCTAGTACTGTAGATGATTTCCAATCATGATGCGGCAATTGAAGATCTGTTAAACTCTCCTCCTCCCTGGTCCAAGGCCAGACTGTTCTTCTGCTAGCATTTCTTTTGTGTTGGTGCTAGTGTGATTCTGGATAACTTTCATCTTCACTTCGCTTTAGTGGTGGATTGGGCAAAAAAAAAATTCTGCGTATTCAGTTAGTGCCACTTACAGTATCTAATTCTAAAGCAAAGAACCCCTCATCAGAACATCCACGAGGAAAATACAGTGTAACAGTCTAATCTCGATAATATAGTTACTCTAAAATTACATTAAATAACATTAACATTTTGCTTAAAAGACTAAAATTCGGGATGCGTGGTGTTCAGTAGACTAAGTGTATTTCTTTATTTTCAGAAGATTTCACCGTAAACAGCTGTCCTCGTCTGGTAGATCTGCAACGCGACAGACGTGCCTTGTGCTGACAATAACGCGATCGCTGTCCGGGTGCCGTTGATGCTGTGGCTGATCTACAACCGCATGATGGTCGACAGGCTGTCGACATCGCCACCCAGGGTATGAGTCACGCTGGATTCGACACCGACAACGGTATGCTTTGGAGACGCCATCAGCCCTGTGACTAAAGAAGGAAATATGGAATAATTAATCCATTAATGATTTAAAAGAGAAATTTAACAACTAAGTGCATCGTCATCGTCATCATCATCATCATCATCGTCGTCGTCATCATCATCATCATCATCCAAAAAATTTAAAAATCGTCAAAATATAATGACTAATAATAATAACAGACGTTCAGCTCTAATTAGGATGAACGAGATATCTCGTCACAACATTATGGAACACCATAACATAAAAAGCGAGTTAACCAACAAAACATATCTTCTGCAGGATGCAACTAATTCTGAGCAAGATTTTGATGTAGATTAACATAAACCACCAGTCTGTAATCCTTCCTAGCATTATTGCTAACTGTGTCTTGTAAAGTGGACTATTGTGTTATGTTCCCAAATAGTATCCATATTTTTCTTCTTTCTGTTGTATTCTTCGGCTTCATTTTTCTTCTTGGAGAGACTCTGTGCAATGAGTTAGAAACTTTAGTTTTTATAAGCTCATGTCATGATAATCTGTGCGGTTTCTTCTCCAGCAAGGGATACTTAGAGAATATTGAAAAAGGAAGAAAAAATATAAGAATTTGTGCGCCGAGTGTAGTCTTTGGCACCAAACCTGTAAAAGCCATTAGTCTAAATCCGTTCACTTCACTGCAGATTACAAGCAGATTTTAAAATATTACCAGCCCAGTTTACCCTTCATTTTTGCTCCTAGTTTCCTCAGTGCTAGCAAAGTCTTATCACCGTTTTAGCATTCATAACAGTTTCCAAGCTCTTTGTTGACGAGTGGGTTTTTGTTGTTGTTGTTGTTTTTGTTTTTTGTTTGTTTTTTTTTTTGGGGGGGTACTACACGGTTAAACTGATATAATCATCCTGGAATATCTTGAGATAATAGTTTGCTGTTTACCCCCTTGTACGTCAAAAAATCCGTTCGTATCTAAAGTTATTTTCATTTCGGATTTCTCCGAACTTGTCGGTGCTATGTGTCGTCTTGCTGGCTTCATCTAATTTTGAAAATTCTTCCACAGTGAAGGTTACAAAATGTTGGAAATCGTCATCTCTCAAAAAGTTCACCTCCATCTTTTTTTCCCCGCTCAGCCTGCTGCGCGCAGTGACCATGTAACCGTCTCGTAGACTCTCGTCCTTTCTCGCAAGGTAACGTCAGCATCACTCAGCGCGTTCTGGAAGCTTCGCGCCTGCATCCAGGGGCTCTTTTGTCGCAACAGTTTACTGCTGTGACGGAGGCGAGACCTGCCGAAACTCCGTGTCTCTCGAGGCCTGGCGCGGGGCACGGGGGAAAATGGAGGGTTGTCTATAGACGGCGAAGGCAGGCCATTCCCCAACCGCACCACTGTACAAGCTACGGTATGTGCCTTGCCTCTTAATAGCCTGCGCTTCCCAGCCGCCGACGTGCACCATCAAGAACCTACTTATTAACGCTCACGTGCAGCCTTCCCCGAGAGCATTAGCCCCTTCTTCAAGCGGTTGAAAGAGCTCCCCGGCTCCTGCTCTTCTTCCTCTGGTCCCTCCGCGTCCCGCCGTCACCCTTGACCATTCGACAGTCACTCCCAGAGATTTCGCGACACAAAGCATCGGAAAGAATTACTGGAGCAAAGCAAGGGAAGGGGGGCAGCCCAGTATGTGAGAAAGGTGTCCAGTGCGCAGCGGCGGGCGATGGTCTTGAGTTGGTTTCCCGTTGGTCTGGCGTTGGTCTTGCAGTGGTCTGGAGACGAATCGGTGCAAACGCCACTCAGTTTCTAGTAGGTGTGTGTGTGTGTGTGTGTGTGTGTGCGTGTGTGTGTGTGTGTGTGTGTTCTAGGTTGGTGGGAATTCCTGTAATGTTCCTGTCATGTCATATTACGTACTGACTTTGCAATGAGCAGATCTCTCTGGCATGTCCAGCCAATGACTGCATTTAACATTTAAATATATATATTCCCTTCGCCAATTTACCCTCGGGTAGTGAATGTAAGTGGTTCACCGTGTCATATCCTGTGCATCTGGAAGGCGGTGCCCTACCGTTTCCTCACGCTGCCGGTACTTTCCCCATTTTAGGTTGGACACCTGATGGATGCATTGGGGAAGCTTCTGGCCATTGGCTCCAGGCAAACCGGCAGCCTTTTCTTCAGTGTCTAGTTACAAACTAATAAAATCGTGGTGATTCTCATATTTTAACGACCATATAGCCACAAGCAGTGTTCTTGGTGCCCACCTTGAAGCTGCGAACTGCTCGCTGCCTCCTCCTTAGCTTCCTCTTCTTTCTTCCAGTTTCAAAGATCTCTTTCTGAAGAGTGGTGGAGTTTCTTTCTATTGGCACAGAGAAATGAATAGTAAACTTTTGAAGAAAATCCCTTTTGTAAAAACGTTTTCGAGAATTTTAAGTTCAGTTATGAAAGGCTTTATCCTCCTCATTTTGTCCATGAGCTCTCTTTCTTACTGTACACGATGCGTCTTCTTCTTAATCTTTTGTGCGTGTAGCCTGGATGAATGTTTTTGACAAGAAAATACATAATTTCGCGGAATCAATATCTCTGTAATATACCACGCGACAACCCAAATGTGGTCTCCTGTCCTCTCAGTTTTGCTGCAGGCTTTGTTGGTGAAAAGACTGGATAATTATAGTAGTTGGTCACACAGACGAAAGGCGACAGTAAATGTGGGTCTTCTGTTGCAGAATTCGTTTTAGTGTGAAAGAGCTTTACTGGAGGAAGAGAGTAATTGGGGGACTGCAGTGATAGAGCAACTTGATAGGTTACAAAGAGTTTTACTGGAGGAGGAGCTTAGATTAGACATTTTCTACTGCTGCAGTTTCTTCAATTTATCACAGAGGCTTAAAAGTTACAGTGGAGGAAGAGGTAGGTCATCTAGTGCGTCTTTAAATTAGGCCATCCGATGTAAAACGGACTTTATGGACATTTACTCATAATAAACGCTTGTTTCCTCTTGGAGTAAACATGTTTCCAAAAACTACTGTCTGTTCTCCAGATCTTGGGTTCCGGCTTTGTAACGACTTCACTTTCTCCATCAGGAGGACTACCTTGATCTTTGATTTACTGTTAACACAAAAAGTTAGAGAAGAAAAAAGGCTAACAGGGACCTTGCCACAAGACTATTTAAGGAGAAGAAATCCTTAGAAAGAAATTCTTGTATGCTGTGTGTGAGAGAGATAAGTATTTTGCTAACCCCTCATTTCCTGGCGTGTTAAAATGAGAGCCTATAGACTATTGACTTAGTGAATTTATTATATGGTTACTTCATATTAATATTTTATGTACATTATCAATCATCTTCACCTTAAGCGCATATGCGTTTGTGTTCGTGTGTGCTTGTGCTCACTATCGTGATTTTAATTCTGTTTAATTGTTACTTCCCAGTTTACCCCTGGCATGGAAACCATTTTGTTCTCTCTCTGTCTTCTCCCTCCGTCGCTCTCTCTTTGTTTCTTGCTTTCTTCCAAGGTAAATAACAACTACTTATTTCTTGATAAATTAAGATGCAACAAAGTTTTGGTTGTATACACTTAAAGAAAAGATCATTATCATCATGAAGAAAGAAAGAAAACTTTAACGATTCTTATCAAGATGTGTGTGTGTGTGTGTGTGTGTGTGTGTGTGTGTGTGTGTGTGTGTGTGTGTGTGTGTGTGTGTGTGTGTGTGTGTGTGTGTGTGTGTGTGTGTTAGAAGATATTTTTTAGCGTGTTTAGACACAGCCTGTCCTCTAAATGTGACACTTTAATTACCGTCGTGTCCCATCCATACTGTGGAGAGAAAGCCTAAGAGTACCCAGGCCTTGTACTCCATTCTCTAGTAGATTGGTGTTAGGCTGGTGCTCACCCTGTGTCTGTACTCTAAAATGGGCTGCTCGTGGCTTGCGTCAACTTCTTGCTCGGGAAATGTGAGGTGATACCAGAGAACGGTTAAGAGTAGTCTGATGTTATCGGCAAAAAAATATCTCGTCTTCTTCGAGGCAATGCGTGATCAATACGAGGCCAAAAAAGGTAATTCAGAGTAGATACTGCATTAATTACTTAGGCGGCGGTAGCTAGGGACTGCAGGTAAGGCTATTTCTTAGACAGCCATGGACAAAGTGCAACGTGGAAAGTCTAACGCACACAGGTGAAAAGTTTGGAGGTCGGCGGATAAACTTAGGGTTTGAATCTAGTGCTTGGTTCTACAATCTACATCCATAGTATTAGCCACTGTAGTCACAAACCAGAGGTAAAACAACCTCCGAGACAGTTTACCTCTGATCCAGACCTGCGACCCCTGACCTCAGGTTTTTAGGTAGAACAGAAATCACTGAGTCCATACAGAGAGGATAGATAAATATCTATATGGCGGCTACACCTATGTCCTACAAGTAAGTCAAGGCCAGTACTTCCATGACAGTGACAATGCTAGGATAGTGGCTGTCAAAATATGGTTGTCACCTCTCTGTTACTGCCATCAGAACTTTGCTGGAAAAAAACTACCCTAGGCGTTCCTGAACGGTACAATGTGTGAGGACGAACAAGGGCGCTCGCTCTTTATCTGTCCGTCTGTCCATCTGTTATGTTTGTCCTGTATCTGTGTTACTCTCTTGCCTTCTCGTTCCCCTGTGTGTGTGTGTGTGTGTGTGTGTGTGTGTGTGTGTGTGTGTGTGTGTGTGTGTGTGTGTGTGTTTGTGCTTAGGGATTGTTTTTCTTTTCGTCACCAAGAAGACGGAGATATAAAAATGTCGCCTCGAACATCGTTGGGTCAGTAAACTCTTGCTCTTTTAGATGAATAGCTTGAAACGGGTTTCAGTCTCATAATGGCCGAAGCCCGCTAAGCTCACAAAGATTATTATGGAGAATTCTCTCAGACTTTTGAGACCAACCAGTATTTAGCTTCTTATTATCCCTGTATTTAATATTAGCAATCAGCGCTCTGTCGAGTCTTGCAAGTCCTCTGATGTAGCGGTGGTTAAAAAAGTACATAAGGTATGTTTCTACTAGTATCGAAAACTCTTCCTACTTTAGGACCATGACCGATTCCCTTATTTGTTATTATAATTCTTTTCCTCTGAACTTTGTTTGATGTCTATAGACTGGATAGAGAAGGCTATCTCCAGTCACGAGACTCCCTGGTGCTGTAGCTATGACTGGAGATATAGCAATCTCAGGTAGCCTTCTACTTCCGGTCGTAAGAGTGAAAGTAGGAAAGAAATTCAGAGAGAGAGAGTAAAAGAAATTGTACCAAAATAAATTTGTCCGACCTCTGGTCGGGTTGTAATTTGTATCAGCCCATGAAACAGTTACAGACTTCTTTTGTAGTCGTTTAGAGGGGAGAGACGTGTGTCAACATCTCGACATGCCTATAGTGAGGAGTGATAACAAGCACTCCCTAGGGTAGTTCCTGTTATTTTGATGATACGGCCCTGCAAGGCAGAAACAAAGGGTGTCACTAATGTGGTGGCCAATCGCTTTCCTGGGGTTATTATAGATAAAAGGTAGATAGTTGACACGCGATCTCTCACTTGCTCACTCACTCACTCAAGGAGAGAGAGACACACACACAAAGAGAGAAAGAGACGCGTGCGCGTGCACACGCACACATGTACGAGTAGTAGCAAGCGAAGACTTTAGAAAATAAAGGGAGAAAAACCTAATAGAGGGTTGTTTTTCTAGCTTCATTCAGTTCTCTCCCTTTAATAACTGCCGCCATTGAGGTAACAAACACTGAAACAATAATAATTTAAAAAAAACTTTTTTTCACTTTCTAAAAATTTTAAACAGAGCAACAACGGCTGAAGAGGTCATATCCTCAAGATCGTCATCTTTTGAAGCAGCTACTTGTTTATAACATCGCAGTGCTAAGTCCGCAAAATGAATGTTATCTTCAAAAAAAATAAAAGTTACAGAGCAGGGTGGGCCCATTGTCCACGGTAGTAAACTAACACATGCATCCGATCATGTAAGGGCTTCAAAAACCATGTGTCGGTAAAAAAGGTAATTTTTGTCTTCATTGTGTAAATGCTTAACCATGGTGAACATTTAGACTAAGTTCTGGTATAGCTTAAGATTTCGAGAGAGCTAGGATTGATGTAGGCTAACAGTTCCATTTTCTGTCCTTTAATATTATGTTTACATGTATCGAGCAGCACTGGCGGCTTAAGTATTCTTGGATATAATAATATCTTTTTTTTTTGGGGGGGGGGGCGACTTCAGTGAGCTGCTATGTGCTGTTGTAGACTCCGAGGTTGAAGGTCATGAGGTATCCGCTTTTTCGGAGAATCGCTGTGTGTGCAGTAATCTCAGTTTCAAACGGCTTTACTTTATTTCTAGTGAATATTTTTAGATATAGTAAACAAAATTGTGACTAACGTGGAATTTTGCAGCAGATGATGGACGGCTCAGCGACATGTGCTACTTCAACGGCATCAACATTGCCTTTCACTTGCAGAGATTGTTATCCTACTATCACTGTATATTCTTGCTCATTCTGCTATTAAATATTCAGATGACTAAAGCTGGTTTAGTTTTCGTTCTCAGTAGGCGTGTATCTTCAAAGTCTTGATAAGAACGAATATCGGGGTTTTGGTACGAAAGTGTAACATGAATTACCGAGGACTAAATTAAAGTACTTAAAACTAGACACGTGTTGTGCAACTGCCTCTAGGCGCTAGTTACACAACATGTTTCTAAACCTTAAAACTGTTCTAAAGAAGCAAAATCTCTTCTCTGACATTGAGATGCATTGCACAAAGAACATACACAAAATTGTACTGACAGGACGCTAAGTCAGACTTAAACGACTTTATCTTTCTTAAACCAGTTTTAGTTTTTTTTTTAATTCTAAAATTGTGGTCGCACTTTAAACTGATTATCTAAATAGATGTAAGGCCTAAAAGTATTTAAAATTAGAAATGTGTTGTGCAACTGGCCCCAGGACTCTGTGGACATCAAACAGACGATAATCAACGGGAATTGAGAAGAAAGAAAGTGATCTATTGCTGGCTAGGCCAAAGGACATCAGAAGCTGCTGACGGGAACGGTTTTAAATGCCATGCTCCGGGTCAAAGGATTTGATGGCCCGAAGCATGTAACTTTGCAATGCCCGGGGCTCTGGCTTGGCTAAACCGCCCGAGAACAGGCGAAATGAGAACTCAGAGTCTGTGAAATTGGAAGAAATAGAAACCTTTCATCATTTACTATGTCGCTACATCGAATTCTCCTTTTCTTTCAATTTCCTTTCTTGTTACTCATTCTTTAACTGGATACTTGCTCGTTTTGACAGCAGTCTGATTATTTTATTTTATTTTATTTTATTTTGATGATCCCATCTCTATTTCGGAGACAGGGAAAATCACTCTTCACGTGGCACATTTCTATCTCCTCAGCTGGCGTCAAATTTTTATATCTGTCTCAGTCATACTATCCTTGACTTGCCACCCCACATTGTCACCTTTTTATGTTTCTGCTATGTTAGTTATGTTAGCTTTGTTAGGTAAGACCTATGCGATAAGCAAATACGTTCCTTTTTCTTTGTCTTGTAGCAGTAAAAATATTGCTTCTTAATAAAAGAAAACACATATTTGTTCGTTTTATAAACACATTAAAAATCCCTTTTCTCTCCTCTTTCAGCCTGACAAATAGCCTCTTCTTGCTGATTGATGCTGGGTACATGCTACCTCCAAATCGGTAGTGGGGCGACCATCCCTAACCCAGCGGGTCCCCAGGTGGCAGATAGGGGAGTGGCCCTTAGATATAAGGGTTAGCTGCGAAATAAGTCTAGGTCCCTTATGGGTCCTCGATCGAATAAGCAGTCCCGGACCAACTGGCGGTACACCTAACAGGATGGGGCGGGTAAGTAGGTGGCACTACTATACCCCACCAAAATCCCCCAGATGTCCCAGGACGGGTGTATCATGCGAGTAAGAGCCGCGCTATAAGCTCTAGCCCCCTGTGTTCCCAGGGCCAGTTTCTGGACTAGGAACGGGAGGAGGTTTGGCCCCCTACGTGCGGCATGCAGGCCCACCGGTGGGTGGACAAGCCCTGGTGCCCACGAACCAAACCCCGAGGTGGGTCCTCGGCACCAAAAACCAGCCCTGTGCTCCCAGGGATAGGCTTTTGAGCCAGAAGCTAGGAGAAGGAAAACTCTGATATAACACCCGGCCAGAGGATGGTCGTCAGCCTTGGTTGGCAAGTCTTCTACGAGAAGGAAAACTCGGACAAGAAAAACCAACGCCGAAGACTGATGCGCTGGGCCAAAGTGCGCGTAACGGCAGTGCAACGCTTTCCGCTCAAATGATGGATGACAACAGATCAAATCGTGATGATGCTTTACCTGTGGAGTCCCCCCGGGCAGGTAGAGTGTCGGGTCCCGAGCCTCAACGGGATCCACCCCAAGTTACCGGCGGTCACCCCGTCCCGCGATGTGGAGTCAGGTCACGGAAACGGAGGGTAATGGCTACTGACCAACGAAAAACAACAGCCCGAACAACCAGACCTCTAAACATCCTTCAATGGAATGCTGAAGGGGTTTTCAACAAAAAGCTACCTCTCACTGAGAGGCTACATACAGACAACATAGATGTAGCCTGCATCCAGGAAACCCATCTCAACCCAAATCATCGCTTTGTAGTGAGAGGTTACCAAACTTTCAGGCTGGATAGGGAGGAGAGACACAAAGGAGGAATTCTGTTTATAGTCAAGAACAATATCCCAGTACGAGATTTCACTATTGACACAAATCAACAGTCGGAGATCCAAGGCATAACCATTCACTTGGAAAATACAGAAATAAACATAATCAACCTATATTGTCCTCAAGACAAAGAACTGTCCCTCCACCTCATCAACATTGCTGAGGAAAATACAATAATCCTGGGAGATTTCAACAGCCATTCTACCTGCTGGGGATACACAGCGACCGACAAGAGAGGAGAGGAGGTAGAAGACTGGCAGATAGAAAACAGACTGATGCTGCTGAATGAACCAGATGATCCGCCAACATACTTCTCCAGAAGATGGCTCACCACATCTACCCCAGACCTTGCTTTTGCCACCGGAGATCTCACAAAAAAAGCTAGAAGAGATGTTCTGAGCCAGCTAGGGGGAAGTGACCACAAACCAATTAAATTCAGTGTTGAAACAGATGAGGAATCTCAAGACCCCAAACTGTTTCCAAGGTGGAACTACAAGAAGGCCGACTGGGAGATGTATGCCTCTCTGACTGATGTATACACCAAAAACAACAACAAGAAAGACCGCAACATCAACAGACTAGTCAAGGACCTGAACAGGGCCATTCTAAAAGCCGCCCAAGAAACCATACCTCGAGGTGCAAGACGAAATTACAGACCTTACTGGACAGAAGAGTTGCAGAATTTAGAGAACATCGTACAAAAGGCCAGAGAAGAAGTGGAAAGCAACCCCTGCAATGAAAACAACATTACCTTGAAAGCTGCCACTGCTAAATACAGAAAGACATATCTGCAGGCTGCAAGGAAAAGCTGGAGGGAGAAAACAGAACAACTCAATTTGGATAAAGCTCTGGAAATTAACAAAAACAATGAATGATGAATGTACCAGAGGAGCCCCAGTCGTCATTGAGCACAACCAAGAAATATACTCGGGAAGAAAGGCAGCAAACATCTTCATAGATAAATATGAAGACTTCAGTAACATCACTGTGACACCAGAACGGAAAAAACAAATACGACTGGAGACCAAAAACCAAGAAGAAGAAGAAGAGAAAGAAGTAGACGAAGTAATGACAAAACCCTTTTCCATGCAGGAGCTACAAGAAGCACTGAAAGCATTGAAAGGAAAAAAGTCACCAGGGCCAGATAAGATCACGAATGAAATGCTCTTGCATCTTGGCTCCAGAGCCAAATCGGTCTTGTTGAACACCTTCAACAACAGCTGGAAAAGTGGACATGTACCACAAATTTGGCGCGAAGCAGAGATGGTACCAATCCATAAGAGAGGAAAAGATCGAAAGAAAGTCGAAAGCTATAGGCCCATCAGCCTCACCAGCTGCATGGGAAAGCTAATGGAAAGACTGATCAATACTCGGCTCAAATGGTACATGGAAAAGAATGAAGTCTTTGCACCACAGCAGGCTGGCTTCAGAGAACATAGGTCTACCGAAGATCAAGTGACCTACATTGCCCAGAAGATAGAAGACGGATTTCAAGAGAAGAAAATCACCCTAGCAGTGTGGGTTGATATGGAACGAGCCTTTGATCGAGTGTGGAAGGATGGACTGAGATTGAAGCTCCGTCAGTGTGGCGTAGCAGGACCCATGCTTAAATGGATAGAAGAGTACCTGCACAACAGGCAAGCCAGAGTACACCTCAGTGGGCAGTACAGCAGGAAAAAAGTACTGCGGGATGGCGTTCCACAGGGCGGAGTTCTCTCCCCTACATTATTCCTCATCTTCATCAATGACATTGTTCGAGATCTCCCGAAAAATGTCTTCGGAGCCATTTATGCAGATGATCTCGTGCTCTGGTGCACAGAAGAGCACATTACCACAGCAAACTACAGAATGCAAGAAGCACTGAAAGTCCTGGAAGCGTGGACCCAGAAGTGGCTCGTGGCTATCAACACACAGAAAACCACCTACACTATTTTCAGCCTGTCCCCCAAAGCACAGAGGGCAACGCTGAAGATCAATGGACATACATTGCCACCAGAAGACACCCCCACTTACCTAGGTGTGACCCTTGACCGTCATCTCACCTGGAAGCAACACCTGGAGAAATCACAGGAACGGGCAAAAACCCGCCTGGCGCTGATGAAAAAGCTCACAAGCTCAACGTGGGGAGCAGATGCGAAGATTCTGAAGAGACTGTACACAGGAAGAGTCAGACCGGTACTGGAGTATGGAATGGCAGCATGGGGAACTGCAGCTAAATCGAATTTCGACAAAGCATCCAAGGTCCAGAACCAGGCAGCGCGTATCATCACTGGTGCCATGCGATCTACACCCATTTCTGCCCTGGAAACCGCCACTGGCCTGGAGTCGGTGGAATCAAGGCGCGACACCAAGATCCTGACACAGTCTGCAAAGCTGAAACGTCTGCCAGACCATCCAATGAAACAAAGGATGGAACAACCCACAAAAGGAAGGCTGAAGCGCTCCAGCTTCATCCACCAGGCCAGACTGCTGGAGCGAAAGAATACAGACCTCTTGGATCAGGAACCAAAGGAAATTCCTAGGACGCAACAAAACCCTGCCTGGAAGCGTACTAGCGAGCCTCGAATCCAACTCAGCATTCCTCAAGTGGAGAAGAAAGGCACACAGAGCGACGAGGTACGCAAGGCCCTTGCCCTGGAGCACATACATGCTCACTATCCAAGACAAACATGGACTCACATCTACACCGATGGATCTGCTACGGAGGCTGTACGAGATGAAGGAGCCGGTATCTACATCAGATACCCAGGTGGGAATGAAAAAGAACTGTCCATCCCCACTGGCAAGTATGCCACCAACTCGGACGGACGAACTAATTAACGAATGAATGATTAGCAAGTGTAAGTGAAACTGGGAGAGTGGTAGAAGAAGCAGGGGAGTGCATGTAGGGCTAGTGTGTTCGAATTTTCCCAGTTTTCCCTACATTTCGTTGTAAAAGTGTAGCAGAAACGTGGATTAAGTGGAGTCTAGAAGTTCAGTGCTCTTAACTTTTTGAGGACCAAGGAACATGTGCCCCATAGCTTTCAACTGCCCTCAAACTCGATTGAATTAAATGAGAGTGGTGAAATTTGTATGTAAACCCTCAGTTTATCAGGGAACTTTATACAACTAAGGCTCGTGTTAAATAATCCATTAGTTTCGTTATCAGATTGGCCGGAATTTTCAATTTAAAGACCATCCGAAAAATTGAAATTTTTTTTTAAGTAAAACAGTCGATGTGTGAATAAGATAAATTGTCACAGGATGTCATTAAGTAAATGTACTAATGTTTTTGCTAGCTTATTTTCTTGCTGGTTTTTCGAAAAATGTTTGATTTTCTGCCATAGGGATGTGTTTGTTCCATGATCTATCTCGAGAATTATGCGCAACAGCGTTATCAAGTAAAGATGTTTGGAATCTATACGCTATTTTAACACTTAATATGCCATAAATGCTAAAATTACTTGCGTGCAAGCCTTCCGATCTTGAAAGGGTTTAAAGGCACATACCTGACGTGTCGATCCACCATTTCGTGTTTTCTGTTCTAATCGCGACAGCATCTCTCCAGTTAGAAAAAAACTTTTTGGACTTAATACAGTTAGACTCCCATCCACAATAAGGTGAGAAATCCTATAAGTACGAAGGCCTTGCACTCGATTCTGCAGCAGACAGGTCAAAATGAAGTAGACAGCTGACGCTGTGTCTCTGGTCCTCGTCACTGGCTGGATGCTCGACTCTTCTATGACTTTTCTAAAATTGTGGTGATATCGGAAAACAGTTGTTAGAGATCTGATTTTATCACTTAATTCTTCTAGTATCCCTGGTTAAGCTGTTGTGAAGGACCAAAGAATGTGTAGACAGGTTACACCACACACATGGACTACACGGCACGCTTCACGTGTTCTTTCAATCAACACAAAACACTAAGATCTGCACATGGGTTTCTCGAGCTGTGTACTTGAGGTGGGGTTTCTAACTAAGTTGTATAGGGATCAAGATACATCAGTAATCCTTCAATAAATTCCTAAACATAAATCAATATATCAATAAGAGAACATGAATCACGATAGACATCACTATCAATCCATCATTACAATCAAAACCAACTCTTACAACTACTGAACCGATTCTCTACAGTTCCAAGTCATTAGGTATCCGACCGAAAAAGACGTATAAACCAATCGTCCCGCCACGAGAGTCTTTTGTCAACTATGAAGAGATCAACTTACATACAGTTTCCAGTCCTCTTCGCATTCATTCCGTCTCTAGCACATATATATATATAGAATTATCTCCCTTGCCCCGGTTGGCGCGCAGAATCCTTCAACGGAGGGTCGTATTCCCTGGGGTCAGGCACACAGCAAATTTGAAGGTGATCCTTCCAGGTCGTAGGGCACTCAGCTCCTGACGACTATGAATTCTAGATCGTAGGGCACACAGCTCACTGGCGATATTACATTCCTGATCGCAGGGCACACAGCTCACTGACGATATTATATTCCTTATCGTAGGGCACACAGCTCACTGATGATATTATATACTTCTGGTCGCAGGGCACTCGGCTCACTGACGACAATCTTCATCCAGCCTTCTCGACCCCCTACCTAATTCCTGAAAATACTTATGTTTTCATGAGTACTCACACCACTGCATTGTCACATTATATTCTACCTTCATAGCAATCGCACTTATTTCTTAAAACCATCAAATCTCATAAACGCACATCATGCTCTCCAGGCCAAGCATTAAAGAAAAAAGCTATCACAAAGATTAATCAACAAAACAAAACATCCCATACCTTGGCTATGCAAGGAATTAGTTCTGCTCCCCTCTCACTTTCACACAGTACAATCTCCTACGTCCTTACACTAGGACGTTAGGTCGGGGACTAAAAATCCAATCAACTCAGTTGCCTTACAGGAAATCGGTGACTACTTTACTCAGTCGCACTATGAACCATACTCACATTCATCAAATCTCATTCAAGGGGGACTAGTATTGCTTCTTAATACCTAAAGGGGACTAACTCTCATTCTCACATTCATATTTTCGCGTAAAGGAGAAACTAGCCCTGCCTTACAACCTAGCAGGGAACTAACTCTAGTTTCTCCCTTACTATCACGGGTCGATCCGTGACAGCTGTCCTTGCCATGGGTGGAGGTGAATGTTTTCACTTATTAACGCAGACGTCCGCGTTTTGGACGTCGTGAGTGCCGGCGATATCTGCACCATACGACGATCCTAGACTTGGCATCGGAGGATGGGATGGAGACGAAGGAGAAAGAGAGAGAGATAGTGTGTGGGGGGGGATATGAGGGGTGTATATCCGTGAGTTTGTGTATGTGTTTATGCGGTTTTTTAAGGGAAAGGGTAAACTCCCTTTGTCTGCTGTGGAGATAATTTTCCCATAGTCTTCAGGTATCTGATGTAAAGCTTGCTAGAAATCTCAAACTAGTTGATTAACGAGAAGCAGCTAGCTAAGTTCCTCAAATTTTGCTGTCACCCTATCTGTATTTTTGGCGCCGATCATCCAACTTTGCAGATTTATGAACCTGCTCCCAGAAGCAAGCAGACTGCTTATTGACTAAAGAAACCGCCGACTACCCTTACACTATTGTACTCGTCCATTTATTCCCACAATTAATAATAACAACGCATGCTATCCGCGCTTGAGACAAGAACGAGAGATGGACCTGCATATTAAGGATGGAAGGATAAACAATCGTGCAGACAAGTAATAAAAAACAAACACAGATCGAAGACGCAAAGAGGAATCAGGGAACAAACAGTAAGGACTGACAGTTTCGTGAATCTGCAAAGGAAGACGAGCGGGCGGGCTAGTCAACAGATGGTAACAGTAAAACAAAGGATCAGAAGGTGAACTAGCAACATGTGGTTTGATGTTAGCAGTAATACTCATGAAACAGATGTAATTTTAGTGCATGTTTAAAGAATTCGACGGCTGGTAGGTGGCGGATATGGAAGGGGAGAGAGTTCCACTGTGATCATATGTGGTTGTTCTGGTGATAGGGATAGTTACATATGCTCAACAGACGAACAGCGGAGTTGTGTGGCTGGGATGTAGGGGAAGAGAAGTTCAGGACGAAGAAGAGGAGTGAATTGGTTCTGTTTTCTAGCTCTAAGCACGTGCAGGTAAGTCCTGGAGTTCATTCCTTTACACATTCATTCGCACAAAATAATAATGCAATGAGTGTAAAAATAAAACTCTTTAAATCTATTCTTTGTTCTGAGATTGTTGTCATTCACACAAACAACACAATGGGTGTAAACATTTTAAATGTATTCTTTGTTCTGGGATTGTTTTCATGTCACCGGTTTCCTAGCAACACGCCCATCCAATTAAAAGCACACGAAGCTCATTTTTTAAAGCAAATTTTAATCATCACTTGAACGTTGAACACTAGATTAAATATACATGGCACAAAATTTCATTGCTATTACCTCTCTGAGATCATTTGTTATTTTTCAACAATTTCTTGCGACGCCGCTTTGTCACATGCGCGCGCGCGCGCACACACACACACACACCTCACCACCACCAACTCTGCACTTTTAGATTCGGGGCCAATAGCAAAAAAAAAAAATCTTTTTAGCGTCGGCACTCTCCTTAGTGGCTGGCTAGGGCCACTGACCTACGCCTTGCAGGTGAGTTGTATACTTCTTGTGAAGAAGAGACTGTGTCCATTGCCCAGGGTTGAATGTCTGTCTGTCCAAGTATCAAAAAGACAACGGCTCCTAGTACGTTTAAGGAAGCAGCGATGCCGAAGGCTGTCTGCCACTCCGCAACAGTGCCCTAGATACGGATATACAAGTCTTTTTGCAACTGTTCAGCGGTGTCCTACATACACACACTTACAGGCTTTCTCTCTCTCTCTCTCTCTCCACACACACACACACAGAGGCTGTTTGTGATGGCTAATCTTCTTCTTCCCTACATTCCTCCCTCAGAAGGTAGAACTATTTCTTGTCTGTCTGTTTTTCTGTCTGTCTGTCCGTCTGTCTGTCTCATTCTTCATTATTGATGTAAGTTTTCTATTTTACATGTTAGCCACGCTACCTTTAGAATTTCCTTGCTTTTCTTCGTCCTCGTAGGATCTCTCTCTCTCTCTCTCACACACACACACACACAGAACAATATTAATGGTCACTTACCCCTGAGGTTAGTTTCCCCACAATGGTGGGCGCCATTATGCCTGGAATCGTCGCGAAGGTGTTGGATATTCCGAAGAGCGTGCCGGCAAGACAGGGCGCCAGGTCGCCGTGGTTGATCATGTAGGAACTGAAGGCGAACCCCGTGAAGCCGCCAGCCAAGCACAACGTTAAAACAGCCATGTACTTGAATTGGCACGTCACCAGTGACGTCAACATCAGACTCGCCGCTGGCCCTAAAAGGCCTGGAGAGGGATGGCAAGACAGCGCTTACGTCACAGACTTGAACGGGACCTCCAGTCACGAAGTAGAATGTCTAATGGACTGCAAACTACGTCTGAATTTCTTTGCACATGTGCGATGGCTCATCTGACCGATGCTGACCGTCTACTAGCAGTATATGTGCATATTTCTTTCAGCTCAAATTTTTGGAAAATAAAGAAGTGCAGGTGGGCACGCTTGCGTGCGTGCGTACGTCACTGTTCTTGAGAACAATAGTGTGTATTTCAGTAACCAGCAATCTGTAATTTTTTTAAATCATTACTCAGATATCTACTCTGTTGATATGCAAAACAACTGTAAAAAAAATCAACTTGACCCTAGTGCTCCAAAGGTTTTTGGCCACGTTTACTGTCCCCGCCGCTAGCTGTAGTGGCTTTGTGCCTGATGTGATATGCTCAACCACTAACCTATTGCCGCGAAGGATTTTCTCACGACTGAAATCCTGATGCCCCGACTGAGAAGCCAGTCTGAGAGGATGCCAGAGACAAAGGTCGTGAACCAAAACACCAAATAGGGCAACATGGAGAACATACCGTTCTGTGAACAGAGTATCAGTACACTACTAAAAAAGCAACATGATAATAGTTTTTTAAAGTGAGATTTAAAAAGGATTAAGAAATAAAACCCCAAAACAATTTTTTTTTAATTTCCAAAAACTAACGAAAATATATCCATGATTTTCATTGCTTCAATAAACTGAATACAAAAGGAGCATAAGTATTCTTTCTACAAGGTTGGAGACATTAATAGTTAAGCTGAATATTTGCGTTAATAGGTATTGAATAATAAACCTGCACTCTCTTGCCTGACTTTAAAGCTAACTTAATTGTAAAAAAAAGATCAAGTGACAAGGGTTAGTTTGTTCCAATTCGCCAAAAATAGGAGCGAAAAATCTTTGTTCTATTCACAGGATACAAACCTTGGAACAACGGAATTCTCACCTAAGGCTGTGGTTTTAAAAATACATGAGACGTTGCCCCGGGTGCAGAGTGGAGAAAGCAAGGGCAATCATTTTGTTTCCGAAGTTGTAAGCAAGTTGTAAGTTGCTGGCTCGAGTTAGATTTTAGCGCTATGCTCTCACTATCCGGCAGCGGAATTTTTTTCCCACGACAGTGAGGGATGGGGCGGAAATTCAGCCAATAGGAGTGCCGGTCTATGTTATTTTGTCAGAGGTTTGGGGTAAGGGTTTGGGGTAGGGTTAGGGTTAGGTTTAGTTTATTAGGTACAATTGGGCAATTGAGTGGAGCGAGCAGACGACGGCATATTTTGCGTGCACTCTGATTGACTGAATTTACACCATCCTTAACAGTCGTGGGGAAAAAAATCCGCATCCGGCGAGTATAGGCTAAAAGAACGGTTGTAGGTCCGTGGTGAACAGTTTGAGATCATGTACTTCCCCCTTGACACCACCCTCCCCCCCCCAGTACAGATTTTCTTCATCTGAAGAATGATTCAATGTCAATTAAACACAAACCGCTTTGAGATCGAACTTGAGAATCTCTTTCATGTAAGTAGGAATCTGCGTCAGGTTCATGTAGTAGGTATAGTTGCCTGCTGTGTGTGCAATGAACACGGCCCACGTTGGTGCAGACGTGAAAATGGCCTTCCACGGAATACTGCGTTTCTGAAACAGCCACTGCCTGTCACTTTCACTCACTCACTCACGTTCGTGAACACTCGCACACACTCACCAAAAATACATATATGCAATCAATCCCCCTCCCTGCCACACACACACACACACACACACAAATATTCAACACTTCTTTCTCGTTCACTCTCTCTCTCTCTCTCTTTCGCGCACACACAAACACGTGCAAACAAGTTTTACACATGTATTTACACGTATGCGGTCACGTGCATACACATGCACACATAAGCACACGTGCGTGAACACAGATATACACGAAACCATGCATGCATGCATGCACAAAGACATGCACGCAAACGTTTACATAAGACACGAACATACTCTTCGTATTTTTACGTGCTGCTACATTTGACATTTGAGTCATCCCTACTGAACTCTCTCATCCCTCTCACCCCTGTGTGCGTGCGCGCTCCTTCACTGTGTATAGCTGACAAAAATAATTCAGGTGTAAGAAAGAGAGAGTAGCAGAACCTTTATATCTGCTGTATGAATGACGGAATAAAGGTATATTCGTTCATCATCACTTAATCCCTTGTGATCATGTGGATCGTCCTTGACCCAGGCCATCCAGAGGATGCAGAAGATGGAACCCAAAGTTCCTAAACAACAGAGATGACATACTGAGATTTTTTTTTGAGACCATAATTGTTCTTATGTCTGTGTTTCTATTTTTTTTTCTCTGTAAAGCGCTTTGAGCTAGCCTTTAATGACAGGATAATGAGCTATAGAAATTCACTTAATTAATTAACTAAAAATTATTACTGCAAAAATTGTCTTTATTTCAACGAACTATTACTCTTATCAAAATGTATCAGGGTAAAAATTGCAGTAATGATTTTTGATTTCCTAAAACACTGACCACTTGCAGTGTTCTATGATTTATTCTTATAATTTGGTTTGCTTGTTTTAGTCGTCTGACCTGTGTTTCAAGTGTAGATTTTCAAATCTTTACTTTGCTTTGATAACAAAACGCCGACATGAAGATTGCAACCATATTCTGACTTCTGTCAAGTTCTGTAAAGGGCACAGTCACTAATGACCTCTCCTCCATAGAGTTAAACCAGCCCTGCCCTTTCTTCTTTTGTCCCTTTCACTTTCTGCCCTAGCGGGGGTTGTATTGTTTCTCCCTGTGCCATTTTGTAAAAAATCTGTCTTGTCAGCTAACGAATTTCAGGAGAAAGTTTTCTTTACCACTGAAGTAGAACACGTAATCCCATCCTAGACCATCACAAATCAATCCCCCAGCAGGAAAGATCAAGGCGTTACCTAGCTGTCCACCTGTTAAGTGAAACGGTCAAAGGAACATACGATTAGTGGGCCTGCAAGAAATATTGTTTTTCGGGGTTTTTTTTATTTGTTACCTCTACAGGCGACGTTGAATGGTGAATCGCACACATATCTATCAGCAGAGCATTTCCAAAGCAACTCGGCAACTCTTTATTTTAATGATAATGACAAAGACAAACTAGTGAGTGCTTTATTCGCCCCAAAATAGCCTTTTCTTTCTCCTACTCACCCCTTCCTCAATCCTCAAGCAGTAATGCAGCAGCATTAAAATGATGGTCATATGAATGGTTTTGTCATAGCTCACCCGACAAAGAAATTGCAACGAGGCGGGTGCGCTCCTTCGGCGGTGCCCAGGCACCCCAAAACGAGATTCCAGCTGGGTACATAACTCCCTGAAATGAGTCACATGCATAAATGAAAACTGTACTGAAGAACGGCTTTGCTGGGTTTCGAACCGCTGACGCCCTGCGTCAAATTTAAAACGCGCGCGCAATTATTATTAGCGGCCTCGGACAGGCCCATAGCCTGGTGCTCAATGATGTGGACCTCGGAACAGAAAGCAGCTTCCCTTTCTCTACTCCCTTGGGTACCTAGTTTCAGGGAAAGGCGTTGACCACCACCTTCCACCAGATATGGCGAGCCAGTTACGTTCACTGCTGTTCGGGACACCAGGCTATGATTATGAAAACCCGACTTGTCCTGATGTAGGCAAATTTATAAGGTTGTCCCTGGCACTAGAGCTTTATCACTCGCTTAAGTTTACTACAGGAAGAATTGTCAGTATGTCTTCAACTACAGAATGCGCTTTTTAGCCCAGACAGAAACAGCATACGATCGGCGGACAGATAGGCAGTTTTGTTTATTATTGGTTGGTTTATTTAGTAGGAAAGTGCTTCCACCTAGAAGTGATTTCGCACTATGGGGGGGGGGAGGGGCGCGAGGAAACCGGAGTACCCCATGAAAACCCCCGACGCCCAGCCCTGTGGAGAGGTGTCACATACAGAGAGTGTCCCGAGACGAGATCTGAACCCGCAGTTTCTCACTACAGTGGTGACAAACGAGTGTTTTAACTACTGCACTGTAGTTAGGTAATGACGTTCGCACAGAGTTTTATACAGAGTTCAGCGTTACTAACAAGAAATTTCTTCTACATGTTGCCTACTTTCATTCTTTCATTCTTTTTCTCTCTTGTCGTTGTGGCTTTCTCATCCTTCATCCATCCCTATATCCAGTAATAAATTCGTTCATTGAATTCTTTCCTTCATTTCCTATACTCATTCTGTGCTTAGGTCTAGTCTGCCTTCCGCACCCTCGTGAGAAAAGCATGAAATTCTGAGACCAGATAATCATGTCAGCCAAATCAAGATAGGAAAGTCTTTCCTTGAGTACTGTCTACAAAGCACATACTACTCTTTAGCGAGGAAACATTTCTAAAGCAGCCTTAATAAGAGTTAGAGAGGGAGCATTTCAAGGCACTGTTTATATCCAACCTTACTTGTCCCAATCCGATGACGACGCGGACGGCGAAGAATGCGTAGGGGTTAATCCTGGCGAATACAGGCGATAGGAGCGTAGTGATGGCCACTATCCCCATGCCAACCGAAATTACCACTTTGCTACCCATTGTCTGCGAGAGGAGCCCTCCAGGCAGCTGCAGCACCAGGTAGCCGTAAAAGAAGGCGGCTAAAATTTCACCTTGGGTGCTTTTGTCCCAGTCGAACTCGCCAGTCTGTAATATGCGAATGTGAACAACTCACAACTGCAACTCTTTGAAACAGTGCGTAGTACAAATTAGGGGTAATATTTGAACGTACATTTAGTGATATTTAAACATGTAATATGTAGATTTAAATACGGCGTATTTGCTCAAAGGATTAATAGGGTACAATTTTTCCGTGTTCGGATATAGCTCAGTGCAAAGCATGCACCATGCACATAGAGAGGCCACATTCGTACACAGATATTTCTAATTAACACTTAGTCCCAGCTCTCCCAGCTGGCTATAGCCTTGAAAAAGTAATTGTGTCGATGTACAATCCTGACGTCGGTGTTTCTCTTTCCCTTTCTCTCTCTCTCTCTCTTTGAATTGTGATTCATAGGTGTGTATCTTGAGAACGGAAGGGCGTGGGTAGTCACTAAGATTTGCGGAAAATAACATCTCGACTAGAGCTTTGCTCAATCATGAGAAAGAAATGATTTTAATAGACCTTCAATAGTATTCAAAATACCAACACGAGAAAGATAATCTTCTGGCAATCCTGGTCTCCAAGGAGTTCAAAGTGTTAACTTTTCTAGAGCAAAAGGATAGCAGTTTGATTATTGATCTAGGTTTCTTTTAATTCTGACATGCAGAAATGTCCTGCAAGACTGGTGATTAAAGCCACACTTGGGTGCAAAAACAGGTTTAGTTCATTATAAGATAGTAATGCCTATAATCTGGGTGATTAACCGTCTTTCATTCAAGTCTCTTTCACCTTCCCACACGTTACAGTAAGCAACATTCCCTACGCTGCTCACGATGGTCGGATGGTCGATTTATTCGATAGGAAAGTCCATCGTCTGTTGCATTTTGGTAGTTATATGAAGCTTTATGAGAATGCATTCATAACATTTCATAGTTACAAACACCTAAAATACTCAACCTGCGAACTCTCCTATCCCCATTTGCTTAGAGACAGCAGTTGCTGTTTATATAGTTCAAAAAAAAAAAAACTTTAAACACTTGGCTCCAAGCAGTCAGTACCTACACTTTCCAGGTTCAGAGCACAACTCTATGCAAAGCGTTCCGAAGCACGCCATCAGAAAATTTTAAACAAAAACATGCCAATGACGTCACTGGATCATCTGATTCGATGATGAGGCTGATAACCTTGTTCTTGCCACTGAATTCTCTTCCTCTTTTTCTCCTGATCACTCTGCTATCTGCTGTACACTTGATCTCTCCCCCTACATCTTCAACATATCGCCAAGTCGTCAGACGTCACATCAAAAACATAAACTCTCGTTTATCCACCGAGACGTCTCGCCTTCTCTCTACACCCTCTCTGGATGTCGCCACATATTTCTAGTCCATATCCTGTCACCTGCTTGACACTTATGCTCCTGCTGCTGTCCGTTTTTTTCCGGACAGTCGATCAGGCCCTTGGCTCACTCCTGAAATTTGACAGACCAAGCGTGCACGCCGTCAAGCTGAGCATCGTTGGCTCTCCATAAAACTCACTGTTCACAAAGAAGTTTTTTAGGCTGCTATATTCAAAGCTGCTTCTCTCAACTCTTTAAAGAAGAGAAAATATTTTCAGAAAAAATCTTGAATCTACTACTTCTGAAGAACAGTACCCCATCTTGAATAACCTTCCTGCAGCAGCAACCATGGTGGTGGTGGTGGTGGTGGTGAACCAGCGAGTTGAGAATGGCAGCTGACTCCTTAGTTCAAAATACGAGAAGGATTGCTTCTAAATGAGTCCTTGTTTAACCGCAAAATCTCGATCTTCTAAGTTTCATTAAGATCTCTTCATCTTTCAAACGCTCCACAACTACCCACAAAACACGCATGTCGCGGATTTCTCCATCTTGCTCTGGGGTATCGACTTGCCTCTAAATCATAACTACTCCGCAAGAATGCTATCTATGAAACAAACCAGAACAGCCTTAAAAATACGCAGTCATCAACAACTGGTAAGTAATCTAAAAGGAGAGAGAAAAAAAGCTGACGGCACTGTTCCATCCGCTAAAAAATACACTTGAGTGTCCAAAGCATTGTAAAACTAGCCACGCGCTTTCTGACAAACCATGGTACTGTGAAACACACACTAATGGTTATATTATACGTAGTCCTCGTGTCTGCTCAAAAATAAATAAATACTTGCATCCGAATGTTTCTTGTCCAGATGTCCACAGCTGTCATCATCCTTCCCACTGGACGACACGTTGCTCTCGACCTTTGGCTTGCTCTTGGTCATACACACCATTGCGATGCTTAGATTGACGCGCTGACAGTACATCACAAAGAAACCCATGCACACCAGCAGGGATAGACGAAACCGCACGGACGTCAAAAATGGTGTGGGATGAGCATCTGCAAAACACAAACACGAAGAAGTGTACACTGTATACGATACGAATAAACGTCCTTACATTCCCGGACTGCTGACCTGGACCGCGTGATCCAGCGAGTCCCAATGCTGGCGCAAGAGATTCACTACCTTAAGGCTCGTCTACCCAACGCTGTTTGAATTCCAGCTGCATTTACGTACTTTTAAATTGTTTTCTATATTTTCTATATTTATTTCTATAACCAAAATGCGTATTCAGCTTTTGTCAATGACTACGTGGAGTAATATGTGGCGAATTCTGCGGAACAGAACAGTTACCTTATTTTCCCTTCTTTGATCATGTGTATTTTCCTTCCCCCCCCCATAAAATAAAAGAAATAAAATGAAATAAAAGATCTACATGTATTTATAATATGCATTGTCTGGCAGCCAAACTAGATTCGTCTGATCAAACGCGCTTGGGTTCGAGTAATGGGACTCGAGCTATGGGACTTGCCGCAGTCCAGCTGGATGGAAAGCGCACAGTCCCTAATTTTCACTGCAGTCTCAAATGCCTTCCTGCATCATGTTAAAACAGAGTTTAAAAATAATTAGAAAATATTCTTTGACAGGCTTTTATCATATTAATAGCAGGACCTTAAAGTGAACGAAAATGGGGTGTAATTAAAGTTTTCTGTCTGGGACTCTTCTTGCCGAGAGTAGACCATATGGCGGCTGTATGCTTGCCTGTTTATGCATAAGTGTATTGTATACTTTATTCGGCGGTCTGAGCCATGTTAAAGCGCACTGAGCTGCATTGTTTAGGGTAAATGCGCTACATAATTTGTAATTTATACATATACGACATTTATTATGTTGTGAAGAGGAGGAGGAGGGAGGAATTCGATCGACAACCATTGGCTGAAATGACTCCTGCAGACGCCCCTGACAGCTGGTCGTGCCGCAGACCAGAGATGAAACCAAACCAAACAAACAAACAAAAACATAGGCTGGGTGAGAAGAAGGGGGAATGGGTGTTATAAGCTGACTCACAAATATGCGGAAGTTCAATCATCTGTGTCTTGAATCTTGGTCTTGGGTGATCATCCGGACCGGGTATGTGTGTGGAATCAACGTCAGACTCTTCATTATCCGACTCTGAGTTATGTTCTGGAACTGACAAATGAGATCTGATGACCTGTTGGTCTACAAACGTAGCTGTTCTTCTTCTATTATTATTATTATTATTATTCAGAAGGACCAACTTTGAGTGCAAGGGTCAGTTAGTACCTGACTCACAGTAATTAGGTTTTAAGAAATCCAGCTACGTGGGCAAAATGATTTAAATATGTGATAATATGCCATGAGACATAGTAGTAGAAGTAGTAGACTGGCTAGCATTTTATAGACATCACGGCCTATTTAACATGCCCTCTTAAAATCCCTTGAATGTTGTCTGGGTCTGAGTTTTAAGCAGACTACAATGACAAAGTTTGGACTGTCATCTAACGAGTTCTTAAAGCTGTTCAAATTTAGTACGTATTTGAAGTTAGTCGGCAGTGAGTTCCAATTTTCAGCAACTCTTTGTGAAAATTAACAGTAGTGGAACAATCCCTGATGAATACTTTTCCATCTGAATTTCTAGTAGTGTTAGTTTGTGGTGGTAATAAAAATGTATGCCTATCCACATCATCGCATCCGTGAAAAATCTTCAACATCTGAATCCGCCCCTTCCCTGGTTCTCGTGCCCCTCAGAGAGTGGAGTCCTAAGTACCTAAGTCAATCAGAGTAAGACATATCTTTACATTCTAAAAAAAAAAACAACCTATAAAATAAGTATCTTACCGACTTTCATTTTGAAAAAATGCCCTATGCCGTGTTATGCCCCTACAACACTTTGCTGTTTGTTTAACGCTTGTGCAGCACGTCTTCCCCTGATAGCGAGGTGTAACTTTTTAATGTCGGCGTCAAACTGTCTGACGTCAGCTCATGTAAATGACATCACATCCTGCTCCTAAATGACGTCGTGTTCTATCTTCCTCCTCCTCCTCCTCCTCCTCACAAGATTGAAGTGTTTCAATGTCGATCTACAGAGGAAGTCTCTGATAATGGCATCTCCATCCCCGGTTACACATTACAACGACGGCATCCACAACGCAAGCTTGAAACAGGATTTGAACACTTACGTTAGTCCACGTTAAACTCCTACATAAAATAAAACGTAGAATTAATATGCCTTAAATCAAACTGAAACACGCGACTCCCATTTTCGTAGGCTTTTTTGACAGAAATCCTATGATGTATGCTGTACTTCTTGAATCCAAGCTGTACATCTGTACATGCTGCTACGGAACTGCAACTTCGACCTCTTCAAACACTAAAAAAAATACACTGTCCAATCTCACACACCTCGTTACCTCCCCACAATACATCCCAAACTTTGATCGACCATATATACGTCAGCAACCAAAGCAACGTTACCGAAGTATAAAGGTAGCAGCTACCATCTCCCCACATGTCTAACCTGGCACTAACATCCCAAGAGCCGCACACAAAACTATTACTTATCCTGCATCAGAATCTCTGTGGAATCGGATCCTCTTGCCGATCTCTACAACTCTCCTCTCAATAAAGTATAAAACATTACAGACACTTGAGAATCCTGTGCTTACTGTCACAACTAGTTTCTGATTATATAATTATAACAAACTGGCACAGTTGTGCACCAAACGTGATAAATAGTCCCATCAACACTAATTATTAACAATAAAAAATGAACACATACCACACGCTACTTAGTCATTAATCAAAAAGCCCCCTGTCAAAACAGACATCAAAACCCATCTTTGTACATATAATCTTATTTTCCTTCTTGTTTTATTTTACTGCCTTTGCTTCGTAGTAATGTAGTGTCCTGGGTTTTCTTTTCCTTAGATCGAGGACTAGACGTGAAAAAGCAAAGCTTTTGCTTATTCTATTACTAGTTGACAGTTTTCTCTTATTAAATAATTTTCAGTTTAAATTATTCTTTTGTAAAAATTAAAATCAGCTTATATTTCATCATCCTTGAGGTTAAAGGGTTATGGTATGAATTTTTAATATTCGTCTTTCTTTGATGATGATGATGATGATGATGTGTACTTATAATGCGCAGCATCACGTAATGATAAATGAAAGATAACAGCCAGTGGACGGTGAGATACTTATAGGTACACTGAACAACATAAAGATGAGGTACACGAGTAGAACGTGAAGTGATGTAGGTAGTGTAAACAGTCTGAGGTGGGGTCATTACATGATAGCATGACAGACAGTATTGCAAGAGAGTTTAAGAATATTAGTTCAGGAATAGTACTTTGTGAACAGAGAGCGTTTGAATGTAGCTTTGGAGTCCGAGTGGAAAATGTGATGTGGAAGAGAGTTCCACTTCTCAGCAGCACAGAGAGAGAACGTCCGTTGTTCGTATGTGATTGTCGTTGTGGGAGGGAGCTGTGACCGACGACACATGATGTTAGTAACATGCACACAGTAAATGAGAAGATGCCTAGTTTAGACAGAACAAATGAACAGATGAGAATTTTGGTGGTTGAGTTCGATAGAGTATGGCGAATGGAGCTGATCTTCCGGAGCGTATTATGCGCAGAGCGACAAATGTGAGAAACATGCTTATCAAGAGACAGGTCAGCAGACATTATGTAACCTAAGTCACTTGTTGAAGTAACAAAAGGAACATCAGCACCGCCTACCCGAACAGAGACAGGCAATTAAGGGTAAACTCTGGCTTTCCTCTTTGAAATAAATAAAAGCTTTTATGTTTTCGTCATTTAGTTTCAACTTGTTGTGGATCATTCATAGTCTAATATCCGAAGTACAATGTTGGATTCTCTGGCTACCGGTGTGTGCCTAAGAAGGAGAACAACTGGTGTTTCTACGTTTGATTTGTTATGCAAATGAAGTTTTCTTTCATAACATATAAGAAATATAAAATTAATGTTATATTTAGCTCTTAATATTTCTTTCATTTATTGTTACTGTGCCTAGGAAACAAAGCTTTTCTTTGTTATTCACATCAACAGTATGACCCGCCTAAGTATTAGCTTATTATTCTCTTCCCCCCATCCCGCAACTTCACTATTCAACTACCGCGCTTTGTCTGATGCAGTGTGTTCTGATGTCACCTATCTACTTTCTTCTTGTAGATACCGTAAACGTTTTGAAAATGAGCCGTCAAAGAGATAAATCATGTTTTACCAAGCAGGATGTGCTGCTTTGCAGACAAGGAGCTATTGTTACAATTGTCATGAGGTGTGAACTCCATGATTGTCATTACTGCCAAGGTCCCATACGTCACTTAGATTTACCCCTCTCCTTAACCTCCATCTGTGTGCGCGTGTGTGAGTGTTTGTGTATCACCTTCTCTTTACTCTTTTTCTTACTGCTTTCTTACCTTCCTTTACTTTGAGCTGAAAATAAACGTTGAGCCATTTCTGTGATATTTCTATGAGACCCTGACGACAAGACATCACTGTTAACTTATTCTTAAAAAATGCATTATCTGCAATAAAATAAGTTATCAGTGATGTTTTGTCGTCAAACGCTTCTTGTATCCAAAGATTAGGCTAGAAAAATTTACAGTAACAGGGAGCAAATCTTGCATTTATATGATATTATTATTCTAAAAAATGCATTAGTTGCAATAAAAATTAATAATAATATCATAGAAATGAAAGATTTGCTCAATGTTACTGCAATGTTTTCTAACCTAAACTTTGATGCAGGAAGTGTCATTTGCAGACAAAACCTCGATACTGAGACACAAGAGGAATGACAAACAACATAATATGCATTGAACAAGTGTACGGTATACAGCCCCAGTATAAAAATACCTGTAGAACAGTATACATGACAAGTGTCAACAAGGAATAACTATGCCCGCAGACATCATTACTACCGCACAAAATAGTTGATTTATCCCAGACTAGTTACTGGTCACAGTAAACCTTCCATGTACCCGCACTCATACCACCTCTACAGTAAACACGGCTGATCTTTCGTGCGTCTAATATGTCTATTAATATGTCATGACCTGATTAATCTAAACATTTTTTAGCTCAAGACATTTTCTTCTGTCAAAACTGGTACGACTTACCTGTGCAGAACAAAGTGGTACAGGTGCTAAAACTGAAAGAAGAAATGAACGTCCCTCTAAACTTCAAACAACAGCCCATTGCACAGGTCCCGTTTGTGTAATGAGGAGAAAGGGGAGTCAAACTGCGTGCGGCGAGTGGGCAGACTTTGAGAGGCACTTTGGTGCAAATCAGGAGAAGTTCACGAGTCAAAAACTGGAAACAAATTGTTACGAAGCAGTTAGATAAATTTGGGTAAAGGTTTGCGCCTCTTTCGTTGTATATGGCCTCCTTGTTAAGACAAAAAAGTCCCTCTTTACAAAGTAGATTGTCAGCTGTAGACATAATTGTAAAACCTGTGATACAACAGGAGCTGTGTCAAAACTATTTTCTCTATGATCTTAGAGAGAAAAGACAAATTGGAAACTGGGCGGTAGTTGTTTAGCACATTGATATCAAGCGTGGATTTCTTAAGAAGTGGCCTCACCAGCGCATTTTTGAAAAAAGATGGGAAAACACCTGACGACAAGCTTCATGTGTCGTATGTGTGTTTTTACGAGAGACGCGTTTACTTGAAGGACTGGTAAATAGTCAAAACAGGAGAAGAACTTGGTCAGAAAGAAAAGAAGAAAGCGAACAAGAATATTTATTTTCTGTGAGCTGGTTCTGTAAAATTTAGGGGGTTGTGTTCTTGTCTTCAGTTAATCTGTGTGTAATGACCAGTGTGCTCACATTCAACGTCCAAAATGTTTAATGTTCAAAAACAAACAGTAGCATGGAACGGGAGTTTGTTTCTCACAGATTGCGCCAAGAGCGGGTTCGGTTTGCCAAGGTGTTTGAGACCACCCACGGATTAGTCCAGGACAGGTGCTAGATAGAGTGTGAGACATCGTGGGTATATTGTTCAGTACACTTACATTTACAACACAGTGACTCGGTTCATCATGAGACGTTGCTCTTTATTATTTTTGTTTCGTTTTGTTTTGTTACACGCACACACACACTTTTTTTTTGTTTTGTTTCACACACACTTTTTTTTTGTTTTGTTCCACACACACACACACACACACACACACACACACACACACACACACACACACACACACACCGAATCCTTTGACAACCATCCGCTTTTGTCCTTTTTTTGGTTTTTTTTTTCTTAGTTTTCAGACAAACTCCTTTACCTATGCAATCACACATTATTCTGAAGCCTCATAAACAGTCTGACATGGTACAGCCGCACCAAGCCACCCTTACATGACAGTCACATTAGGCAAAGATTCGATGATCTTCAGCGTTACTGGGTCCACTCTCAGACTCTCGAACGCCTCCCTTCTGCTGTGTGGCGTCTCGGCCCTTATCTGCCTCGCCTCGTAAAGGATGCTTTGGCTGTCCAGTGAAGGCGGATTGCACCCATTGAGCTTGTACGCAGCCATTGCCGCCGCAAATACTTCATTTCTTTCTTCCTCCTCTTCTACAGGACCGTTGCCGCTGACGACGGACATAATGGCATAAAGCAGTGCATTCAGAGTATGGATGGAGAAGGTTCCGAGGCTGTACAGCTTCAAAAGGATGGCCACATCCCGGCGGGCGTAGAAGAGATGCATGGGGGAATTGGGCGGGAGAACGGGATCGCTCTGACACGAAGGGGCACCTCCGCATCTCAGAAGAACGTCCACGATCTTCTCGCGGACCGCCCTGTCTCTGGGCTCCGAGGCAAAGGTCAGCGGCGTTCGGTCCTCCTGGTCCGCGGCCAGGACGCTAGCCCCGCAAACGATCAGCTGCTCAATGAAAGCATGGTGCCCGTACTTGCATGCCACGTGCAGCGGGGTTTGCCCCCGGCAGTCTCTCGCGTCCACATTCACGGCAGGTTGCTTCAGCAGGAGGGCCACGCAGCTTTCCAAGCGGCGGTCAAGCCGCACTTTGCTGTGACAGTAGGAGCAACTGGACATCGTCGAGGCTACATCAAAACTAAAGACGAGGTGAAGAGCCGTTTGACCGGACTCTTGGCCATCTCCGGCTACCTGGGCGTTGATGTCAGCACCGAAACTTAGGAGGAGCTCAACAGCGTGGGGGTTGAGGTTCCTGACTGCGGTAAGAAGAGGCAGGTAGCCTGAACCGTCGGGTACGTTCACCAACATCCTGTGCTGCTTTACCGATAGGATGTGCCTGGCTGCAAGGTCCAAGCCGCGCTTAAATGCTAGGTGCAGAGCAGTCCCCACGCTCTCGATCATCCCGTCATACTGAGCTCCGGATGAGGGAAGCAGCAGCTTGGGTAATCCATTCAGTTCATGCGACAAGCAAAGCCCGCAGGGACACTCGCTCGCAAAAATCGCGCAAGGTGCCGTGCTATGAACTGTGGCCGCCTCCAAGCTGACGTCCGCTCCTGACATCACCAGACACTTCACGATGTCAGCGGCAGAAGGCGTAGCCTTGACGAGGGCAAAGTGCAAGGGGGTCAAGGCGAAGCGTCGGTCCTGCAAAGTCGTGAACTGCCCCGCATTCGGGTCGGCCCCTATATCCAGCAGCAGCTCCACGACTTCCAGGTCATCGCTTAGAACCGCGAAGTGTAGGGCCGTGAGTCCGTCGTTGTTGCTGGCGGTCACTAACATCTTTCGGTCGTCTTCGTCATTGCACATAAGCAAGAGGAAGGGAACCATGGTCCTGCCGAAGCCTGAGGCAGCTGCCAGCATCAGGGCAGTGTTGCCTTGGCTGTCCCTTGCGTGAACGTCAGCTGCCTTGTCCTTTAGCATCATTCTGGCCAGATCTTTCTCACCAAAGAGAGCCGCTAGGTGGTGCGGGTTACAGGTGTAAGGCTCGGTGCAGCACCAAGGGACATAAACTGCTTTGGCCACTAACGACCAAGGTGCCTCATTCAGCTGAACGGGTATCTGGTAGTGTGGAGTGAGGGCTTGTATGAAACAGCAGTCTGAAAAGTAAAAAAAAAAAAAAAGGCATTGAATGAGATCTTGCTAATTGTGAAAGGGTTAATGGGTAACAAACGTAGTACATAGCAACTGAGGCGTTTAAAGTTACGTATTTATGTAACCTAACTTAAAAAAAACACTTCTAACTACATATAACCCTACCAAGACCCAAATATCTGTTTCAGCCGAGGACTTTTTTCCACACAAAACATAGCAAACGTTGACCATTTGTTTTCTTTCACCTCAATTGCAGTTTTCCAGTGTGTTTGACTAAACAATTACCTTACATCTTTCTGTCTGCCTATTCTCATTAGCAAAAGCTGCTATCCAAGTGTCCCTTACTGTAATGCGTATTTGCGTAAAGAGCTAAAACAATCCTTTTCAATATAGCATCATAATTAACGTCCTGTCTACATCGCCTTTTCTTTCTTTTTTTAACACATTTACCAAGAGGACTATGAGCAAACTAAAAATTTGTGAAACAAATATAAATTATACATACCTCCATCCTTCAAAAGGCACCCAGGCCATCTTTCTGTGTTGCCCGTGTCCGGGGCTTTCCTTCCGTCATCACATTCGCAGAACGTTTCTAAACGAAGTCCAAGTCTCAGAGACTCGACATAGTGAATTAGCGCAGCCTGAAAGTTAGTCTGTATAAAGTCTGCAATTGTAGTTCCCCGGAATTTCTGCAAGGGACCGAGGAAAAAGTCGAAGTCTGCAGGAAAAAGCAAACAGATAACTCCTTACACTTTCGTCGAACATGTATATTCGGAAAAAGACACGTTTTATTGGTAGATAACTATCAGTTCTAAAGAAGTAATCTGATTAAACAATTAGCAGGTTAACTTCTCAAGTCTTCGTTATTTAAATAAAGCCCACTGTTAATTAGTTGGTGTTTTACGCCATGTCAGCAACTGAGTAATTGTACAGGACAACTCAAAGGGTGACATAATGATATTGGAAGAGGAAAGAGATTATTCTTTTCTTAGTTAAATGAAAAATTTTGAATAAACAGGGCCAATTGTATCAGGTTAAACATTTGAATAAACTTTATATATGAATGAATTGATTTGGAAGAAGACTTGACAAAAAGGTCAGTGAGAGTCTGAGCCGTGAAAATAAATTTGACGAACTGTAGAGAGTTTTGAACAGAAGAGGAGTAAATGTTTTATAGTCAAAGTGTCGCGACCCCAAGGACAGAGTGGGGAGATTTCTCCTGTGAGTAGAAACCAATGAGTTGCAAAGGTGTGTCCGGACTTTTTTCCTATTTACAGCTACTTCTCGTCGGTTCAGAGATTTTCGGGTTATGCAGTCAGAGAGTTTTGAGAAAATGGAGTGGACTTCCATGGAACCCCAATAGAGTTGGAAAATCTATGAATTGTACACTTTTACAGAACCGTGCAAAGGAAAAATAGTTGCTCCACTGTAGGTATCTAACCCTATAATATTACGGTGTGCCTTCTGAACACTTACTGCTGAATAGGGATGGGAAAAGGTAGCTCATGTTTTACACCTCAAAAAACTAAGCAAAAATTCATTTTTTCTGAACACAGTTTTTGCTTAATTCTTCGGAGAGTTTTCTTTTTCTTTAAAAAGTGAGTATACACAACCGTATCTATAAAAAAGAGAATCAGTTACCAGTTTATGGTCTCTCTATATTTTATATTTATTGTCTCTCTATAAATATGTATTGTCTGTTTATGTATTTATTATCTCGATAAGAGTACACAAAATTAAAAATTGAAAAAGGAACACGAATCGGAAAAAGACTACTCTTCAAAAAATACCTCCCTAAAAACCACAGGACAAAATTATCCCAATCACTTTTTCAAAACCTTAAAAGGTATTACCTCTGTAATAGCGGCAAAACATGTTTGCAGTTATTTTCAGAACTGACTTGTTTCCATGTACACAACGTGCAACTGCCGTGATCTGAAACACAACATAATAAAAGCGAATGTTTTTTCGTCCTCATTTGTTTCTGGTTTGCCATAACTATAATTTATTTTTAAGCATAAACATAGTTCAGATAGCATGTCAGTATTTATTTAAAACCTACATTATATAATTTCTTTTTCTGGCACCACTTCCACCAAGCAACAGCAACGCCACTAACAAATTTTAAAATAGAATAAGGAATAAGCGAATAAAAGAAATAAATGATACAAATTCACAAAATGAACTCCTTTATCATTAAGCTGAACGTTGACCAGCGTGCGAAATAAGGCTTTTATATTTATATCAGACATACTCTACGAAAAATATAAAGAAAGATTTTATGTCAATGTTGTCATGAGGATCCTAATGTTGAAAGGCAAGTCAGCTAAAAGTAGATTTTTACCTTGAAATTGCTTGCTTTTTTTCTCTGGACCTTTCTCTTGAGTGTATCTCTTTCTTGCTTTCCTCTTTCGGCAGTGTTCGTGGCAATTTAAGCAGAAAAAATCTCAACTGACCTCGTTGACCACTAGTGCGACCGAGCGCGACTGCGACGAAGCGTAATTTGACTCTAAAATCCAAAACTGGCGGGTGACTTATGTTTGAGGACCACGTGACCTGAAGGCTTTAGGGGCGCCAGGATTGGTCGGCAGGAGTTCATCACCGCAAAATTATCCGACCAATCATGACGGAGGGACCCACGGTCAATCAAGCACGTGGCCAAGCGTTATGCCACTGACGTTACCGTCATCGCTCGTAATCACACACACTTAAGCGTCGGCTGAGACTCTCGTCAGCTTCCATCAGGCCAAAGGTTACACAACGCTTATCCATGTGCTCCCCCCCAACGCCTGGTGCCCGGCGAGGGGCGACTGACTGACTGACTGACATCTCTTCTTAACTTCGTCACTGCAAAATTAAAAACTGTGAACGATAGTTTCCACTGAGATTCAGTGTGTGTGTGTGTGTGTGTGTGTGTGTGTGTGTGTGTGTGTGTGTGTGTGTGTGTGTGTGTGTGTGTGTGTGTGTGTGTGTGTGTGTGTGTGCCAAGATTAAAATGTACCAGTCCTGGTTCAACTCATCTTTAGAAAAATAAATAGTATATACACGGGTACATGTATAGGCAAATTATAGACGTTTTTGTAGCCGATGGAAGGAAATATTATGTAGTTGAATTAGTGGTAGAACAACCTGTCTTTAACTGGCAGGCACAAAACCTAGCAAAGATTTAAAAAAAAAAAGAAATAGTTACGCCCGCATTAATCCTTTCGCTTCGGTCAGGGTGAATTCGCCCTGAACCGCCGACAACTCTTGGCTTCGTTCAGGGTGAATTAACCCTGAGCTTTTTTCTATTTTTTAACGTTTCAAAATGCGTTGTTTCGGATAAACAAATTAATGAATTCGATAGTTGATTCATTTTTCTATCGATTGATCATCTTTTTATGTCGTAGTTTTTATGTTTGACAGTAATTTTCTGCGTTTTCCCAGGGTACCTGTCTTTCTGCTTGGAAAATGGCTACCAAATACCCTGTATTGATATTTCGACCGGCAGCTTTGAAAATTTATATTTATTAACCTACAGAAAAGACAACCATCAGTAATACACCGTTTTAAAAAATAAACGCAATCCCGCACCTGTAATATTTTACTTGCTGTTCGCAACGTCCGGAGGCTGTCTACGTGACATAAGTCAATGACTCAGTGGTCCCCAGGTGCTGCCGTACAAGGGTAGAAAGAAATGGGGTGGTACTATCTTCTGGGTATATTGCGCAATTTCCGTTCCAGGTGGTCTCTTTTCCCTCCTGTATTATGTCAAAGGCTCGAGCCACAGACCTGCGTCTGGGTCGGTGAACGCTTAAGGGAGCTTCCAGGCGGTATAGGCGCTGAACGTGACTAAACCAGGAGTGGACAATTAACTATGTCTGCCAACGTGTAAGTCGAAGACCTTTATCGTCCGCCCTGATTAGGCGGCGCAAAAAAATCTGACGCTAGTTTGAACTGTCGTTATGCATGCGAAACTGCCAACAATTAGTGTCTAGGACCGCTTACGCAAGAAATGGGGGCGCACGTGCCAGCTGAGAGCTGAGAGCTGTGCCAGGCTACAGCAAGCCAAGCATGACTACAGGTGTTCCAAGCACATAGGAAGAGAGTAACGCCTAGGGGCTCTCACCACACCGAGCTGGCAGGAGCCTAGCCTGACACGGGAGATTGAGTTGTACCTGTCCCCACGTGGCGTGGCAGACGGTCAATAGGTGTGGTCTTCCTCCAGTTTGTGTTGGGTATTTGTATGCAAAGGTAGGAAGTTAAGTAGGTAAACGAGAACCATTTCGGGGACTTCTGTCCTATCTGACCACTAACCTACCTGTACTCACTTCTGTCTCAATTTGCTTCACTTTCAAGCATATACATTATGAGCATATACCTTAAGTAGACCTGCCTATATATCACTACAAATTTATCACAACAGCTACAGACTGAAAAGGGATGTTTCCAATTTTTTAATATTTACTATGTGACTCTTTTTTTAATCCCCTTTTTCAAACTACTTATGTCAGTTGTTTGCTATATCTTTGAACCCTACAGACACCAAAAAGCATCCACAAGCTGTCATGTGGTAATTCTAGTGGGCAGGTAACAATCGCCTCAATTAGGGTCTAGGTCTGAGGCCTCTTATGCAAGAAAATGGGGGCGTATGGCCGGCATAGAAGGGTTGTGATGTTAGGAGCACGGAAGTATTGCATGGGGCAGACAGCTGGAGGGGGGATTAGGCACCTGTCCATCGCGCCACCTGTAGGCGGGGCCGAGGGTCATGGGAGCGATTTCCTCTTGTGGGTGTTGGCTATACTTGTTGACTATTGGATGATGAGTGAGTGACCAATGGCATCCCTCGTTGTATGTGTCTGTACGAATGTGGAGAGTATAGTAGGGAAAGGAGAACAGAGCCGACACTTCGCGGCAAGAGTGAAGGAACAACCGGTCAGCAGTCGAAGCGACTTCAGCTTATTAAGCCACGAGGGCAAGACTCGGGAGGAAAGACGTTGAGTTAGAGAACCTTGGAGGCGAGTCAGTGACGACGGACTGTCTGCTGTCGCCGTAGAAATCAAAAGGGTACGTGACCAGGGCTTGCACTACCTGTGAGACGCCGCCAGAAGTCGTCGTCTCAAGGAAGGAGAACGGTGGTGTTCGTTTGGCGGCTGTACGTGGCACTACAGTCGTCGAAGAGACCACGTGTGTGCCCTAGAGTGGTACAGAGCTCGAATCGGTGTCGCCGGGAGAGCAGTCTCGCTCTCTGACGTGGTTAGCAGATCGAGCGAGGAGGACGACGGATGGTCAGACAATATTTCGCGTGAAGTCATCAGTGTCGAGACAGTCGGCAGAAGTAGTGTTCTCCACCTAACCACCAGCGAAGACGCACAAGAAACAGCTGTAACAGTTGGTGCGCTTGCGAGAGTGAATGGTAGTTTTAGAGAGAAGTAACAGTACTGTAACACGAAAGTGCCTCTTAGCACAGATAATACTGGGACCCCCCTAGACGAGTCTATTTGATTGTATTCATTGTTTAAATGTTTTGTGGTGAATAAATCTTTTCATTATTGATATACGTGAAATCACACGTCGTTGAGTTTTGTGTTCGGGGGACGGTAGGGGTGGGGGCTCGTGAGCCAAGTAGTGAAACTGAGTGATCGACGTGTGATTATCGTGTGTATGGTTCCCCTGCAAGTTTATGTTGACATGGGCAGCTAGAGTTGACGTAACTATTGCCCACGTGCCCGGTTCCCCCGGGGCCGGTATTCACATTCGGACTGAGAAACCCGGAATACTGCGACATAAGCTAGCAACTCATGCACACATATCCATTTTCTGTCAAAGGGAGAAATCAATCCCTTACACAAATAATTCTGCGATAAAATGCTAAATCATACATATTAACAACAAGTAACAGTACTTTCCTTTTTAAAACACATCATCCAATAACCAGATAATAGAATAAGCTTAAATAATTAAAACTGAACAATGTAATGGTAGTAATTTTTGAATGCTTAAGTACTTTGACTAACCGTATATGCCTTCTTCCTTGGTACTCCAAACACAGATAAGACCAGTTAGGCCTGGAAATTGTATACTAAAGACTTGAAACTCAACATCTGCATGGTAATGCTTGGGTGTCCTTTCTTCATACTTTTCTTTAAAAGAAGAGGAAAAGAAGAAGGAAAAAAATACACTGACCAAGGCCAAGCCCCCTACACAGCCGGGGGCCCGGGTACACCAGACCCCTCGTCCCCTCCCCTCTCGTCAGGCCTGATTATTTTCGTAAAGATTTCTCAACTCTCTTTCTCTTTGGCTTGCGGTCCAGTGGCGCAACGGTTAGCACCCGTCACCAATACAGTGAAGGTTGGCTGTCGTAGGTTCAGATCGATGTCTCGGGCACGCTGTTCTTTCTCTGCATATGGAACCTGTTTACAAGGCTGGCTGCCTTTCCGTAATATATCCTTGGTTGATGACTTGGCGTAAAACACTAACTCGTTTATCCCATCTGTCTCTCATTTCTCTTCCGTCCAACCGAAAGAAAGTCTTTGCTTATCTCCCGAAAAGTAAAGTACAGTATATAGATGCAGCCTCCAGTTCGTGTATTCCGTCTTCAAAAGTCTGCTCTACTGAAAAAAAAAAATTTTTTTTTGAAAAATAAAGAGGATTAGACATCATACAATAATAATAATAAACGTGTGATTTATATAACGAATACTCGTGCTCTTATAGCGCTTGAGACAAGAACGAGACATACGGACATCATACGAAGGACGGAAGGATAAACAACAGCACTGATGACTAACAAAAGGCAATTATAGAAAACGCAAAGAGGAGTCGGGTTACAAAAACTGAGGGTATCATGATTCTGCAGAGGAAGGCGATTAGGGAAGTTTGAAGATGGACTAGCACCATATGGACTGTTGTTGGGAGTAATGCTCAAGGAAGGTGTACGTGTTTTCAGTGCATGTTTAGAGGATTCAATGGTGGGTAGGTGGCGGATATGGAAGCAGGGAGAGTTTCATTGTTTTGCTGTACGGTGGCTTAAAGTCCTGTGGCGGTATATTGTTTTTCTGGGACAGGAATAGTTGGGATACGGTCATCAGACGAAAAGCGGAGCTGTCTGGCTGGGATGTATTTTTAACTTTCTCTCTTGTATTCAGTTTTATTTAATGTGATGGCTTTAATCTAGATATTCCAATATCTGGTGGCTTTAATTTATAATCTAGATAATCCCCTCTGCTCGAAAGCTGCAGTGAGTGCAGGTAGACGCGATATACGCAGCAGCACAATATATTCAACACGTTACTTAAGTAGCGAAGTGAATGACATCAACTGTACATCAATGAGATGCAAACTTTTTTTTAACGTTGTGCATACATGCAAACCCATGTACTTGTATCCTAACTGTCCCTGTCACCAAAACAACAACATATGGTCACAGATTCTCGGCTACTCCTCTTGATTTTGAGCATTACTCCTAACACAGTCTACACAATGCTCGTCCTTCTTACCTTCCCCCTTCCGCTCTTGCTACTTTTCTACCCATTTTTCTCTGCAGAATCACTATATTCTCTGCTCCTGTTACTTGGTGCCTTTTTGTGCTTTCTATCTTTGTTTTCTGTTTGTCATCAGTACTGTTGTTTATTGTTCCGTCCCTCGTGTTCTATCCATTTAGTCCATTTTCATCCCCGTTTTAAGCGCTAAGAGCATGCTCTCTATGAGTGTGAATATGCGCTATAAAAATCTTCAATTATTATTATTATTACTATTCCAAACCATTGAAGTTATTGAACTCTAGCAAAAGGTGGGCCAGAGAACTATATTGGTCTGGTAATGACGGCCGGGTAATGTACATGTACGTGTGTTCCTAAAGGTTCTTTTTGACAGTAATAATCTTCATCATACTCGCTTGTATAGCGCAGAATCACAACAAGTGCATGGTCTCGATCCATGCTGTACTTTCTATGGAAATATGGAATTCAAACGATAGGGAAAGGATGTTAAATATTAATAGTAGTACTTTTTCTAGCATAAGAGAAGAATTGATCTCTAAATTGTTTGGTGCAAACTTTTGGCAGATGTAAAGATAGTACCGTGTGGTCTGCAGAGAAAGGAATTATATAGCTGTCTCGATGGAGAGTGAACAGTAGGTATATATTAGATATGGAGGCAGGGGATGAGCCACAGATAAAACTATGACATATCACAGCCAGCTAATTAACAACAAAGGGCTTGGACAGACAGGCAGTGGAGCACATATATGATAGACAGTGGCGTAGGAAGATGCTCGGCTTTGGGGGGGGGGGGGGCAAGCTCCATGCTGACAATGAATAACGTTCACATTCTTGCCTTCCCAGCATCTTTTTTTCAGTACCCTTTTGCCCCCTACCCCTGTTCCTACGCCACTGATAGATGGGTGTGACATGACTACGCTTTCTTGACTTAAGAACAAGCTATAGTGTACAGCAGAGTTCTGGGGCCAGTTGCACAACACATTTCTAATTTTAAACACTTTTAGGCCTTAACTCTATTTAGATAATCAGTTTAAAGTGCACACCGCAATTTTAGAATTTTTAAAACTAAAACTGCTCTAAGTAAGATAAATTAGTTGTTTAAGTCGACTTTCCGTCCTGTCAGTACAATTTTTTGTATGTTTTTCTGCAATGCATCAAAATGGCTAAGAAGAGATTTTGCTTCATTAGAACAGTTTTAAGGTTTAGAAACGTGTTGTGCAAATGGCCCCAGAACTCTGTAGTTTGTCAATAAATGTTGTGTGGACATCCATGAAGTAGAAATCGAGGTGACACACTGCATGATCGTCTGGACAGATATAGGCCTACATAGCGAATATGGTTTGATGGCACTTATCTGACGAATAACTGCATATACAGCCGAACGACAGATATGCTCGTGTTTTTTAAAAGGAAAAGTTTGTGTTTATATATTCATTGTTATATTTATACTGTCAGTTCCTGTTTTAGTGTATGACTCGCACGCGACACGTGTTTGAATCAACACACTGACGTCATTATCGACTATTTATACACCGAAGTCCACGTGATCAAACAGAGCACGAACAAGATGGCGACGATGATAGCGATCCCGCTCAAGAAAACGTACGAAGTGGACTTAATAAAACCACTCAGAAATTTCATACAAAGCACGTTCACACAGGCAGATCCAGACTACTACAATCATGCTTTACAGGAGTTCAATAAACTTCGAAATCTGATGATCACGAAGTCTGTTGATAAGCATGAATCAGCATTGGAGGTACTATGCCGGTGAGTACAGGCGCTACAGGCGTAACAGTGGTATTTTGAACAGAAACAAGGATGTCGTCTGTTCATGAAGAAGTTGGTAAAATAAACTGTGACATTTTTATAGTTGGAAAGCAATGGATGAAAGTTGTAACATTTATCCAGCGGTCTTCATTATTGCCATTACGAGTTTCCTTGTTCGGAAGGACAATGGTCAAACTTGGAGGGGAATATCATGGCACCAGCTCAGCTGACCCGGAAACGCATCAGTTTCTTTTAAGTTCTAGATTATTAAAATTCATTGGTAGGTATTTATTTGAAATAGTTACTGCCGTTCAAGGGCATGAAAGTCTCATTTCTTCTTTGTGTACTTAATTAGATACACGAGCTATTTTTTATATAAAGCTTTAAACATGCATTAAAATAAAAAGAAGTGGTAAGCAGTAATTTAATAAGAAATTGATGTAAACATAAACTCACTAATAGATTACAACCACAAATTTTATTACTACTTAATCTGTCATATTCATACCCACAGTAGCTCCACAATTTCATCAGTCTGCTTTTCCTATGTTACACTGCCTTTTACACTGTCACTCAACACAACATTGTCAAGTACCTTGAAAAGTCACAGCAGACTATAACATTTATAAAAATGGGATACTTTTAATAAACATTATATTAAATAACATTTAATTAACAATAATATTAAAATATAAATACTAAGCACAGTTGCAGTGTCAGCATTAGTGAAACCATGTTTTAGGCATTAAAAGTATGTTAAAGAAATTCTTCACAATGGATTTTAAACATAATTTAAAGTAAATAAACTATTCCTAACTCTTGACTTTGAAGCTCATTCAGAAAATAAACACTTTATGTCATTCTTGAAACTGGTTTTGTAGAATAAAGTTCCAAAGAATACTTGGCTTCCACACCAACCAGTGTTCCTCATTTATCTGCTAAGTATATCAGTTTGTTCTGTCTCAGGACTTTCTTTTCAATAAAAAAATCAGAAGAAATGAAAAACTGTGTCCTTTTCCCAGGGTTATAGATTCTGTGGGCTTTTATAGACCTAGCCTAGTGATGAAAGGCAGATATAGAGGAACTTTGGAGTCTTCAAACCCATGCCCACAGTGTGTCTACAATGTCTTTAAATTGCAGTATTTGGGTATTTTCTTCAATCTCATTGTGGCTCTCATTTATTTAAAGAACTGTCTGATCATTATTTTCAACACTTCTCATCCTCTAGAGCTCAGACTCCAGAGATTTCCACATTAGTGACCATCACTCTTCTTCTCCATCATTAGGTTAGTTTATTATGGATAAAATAGTTGGGAAATCTTGCTGCTATCAAATTATAGAGGGATGGACCTAGTTAAGAAGTGGTTCAGTTTTGGAATATAATAGCTCCCTTGCATATGTGTTTGATTGTTATCAAATGGAAAAGCAACCCAAATCCTTAATTTCTTTCCCTGATACATCACCAAATGGTCTGCCTGTCATCAATAAAATACAAAAAAGTTAATATACATGCATATATGTACATACACCAATCAACACACTTTCTTTTTTTCTTAATATTAAAAATACTTTTATAATATTTGTATCATATTTTGTTAATACAAAGTTTATACTTTGGATATATTGTGGGTGAAAATGGAAATTTAAATGGAAGGATTTAAATGAGTTGATATGAATTAGGCTCTACCCTAAAAGGGGAGTGTGTCAGTCTACACATTTTGCTTTGAGGCCATTATAATCTTGTGCAGTCCCTTTTTAATTTTATAAAGAGGTTCTTATGTAAGCAAACCATAGTGAAGACAAATGATGTTGGTGGTAAGTTTTCCTTTTTGAGGATTTTGGGACCCTTTTTATTTGGTTGTTGCTGTGTGTGGATATCACAAAATAAGTCATAGATCTTTAGATACTTAAAAGAACATGAGAAATCCAGTTTGAGTATGGATGTATGGATGCTTTTTTGATGTAGTACATGCACCAGAATGTGGTTTTATAGATGCTTTTACCTGTAAGTTAGAGAGTCATTAAACATGAATAATGGTAGAGAAGAGATGTGGGAGTGTTTGTCATGGTACTTGTGTGCATTCCAGTTAACAGCACCTGGTCTGTACTTTATTTTATTTGGAAAAAAGTAAATTAGGATTAATTTTGTACTGCCTTATGTTGACATGAAATACTATTGTACAGTTGTACGATAATATTTCTTAACAGAATATTGTAGTTATTTAGACAAAGGATGCAGAAATAACAGTAATAATAATAATTTCCCAATGGAAAAATTTAAGGCAGTTTTACGAGATGAGCTGTGCTAAATGTATAAGTGAAATTAATTTACAATTACATCTGCTGTTTACTCTTTAGTAACTCAAACACTATGTTGCATTCTGTCAGATCATTGCTGTCATGATTTTAGCCCACAAGTTTAAATAAATTATGATTAGAAGAATGTCAAGAGAAATATATCAACTCAGATTACTACAGCTATTACCTCTATGGCTAATCCCCTTTTAAGTATTTATTTGTTAGGACAATGAAATTTTTGTTTGTGCATGAATATAAACAATTCTTATCATCATGTCTTTTTTCTGTGTGTAGATATCATGATCAGCTTGTGGCCATTGAAAACAAGCTCCCCATTGCAGAAAATCAGGTAATACATTTTTCATTCTGGTACTAACCCTAGTGCAAAGCAACTACTATTTTCTTATTTAGGTACCGAATTCTTAAGAAAGAAATGGAGAACTTAATCTTGTAAAAGAAAAAACCTAATTATTTGTCGTAATTTTTGTCCCATTTTTTAAAAGACAAATCCAATGTAATTTTCATTTCAGATTCGAGTACAATTTAAGTGGCGTGATGCATTTGATGAAGGCTCATTCCTGGGTGGGAAAAGAACATTGGGTAAGAAAAACTTAGGTATTTTTAATTGAGTAGATTTACTACTGTAGTAGAGATTTACTCATTTAATACAGTTGAGTTTAGTCTGTTTCATTAATCTGTGTGACCTGTATTACGTTTAAATCTCTTTATACTTTTTGAATAATAAGCTTACCTAACACTTGCATTTTAACGTTTAGATTATGTCTTATATCCCATTATAGTTAGTCTAATAGCTTTATACTTGTACAATAAGATTTGAAAGAAAAAATCCATCATTTGTACCGTCAACAAGTTTTTTAAGGTACAAAGGTACAAATATTCAGCTTTAATAATTTTTTTTTTAACCTTTTATTGTTCATAAATTCTGGTCATCATTATCATCATCGTCAACATCGTCAAATAACTACATTGCAACATTAAACCATACATGTACAATGTCATTCAACCACATGCTTATGCAAACGTAAATTAAAGCACCCCCCCCCCCCCACAACCCACTTCAAAAGAAAAAGTCTTGCAAATCTTTCCATCGGGCACAAATATCACCTAATTTTTTTCTTTCCCCCAAACACTCACATATGTACATTAACTCACATATAACCCACACTTAAAATGAGGAACTGACAAAAACAAATAGGACCCTGGGAGAAATCTCTGCCACAGCGACAAAGCAGCCTGGCACAAAGTTCACACACAAACTTACTGCAAAACAGACTGCAAGGCAGCTTTTCCTCTTGACAACATGAGCAGAAAAAAAAGTTACAAAAAGAGGAGAAGATTATCTTCCCCCTGTATTTTGACATGCAGGCACAAGAGGCAAAGGATTAACAAGAATGGCCAACAGTAAGAGTAATCTTCATACAACTGATTATTAAGCAATGGCAGCATTAAGTCCAAGCTAATCTTAAGTGTTTTTCCTCTTTCTTTCTTTCTTTTTTTCCATGCTTGATGTATGTTTACAAATAAAGCGATATGATGGAGATGACGATAGTGATACTATAAAGACTTACATAGAAGGTAATGATCTTAACTTATCATACTGTACATGTGTTTGAGAGAGTAAATAACGGATACTAATTTAGTAAAACATTCAAACATTCAATAATATTACACATTATGCACATTAAAACTATAGAATCGTCAAGTGTTGATCACATTACCAAAAACAAAGGCAAAACAAAAACAAACAAACAAACAGAAGCACAAAATAAACAGAAATAAAAGAGATAACAAGAGGAGGGGGAAGAGGAATGTGGAGAAGGACTAGCAGGCGCCTCATTAGTCCACAAATTAAATGCATTCTCACTCTTTTTTAAAAATCCTTCGCATTGGATGTAGATGAAGTAGGTACTGTTCAGAAGTTTAAGCATGCACATGCAAAAAAACAAAAACATTCAATGTGTGAAGAGGAGCTGCTTGGAGGAGCCTTAATAATTTGTATAAATTCATAACAAACTAAGAAAGTGTAATATCCACATTTTATAAGATATGTGTTTATAAAATATGAGTCGATATGATTTAAAAGTATTAAAGTTCATGCATAGTCATTGGAAACAAATCTGTTTCTAGCTGTATATAAGATTACACCGAATTCCTCATGATCAACAGCTCATTGACAGTGCGTTGGTCTCAGCCACTGTTATGAAATAATCATCTCCAGCATGGTATTTAATCAGAAGTTTTCAAAGTACAGTTTTAACCATAGGATGAGAAATCTGCAAGATGTTTATGTCTTCAGTATGTAAAGAAAACTTCTACACAGTGGAACCGATATATAATAGGGAGACTAGTCCAGCTTAAATTTTTGAAATACAAAGTTTTCCTTCCTTGGAAGAACTATTTATAGAAGTGGCCACATGATACTTTGTAAACATTATGAGAAACACTGACATGGCAAGGTGGTAGCTAGTGCATTCTCTAGGGTTCAAATGTATTTACAGACAGTGCTTCCCTTAGTTTTCTTTTCCTCACCATTATTTTGCCATTAGTAGTGTTGAAAGATACTTGTTGATGCTTCTGGACAACTGTCAAAATATAAAACAAAACTAAAATGTTTTGCAAAATCAGCCTGATATAATTTTATCAATACATTTTACACTTACATGGGATTTTTACAATAAACCATGACTAAAATCATCATCATCTAAATCATGAATAGAAATACAATACAATACCACTTTATTTATCCCCAAGGGCAGTTCCAGATAGTGCTCATACATACGTGATATAAAGAGATAATACATATACATAATATAAAAGAGATAATACATAAACATGATATAAAAAGAGATAATACATACATATGCATGATATAAAAGGTGCTCTGAATTACTTCTGCTAAGAAATTTGCTTACAATCATATCTAAAACACAGCTCTGAGGTGGAACAAGAAGACTGCCATGTTTCACTTTCATTTTCATAAGTATGGTCATGGATACACTGGCATCTTAAATTGTGCCATCAATTTCAAACCTGAGAACAAAGAGGAAGAGCTAAAGGAAGTGAAACAGACTGGCAGGACAGAAAATTCCTTTCTTATTGAAACATGTTGATTACATTACGAATTGTGATCAGTTAAGTTTAGAGTTTTTGCAGTAGAGTGCAAAACTTGGCAGCCTGCACGAACCAATATGCAATTGTGTTTTAGACACAGCTGTTAATGAACAGATCATTTGAAACCCAAAATTTTTAGTGGAAACAAATCAGAACATCAGCATCTATCTTTTAATCACTAATTCATTAAATGCTTGATACTTTTCCTTTTATTTTTCTTTTTTTGGAAATTTTCTTTCTCGCACCTTTCATAGCTTTTCATCTAAAAAGATAGTTGTCACAGAGTCATTCTGAAAACATAAAAGTGTCTACATTGGAACATCTACATACTACACAAATAGTGATCTATGCTTAAATATAATTTGCTTGTAACCAAAGCATTAAACTAAAGGCACTTAATGGTAACTAAATTCTTGAGGAGTAACACGGTCTAAATTTAGAATTTTTGTGACAGAAAACAAAGTCTTTCCCTTTATTCATATACAGATTTTTCCCATTTCAGCAATCGCCTCAGGTGCCTATGAAAAAGTGTGCATGCTATTCAACATTGCTGCTCTTCAGAGCCAAATTGCTAGTGTGCAGAACTTCGAAAATGATGAAGGGCTGAAACTGGCTGTCAAATACTTTCAAGTATGCTATGGCAGGATTATGTCACATAAACATTTTGCTGGCATGGAACATTATTAAAATTTAGTTATGTAAGATAACCTGTCTCTTATTTTGTGCAAAAAGATGGGCTTTTTATTAAAAGCCATTCAAGAGTTACATAACATCATAATTCACTGCATCTTTAGTTCATTCATTGCTATTTACCTATCACTTTCAGCAGAAATGTCTCTTTTAGTCTTAAATTATATATCCTTAGTGATCCAATTTACTTCTAGCTTTGCTCGTATATACAATTGTTTGTTATAAAATTATTCTGCTCTAACATTTTTTTTTCAATTATAGATATATGTATGTGTATGTAATCTTTATGAACGTATAGTCTTTTTCCATAAAATTAGTTGGATGTCCAGTTAATAACATCAAAACATTGGCAGCCCATAGATTTTGAAGTAGCATCGTGATACAAAAAATAAAGCAAAAGGTTTAGGGAAAGTCGGTGGGAAATGGAGAGAACGGTTTTAAAACTTTATTTTAACTTGTACAAAACCTTGAATCATTGAGTGAAGGAATTACTTTTGCATGAGATCGTTTTGACATAAACTATATTGTCTTCATATTATTGTAATACCAGGGCTTCTTTTAAGTAGTCAGAAGACATCATCAAACAAGTTGTGTATATTTTTTTCTTCTTCTTAGCAATCTTCTGGCATTCTGGGGCATCTAAAGGACATCGTACTGTCACATTTACAACAAGAACCTACTCCAGACTTGAACCCAGATACCTTAAGTTCTCTTGCAGCAGTAATGCTAGCCCAGGCTCAGGAGTCCATTTATAGGAAAGCCACCTTGGGTAAGTAATTAAATTATTCCAGCAGTACTAAGAACCATAAGCCACTTTTATCTTCAGCCTTTTAAACCTCCATTAAATACTAACTTTTCTTTTCCATCACTTTGTTTTGTATAATATTGTATCTTGTGCATGAAAATTTTATTATTCAGATTAATAGCCACTTGAGTTCTGCTATCCTTATGTCAAAAAGCCGGACGACACTTTGCAAGCAAATAAAAGCATGTATATATGGCCAGATACATTCGAAATAGGGGAAAAATTAGCCATAGCTTCTTTTTCAGTTTGAGAGCAAACTACCTATATGGCTTTTTCCCCCTAACCACTTTGCTGAAAAGAAGTACTACAAGTGTTGATTTTTGTAAAGATCACTTGATTAGGATGAAGCTTTTCTGTTTAGTTATTGTGCAAAACAATGGAACTCTCTCCCTTTCCAGATTCGCCAGCTACCAACTATTGAATCCTTTAAATGTCCACTGAAAACACACCTCTTCCTTAAGCATTATTCCTAACACCAGTTCCTACAATGCTAGTCCCTTTTCACACCCTTCTTCCCTTTCCCCCTTCTTGCCACTTCCCTGCTCGTCTTCCTTTTGCAGATCATGATACTCTTTTTTCATCATCAGTACTTTTGTTCATCCTTCTGTCATTCATATGTTGTTTGTTCTTCTGTTTCTCGTATGTTGCCCATGTCTCGTTTTTGTTCTTAAGCACTAAGAGCATACCCTTTAGGAGTGTGAGTATGGGCTATAAAAATTTTGCATTTATTATTATTATTACTTTTGCTAGATCGTATGAAGGAGTCTATGATAGCAAAACTGGCATACCAGTGCTCTGAGCTGTATGCTGATGCCATGAAACTTATGCAACTTACATCCATCCGAGATCTTTGGCCTAGGGTAAGCTGTCTTTGGTTGTTCATTCTTTTCTTTTTGCTCAGTGTTTGAGTCTCCAGGGCTTAAAAAATATGTTGATGCAAATAAAGACAAACAGTTAAAATGCACGTTGAAAAATAAGGTTAAAACAAACGACAGTAACGTTATTCAGTGAAATACATGCATTCACATAAATGTCAGTAATCATACAACATGACACATGCAGTCATGGTTAATCTAGTCAAATGAACGAATTATATTTAATTTTTTGTTTTGTAGTAAAAGTTATTAAATATGGTGCACACACATGTGCAGCCTGCTGTGTGTTTAGTTGCTGAAGGCACTGCACATATTTTTACAAAGCTGTGAATGAACTAAGAAAGAAATAGCCACTTTGAGAATTAATTTTGTCCTTGTCTGTAGAGGGCAATAAAGCATTGCAGATGCAGAACTGAAATTTTGTATAAAATAGGCAGTGGCAATAGTGTATATAATAGTAATATTTAATAGCTATTAAAAGAAGACAGTAGATCCCTGTAAGACCGCGGTTCTCAACCTGGGGGGCGCGCCCACCAAGGGGGGCGCAAGCTGCTGAAAAGGCGGCCGCAAAGGCGGTCATTTTCTCATATCTCATATAGGTATTAGTGGCTAAGGGGGGCGCGCGGACTTACCTTTATTCGTCTGGGGGGGGCGTCACAAGTAAAAGGTTGAGAAACGCTGCTATAAGACTATTTAAAGTGTTTTTAAGCTTTATATTAGAGTTTAGGGGTGCCTGGTAGTGCAGTGGTTAAAACACTTGCTTGTCACCACTGCAGAGAGAGGCTCTGGTTTCAGATCTCGTCTTGGGACACACTCTGTATGGGACACTTGTTCTCAGGCCTAGCCATCTGGGGTTTTCTCTAGGTACTCAGGTTTCCTCTCCCTCTTCCCTCATAGTGTGAAATCACCTCTAGGTGAAAAGACTTTCCTGCCAAACCAGCCAACCTAATCTATTAGAGTTCATATAGAGTATATCTGGTGATTTGAATAGTAGGAAGAATTGAACAGCTTATAGCCGTATGATCACTCTATTCTCAGGACTGGTTGGCCATTGTTGTTATGAAGCAGGCAGCATTCCATGCAATGGCAGAGTTTTACCAGAGTGTGGTAGCCCAACAGTCAAAGAGCTATGGCCAGGAAATAGCTCGGTTACAGGTAGCAAATCAGCTTCAAGATTTATTTTAATATGTACTGTGTGTAATCAGCTATTATTGTTAAGCATGTAGCATACAGATCCTTCCAGATCAAAGACATTGCTTCATTTTTCATATATTTATGGTTGAAAGGGTTGTTTTCTAAAATTAAATTTATGTTCTCTTTCTTTTTTTGAAAGCAAGTGCACCGCAGGAAGATTAGAAAGATCTCATTCTAGAAACATTGCGTTTTCAGCATGCTGTGGAGCTAATGAATGCTTCTCAGCAGCGAGGCGGAACAACGTTTGCCTTTCGTAATGAACTGGGTAAGATACAGCGTGCTCTGGAGGCAGCAAAGAAAGACAACGATTTTATTTACCATGACAAGATTCCTGATTTGAAGTCACTGGAACCGATTGGTAAGGCTGTGGTTGCAAAGCCTACACCCCTAGCATCACCACTGTCACCTAAATTCACAGGTGAGAAAAACAATGTATGGTACCTTTGACAAGTACCTTTGACAAAAGCATACCAGTATCAGTCACATCCCTTAAGCCTGGAAAGGGCTTAAATCATTTAAAAACTACATAATTGTCTTTAAAAAAATTTCATTAATTTATTCTGTCACCCTTACCCAGAAACTTTCCACAAGCATGCTTACACAGTGAGGACAGATACATTTATGGAACTATACTTTTACAGATCTGTTTGAGAAGATTGTACCTCTGCCTGTGTTTGAAGCACTTTCAGCGTTTGAGAACCGTAAGTCTCAACTTGCCAACATGGAGATTGGCAGGCTTCGAGAAGCCACAGCTCTTATCAACAGGTAATTTTTTTTTTAATAAAACCTGCTTTTTGGGACAATGTGTGCATACTGTATGTCACTATACTAAAAACTACTTTGTGAAAAACTTAATTTGAACCTTGAGCAATTAATGAGTTCTGAAAGATGAATCCAAACCTTTTGAAGATTTAAGTCTATGAAGAATCAGCAAAAACTGGTTCCTTCATACTGCTTCTCCAACATCTCCCTACAAATCTCAAATGTGTGTGCTGTATTGTGTCATGTTTGAATTAACACAAATTTTCTGAAAGTGCTTCATTTTACTTTTATTTCTCCTAGTGTTCTGGCATCCTTGAATCTGCCAGCAGCTCTTGAGGACTTGTCAGGGGCAAAGGTTCCTCAGTCTGTCCTAGACAAAGCCAAGCAAATGCAGGAGTTGGGAGGGGTTGCACTTATTGACTCTCTTATCACAGCATTGCCTGATCTTCTCACCCGCAACAGGGAGATTCTTGATGAGGTATGAGTTGTTTACATTAGCCTGCTGATCAAATACACAACCTAAAGGTGATAGAAAAACATTTTTAAAAAAGCGTCAACCTACTGTAGCTGTTTTGTTTGATTTACTTGCGGTGACAAAACTGATAACAGAACAGGATTTGCAGGGCAGTCTTGATGTTCATGCTTACAAATACTTGAAACCAAACTTTTTTTCAAAGAAAGGAAGAGGGTCTGGCATGTTATAAAGACACATTTGGGATTGTAATGAATAGTGCTCTAATCTGTAGGATCTTCTAAACTTGGTGCTAACAGGAGAAGAGTGAGAACAACTTTTTATACTAATCAAAAAGGGACATTTAAACTGTAAAACAAAGTTTGATTCTGCTGACATAACCTTCATTAACTGCTTGTTCAAAATTGTGTGCAGACCAAATAGTGCTTATTGCTCAGTTCACTAACTGCAGGAAGAAGTCATACATCTATGCTGTTCTAAGAACATGCAAGATCATTACACTCACAGACAGCAATAAGCTGTTGAAAGACTGTTCTTTATGGACAGATAGTTTGATTACTGACCTACCCATGCCGGCAAATAACTTATCTCCTGTCTTTCATCAGCCTATTCTACTCAAGCCAACTTTCAGAAGCCTTCCACACATTAGTCACATTCTTTTTCTGTTGGCATTCTGTTAACCCACATTTATATTGCCTGTTTCCACACATAAGTATTACAGAAAGTACAACTCGACCTGTTTTATGCTTGAACCAAGAAAGGCAATTGTGAGCTATATTTTAAACAGTCCAAGATTGTTGCAGAGCATCAGAACATTGGATGATGAAGAGAAGTCTGACACACAGCTGCGCGAACAGTTCAAAGAGAGGTGGACCCGAACTCCATCAGCTGTGTTGACCAAACCTATGAGAGAAGAGGCCAGCAAATACCGTACCATCCTTGACACTGCTATTCAAGCAGATAGAATTGTGCGTGAGAAGTACAACAGCCACAAGCAAGCTATAACACTCCTGTCCAAACCTCCAGTAAGTTGTCTTCTTTTTACTCCTAACCTCCCCACCCCTTCCCCCACAACCGACCACCCCACAACACTTTAAAATTGATAAAACATGATGAGAACAAACTAAAGGGTGCTTTTATTTTATAACTGTTTATGTAAGATAAGTTGTTATAAATGTGCCTCAATTGTTGTAATACCAAGCTTTCATCTGTCATCTGCTTTGTGTATTTACGGAAGTAGAGGATTTGGGGGGGGGGGAGAAAGAGAAGGAAAGGAGTAAGGTAAATATTATTGAATATATGGATAATGGTTGTGGTTTGGTTACGTAGGTGGTTACATATATATCTATATATGATTTTGTTTTGCAAATTTTTAAATTATTTTTGCTGATTCTTCATAGACTTAAATCTTCAAAAGGTTTGGATTCAACTTCCAGAACTCATTAATTGCTCAAGGTTCAAATTCTGTTTTAAATTATGTAATCTAAAAGAGCAACTTAAAAAATTGGCCAGTTACATGTTTGGTGATATAGTGACTGATAAAAACTTTTCCTATGGAAGATCAGGTGGTAGAAAGAATTCAAGTAAATGAGGAAAAATGTTTTAAATGTGTTTCAGCAATTTTTTATTGCTATTTTTAAACAGTTTAAAGAGCCTAGATATTCTCTGTCATGATTTATCAGTTGCAGGGAATGTATGCTAATAATGTCAGCACAGGGCAGATATTTAAAAAAAATAAAGACTCACTTTTAACTTGACCTTGTGCTGTCTTGTTAGGGAGAGCTGGAGAAGTCACTGCCAGCTGCTGGCAATGCTGGGGCCCTGCAAGGCAGTGCTGTGGTACAGGAACTGCGTAAACTGTGCGAGGAAGTGGAGACAATCAAAGCTGAACGAGAGGTCATTGAGAACGAAATCAAAGAAGCCAAGTTTGATATGAGTAAGAGTGTGAGATACCTCAGGTCCTTAATGCACACCATAGCTCTATGTAACCAACCAGTGAAAATTTACATGCATTGGTTTTAAAAGGACTAGTGGGGTGCAAACGTTTTTTTTTCACACTAAGGTGAAAATTTGTATACAGCGTGATGTGTTTAACAGTGTATTCATTTCCACCCAGAATTCTTCTGTCTGGGACTGATGTTGCCAAGGAATATAGCAAAGTGGAGGAAAACAGTAACCATTTTTCATACTTGCATTTGTTTTAAAATAACAGTCACACAAACATGTTTCACATGCATGCCAGTAGTCTATCAAGTTTACAGCACCACACCAGCTTACAAAAAAACAGATCAATATCTCAGATGTACGGATAGTAAATGCATTACTTGTGAAACCCTAAGCCAATGGGAGAGCTAGGAACACGTTAATTAATTAGGTTATATTTGGTGTGTGTGTGTGTATACCTTTTATGTATGTGTGTATCATGAATGGAGAAAAATATACTGGCCTACATTTTATGAAATAGCGTTTTGCACTGGGCTTTGGGTAGCAGTCATTAACAATGAAATTGAATCCCACTAGTCCTTTAACAGTATCATTTAGGCATCTAAGAAAAGTTCTCCTGCAATCGGGTTCATGATGTGCAGTCCTGTTGCCCCTGTTTCTCCAGTCTGTCTGTCCAACATGCACATTCTTCAGTAATCTGCTTAGATATAAACAGAATTTTCAGAGCATTTGAGTAGTAAAAATGAGTATTACATGTACCAGAGTCTATGGAAGATGCAGCTGTAATTTCCTGATAGCTTGAAAATAGAACCATGGTATATGCAGTTTTTCTTTTCGATTGCAGCAAGTAAATTTTTCGCTGCTTTGGCAGCTGATGGTGCCATAAATGAAGAAGCTCTGTCAGTGAGTGAGCTGGACCGAGTTTATGCCCCTTTGCGTCAGCAAGTGTCTGACAGCATTCATAAGCAGGAAACAATCCTGGCTCGTATACAGGTGATCATTTTGCTAGAGCGATATGTGTTTAAAGTATGTTAAATTTACGGTGAAATATGGAAAGTGTCTCTTATTGTGATTGTCACTTTATCATCTTTTAATACCATCATAATCTACCTGAGGCTTGTTTTGTTTTTTATGTTCCTCAATCAAGATAGAAGCATGCAGCCAAACAAATTTTAACTATGCTTTTTGAATTGGTTACAATAGAATGCCAACACAGAGTTCTGCCAGGCCAAATCATCCAATCAGAGTGCAGCACAGAGAGAGGCGCTGCTGAAGGATCTAGCGGCAGGTTTTGACAACTATATGGAGCTGAAAAATAATCTGGAAGAGGGAACGAAGGTGAGTGAAGGTGTGGAACAGGGATCTTGGATGGTGTGGGAACATGAGAACCTTTTGCTTTTTCAGACTGGTCAGCACACGAAGACCTTGTCTGCAGTAGATCTTGATTAAAAATCACCATTCATTTAAACAAATTAGGTTATAAGTAAAAGCAGCATTAAAAAGGAGTTTTGTTTCTGTTATTCTCTTTCTCTTTATATCATGAATATCAGGCAATATGTAAACATCAGTCGTGAATGTATTTGGGTTTTCAGTTATATTTCTTTTTTTTCTTTTTTTCTTTTTTAAAACTTGCTTTTTTTTCCATTTCTACAGTCTTGCACTTAGTTTGGTTTTACTCTTTCTCAGTTCTACAATGATCTCACGCCTCTTCTTGTCCGGTTGCAAACCAAAATCAATGACTTCTGCTTTGCTCGCAAAACTGAAAAAGATGAGTTGATGGCAGACTTGCAGAAACAGATAGTCAACACCCCATCACAACCACCACCCACCCAGCCACGTTACCAAGGTGGCCCTGGAACTGGAACAAGTAAGTCATTTGAACAACCCCCAGCACCACACAGTGCTATCATCTTTGTTTTTTTCTTTTACCTTCAGGACTTATGTAAGAGCTCACTAATGTAGAAAAGGTTGACATGCTAAAGATGTCTTGTCTCTGTTGCAAATAGATTGATTCATTCACAGCATGCATTGGCATAACATAACAGCTCCAAAAGTACAGACAAAATTTGTCATTGTGTAGAGTGTTCCTTTGTCCAGGGTTCAGGAAAAGTTAAGTGTGACATACTATTACTTAGGATGCTCATGTCAGCAGCAGTATTTATGTCTGATACATGCTTCTTTATAGCCATTTGAAGTTTCTGTGCATGAACAGTGGTCGGCAACCCTTTGGTTCCTTTGCAGAATTTCATTCACAGATGAGTTTCTGTCAATATCCTGTAGTAACTTTTTCACATTTTCCACACTCCTTCCATTTTTTTTTTTTTTGTGGTTCTTTCTCTGCATTTTTCTTTTCTTTTTCTTTTTCCTTTGCTTGAAACCATTGTCTTAGGTGTGTGTAAATGCCTTGATGCTGCTAGTGAGTGAAGGTGGTTTTTTTCCTTTTTTGCCATGTGTACAGTCCCATTTTATATTTACTTTTTTATTATCTAGTTATCAATTTTTATAAACATTCTATAAACGTAGGATTTGATATCTTTTTGCGATAGCTTTCATTGTTTACAATTTAACAATTCTTTTGCTTAGTTAAACAAGAGCCTTCAAACATGCTGTTGGAGTCTGATTTTTTAATTTGGGGATTAACTTTTGACTTCTTAAAATTGACTTTATTTTCAACTTTTTTTAATGATCTCAATTTTGTCTTGGGAGAAGCAGTTTTAAGGAGGGCTTTGACCTGTTTGTAGGTCATAGAGTAAGCTAAATATTAAGAAGCTGAACATAATTACTTTGGCCAGACATGAATGGTGTAAATTTAACATGTGGTTTAAAAATGACATTTTTCAGTATTCTTGAGTGCACAAGTGGATGCGCTTAGTATAACATACTTGTCGGACATTTTGCACCAGTGTGTTTTCTGGCACATATTTTGCACTAGCATAGCTTTGGCATTCCTTGAGGGTGTGCATTAATCATTTGGTTGTTTGTGGTTTTTTGTTTTTATTCTACTGCCAGTGTTCAGCAGCATATCATGGGCATTGTGTATCTGCACTTACTGGCCTGTTGGTATTAAGAACTGTTTTATATGTTTGATGACAAAAGCAGAAATCAATCTATCAAAACCAAAAAAAGAAAGAAAGAAAGAAAAACTTGGGAGTCAGTTGGCATTTTTCAGTTTGTGCTCTGCAAAGAAACTGACCTTTTGTCAGCATTTCACTTCTGGGTCGCTGGTAGATTTGTTTGGGTTTTGCCCTGTGCAGATGTTGGAGCAGGTGATGAAAACAAAAGGACACCCCCTCCCCGACCTCCCCGACCGGCTGTGCCATCTGTCACAGCTCCCACAACACCTTCTGGTTCGAGTCCATCAGGCAGTGGTAATTTAACTGTGTATTCCATAAACTGAACTGCTGAACTCCTAACCAACACGTTTGCTTGGGCTTGTAGACTTGTATGCACCTAACACTCAAAATGTGAAAGATCATATTTTCTATGTACATCTGTTCAAGTCATGGAGAGCATTGCAACTTGCTGGCATTCTCAGAAGCAGGCAAAGGGCAACCCAGAAGAAAAAGTTAAAAACAAGCAGCATAGCTGTGATAAAACACTGAAAGGTGGTGCATTTTCTACGTATTTTAATAAGTATTGAAGTATACTGGCACTATAAAAGTTATTTCTGGCAAAAATTAATAGGAAAAACTTGATGAATTGTTATAGTGTAACTTTAAAGCATTATTCCATACAGTTTTGCACTGTGCTGCGAGGACTAACTAAAAAATCCATACCTTTCACAGCACACTGCAGATAAGACTTGCAGTGTGTACAGATATGTGTGCACGTGCACATGCGCACACACACACACCCTCTTTTGTTATTAGGTAGGTTGGTTCTGTGCATGTTTAGGATGTGAAACAAAATCTGTTTCTATCATTCTTCCGTCCATCTCTGGTGACTCTGAATGCCATGCATTTCATTAGAAACTCCAGCCAGTTTAGACTGAAGTCTGCCACAGTAAAGGATTCATAGTCTTGCTCTTGGGACAAGATTTTGCTCTGCTGCCAGATTTATGAGGCATCAGTTGGTCAGGTTGTAGCTTTGCTACTGTATTTTTCTAAGGTGTAGCCTGCCTGCCTGATGCTGTCTGTCCTTCGAGTCAATGCAAGACAGGCTGATGGACAGCGGACGATGAAGCATATGTGTCTGTCCCAGCGTGCTCTCATTTGTGTCCTTTCTGTCACATAATGGACATTCCTTGCTTGTCCCTCAAAATGTATGTTATTATCATGAATAACTTAATATAAATTTACATTCCTATAAAAGAAGCTCCTAGATTTATTCAATTTCAAGTCCTGCTCGCGATCGCCTTGGCAGGGCCAGGCCAAGCCAAATGATTTTGCAGGCCTTATACAGCCTACAGACCAGACATTTGCCACCCCTGGCATAAATGAAAATTTCTATAGCACTTTACCAACAAATATGCTCATAATGCATCACAGATAGGAAAAATAACAAACTCACCTCAACCTATGTAAATCTTTACCTAAACCTATACACACATACACTCAACAGACACACACTACTTAAGCCAGGTGTGCACAACTTAAAGCCCACGGGCCACATCCAGCCTGTGAAGGTGCCTCATTTTAACCGGAAGCTTTATGATTTCTTTCTTTCTAACTGAATCTTACGTTTGGGTATGTCACTGCATAATTTCATTTTTAACGTTGGCATGATTCTGGCAAAACCGCCATCTTCTGGCCTGCATGGTTTTGTATCATGTCAAGTGCGGCATTTGGGCGAGAAAAGGATGGACACCACTGACTTATGCCCACAGTCTGGACATGGTAGGATGAAGTTTCTGATTCAAAAGAAGTAGATTTTAATTAGGAGGTCAAAGAGTCTGAATGATGTAAAGTTATTGGTCATTTGAGTGACACAAGGTCACAGGTCATTTGAATGACAAGTAATTTGTTCCAAGTTGATGGTAGGATAAAGACCTCTGTCTATACATCTTTGTTAATGGGGCTTGAAATAGCATGGTGTCACACAGTCATACAGGAATATATATGAGTGAGTTCAGAAAGGTACCAAAGTCAGTGCCAGAAAAAACAATGTCAGAATGGAAGTTTATCAGCTCTACAGTCAGCCTGTGAAGAGAATGAATGATGGATATTATATGTTCAGGTCTAGACAATCTACGGGTGAGACAAGCAGCATTGGTTTGAGTGCTTTGAAGTCTGTCAAGAAGATACTTGAGAATGCCAGCCAGAAGAAAATTACAATAGTCAATCCTCTGGAGCATTATGTCTGGTGGACAAGTAGCACATCATTAGTTCAGAACATGTGAGTGCCTCACAATCACATGTGCTTCGGCATATTTCCTTCCTTTCATCAAGATTTGCTGTCACTACCAGTGCCTATGACTTGAAACAGATGCTGCTTCAATTGCTGGATAAGTTGCACCTAAACATCTATGCAGCTAACATGCTTTGGCTTTGCTAAATGTTGTTCATGTCTTTCATTTTCAGTGTTTCGTTAGTCTGCCTGCCATAATGACACCTTTTTTTCCTCCAACTCCTAGCTTTATTTTTGTTTTTAATTTTTTTTTTTTGGGGGGGGAGGGGTGCTATTTCTTCTTTTTTGCATGTGAACTATGGTAATCAGTCTCTCTTGCCACACATTGTTTACATATTTTTTTTAATTTGTTGGTTGCTGTTCTCATTAACATTTAATATGTTTGTTCTCTTGAGGCATGTTTGGCAATAAGAAAAGTCTTCATCTGTAAGCGAAACAGTACAGCGCATCCGTTCATTAACAGTATTATTTAGCTTGAAAGGCACATATGAAAGCTTTGCTTTTACCAACAGGGCCATTGTTGGCTGTTACTTTGTCACTAGAATAAGTTCACTGTCAGACATTGTTATGTCTAAGTGGTATTAAAACTGACCAGTAGATTACTGCCATGTATATTACTCACTGAGCGTAACTGAATCATTCTAAGGTGTGGCAGATTTGCTTCCTGCAAGTGGGGTGCAATAAAAGTGTAAGGTGTAAAGGGGATTATGCAGAAGGTGCCCACACAGTTGTGCTTCAAAATTGTATGGTGTAGTGAACGCTGCCCAGGTACATTTGGCTATTGTTTTGGTGTTCCAGCACCCCCTGCATCAGCACCACCTCCACCACCCCAGCCATCTGTGCCCACCACTTCTGCTGGACAGATGCCCTCTGCTGGCCTCCCGTATCCCCACCAGCCTGGACAGGGTGCAGCGCCTAGTGCGCCAGGTAATCTTTCCTGATTGATGTCTACTCTTGAAAACATTACTAGACATAGACAGAGATAGACAAACTAAGTGACATAATAAGTGTGAGAGAAGGGTCCATCGGTGCATGTGTGTGAGTCCCACATCTGCTATGTTCCTTCTCAGTATCCCTAAATATAAGGCCTTATGCACCATAATGGTAAAAATGTCAATATGTCAATACTGTGAACCGAAAAGTAAAAACAAAATAAATTAGTTGGATTTTATCAGTTTGTGTACTTTAATTTTTATTCTACAATTTTTTAACTGGTGTTGTTTTAAAGGTGCTTATGGTGGCAGCTGGAATGCCCCATATCCTAGCTATCCTGCAGGAGGCTACCCCATGCCAGCCATGCCTTCTGGGTTCAACCCCTACAACCCATACATGCAGTATCCCCATCAGGGATATCCCAATCAAGGTGCTCCTGGCTATCCACAACAGGCCGCTCCACCATACCCAATGGGCCAGCCTGGTGGTTATCCCAGTCAGCAGCCAGGTGTTCCACCTTACCCACAACAAGGCTACCCCTACCCAGCTTACCCCCAGCAGCAACCCTACCGATAAAAGACTTCTCCCCCACCAAGCCCTGCTCAGTTTGCAAGAAGTGCAGTGCTTGGTCTTAATCAGATGTACAGATTTTCATTTCGCTGCAGTGTCTAATTAGTCTTATGCAAACTCATGCTGCAACAACACCTGTGATGGTCATTAGACTCTCCGGTATCAGGTGTATGCTAAGTGAAAAAAATATGAAATTTCTTTTATGCCTAAAATTTCTTAAGGAAACCTTTGGGGTTTTTTTGTTTTTGTTTTTCTTTACTCTCCATCTCAATCCTACTTTACAATGTTATCATATATAGTGTAATTAGTTAAAAATGTTATAGAATATCTGTATTGATCTTTTTTGTTAATGACTTGATCCCTGAGCATTTCTGGATAAATATTAATATTGTAGCTGTTGGCTTCATTTCATATTTAATAACCATAATGTGCAGCACATGCTGTGAGCTGATCAGGATGAATGATGAAGTATGGGTGGCGTACTGCATTTTTTCTGCAAATTGTCTACAAAATGTGACTTTAAATAATACTAGATTCATTGCCTGTATGTGCTGCATTGCCACCCACTCGACCAGTGCCTGCATGTGACTTTAAAACACAAGTGCAACTGTTGCATGCATGGAACAAGTGGAAAATATTCCTGCTGAAAGTTTAAAACATTGTACATGTTTGTAATAGTTTCTGAGTGAACACTTTAATAATTTAAACAAATATCACTTGATAAATAACTTTTGAGGGATATTCCTTTCTAGCTTACGAGCAGAAATTTGTTTTATATTAGTTAAAAAGCTTTTGTTTTTCTTTATTTTCTAGAAGGGAGCATAAAATTTCAGGAGCTGGTGTAATGATGAAAAAAGCCAAAGATTTGCAGAGTGTAATATTCTGTCATCAAAATAGTTATAATGCAAGTTCTCATCTAAACAGCCTTAGAAAGTAGCATGAAAGATGTGAATAAAGGTGGATCATTGTCTACTGATATCATAAAATCAAGGCGCATCTATTTTGTGTCAATGACTTAAGTCATATTTAATACGGTCAAGACATGTTCTAGAAACTGCTACATGCTGGGTCCACAGAAAATAGTCACTAATTGTGACTCTATTTGGCTTTCTTTGATTTCGCTATTAACATTAGTTATGCATATATTATTAAAGCGTACCATGAAACCCTTAGTACCATCAGAAAAACCAAGTTTACGGATACTTGTATGACTAGTCCTTCATTGCTGACTAGCATTGTTCCCCTCCCCCTTTTCCTAATTGCATGATCTGTAGACTAATCGTGTTTTGTTTGAGAATGGTCATGGTGCATAAAATAATTACTGTATGCAGCATCAATATGCTGCCTATATTTAAGTATCAGTCCTCTCTGTGCCGTCTGGCACGTGAAGTGACAGCATGTGTGTAATTAAATGTTTTCTTTATTATGTTGTGATAGATTTGAATGTTTGATGGGTGTTTTCAAAAGTTTTTTTTCACAACTCTCAGTGAAATTTGTTCAGTTTATTTTTAAATAAACTGTTAAATTTACCTTTTTTTAAAATCAGCACTAGTCCTAATTCATTGGTTGATTCACCTTTTCCAGACTTTATTAATTTCCATGATCTTCCTTGTCTGCATGTTTGTAGAGGGAAAGATGATCATTTCAAAATATTGATAAGTTTCAGTTGTTGTTTTTTCCAGAGTATGGTGAATGATGCCAAAGTAAAATTACATAGCATGTAAAGCATCCATTGACGCACATGATGCGGTTTCAAAGTATTGCTGCCAATAGTGATGTGTTCGATATGCCTTAGCATTCCTTAGAAGAAGTGACAAATAAATGAGCATATATCAAGACCAAAAGGACCAATAATGAAATCCATCTATTGTAATCCTTGCAGCTTTGTAATCTTAGAAGACTTTGCTGCAAAGCAAAAATACTCCTGGTAGAGAGCTAAAGACAGGAGTGGACTGGCTGCCATAGTTTTTAGATCCTAATCCAAAGCACTCATTCAACTGAAGACAGCCCGAGTGGAAAACCTAAACCAAGGTTTTATCCCTCTCCCACAGTTATTATCTAGGTTTACTCTGTTATTATGTTATAAGCATAACTTATTATAATAGATGCTTTTTTTAGTGTTGCACACCTTCATTTGTATTTAGCCATATGTGTAATTAACAAACGTCTTTTCTGCTAAATGTTCTAGCAGGTAACACATAGGAACTAGTGAATGGCTAATAAAGATTTTGGAATTGTGCCTATGGCTTTTTCATCTGGCCACTCTCTAAACATCTTACAGCTTTTGCCCTAGAAATCTTTTTCTGCACAAAGAGTGATGTTTTCTGTCAGATGTTTTCAACAGTGAAGTTAAAAGTAGGTTTGATACAAACAGAGTGTGAACTGTACCATTTTCCACCATCTCCCTTATTGATTTTAGGTGAAAATTTATCAGACATGTAAATCACCTGTGTTATTTTAAATTTGAAATATGTCTGCAAACGGGCTTGGCAGACAGTTTATGTGAGTATGCACAGCTGTGTGATCGAACCATTCACAGTACACTTTGTTGTATGGCAAGACTCTTTCAGTGCCTGTTAATCAGATCAAGCAGCATACCTTTTATTCACACAAAACAGACATATTTTTTCAGTTATTTCCTATTTCTTGCTGTGCACAGCTTTTTAAAAAGAAGGAACATTTTCTAATGCAAGATTATCTGCTCACATCCAAGTAAGCAACATTTGAATCTGTTATTTAATCTCTTATTTCGTTGAATTTGTAGTTAAAAGATTAGACTCACAGTGCCGACTCTTTTTAGTGAAGCATTCGTGGATAATGTTTGATCTTTTGGGAACATTGCGGTAATCATTACCTGGTGAACAGGTTTTGTGCCAGGTTACAGTAGTTGTCCTCTGCAGAAAGACGTTTTTCATGAAAGTCTTTGATACAATCAAGTCATTGGGAGGAGGCGGAAGTGGAATTCGTTCTGCAGTGGTTCTGGTAAAATTGGTTCACATAAAAACTACAAAAGCTTCCCCATTAAACTGTTACCTGACTATTATGTGAAATTCTCGTTACCAAGTGAATGTTTTTAGATTGCACTAATAAACATGCCCTTTAATATTCTGGAATTCTGGCATTTACGCCAGTCCAATCACAAAATATCACATTTATTTTCAACAGTATTGATCAAGACAAATCTCTGGGAAGACCAAACCACTGAAATGTCATTTTATAAAGGTTGTTATGTGTGATCCTGCATTTTTTGCTAAGAAATGTGGTCTAAATATTAATTTTATGCTTTTCCCAAAAGAAAGAAAACAACATTTACATGTTTCAGTTTAATAATGAGGAGCATGGTTGGTTTTATGTTGCAATGAGTTACAGCGTTTTGAACCAAAGAGGGTGTAAAGTTTTGGCTGGTTTCTTACACAGTAAGGAGAGTACGTGTTGTTAAGTAACACTCACATTTGCAAATATATATGGATAACAGCAATATAAAGCACATCAGTATGTAATTACCTACTTAATTAGGAAATTGAAATAAATGCTTCTTTCCTTACTGCAATAAGAGTGTGTTCTTTGGTGTTTTTGTGCGTGACTTATTTTGTGTGCGAGAGAGAGAGATGAAGTGATGAATCTAAGAATTAAGCAATGCTTTTGTTTTTCCTTCATGTATTTATTTCTGCCATCCAGAAAACGAAAATTGCTAGACTAAGTTGCTAGCACTTGTTGCCGAGGATTTTCGCCAGGTAATGATCGTCATGCAAATTTTCTGTAAATTTCACAGATGGAGCCTTCTATAGATAAAAACAATTATATGTAGGGTCCCTGGTATATCCTCAGCCTAAATTCAGCGGTGTCGAAAATGCCGTTTCTGGCCATGGAAATCGAACGCCTCAATATACAATAACCATCGGTCTGACGTGAAGTATGACAAGCAGTCGGGCCTCAAAAGTTCATTGCCTTCGAGTCTTGCGGCAAGCTGGTTACTGGTACTTCGGTCTGCACGTTCGGTGAGTCAGCGGGACTGTATAAGGCTACCTCTTGCACGTGTGTGCGTGGGCTCAAAGAAGGAAGATAGAAAGTTCAAAGCTGACGCAACTCTTTATCATTCTTGCTGTCATCTGCAGCCCTTTTTTATAGACCTACTTTATTAATCTTTTTTTCAAACATTAAAATAGCTAAGAGAGATGCAAACTACATCGCAAGCTTGCGGTGACTTGAAGCTGAATGTGGGAGACGTCACTCTATGACCTTGACGAGTGTCTGGGCATAAGTACAAGTCGCTTGCATGGTCGGGGGGAGGAAGGGGAGATGCCGCCGTTTGGATGCACATCGTGTCGCTTGAGGAAGATAACACCTGATGTCCACACCAGACAGGGGCTAGAGTAATTACTAAGCACGGCCGGCCCTTCCCACTTTTTGGCAATGTGCGAACCATGGTACCTGTCTTCGTTCCCCCCGAAATATTCATTCCCCTATAAAGACAGGTCAGGACCAAACGCCGGTTGAAAGAGGTACCGGAAGTCTATGTATAAAATCCTACTGCAAACGAAAGAGTGGCTCATTAAAAAAAACTTTTACGTGGATTACCTGTAGTTTAATCGGGTTATTTAATATATATTTTTAGTGAAACAATTAGCATTAATCTTTACTTTGTGCAGATCATTCTCCGCATATTGTCAAGCTTTGCATAGAAATGTTCTATAGTCTTTGTGTTTTGGATGATGAAAGTCGTGGTAACAGATGCTTCTTGTGTTTGTTTGAATGTACGACGTTCTCTGACTGACAGACCTCACCTGAACTGCATGGGTCAAGTCGGAAACTCGATCCATCTTTACAGAGTCCGTGGATTGAGAAAACAATTTTAAAAGTATGCTCTTGCTGTTGTCGTGTTTTGGTGGGAGGGAAGTTCGCTAATTTAATGCTATGTTTAGTGCCTTCTAATTCTTTCTTTTTTTTCTCTCAATGGTAGACCTTCTCTTCCCCTTTCTTCTTCTCATATCGGTGTTGTTGTTTTTTTCTTCGATGAAACAACACCTTACGAATAGTGAAGAATGCAAGATACAATCAAAGACGGTCTTTGAATTTTCTTGTCTATGAATCGCATTTTGCCAGTTACAAACGACGAACAGAACGATGGGTAAATAGAAGTGAAAAGGAGTCTGAAAAAAAATTGTATGCCATAGGAGAAAAATTCTTTTCTACCTTGGTTTAAGGGCAAGTAATAAACAATACACTTTGGAGACTCTTATAATCTGAGATGAATAAGACATTAAAAAAGATAATAACATGTCCTGCGAGAAGAATTTATATCATGTACAAATGTCCACAGATACACAGACAGGTTTAGGATCGAATGCCTTACAGATGCTAGAAATAAGGCAACCCTAGGATTGTGCACATCTACCCTGCTGGTCAGTTAAGAAGGGTATCACTGTGTTCGGAAGGTCAGCAGTCAGAACACTCAAAGTTTTACTGACTGGGGGTTATTTACTGGCGCACATCCCAACAAGCAGTGTGACCAGCATCTAGCTATCTCCATGTTTCTCAAAGCAAAGCGTGTTGAAGAGTGTGTCCGAGCCTGAGGTTCCGCCTCTAAAATCGTAGAAACTGTGCTTTAAGTCTAAATCTCTGTTGGCATCGAGCTACTGACAGACTTTTACGTGGATGAGGTATTAGGTCTGAGGAATTCCCAGTGGAACTTTTCCAAGAAGAAGCTGTGAAAAGGAGTCTCATGCCTTTGCCAATGTTCGGTTGCGTTCATGTCAGATAGCACATCTTTAAAACACGCTACACATTTCTGACAATAGGTTTCCTAGATTCCTACGGATTTTTGACAAGATGTCAGGGAGTTTGAAATAATTATTTCGCATGTTCTAGTGAAAATACGAGAGAATTGTGTGTCGTTAATCTCAGGTCGTTAGCAGATCCAAGAGTTGTCAACTTTGTGTTGAAAGATTTTAAAGAGAGGTGATCATGGCTCTGTCTGAGAACCGAAGTAGCTCAGTGACACACCAAATCTTGTTTGGTTTTGACGCGTTTTGTGGAGAAATATTTTGGGTAAGTGTTTTTGAAGTATTGAACAAACCTTAATTGCTATTTTCTTATAGTTCGGGTTTTCTTTTCTTTTTTTTAATATCACCGTGCAGTCTTTCTGGGATTTATTCACTATTAAATTTGTTCGCTGATTCTTGCAAGCAATTTGTAAACTTTATGTTGTCCGTCAGAAACCAGTCTTTTCGGGTGCCTAACATATCCTAAAAGGTTAGTTTACTTTTCCTATAATCTTCTTCAAAATATTTAAAAGATTATATATGTCTTTTTAGACGCATGTCCTAATCTGGACGACTTATAGTCAACACCATTTCTTCTTATATCTCCTTTTGTGTCGATTGCACCATTCCATCAAAACAGTTTGTGCTTTACCCTAACCACAAACCCTGGGTGACCAAGAGCTTAAAGGCAGTGCTAAACAAAAAGAAACATGTGTTCTTCACGGGTTCTGCCCAAGACAAGAAACTGGTACACAGAGAGGTCCGTAAAGCTATCCGTCGGGCCAAGGTAAATTATAAAACTAAAATAGAGTCTCAGTTTGGGACAGGTAACATCCGAGCAGCTTGGAAGGGACTCAAGAACATGGCAAATGTTGAAGATCGGCTTAAGGGATCGAAAGCCAAAATCTCGATCGCAGGCGTTGACAGTGCGGCCCTACCAAACGCTCTGAATGCTTTCTTTGCTCGGTTCGAGACCCACGATTTTTCAGCGAAAATTAAAGATATGCTCAGTTCTCTTGACCCTGTCCAGAAGGCTGAGATTTGTCAGGAACAAGTTGTGAAGTTGTTTCAGCGAGTAAATATTCGCAAAGCTTCAGGTCCGGATGGTATTTGCGGCAGAACATTGCGTTTCTGCGCGCACTAACTTGGAGGCATTTTTCAAGACCTTTATCAGCGCTCTATGGATTCATTCTCCATCCCAGCTGCTTGGAAACTGTCTACCATTGTTCCAGTTCCGAAGAAAGCTTCAGCTCAGGATCTCAATGACTTCAGACCAGTGGCCTTAACATCACTGGTCATGAAAGTATTGGAGACAATCATCAAATCATTGATCCTAAAAGCCACTAACAATTGTCTTGACCCCTTGCAACTTGCATCCCATTCCAAACGAAGTGTTGATGATGCTAAACTGTTCATCCTCCACACTTTACTCAAACACCTGGAAAATCCACAAGCCCATGCACGACTGCTGTTTGCTGACCTCATCAGCCTTCAACACCATCCAACCACATATCCTAGCTAGAAGACTCCTCGAAGAGTTTTCCTTTGATCATCAGCTAGTGTCATGGATCATCCACTTTTTGGTTGACAGGCAGCAACGAGTACTTGTCAATGGTTCTTTTTCCGACTTAATCACAACGTGCACCGGCTCACCTCAAGGCTGTGTTTTATCCCCGCTTCTTTTTATTTTGTATACCAACAGTTGTCGCAGTAACCATGAGGGTCAATACCTCGTCAAATTCTCTGATGACACGGCACTGCTCTCTCTCCTTAGCGGGCCAGCAGACACCCACGGTGCAGCCTTGGAAGAATTTATTGCCTGGTGCGATGACAATTTCTTAGACCTTAATGTGAGTAAGACCAAAGAGATGGTTTTCGATTTCCGTCGGAATTCTCCACCAAGTCCTGTGTCATCCACGACAAGGAGGTGGAAATGGTTCCTGCTTTTAAATACATGGGCACCATCTTCGACAGGCGACTTTGCTGGGATGTCAACACCCAAGCTATCGTGAAGAAAGCTCAGCAGCGCCTCTTCCTTCTCCGGAAGCTGAAGTCTTTCTCTGTCTACCACCAATTTCTTCAGCTTTTGTACAGATCGCACATAGAGAGCGTGCTGTCCTTCTCGCCTATCTGTTTCTACAACAGTTTATCGGTGAAGGACAAGAGCAGCCTACATTGTGTGGTATCCACCTGCTCAAAAGTCATTGGGACAGCCCAAACTACTCTTCAGACTCTGTATGACAGGCAGACATTCCTGAAAGCGTCTGCAATCCTTTGTGATGACAGGCATGTCCTGTCGAAAGAGTTTGTCCAGCTCCCATCGGGCCGCCGATTTTGTGTGCCTGCATGCAGGACTAGCAGACTGCGGCTGTCATTTGTTGTTTCGGCCTTGCGTCTCTTGAATGGTGCTGTGCGAATGAATGAAACATGAATGGGGAAGCCTGTCTGGTGCATATGAATGTGTGTGTGTGTGGGTGGGTGTTGTGTGGTGTGTGTTGTATGGTGTGGGTGGGTTATGTGTATATGTGTGTGTTTTTTGTGTTAAATTGTATCGAGATGCCACCCAATTGCCCTCTGGGACAAATAAAGTATTATCTTATCTTATCTAGATCAGCAAACGATCCTATGAATATACCTTTAAAGGTAGCCGGAGATTTAAAACGAGTCATCCGATGTTGTTGATTTTGTTACTGCTAATGATGCTGCTGGTGATGGTGGTTTCAATGATGGTGATAGTGGTGGTGGTAGGGGTGGTGGTTGTGGTTTAATTGGAATCGATAGTCGTGGCGCTAACAATGGTTGTGGCTATGTAGAGAATAGTGATTATTAACATATGAATGAATTAACTGTATATAGTGACTCAGTCCCGTTTATTTTCATATCTGTGGAACAGAATGACTCTCTGCTGATAGACAACACATGGCCTCAATTCACCCAGTGTTTCCAGGACACTGTGCTCATCTGGGTGTCTTGTGGACTCTTCTGGCTCATGGTACTCTGTCTTGTTTTCGAGGTGGAACGAGACGAGCATCGTAGGCCCCCGCTGCCTGTGTCGTGTCTCAACACGGCTAAACTGGTGAGAACAGTTGTCTGGCTGGCTGGCTGGCTAGCTGGTTAAACTGGTGAAACAGTTGTCAGTCTGGCTGGCTGGTTAAAATTGGCGAGAACAGCTGCGTGTCAGTCTGGCTGGCTGGTTAAACTGGTGAGAACAGCTGTCAGTTTGGTTGGCTGGTTAAACTGGTGAAACAATTGTCAGTCTGGCTAAAATTGATGAGAACAGCTGTGAGCGTGGTTGGCTTGATGTATTGTTGGATGATAGGCTAGCAGTCAGCCGGACTAGGTTAATTATTTGGTGGAGTAATGTAATGGATGTTATTAAAATGACTTTGAAGGTATTCGTAAAAAAAGGAACAGACATGAAGATAATTACAATGTCAATACTCCATTGATCCTAGTGGAAATTATCTAAAATAAAAGCACATAAATATAATCCCCAATTACTTATCCACTCGAAACAACATGTTAAAATAATAAAACAAGTTACTCGTCCTTTCATGGGACAGCAAATAATAATATCCAATTAGGGGAGTATGTTCCTGGACCACTGTCTACAGCGGTAATCGGTAAATCCACGTTGTCTAAGGGAAACAAAAGCACTTCAAATGCAGAACTAGATGTACACAGGAAACGATGGCAGACAAGAATCTAACCATTCGTGACTTTGTGCACAGAAGAGTATTGTAGTACAGAAGAACACACTGTATGCAGTTCACGGGACTCTGATATCAACCTGGCCTCATGTAAACTCTCTCTCTCTCTATCTCTGTGCAGCTCTGCAGTTCCAGCCTAACGTTGTTGAGCATCGTGGCTCTTATTGATAACGTCGACGACAAGCCTGATGAGATTGCGGGATTCGTCGGTGATGCCATTGTGGTGGTGACTTTGGTGAGTGACGTCACTAACATCAATCAAGTTCTAGTCTCTTCGAAGGAAAATCGATTTAAAAAAAACAAAACATTATTCTTTTCTTTCGTGTACTCCTTACTAAAGACAATTACTGTAAATAATGAAAAATTACAAAAGTGTTAACTATTGTAGCTCCTTATTCTTCAAACAAATGTTAGTATCACCTGCATAATACCGTTTCTGTCTAATATTTCTAATTCTAGTTTTTTTCTATGCTGTTGTTTTAGTCATATATATGGCGTTGTGCAATTTCTTTCTCTTGCACCAACGCACTTTGTCTGATGTAACTATAACGTTCCAATTTCATTATTTTGCGTCTGATCGACTTAAGGAACACAATTTTATTTTCCATCTAAATCTTTTTTATAACTCGTACGGCCCTCTTAACTATAACTGTTTTTCTTGCTGTCCTGCGTAACTATTCTTTATTACATTACACAGAAACGTTTCTAGCGTTGTTTTGTGACTGCGGTTTACTGACTTATGCAACTTTATCTGTTTTAGAGTTGTTTTATATCAAAAGTGGTCTTTTGAGACGACTGCGTGTCTTATTGCCTTGTGTAACTTTTCCCTCTTTACGCTGAGAAGAGATGGCGATGTTTCAGTTCGCTGCTTCCGTCCTGACGCAATATGAGCGAAAACGAGGCGTGTACACGTCCTCGGTGTCCTTCCTCTTTTGGACCGTGAAGCTGCTGTTGGACATCGTACCTTTCTACACGTACATCATGACTCAGGTTTCATCGCTGGACCTTTTCTTTCTTTTTCTTGACTATCTGGGGGCAAGGGGGGGGTTGCTTTGTGCAGATTTTCTTATTCTCCTCGTGTTATTGTGCGTCAATAATAGATGACACCTGTTTGTGGACCTTGACCATACCTATAGATTGATCTTTTGCCGTGCTTTGAAAGGAAAATGTGTGACGATGAACGTAGCACATGATCAGCTTAACAGAAAGAGAATTTTACTGCATGGCTCGAAACTATTTGTCTGACGCCATAGATTGTGCACGCGACCAGTTCGCATCATAGATTTATTTTTTTTGCCGTGCTAACTTCGGTGGGCATCAAGCAAGATTGCTTCAGTGTCTTGGGTTTATTTCAGGTTTACAACACTAACGTTTTTATCTTTGTGGTCTTCGTGTTGATGTACACCCTTCAGCTCGTCATGGTAGTCCTCTACTCCTTCAGTGAGCATCCCCCGACATCCAAGAGAGGCTACAAAGGCTTAGGATCGGTAAGGTGATCATTTAGCCGTTTGTTTCCTCACAGATAGACAGAGGCATGGGAGAGTGAGAGAGAGAGGAAGGGAGGATCTTAAAATTCGATCTTTTCTTACTGGCCACGCGCCTTGTTTTCATCTTCCAGGAGCCTTGTCCAGAAACAACCGCCTCTTACTTGTCCCAGATTACATTTTCATGGCTTACTAGGTAAAATACAGTTTTCTCCTGTCACTTAGTCACTGACTTGCTAAATTAAGCTTTCAATTTACAGACACTTCAGGTTAAGAGCACGGTGAATAACTGTCATCACGAAAATATCAAGAGTTAGTCGATGTCTGCAATTTTACAAAACTTACCTCCAACGATTGTTACACTGAAACATTGTCTAATTATTTTATTCTTAATTTATTTATGTCGTGATCAATGTCCTTAAGGGATTAAAACGCGTTAAGTGTAACTGCTGTACATTTCCTACAGGCTGTCTTCTGCATTACTAATCCTCCTGACAAAACTTGATTAACAGGAAACAAATGGCAGCTGTATTGTTCTTGTCCCTAGCTTCATGGTCATGGGCTACAAACGGGAAATTCAGATCTCTGATATGTGGGACCTGAACCCCCGTGACAGCTGTGATGCGCTGGTTCCTGTCTTTGACCGGCTGTGGATGGCGGAGGTCGAACGCTGCATGTCTAAAGGGTATCGACTCCTCCCATCTGTCGCAGTTACGCCCCCTTCGGAACGCTACACGTGTGTTTGTCTTTGCGTACAGCCACATTGCCAAACTGAAAAAGACGGCGATCACCTCAAGATTTGACGCTGTAGAACTGTTTCAATAACTTTTCCAGGAAAATATTTGCGAGACCAAGATTTTTTCACCATTTCCTTCTAACATAATCGTTCACACACACACACACACACACACACACACACACACACACACACACACACACACTTTAAGCCATCTGCTAAAGAAACTTTAAATAACAATTTTGTGTGTGGGTGTGTTTAACGCCGTGCCAGCAACTAAGGCTATATCACGGCGAGAAAAGTAATCCTACTTTAAAATGTTTAGGGGCAAAAACCCCTAGTGACATAACATCGTAAAAATAAAGACCCATGCAAAAAGCAGTAAACACATTTGAGAGTGGAGAACGTGAAAAGCAATGAAAGTATTATTTTGGCATTAAATTACTCTAGAAGGATTAGATAAAAAAATACAATATCATAAAAGATTTACCACCAGGGATATTAAGCCAGCGTATCTAATCGCAAGCGTATCCCATATCGAGTTATGGTGACGTCACACTTTTGGCGCGGTTTATTATTATTATTATTATTGCGCGCACTGGCTGAAATCTCTCTGAGGACGCAGTCTCACTCGCATCTCCACAACGATCATTTCAGAGTTGTGCGGCAAGAACCGTTGGTCCAGTACAAGAACGGTTCTGTCAGCACCCCTTCCAAACGACACCTGTCCGAGCACTCGCTGTTGAGGGAAGGCGCGGAAGGTGCCTCCTATTATACGGAATTCTTTGACGTTATGCCCTCCGGAACCTACCACTTCAAGCAGCGCCCGTCACTGTATCGGGTCCTATGGAAGCAGTTTCGAGGCAAAATGATCCTTTGCATCGTGCAAAAAATCATCAGCGATGTCTCCTTGTTATTAAGCCCACTGATTCTTGGGTGAGCTTTATTTAATTTTCGTGCTTGTCATTTTTTTTTTTTTTTTTTTTTTGGTATCGTGGTGAGGGATAAGAAGGTTTCTCTATTCTGCGATGTGTAGATCAGTTTTAAGACAAAAACAAAGACAAAGACAGTCAAAGATAAATGGAGAGCCTGGGACAAAGACAACGAAAAACTGAGCTTCGTAGCGGTAGAGAATGATTTCCTCTCGTTCTCTTTGGGTTGTCATCAGAGAACTCATTAACTTTGTGGCGAACCGGCGGCCGGAAAGGGAGTGGATCGGCTACGTGCTGGTGGCCTCCCTTCTCGTCACCGGCATGATCAAGACAATCCTCTTCGCCTTGTCAATGTACAGATCCTGGCTGATCGGCATGCACATCAAGGCTATTTTAATCAGTACCATCTACAGCAAGGTTAGCGAGGTGTTCATGTTCGGAAATTTGTTTTTAAAACTGTTAATAGTGATGCTGCAGTTGTTGTTGATGTGGATTGGAGTGGATGATTAACAAGAATAAGACGGGGAAGAAAAGTAACCAGGGAATGATGTTTGTTTTCTGCTAGTTCCTGTATTGTCATTAATATGAGAGATGTTCCACTTCCGCCCGGACTTCGGTATTACGTCCGCTTTGAGCGAGTGTAGACCATGGTGACTCGATAGAGGGATTCTTCAGGGTTTTTCCACATTTTTAAAAATAGTTTTTCCCCTCATAGTTGTCCCAAAATGGAGAGGAGAAGCAAGTCGATGCACGCTCCACCAAGTGATCCACCATCGCCGTCAGCGCATGACTTTCGAGTGATCATGTTGTATCCCTTCTGGCGTGGTTTTCAGGGTGATGACAGTTCGCACGAGCTGAAAGAAACTTAAGGAGATGATGGTCAATCTCAAACGACTGTCACAGACTGGTTTCGGCGATTTGCCAGTGGTCATTTCAGCTGTGATGACGAACGTCATGAACCAAGCCCTTGGATGTCAAGAGACCCAGACAGTGTCGACAAAGTTCTTGAATTCCTGGAAAGTGATGGCCGTAGGACCATCAGGGAAAACGAAGATGGAGCTGGGAATTCCTTGTACAGGTCTACACAGAATCATCCATCACAATTTTGGCTTTAACGAGGTCAGCTCGCTAGGTGTCAAGTTTGCTGGTGGACCAGCAAAAGAAAAGCCGTGTTGAGTGGTGCAAGGAATTCTTGGAAACATTCAATCCTGGTTTCAAGCGCATCATTACATGTGATGAATGTTGGTTTTACAATCTGGACCCTGAAACCAGGGTCCAGTTGATGATTTGGTCATTGCTAGAGTGAGGAAACAGCTGAAATTGATGCCATAATCGGCGTTTTTGTAGTGTTTTCAAAAATGGATCCATAGGCTGACAAATGTGTTGCAATTGGCGGCGACTATGTTGAAAAATCTTAAAAAGAGTTGAAGAATAAGAGAAAAATGTTTTAAATATTCTTCGGGTTCGTTTTATTGCCAAATCTGGTCGGAAGTGTAACATAAGCGTCCAACACTTTATTATTAGACTGTATTCTTTTGAATCATAAGTTTGATATACTTCAATTTGCCATTAAAAATATGTTTAGTCAACATAAGCAAGGCATATGTTGCTATTTCCTCTAAAAAACATTCCAAATGGCTTTTGTCGCCTTTTGGCTGCAGGCCATGCGTCTCGGCAACGACAGCAAAAGGGCGAGCACGCAAGGAGAGGTGGTCAACCTCATGTCCGTCGACACGCAGAGGGTGCAGGAGTTCATGACGAGGGCCTTCTACGGCCTGACCACGCCCCTGCAAATCCTGATGGCCCTGGTACTCATCTACCTTCAGGTGGGCGTGTCCATGTTCACGGGCTTTGCCATCCTCGTGTTGCTCATTCCTTTCAACACCTACATGGCTGGCCTGCAGCGCAAGTTCCAGGAGAAGAACCTCAGGTTCAAAGACATCAGGGTCAAGCTGGTCAGTGAGATCCTGAACGGTATCAAGGTGAGTAGCTCGTAAAGTGGAGTTTCATGGTAGTCGATGGATGTCGCTGTGCTCGTGTGCACCACTTCATAAGGTTTGTCACGCCTTGTCATGCTTAGCATGAGTGACAACAAGTAGGCCTTTAAAAAGTTTAGCCGTATGCACTAGCCAGGCTCCCATTAATTGCAGCAGCCTTGTTTTGGTAATGAATAATGCAGCTGTTTTATTTATTTATTTTTGTTGTTGTTGTTGTTGTTGTTGTTGTTGTTGTTGTTATCTAGGTGCTGAAACTGTACGCATGGGAACCGTCTTTCGAAAAGAAAGTGGCTGACATCAGATTCAAGGAAATTCTGTATCTCTTTAAAATCGCCGTTTTGTATCTCGTCACAGGATGCTGCTGGAATATCGCACCCTACTTAGTAAGTAGACCTTAGAATACGAAATAAAAAAAATTAACGGTTTAGTCTGCAGATGTTCAGACTATAAGATACCAAATGATTTAGTGAAACGATCTTGAGATTACACAGTAAGAAATGTTTTATTAAACAGATCTTGAGATTCCACAACAGGAAATGATTTTTAAGATAAACTTGAAATCCCGAAATAAAAAACATTTATAAAGGCACAACTACAGTCTCATCGGGTAGGCGCCGTAAGGGAAGTGAACTGTAAGTGGTTCGTCGTGTGCATGCGGAAGTTGAAGGCCAGAGCTCCTCACGTATACATTTTCATATAAATCATGTCTACATCTCTGCTAGGTGCAGGTAGACACATTTCTGGACACAGGCTCGAACCGTCGTAGTCTATTTCTTTCAGTTTCTTTTTCAAGTCTCACGATGTTTCCAATATTTGAACGATAACTCATGCAAGAATGAAGAGAGTTCATTATATTCTAGTTTCTCAATGTATTGAGTATAAAGCCCGAGTCCTCTTGCCAACGACATATTTGATCTCCTTTTGAAAGACTACATAAATCATACAGTGACATCTACCCGATTTTCAGGTGACGTTGGCGACCTTCGCGACCTTCATTCTGTCTGACCCAAACAGGTTCCTTGACCCCGGCACCGCCTTCGTCACTCTGGCGCTCTTCAACATCCTACGGACGCCGATGGACTTTCTCTCCACAACCATCTCGTTCGGCGTACAGGTAACAGAAGGTGGTACGGGGGCACGAGTGTCGCTTAATGAGTTGCCCTCGTTTACCTGTATTACGTCATTCTACGTCCACTGTCAGACCAGCAACTCTGCCGACTGCCGTACCTACATGCCTGTATGTGTGCGTGTGTGAAGGTATGCGAGTGAATGTATCTGTCCAGAGAAATGGAAAATTATCTGATTTCGAGTTTCTTTTCCACTTTATGGGAAATCAACATATAGAATAAGAAGTATGTGACCCTATGTCTGCCAGTAGGGCTTCTGATGTCCACACACAGATTGTCATGATCCTGGTCTGTGTATGGGTGGAGTCATCGCCTTGCTTCAAGTGGTTCTCACGTGATGGCATGGAATCGCTCCACCATCTCTCTCTTTCTTTCTCTATCAGCCGCCACTTTTAATTGTCTGTGCGTTCGTGGGCCTGAAGATGACTGTGTTTATGTGTGGTTGATCAGGTTTTTTACTCTTGTGCAGGCAAATGTATCACTTAAGCGAATCAACAAGTTTTTGTGTGTGGACGAAATTGATTTCAACACCGTGCGCCACTCCACAGATGCAGGTGCGCTATTGTGTTTTATCTGTGAGTGTGTGTTTGTGTTATGTTGTGTGTGTGTGTGTGTGTGTGTGTGTGTGTTTCACCGTTTTTCATCCAGGAATCGACGTCCATTTTCTTCTTTTTTTCCACAGCCTATGCCATAAAGATTGAACATGGAACATTTTCGTGGGGTTCAAAGCTCACGCCTGCCTTAAAAAAGTAAGTTATACCTACATCAGTCTCCGTACCCTTCAGTCGTTAAACCATCAAAAATGTGATGAATGCCTTGCGTATCCAGAGCCATATGAAAACACGCCAACATTTTTGGAGGTACACACGTAAGCGCGCGCTCAAAGATAAACTAAGGTGCACAAGCACACGCAAAATTCCAAGAGATTGCCAAACATTATAAAGATGAATTATAAGATACCAGTAAATAAAATCTTTGAAATTTTAAAGCAGAATGAAGTTTATGGTAAAGGGTTACGCGACCTGGCGCTGGTTGCACTCTAAACCTTAAAACTGTTCTAAAGAAGCAAAATCTCTTCTTAGCCATTTAAATGCATTGCACAAGAACATACAAAAAAATTGTACTGTCAGGACGGAAAGTCAGACTTAAACAACTTTATCTTACTTAAAGCAGTTTTAGTTTTAACAATTCTAAAATTGTGGTGTGCACTTTAAACTGGTTATCTAAAAAGATTTAAAGCCTAAAAGTGTTTAAAATTAGAAATGTGTTGTGCACGAATGGGTTTGTAACTTGTCTGTAACTAATTTAATCTCCAGCATAGACCTGCAGGTAACAGACGGACTTCTGATCGCTGTTGTGGGGCAGGTTGGGGCTGGAAAGTCTTCTCTCATCAACGCTATTTTGGGGGAAATGGATAAGGTTAAAGGTCACGTCATTCTCAAGGTATATAAGAACTAGTGTTCGTGTTGTTAGTTTTGTGAAGATCAGCGGTTTGTCGATTAATTTAGGTGACGGGGCGTCTGGGAAGAGAAAGGGGAGGTTTCTAGTTTTTCCTCCTTGCTTTTATAAGCTTTGTGTTAAGAAATGCTAGTATAAGATACTTTCTGTGGCTGTTCCATAATTTTCTTTGGTACTATTTTGTGTTTGATAATCTTTGTAGTGTGCTAAGACTAAGGACAGGGAGAATGTGTTTAAACGCATGACGCGCTTGTTCAGGGTACCGTCGCTTACGTCGCCCAGCAGGCCTGGATTCAGAACGCAACCCTCCGTGACAACATTCTGTTCAGTCAACCGTATCGAGAAGACAAGTACCGCAGGGTTCTGAAAGCCTGCGAACTGGAGAGGGACCTTGAAATTCTGGCGGCAGGAGACATGACTGAGATTGGTGAGAAGGTAAGGGCGGAAGAATCGTTTGTTGCTGTGTTTTTTGTGGGGGTGAGGTGAGGGTTTGAGCTGAAGGACGTCAATCATATCTTATTTGTAGTGTGCAAGGTGTGGTATGTTAATCTGTGTGTGGAATTCTACAACTTCAAACACATGTCTATGCTTGTGCTTGCGTGTATGCGTGCGTGCGTGCGTGCGTGCATGCATGCACGCATTTATGTGTGCGTATGTCAGAAAGAGATAAAAGGAATGAGTGAGCGACAAGTGAGTGAGTGAAGAAGACGAAATATATGTCAGCTACTTATGTCCATTTTTATTGTTGTTTGGCCACTTGTGACTAAAGCTTCGTTTTTCAAGACTTTCCATGCACACCAGCCGAGGGCAAGTTTTGAAAGTTAAACCAAAAAGCTTAACGTTAAGTCTAACTTGAGACTTCGCATGCAATACAGCCTTAGGCTTTTCCTGATATAATCTCGGTTGTTTTCTAAGCTTTGCAGGATATTATCCTGTTCATGTCTCATCCTTTGCAGGGTATCAATCTCAGTGGAGGCCAGAAGCAGCGCGTTAGTCTGGCTCGTGCCGTCTATAGCGACAGCGACATCTACCTGATGGACGACCCGCTGTCAGCCGTGGACAGTCACGTGGGCAAAGCCATCTTCAAAAACGTCATCGGGCCTAACGGACTTTTGAAGAAGAAAGTGAGCAAACGGAACACAACCGGTCGATTTTTCTTGAGCACGGGTCACGTCTGAAGGAAAACAAGTCGTGTGTTTATTAATATCTGCGATATGATATAGTTATTAACCCCAGACACACCCTTGTGAGGTCATAATGTAAGTGTTGACAGACATGCAGATTGGTGACGTTGTTATGTAAGTCTTAACCGCCAGACAGGTGACGTAGCATTCTATTGCTCGACCGCCAGACAGACGGGTGACGTAGCATTCTATTGCTTGACCGCCAGACGCGCATATTGATGGCGTCACGTTCTTGCGATTGTCTGCCAGATGTCATATTGTGACATCATGATAGCTCTCTATCGCAAGGTGCGCACATTGGTGACGTCACATGTTTTAACCGCCAGACGCGTATATTGGTGACGCACGGCGTGCACTGGCTGCCCGTCGTGGACCAGATCATCGTGCTCAATGGCGGCAAGATCTCGGAGGCAGGCAGTTACACGCAGCTCATGCAGCACGACGGCCCCTTCGCCCAGTTCCTCAAAACATACTTCAGCGAGGAGATCGTGGTGGAGCAGGAAGAGGACGAAGACCCTGAAGGTAAGAAACCCCGTAGGTCACTGCTGGAGCTTGACGCGTCAAGTGCCAGGCGGCCAGCTGCCATCTTTTGCCGATGGTTGTCAGTGAGACGCAGTCTGATGAACCTCCTTGTTATTGAGATAATTTACTTTTCATAATATGAAGGGTAACTGCCATGCCTGTCTATACTAATAGTCACCCTAGTCTGGTTCTTAAGAGTACTTCTGAAACTTCGAGTGGCAATAGAAATCTGAAATGAGTTTCGTCTGGCAGCAATATCTTTTTTCTTCCTTCCTTTTATTCCTTCATTTCGTCTTTCTTTCCTATATTTTGTTCAGCCCAGCCTACTTCTTAATGATTACAAGTTGATCTGGATAACGAAAATATAAAAGTTCTAATCGGCTCTCTGTTCTCTCTCATATATTTCATTGATTTAATAAAGCTGTTTTCTGTTTGCCGTAAACATGGATATCGGAGTATTTATCTGTGTTTACTAGTTCTGGAGATGAAACAAAAAATTCTAGAACACATGGAATCTGTGACATCGGACGCGGCCACATCTGGTGACGAAATAAAAGGGCGATTACATCGCAGACGCAGGTATGCGGTTCAAAGAATTCTCCTCCGCTTTTTTTTCCATGGCGTCTGTTTCTAATTTTCCGTCAACGAAATTAACTATGGGTCACCTACGAAAACTACAGACTAAATGAGCACGATAGAGAACGCTGTAACACCACAACATCACCCCACACCATCTACCCCTACACACAGATCACCAAAGATATTTCTTCTTTGGCCAGCTACAAGAAGCAGAGCAGTGCGATTCAGCGGTCCCTGAGTCAGGACAAGAAGAGTCTTCAAGAAGCCAGGAAGACGCAGACAAAGCAAGAGGAAGGAAAACTCATTTCCGACGAGAAGCTTCAAACGGGGAAGGTAAGTGACGACGTCTGTTTTAGAACAAAACTAAAATCCGTCTCAACTTCAGTGTGTCAGTCAGGAGATATTTCAGTCTCTCTGGAATCGTCATCTGTTGTATGAGTGAGATCTTCGCGTCTCCAGACCTGTCTGTAATGTCCTCTACTTACTCAACCTCCTTGACGTTCAGGCGCCGGGTTTTTCTCGCCTTGTAGTCTCGATCACTAGCTGTCTTGGTATCAAGCGACTTAGGTATTAAGAATTTACAGCATATGATAAAATTCCTCATCGACCTATCTTTATTTACTAGTGCCTTTTTTCTCGTCGATTGCTATTGGTCGACAAGTATTTCGCTGTCTGCAATATTGCTCATCGAAGTCTAGATTATGATTTAGTTGTGTGTGTGTGTGTGTGTGTGTGTGTGTGTGTGTGTGTGTGTGTGTGTGTGTGTGTGTGCACATACATATGCAACATTTTCCGTCGAACGTTCTCTGTCTCAGGTGTCATGGCGTGTCTATGGAGCCTACCTGAAGGCGGCTGGGGTTTTGCCCTTTTCTCTCGCCATGGTCTGCTTCGCAGGTTTCCGCGCCTTCAGTGTAGTGGCCAACTTCCTGCTCAGCCAGTGGACAGAAGACCCCCTCCTCAATAACCAATCTGTTTGGGGGCAAGAGGTGTTTGTTGAAACAAACCATTCGTACCTTTTATATTACGGACTAACAGGGGTAGCTCAATGTAAGTATACGTGTTACTGGTGTTCTGTCTTTGCTTTTGGTGATCTTAGATAGATAGATAGATAGATAGATAGATAGATAGATAGATAGATAGATAGATAGATAGATAGATAGATAGATAGATAGATAGATAGATAGATAGATAGATAGATAGATAGATAGATAGATAGATAGATACTTTCCTGTCATTTATGTATTTATTTCGCAAATTCTTGAACCTTCCTGAGAGACGATCCTGACACAAACTGCCTACGTGGAAGTGTATGCTTTGTCTACTTGTTTTCCAGTGGTGCTACTGATGATTTACAACTACTATTACTGGACACGCATGGTCTACGCTGGGCGCGCCCTCCATAACGGCCTCATCAACAAGTTGTTCCGGGCACCAATGGCGTTCTTCGACACCACGCCCATCGGCCGCATCATCAACCGCGTGTCCAGGGACATCGAAATAGTGAGTCAGCAGCCAGGCGAGGCTAGCGCCATCTGGGCAGTCAGTGACGAGGCTGATCACTGGCACATGACAAATGACAAATGATGTTTGAGACGACAACCGCTACCGATAACAATCTTGTCCTCATCGACAATAATAGTAAACACGGGGGAAATGATCGTTTATTTATTTGAATTTCTTGAAGAGAATATCTTGTTGAGAAGGTTTTCTAATCCTGCGTAAAGTCGATCAAGATGAAAGACTGAAGCCAGTTTACTGGACTGTGGCAGGTGGACACGCTGCTACCGCTTATCTTCAGGGACTTCCTGTCAACCTTTGTTCTGGTCTTAGTGACTTTGATCGTAATTTTGATCCAGACGCCATTATTCGCCGCTGTCCTGGTCCCACTGCTTGTCCTCTACTATTTCATCCAGGTCAGTTTCCATAGCAACGTATGCTTCTTGACTAACGAAATTAACAACGTGCATACTGCACTAGATTCCTCCAGCCAGTCTGCTTCTCCTGGAATGTGTGTGTGTGTGTTCGTGCGTGCGTGTGTGTTCCAGATGTGCTCATCCGTTACGCAATGGCGGTTTCAGAGGTTCTACATCCCCACCTCGCGGCAGGTCAAAAGGATAGAGTCCATCACGCGGTCACCTATCTTCACCCACTTCAGTGAGAGTTTGAGCGGGGCCGCCACTATCCGCGCCTATCGAGCCACGGAGCGCTTCGTGGCCGAGTCCAAGACAAGAGTGGACAGGAACCAAGTGTTTTACTTCACCTCGGCCGCCAGCATCAGGTCCGTATACCAGCAGCGCCTGTATGTTGGGGGATGCTTGGAGAAGTCGAAGCTAAGATGTCATCACGCTCTTGCGTAATTAGATGATGATGATGATGATGATGATGATGATGATGATGATGATGATGATGATGATGATGATGATGATGATGATGATGATGATGATGATGATGATGATTTTATTTAACAACACATTTAGCTGCAGCGGTGGTGGTTAGTAATCTTAACGAACAGAGGTTGGTCAGGTGGTTGCAGATGAACTTGGACTTCCTTGCCAACATCATCGTCTTTAGCGCCGCCATCTTTGAGCTCATTTCCACTTCGTCCACTGGAGGGGGTCTGGGGCTGTCTGTGTCATACGCTTTGCAGGTAAACGCCCATCAGACAATCTGGTCCATGTAAAATAAATAAACTAAATCGCAAAACCTTTTCTTGAAGAAACGTGAAAGCAAAGAAGACAACGTCGATTAAAAGACACACATTGTAGACTACACTTGAGAGTGCGCTCATTACGGTGCAATCATTGTAGCTGCTCTCAAGCTTTAATGATTAGACTACAAGCAACAAGAACTGCACTACTGATTGCATTACACATGTTGCTGATTGCATTACAGATGTTGATTTTACAGTGTTCCGAAATAATCATTACAGCAAGCGTTGTTAATTCTGTCTTTTTTTAATTGAAGATCTCCGGGACCCTGACCTTCATGGTGCGAAATGTAAGCGAGTTCGAAACCAACATCGTGTCCGTCGAACGAATTGGTGAATATACCGCCGTCGATACAGAGGTGAGGGGCCTTGACATGACCTCTGACTCTTCATGCTGACCACCTTCAGCCGCCCGGTGGTGGTGATGGTGCTGTGGTGTTGGTGGTAATAGTAGTGGGATGGACTGAAAGGAGGTGGGGGGGGGGGAAATCAAGTGCTGTATTGACGTGGATATGTTACGGCCAAGCGGAAAAAGTCCGGCTAACACGAGAAATGGCCAATGTTGCTGTAAATGTCCAATCTTGTCTTGATTTGGGGATTTGGCCGGCCAGTTTGCGAAATGGCATGGGGGGATTTTCCAAAGTCGGAATAAAAAGCCATGAACAGATTTACGTTGGTGTGTATAACTTCATACTTCATATTGATTGTTAATTATAAATCAAACTAAATTTTGATACTTAAGCTTATAAATAATAGTAACTTATCAATCTCTATCATCACTTGCTACAGAAAGATGAACTTTTATGTCATTTCGAATTACATGTACACAACAGTTTTTTTATTTCTACATCTACAGCGATTCGTTGCGCTCTTAACAGTGCAATTGCATGGAGTGTATGTAGGTTTGGCTGCCGGTCAGTGAATGAGAAGACGGGACGGTTGTTAGGGATTTTTCTTCCGTGCCTACGGATTCCAGCGTGAGCGGTTTCTCGTGCAGAATGGAAAAATCACTTTTGGAGTACAGTTGTTTGAGAACATCATGTTCTCTTCCTAGCTTGTAGAAAGCGCCTGCGACGTTCATGACAACTGCAATAACGCTTCTTGGACCACAGCAACGTCTATCAACATCTGGTTAACGGATATATGAGCACATTGAATTTTGGCCAGGGATTTGGCCAGCCTCTTCGAGAAATGGCGGGCCAAAGTAGTACATTGTATTTACACTGGTCATTTCAAGTACAACGGGCCTTGGCCAGACCTCGGGCTTTGGCCGTAACAGATACATTTCTCTCTGTCATGAGATAACTCGAGGGGGTAGGTAACAATCTGCCCACTTAGTGTCTAGAGCGCCTTGTTGACAAGCCTGAGCCCCTTTGGCGAGGAAGTAGGGGGCGTATGTTTTGGTATGGACGCCTAAATGGACGCGTGGAACAGAAGGTGCTAAGTGATTTCGGCCGCCATGCGTGGCCGAGGGCTGGCTAAACGTCAACAAAGTCTGGGCAGAAGGGAGAAAGTTATCCTAAGGCGCGCACCTGGTTTTGCCGTCAGACCACGTAATAGGACAGGGGGAGGGAGGTTTAGCCACCTGACCGCAACCACCTGTAGGCGTGGCCTGTGGTCAGAGAGAGATCTCCTCCTGTCGTTTGCTGACTCTAATTGTAGCTGATTGGATGATGAGTTACTGACCAATGGCATCCCTCGTTGTATGTATCTGTGAGAATGTGGAGAGATAAATAGAGAGACAAGAACACATTTCAAGGGCTTTTTGGCGAACGTCTGAGTAGGGGAGCAACGGGTCACCAGCCAAAACGACTTCAGCTTTCTAACGCCAGCTACACTTCTGCCTCGGACCAAGTCTTAGCCACGAGGGCAAGACTCGGGAGGAAAGAAGTCGGGTTAGAGAACCTTGAGAGAAGGAGGCAAGTAATTGACGAGGTACTGTCAAGACTGCCTACTGTCGTCGTGGAGAGGAAAGGGCTGTGTGACTGTGGGCTCGCTCTACCGGTGTGAGAGGTAGAGGCTAAACGTGGAGGACGCCAGAAGTCGTCGGGTCTCAAAGGACTGAGACCGTCTGTGGTGGTGTTTGCTTGGCGGCTGTACGAGGCATTACAGTCGTCGAGGAACCCACGTGTGTACCCTCGAGTGGTACAAAGCTCGAATCTGGGTCACCGAGAGAAGCAGTCGTCGCTCTCTGACGTGGTGACAGTTCGAAGGAGGAAGACGTCAGACCATCAGACATCACTTCGAAGGGAAATCGTCAGTGTGTCGTGGCAGTCAACTGAAGTATTGGACTTTCAACAAACCAGCTGTAACAGAGCTAAGTTGGTGCGCTTGCGAGTGTGTATGGTATTTGTAAAGAGAGGCAACAGCACTGTAACATCAGAAGTACGCTCTAGCACGGATAGTATTGGGACCCCCCCTAGACGAGTCCATTTGATTGTGTTTTGTTTGAATTGCTTTTGTAATGAATAAATCTTTTCTTTATTGTTCCATTGAAATCACACGTCGTTGAGTATTGTGTTCGGGGAAGAGCAGGGGTGGGGGCTCGTGAGCCAAGTTGTGTAATTGAATGACCGACGTGTGATTATCGTGTGTTTTCCCCTGCAGTTAATGTAGACGTGGGCGGCTAGTGTTGAGTAACTAGTGCCCACGTGCCCATTCCCCGGGGCCAGTATTCACGTTCTGGTTGAAAGACCAGGGATACTGTCACACTCTCTGCATGCAGTGCGTAATGACATGTTCATATGCTTGTACTGGTCACATGATTGTATTGACAACAGACTTCGATCATGCAGACAAGAATGAGAAAAATTACATTAATCATCCAAGCGTTACTGTTCCTAAAAGCTGAAACCTGTTTCACCACACACACACACACACACACACACACACACACACACACACACACACACACACACACACACACAGAAAAAAGCTGTATTTCGAAGTTTTTCGCAATATGCTCTTGTTTGTAACGCAGTATTTTTAAATATCCTTTCTCCAGGCAGAGTGGATCAATCAAAGCAGACGACCACTACCCAACTGGCCAGTGGATGGCGTTGTCGTCATGGAGAACTATCAAACCCGCTACCGCCCTGGCCTGGACCTCGTCCTGAAGGGCCTCTCCTGTAAAATTAGAGGCGGCGAGAAGGTGTCAGCTGTCGTTGTTGTTGTTTAAGAAAGAGAGAGAGAGTGTGTGAGAGCATGTGTACCTGTTTCATAATGTGTATTTATATGGCTGCGTGCTTGAACGTGTGTGCGTGTTTTGTTATTATGTATGTGTCTGTGTGAACGTGAGAAAACTTACGCTCTCGTACGTGTCTGTCGTTACACGTGTGTGTATGGATGTGTACACGCGCGTGCGAGCTACGAATTTCAGATCCATATCCCGTTGCCCAGTCCATGCTGACATGCCTTCCTGATTTCTTGTGTCCCACATCCCCTTCCCCGCCCCCACCACCAATTTTACCTATCGTCTATCCAGGTGGGTATCGTGGGCCGCACTGGCGCCGGCAAGTCCTCGCTAACCCTCTGCTTGTTTAGAATCATCGAGGCGACTGGCGGAGCCATCGTCATTGACGGCATCAACATCGCCGATATCGGCCTGCATGACCTGCGCTCCCGCCTGACCATCCTGCCGCAGGTGATGAAGCACGCCACCTAGTAGCCGTCACATGACAACATAGCTCTTGCTCTAACTCTTCATCTCTAGGGTAGAGGGGGAGGGGGCGTACTTATCGACCGATATTAAATTATCATCTTGCCTTCTTTCATATACTATGCCTTTAGATAACCCCATTTTCTTGTGTATCATCAAACAATGTCCTTCTCTCTAGTGTAAATATCATAATATCATATCTAAATGCACCAGACATACAACTCCCAGCATCCTTTCTTGCTCATGACTTTCGCTTTCTTAAACAAGGAATTCATATCAGTGCAAAAAATTTTATAAGTAATCGGCATTATGTTCAAACGCCTATGTCCTAACCAACAAATTCAATCTGCATACTTTGGGTTTAGGGAGTAAGTTTGCGTCAAGGCTGGAGTTAGCCACAAAGGTATAGTAGGGGCGGGTAAGTTATAATAAAACGGGACAGAAAGTCATTTGAATTTATTTTTCGATGAAGAAAAAGCAAAACGAAAAGAATGAGGGTAAAATGGGAAGAGAAATGACAAGAGAGTATGAGGCAACGAAGGTCAAAAGCTAGATAACTTCTGAAGTGCTTGCAAAGATGGAAGAGTCTAAAACAATTATTGACAGGACTGTTCACACGTCAGTCAGTCGTCCCTTGCCTGGCACCTGTCGTTGGGGGGAGCACATGGATAGACGCGGCAGCTGACAGGGCCCGCCACTTTTGCCTATTGTAGGCGATAGTCAGCAGGTCCTGTACAGGACGACCAGTCCAGTCTTTGACATTCGTAAGCCAGTTCTTCCTCTGGTCACCGCGGCGTCGACTACCCTCCAAGGTACCACGAAGTACAGTCTTCGACAAGGTGTCGTGCCGGGTCACATGGCCAAAGAAGACCAGCTTACGTCGCTTGACTGTTGATAGTAGAGGTTCCTGGTGTCCTACGAGTGTGGCAGTCTTGTTCCTTACAAAGTCGTTGGTTCTATGTTCTAAAGCAGGTTCTAAAGCTTCAACAGTAACCAGCTCCAGATGCAGTCTAAGCAACTTTCAAACACCCTCATTACAATAACCAGTAAGTATTTTGTCATTGCAGGATCCAGTGCTCTTTTCTGGGTCTCTCCGCTTCAACCTTGACCCCTTTGACCAGTATTCGGACGAGCTGGTATGGCAGGCGTTGGAGAGGGCTCACCTGAAGAACTTTGTGGCAGGCTTGCAGGATGGCCTTAACTATGAGTGTGGGGAGGAGGGTCAAAACCTCAGGTAAGCTTAGTGTGGGTTGGGGGTAAGTGTTTTAGATATGGCGGTCGATAGAATGTAAGTGTGTTGCGGCTCCAGTGTGCACCACACACCGCACCCTAAATTCCTCTAACAGATTAGTGGCACGGCCAAGAAGGTCCATACGTATCGGAAACTAAAATAAGCAAGAAAGGAGTTAGGGGAGGGGGCGATAATTCATGAAATAAAATGATAATTCTATCGCTTTTCTTACCCATCTATGGAACAGATATGTAAAGTTTCTTCTGAGTAAAAACGGACATTGTGCTCAAATATCTTTTGACATTTGAAGCCCCTGTTTTACTGAAAGTGCATTTTGAGTCCAGAATATGAGTACGTATCCTTGCAGACCAACCCAACATAAAAAACCAGTCTTAAGAATGTTTTTAACACAGACTTTTCAGCGTTAAACATTTATATTAGCAGATCGCTTGATAAAGACATCGTTAAAATCCCGTAAGTCCAGTTTTCTCCAAATGGCTACACCCCATCTCGCCTTTGTAGCGTGGGCCAGCGACAGCTGGTGTGCCTGGCCAGAACACTGCTCCGCCGGACCAAGGTGCTGGTGCTGGATGAGGCGACAGCTGCAGTGGACATGGAGACGGACGCCCTGATTCAAAACACCATTCGCCTAGCCTTCCACAACTGCACGATCATCGCCATCGCCCACAGACTCAACACCATTATGGATTACGACAGGTTTGTTATTAGGATAGGTTTGTGATTTGAACAGATTGGTGATTATTATTCGTTTTTGATAAGGACAAGCTGGTGATGAGGAGAGGCTTGTGAATATGGCAGATTCATCGTTAGCAAGTAATCTTTTTTTTAAATAAAACAGGTCGATAAACAAAGACCATGACTTTTTTGTAGCAACATTTTTTGTAAACATGCACTGGCTACACGAAGCCACCTAATGAATTGAATTGATTATAAATGGTTTCTATCATACTTGGTTCTAGACAGCTTGTTTGGCTTCAGGGTTAACATAATCAATTATTGTGACAGATTTGGTTCACCGTACTTCGAAATTGCGCTCTGGTCAGTTGCGGCCACTTATCATGACACGTTCATGGCTTCCAGGAGGCTTTCATACCACAAAGTACCTTCATCCCCATGATAGGAAATCGAAATAATTATGAAGTATTTACTACACCAGATGGCGGTGTCTACATGAATAGGAACACCTCGAGTGCTCACAAGCTTTTATGATGACGAGGCTTCGTAAATCTGTTAACCTGCTCGATGCTAGCTTTTAGGAAAGATCGTGATTTATATGAAGCAGTTCTAAAGACAATGGATTTATTTGCTCATTCGATCAAGGGGCACTGCTAACTGATGCAAAATCAAACGTTTAAAAAAATTATTCCATTAAAATTGTCATGTAAATTGTGTAGAAAAACTTACATAAAAAACATTGCAGTGTCATGTAAGCTGCTTAAAAAGCGTACATGACTTTCACCACAGAAATAATTTATATTCAGCCTGTGTGGAAAAGGGGGTGAAATAAGAGAATAGAAATCAATGTCCTCCACATGTTCCAACAGAGCTGGAATATGTGTGAGTTTAGAATTATTCACAAGCAACCCATGCAGCACAGGAAGACTGGGGATATATGGTACCTATCTAACCTATGTCATGAACTTGTTTGGGCGCACGTGGCATTTAGGCATGGGACCCGAGCCGAAAGTGACAATTGGCTATAGATGAGCCGACGTCTTTTTTTTTTTTACCTCTGAATGTGTTGTAGTACCCCTATGTAACCCATGTATATCTGAGAGCTTCTAGGTGATTCTTGGATGAGTACATGTTTCCCAGGTAGGTCCCACGTGTTTTTAGATATATTCTGAGAATGTTACCTTGTTGTATTATTGGTATTTTGGGTGTTGTTTTGGTGTATCCCAATTTATTTTTTGTCAGACAAAATGAAAAATGTGCCAATTTTGCAACAACAAAAAAAGTTTAAAAACGTTTTAACATAGCAGCAGAAAAGCAGACAACGCTACAGAAATAAAAATGCAAGTGTTGCCATTTTCTAAGTTTATTGAAGAATAATAAAATAATAAAAGCTATTTCTACCAGGCTGCTACACTACACATTTACTAAACTTTCTAAAATGAAGTTAATATGATTGAACAGATTTAAGTAATAACGATCATTTAACATTTAATGATATCATTATCAATTTAACATTAATGCTATCAACAGCTTATATAGTATATTAGTGATATTGTAGCCATGACCACCATATATCGGTACCTACTCAAGGGTAAAGACAGAACTCTTTTAGTTTAGGCAGACAGACAGGCAGACAGACAGGCAGTCAGATAGGCAGTCAGATTGTAACGAATGTATTATGTAATACGGTTGCATCAGATTTGTGTAAAGGGAGGGGACACCGATCTAATACCAACAGCATGGCTTTGCAATTAATTCTGAGCTTACACTACAAAAAGACCTTTGATGTGTGTCGAAGCCAAACGTGTGTCCGTGGAAATCACTATCGGTAGAGGTCGCACATTACATGCTGGGGTCTTTGTACAATGTCAATGTGTCACTTCTAGAGCCTGTGTGTGACTGAGCGATCGCGCGGAGCCCGCTGCTTGCCTCTTGCTTCATCGTGCAGGAGCGCAGCAAGATCGATCACTCTGGGGCTGAGGATAGAGTTAGGGCCCCTGGCGGCTTCCCCAAGCCACTCGCTTATGGGGAGCCAACAGGGGAATTTTCTCAAATTTGCTACTTCTAGCTATACATTGCAATGTATAATTATAGAATGCAATGTATAGCTATACATTGCATTTTATACTTATAGATTGCATTTTATACTTATACAATTCATTCTATACTTATAGATTGCATTCTATAGCTATACATTGCATTCTATAAGTATAAAATGCAACGTATAGCTATACATTGAAATGTATAATTATACATTGCAATGTATAGCTAGGGAGAGAAAAACTCGGTAAAAACCGAAGTGTTTCATTTATATTATACTCAGAAGTTGCTCTCCAATTCATTTTATATATACATTTCAATTCTTTAGTTATAGAATGCATTCTGGCTATACATTCGAAATCTATATTTATAGATTGCATTCTATAACTTCTGACTTGAAATGTATACGGAACGAGGCTGGGTCATTTGCATATGGGAAAAGAAGGTCAAAGACCAACCAATCAGTGCGCTCATAGCAATGGCCGAGAGTCGTCTGCAACTTGGGATCGTAGAGGCCAAAAAGTTTTGGTCGCAGAATGTGTTGTTTTGTTTTGTTCAAATGTGTAATGAATCCAGTGACCGTCTGTTAACCTCCCTTTCTCCTTCTTTGATCCTATTACTTGTAAGTCTTGAAATGTGTGTACTTTAACCGGACAAAGGGAACGGCAGGGCGCAATACGAGACACTGGTCACCCAACTACCTGCAATAGACCGTCAAGCTGAGAGTGAGTGCTGAATGGGATGCGCATGAAATCTCCTTCCCTCTCGTATTCTGTTTGGAAGAAAATGCGGGTGGTTAGACGTTAACAAAAACAAAGGGGGTAGGGGTACTATTCTACTCGACCCTTAGGCTTATAGTTTTCCTCTTGAACTGCATAGTTTTGTAGTTGCACAAGAACGAAGAAGGCCACTGCTACGAGCGCCGATTGGTTGGTCTTTGACCTTCTTTTCCCATATGCAAATGAGCCAGCCTCATTTTATAATTATACATTGCAATGTATAGCTAGAAATGGCAAATTTGAGAAAATTCCCCTCTTGGCGCCTCATACTCGCTTCTTGTTGTGGTAGTCGTCGTACCCTCGCGCTGGCATGCAGTGACGTTCAGTGAAGTATCGCGTGCTGCCTGACAGCCGAGACACCCCACAACCCCCTCGCCAAGATCGATGTGTCCTGGAAGAGAGACGCCATGAGCGCTCACCAGTAGCCGGGTGGGTAGGTTGGGGGAACGCCGCATCCTCAGTGTTTCCCATAGCACGATGTCCGTCGCTTTCGGGTTTTTAGCTGGAATGGTTGCCGTGGCGGCTTGTCTTTCTGCCTTTTTGTACCCGTGCATTTTGTGTTGTCTTGCTCTGTGTGTATGTGTACTTACGTGTGTGCATTTGTATGCTGTTATAAAATAATACTAAAACAGTAAAGTGTGTGTATAGATGCCATTGGATCTACCTATTGTTATGCTTGAGAGAGCGAGACAGTTTGTGAATGATAGTGACTATGTAAAAAAAAAAAAACCACTTGATGTCTACGGTGTTTGCACTAGCGCCTTCGTATATGTTCATGTAGGATATGTAGGTAAAGCGCCTGAAGCCCGCGTTTGGTGGTTAGGAAAGGCACCGTATCAATAAATATTCTTAGTAGTAGTATTGCTGCTGTTTACCTATTGGTCTATACATGTATGTTTTATGACTTGGTAGGTAACTATCTGTAGGTATGAATTTTGTCATTGTGAATCTTGTGAATGGTAAAATGAACATTTTCATGCGGACACAACCCGTTCACTTCCGGATGCAGGATCATGGTCATGGACGACGGTGTGATCAAGGAGTTCGACTCCCCGTCCCGGCTGTTGGCTGACTCCACGTCGCTGTTCTATGCCATGGCCAAGGACGCCGGCCTTGTATGAACTTCTTAGCCACCGTCACATACGGAAACTACAAGATCAAACTGACAAACTTCACCCTCTGAAAATTTGATGAGCGCTTGGTAGAGCGCACAAGGCTATTTATAGTCTCTTCTCCTATCAGTTTCAATGAAAACACGTTAAATAACACTCAATCGACTGTTGTCCTACTTGTGAGACTGCTAAATAATCTCGATTATAGGCTAACATATACCATGGTAATAGAGTGCTCTAATAACTACCTACCACACCTTGTACTAAATGTTTCACTTTGGAAGTGTGCCTAGTTCACTCTACAGTGGCCATGTATACTGTTCTCTGCTAAATGAATATCCTGGCATTTGTTCCTATATGTCAGGGACCAGTTGCACAACACATTTCTAATTTTAAACACTTTTAGGCCTTAAATCTATTTAGATAATTAGTTTAAATTGCACACCACAATTTTGGAATTTTTAAAACTAAAACCGCTTTAAGTAAGATAAAGTTGTTTAAGTCTAACTTTCCGTCCTGTCAGTACAAGTTTTGTATGTTTTTCTGCAATGTATCAAAATGGCTAAGAAGAGATTTTGCTTCTTTAGAACAGTTTTAAGGTTTAGAAACGTTGTGCAACTGGCCCCAGGAAAATAAATGCACTTTTATAAGTGCCTGCCAATTAAATACTATGTTAGGTGCGTGCTTACTGACCCGGTAAATTTCTTTTTACTGCTTTTCACGTGAGCTGCTTACAGAGCCCGGTGCTTTGCCGTGATGTAACCTTAGTTACTGACCAGACGTAAAACCCCAGCCTCACCCTCCCATCCTGCTGTGTAAGTAGACTAGTGCTGAGCAGCATGAGCTGATCAACCTTTCTCCTGTCCAGACCAAAAGCTGCACAAGAAAGATGACAGTTATAATTATTAAGACGGCTGTGGTTGTGATTGTTTGTATGAGAGAGAGAGAGAGCGATGATGTAAACAAGACAATACTTGTATTAAGAGGTTGGTAAACAGGCAGCACCACTCTGGAAGCTGCTTCCTCGCTTTGAACGCAACAAATGATTGCGTCGCATCGGCTTTTCATTTTACCTGCGTATACATTTTGCTATTTCAGAAATATTTATTAAGTATGCGGGCAGTTTTGGCCTTATCACTGTGTCCAGGAGTCTATTTTGTTCTGTTGTGTTCCTGTCTTTGAGGCGTTGGCTTTTTATTATTTATTTATTTATTTTTTGCTTTGTTTTTATCTCTGTTTGTTTCATATAGTTAAACTATTTTTGAACGCTACTCTACGCGAAATGATAGTGTTCTTGTCCGGTGATTGTCAAACTTTCTTCCCCTATTTTAAGAATTTTTAATAACTAATTAACATTTTATCTCTCGACAGCGTTTGTGCTCATGCGTGTATATGCTATTATAGAATACAGAAATGTGTCTATTTTTATCTTTTTGTCCCCTTTCTCTTCTTCTATCTTCGATTCTCTCTGTTGCTCTAAAAAATGCTTGAGAATTAACCAGCTGAAGGAAAATTGCGAAAAATAATGTAAGAGCATGCTCAGGTCACGATTTGTTTTGAACTTTTTTATTTAATAAATTCTGTTTTCAAAAAAATGTTTTTAATCTGAATAGAATATGTGTTACTGAGAAGAGTAAAATAAAAACCAGTATGACACCATCTTTAAGTCCCCTTGTATATGAAACATTTTCATTTAAATCATAGTCCAAGATACCTGTGCAAAAGCACACTGCATATTTTTTAAAGTATTTGTGTTTACAAAATTGTTTCATGTCGGTTTGTGAGTGAATGACAACCGAATCAAACCCATTCTGTGTCCCAGCGAAAAGCACCTTTCTTGACATGCATATTGCTGGAAGTATCAAAGACCGCCGGTGGGATGTCAGTGTAGCCGAACATCTCGAAATCTTCCTGGAATACTCTCCGCAGTTTGAGTAACACGTTGGAGGTAACTGTGCTGTAGGCTTCCCTCAGCGCCTCCTGTTTCTGAGCCGTCAGTTCGTCTTTGTCCTTTGAGCGTCTGTGGGCTGAAAGGGCAGCCTCGACGAACGCGCCCGCTTGGAGCGAACTCGACTCCAGGTCTGTAAATGGAAAAGGAAGCCGCCGGCTGATGATGCCTCTGATTTGCAGTTTTCTCCAAACCCGTTTGGCCGCCTCGCTAATAGACATGCACTTCGTGATGTTCGCCAGCCAGCTCCAAGGGCTGCTCACTGAGTCCTCTATCGCGTCTCTGATGTAATCCTGTCGGAACTCTTTGCTGCGGAAGTAATCTTTGTTCGACACGTTCAGGCAAGTGATGAGACGGTTCAAGTCGCGGCCGAATGTTTCCATTTTGCCGACAAAGTCGTACCTGAAGCCGCAAGGCTGGCACTCCGTGAAAACCGGATGGAAGTGAAGGTCCCTCATGTACATGCCACTTGCCGCCAGCTCCATGACTTCAGCAAACGTGACGTCACTTCCGCAAAACGATTCCTTGGACGTGGCCCTCTTTCGAAACTTCCGAATAGCTTCGACTCCCCAGACGGTCCAGTAAAATGGATTCGGCGTGAAGGCCTTATCAACCCAGGCAGAGAACATTCGAGAATAAGGATCTCTGACGAAAACTGCTTTTGTGGCCGATTTTAGAAAGTCCAGCTTTTCTTCTGGTAAAGTGAAGTCCCGAAGGGTCTGGATGTTTTTTCTCACTGATGTGCGATGGTCTAGAGATACTCTGAATGGAGAGGCACCCGTTTTGTTCAGTACCTTTATGAACCGTACCCAGAATGTGGACGCTGCCTTAGCAACAGGACAGTGGAGGTAGCGATGCTCCACAGATATCACCGGAACATGACTGTCCGCAAACCTCCGCTGCAGAGAGTTGTTCGTAAAAGGGAGGCAATAGTGCATCATACGGAGTCGCCTTCCCTTCGTGATGCACATGGGGCTGGTTTCACTGAAAAAAAATTCAGATTCTCATCATCATCTTTTCTGATGCAGAATAATATTGTTTTGGCAGTCAGTAATTATGTATATTTCCTTCGGAATCTATTCAGTCACCAGTCTGTTCGTTTGGCACGTGTGATAATTTTGTCCCTTCTCTGTCAATGTGTTTGAACCTTTCTTCGTCTGTCAGTCTATTACAGTTCTTCTTGGGCTTTACTGTCCTTTATGGCTTTTTTGTTATTTTATGGTTTTTGTAAGAATGTTTTTTCTGGGCTTTTCCTTTTGGCATGTACACTTATAGGTTCTCTTACTCTCTGACATTCAATTGTTTGTTAGGCTCATGGGCGCAGCCTGAGAGGTTATCAGCTATCGTGTATTACAGCTGGAAATAAGCGTACAAAGGTTTGTTGTGTCTTCCTTTGTTTGGATCTACTTTCTCTGCAAGAACACAAAGCCATAAATTGTCATGAAAAATGCCATAGACAGGAAGCAATGTGGTCATATTCGTGCAGAAGCAGCTAGAGGCTGCGAGTAAAAATCCCAGAAAGACTTTTGACATTGTGAACGGCCTGCTGGGTAAGAACGGAACTAGTCCGGTTCTTCCTGAGGTGGATGTCAAGTCAGCTGCTGATCAGCTGTCTTCCTTCTTTGTTAATAAGATAAAGGAAATTAGTGCTGGACTTGAGAGTGCAGCTTTTGAGTTGCCAGAGTGTGAGGAAGACTATTCTGTGCCATTTGCTGGTGTACTGCTGACTTCTTTCACGTCTATTGATGAGAGCTACTTGAGGAAACTTGTAGCAAGATCAACAAAAACTTCATGTACTGTGGATCCTGTACCAACTAAATTTGTTATTCAACTTCTGGACATTCTATTTCCTGTCATTTTGGACATTATTAATGCCAGTTTGAGAGCAGGTTGTGTTCCACGGTGTTTTAAACAGGCTGTTGTCAAGCCCTTGTTGAAAAAGGCAAACCTGGATCCCTCTGACTGTAAAAACTATCGTCCAGTGTCAAATTTATCATATATTTCCAAGCTACTTGAGAGGGTGGTCGCAGAACAGCTTATGACCCATTTTATTACTCATGGCTGCCTAGATAAATTTCAGTCATCGTCCTGGCTTCACCACAGAAACTGCTCTTCATCGTGTGACCAATGACATTCTTTGTAGTGTCAACTCTGGCAACTTAGTGCTGTTAGTATTACTCGACCTGAGTAGTGCATTTGACACCATCAACCACCGCCTGCTGCTCCAGAGACTGTCATCAGAGGCTGGTATCCAGGGCGCTGCGCTGCAGTGGATTGACTCCTATCTTGCCGATAGATCTCAGAGAGTGATTGTCGGCTCTGCAAGCTCTGAGGCAGTTCCTCTGGTGTGTGGCGTACCACAGGGATCCGTTCTGGGTCCATTATTATTTTCTGTATATACTTCACAGCTTGGACAGGTCATTGAACGCTTTCAGATGGGACGTCCGTTCTTTGCGGACGATACACAGATTCTGAACAGTTTTACCCCCGACCCAGCAGTGGCTAGGAATGCGCTTCAACGACTTGAATCTTGTTGTGTCGCGGTGAAGGCATGGATGACCAGAAATCGTCTTAAACTCAACGACGACAAGACAGAAGCGTTACTGTGCGGCCCCAGGGCCAGAAGGGAGCAGATCGGCATTAGTGCCGTGCAGGTCGGTGACGCCTCCATAGCCTTTGCTGACTGTGTACGGGACCTCGGGCTGTTTATTGATGCAGAGCTCTCCATGTGTAATCATGTTAGTTCTGTTGTGGCAAAATCTTACTATTTTTTGAGGACTTTAGGTAGACTACGGCCCATGCTGACTCAAGCTGCTGCAAACTCACTTGCTGTGGCTACCATCATATCAAGATTAGACTACTGTAATAGTGCATTGTGGGGTATACCTGCTACGCAGTTGGATCGACTCCAGAGAGTTCAAAACACAGCCGCCAGGATTGTCACCCGTGCAAAGTCGTCCACTGAGCACATCACGCCTATCCTATAGAGCCTTCACTGGCTCCCAGTGAACAAGCGCATTGATCACAAAGTGCTTTCGATTGCACAGTCCTGCATGTTTAAAACTGCTCCTGAATATTTACAAGAGGTAGTTCCTCCTTACCGGCCGTCACGTGGTCTGCGCTCTGGCTCCCAGTCACGCTTCTGTCTCCCTGCAGTGGAAGACACAAACAAGAAGCGCACTGGAGCCAGGGCCTTCACAAACGCGGCACCTAAACTGTGGAATGCTCTGCCATCGTCATTGTCCACCATCACCTCACCAACCACGTTTCGAAAAAGGCTGAAGACCCATCTGTTTACTTAAGACGGACATAAACTTAAACAACCAAGCAACACTTGTGTCTTTATTTTTTACTTTCCTGGTGTTTTATCTATTTATTTACTTTTTTTTTCTTATTTTTTTATTTATTTTGTTTTTGCTGCGCAATGAGCATTCTTCCGAATGGATACCTGCGCATTACAAATGGACATCATCATCATCATCATCATCATCATCATCATCATCATCATCATCATCATCATCATATGATTACAAAAAGGCAATGATCTCGGAGGTTAATAGATACCCTGGAGATTTACGTCTTGCATTAGGTTCATACACCGCTTAAGGGAGATCACTGGGGATGTACCTACGGAAGGAAAATCAACCACTAGAACAACCGTAACAAAACCTTCGCTATAGGCCCTGGATAGGGCTGTCTCTCCTGACGATCAGTCCATCGTATTCTTTCAACAAAAAAATTAATGGACACTGACCCCGGTTCGTCGTTAGGCTGCTGACTGGACTCCAGAGAAGGGCCTTTCACCACAGCTTCTGGACTTCTGGATCCCAGTGCTTAGAAAACAAATTGCCTGTTTACTCATTGCACGTCATTATAATTCGCTTACACAAAAACGAACTAACGGGAGTCAGGCTGAATGAGCAGCAAAGGCACGCGCATGTCAGTATCCGTGAGTGAATACAGCCTCGCCCACACAGTCATACAGACAGCACATCCGCGCACGGTTGGGGGAAGCGGGGAATGGAAGCTGCCCCTCCACAAACACTACAGCGCATGTACAAACAGGCAGACAGTCACACAGAGAAAAAGCCACAGCGCACTCTAACGTGGGAGAAACACTAAAATATTCTAAAAGTGTCTTTTACCAGACGTGGTTGTGAGCGTGTCCTACCTGACAACCAGAGCTGCACACAGCAGATGACAGCCACGATGCCGGCCAGCAAGCTCAGACACGCACGTGCTCTCAACCTCAGACGACAGGCCAGCCAGGCGTCCATTCCCTTCTGTCCCTACAGGATCTGTGTGTCGCTGAGGATGCAATGCTCACTTGCCCTCCCTAACACGACCTGCTTGCCCAAGTGGGAAACGAGCGCAAAGTTGACATTTTGTTACCTCTGTCTGCTGACCTCTGTCTTCGGCCACCACACACACACACACACACACACACACACACACGCACGCACGCACGCACGCGCGCACTCACCTCTAGTGTCAGAGCGAGACAGCAATGCTGTAATCGGAGTTTTTTGTTTAAAAAAAGGCTTTCACTTGACACAAAGAACGTTATCTTTTCCAGAACGTTCAATTCTCTGGCTTGTCTAATAAACATGGTTACCCGTTAGTGTTACTCGCACGCTTAGTGAAAAGTTGCGTGTGTGCGTGGAAATAGGTTCGTGTGTATTTGATTACAGAGAGTCGATTTGGTAGAGAACTATAAAAGAGTCGAGTACTTTTATTTCAGTGTAAGTGCTTAGTTGAAGAAGATGTAAGGGTGGTGAGTATGGCGAGATGTCTGTATTAATTTGGTTTACTAACATACTCTGGCTAGACACTGTGCATGTCACCAAGATGAAAACGAGAAGAGAAGAAGAAATAGGGACCGTTAGGGAGGAATTGTAAGGGACCGAGACGCAGAGAGAACAAATCTTTGCTTTTTGTTTAAACAAACAAGGTGTGCAACCACGGCTTTCACTATGTGAGCAACAGAAAAAAGCAAACAAGTTTAGCAGACAAAAATTTGTTTTTAAATGACTGGGCAAAGCTCAAATGACTGGACAAAAATTGAGCAAATAACCCATTTTACAACCTGATACAAAACTAGATGCAAACCTGAAAACTAAAGTGGGGTCACGACAATAATTAGCACAAGCTGTAACTTTCCGTTTGGTTGTATCCTTGACAACATAAGCATACCTGTTGACATGCTTGACCTCAAATTTTGAGACTATGCAGAGTACTGTTTATATAATTATATCTGGAGCACGTAAAGAAAGAACATGTAATCACTTATCAGCTTTTGTTGAACAGCATGCTGAATGGAGTAAAGCACGATTAATTAACAATGGTCTTGCACTCTGATAGATGTTTTAGGTCAAGGTGTGCATCTCGTCATTGTTTGTTCATATTTTTCTCGCTGATGTCTGTATGAGTTCAGATTTGCAGAACTGACAGAAAGAGCGGATAAGAAAACGAGGAAGACAGAGAGAGAGAGAGAGAGATGGAGGAAGAAATACTTCTTGTTCATGCAGGCTAGTGTCTATGTAATAATAGAAAGAAAGAGTAGCATCTACACAAGAGAAAAAAAAGAGACAAAAAGATAAACTTCAGGTAAAAGGCGTTGGAGAAACGGACTGAGGAACAAAGCTGAGGTGAGTGTGGTTCCCGTCTTCAACTCAGCGGTTGTTTGCTGCTTCACTCTATCATCACCAAGGTCCGTGATCATCACAACTGAGGTGAGTGTGGTTCCCTCCTTCAGCCATGCCACTGTGTGCAGCTCTCACTCTCCTCTGAGCCGACCTGAATACTAAACGATCTTAGTGGATACTTGTGAGTACATTAGTGATTGTTTTGTTTGTTTTTTCTATTTCATGAAGGACGGTGAGGTTGAATCCTAACCTCCATCAGAAACGTAAGGTTGTTTTATTAAATATGGATGATCAGGCCTCACCTGACCATTAAACTTTTATGCAAGGCCTTGGTGGGATGTAGACAGAATATAATGTACCTTAAGTTAGTTCGTCGAATGAATCGCCGCGTAAATCTGGCATTCGGTATGTAGAAATATTTTCAAAAATTAGTGTTTCTTATGTACTACCACAGCCAAGATGTTCAGGTGTCGACGAATTTCTCCTGAGTGTTTTGTAGGAGGCCATGAACTCGAAGACTTTGTGTAGTTCATGTGTAGTGTTTTGTTATTTGTCTAAGGTCCATCAACAACAACATACGTATCTGGACAGTCTTCAGGCAATGGCTTTATTCTCTGCGGAAAGAACTCACTAGTAACTCTATGTGTGTGTGTGTGTGTGTGTGTGTGTGTGTGTGTGTGTGTGTGTGTGTGTGTGTGTGTGTGTGTGTGTGTGTGTGTGTGTTCACTAGAGTTCATAACACAGATGAAGTTCAATTTCATTAAGAAGTCTCAAAACATATACAATTGTAAACTATGAGAAAGTAACTAGAAGACAACCACCAATCCTACCAGAAGAATATGATAAAAGGTTGTTGGTTTGAAGTACACATTTATGTTTTGAAAATACTATTTGGTTTAATGCAGACTGTGTTAAGAAGTATCCTACTCTGTTGCCGATGAAATCTTGATGTGAGCTGAAGAAATAATACTTTGTCAGCCGACAATAGGGGGTGGACTTGGCGTCAGGAATTCGAATCTGTATAAGAAAGAACACACTCTACAATATAAATATTTTGTGCATGTAAAATAAAAACGTTTTCAACTGAAGTAAATGATGGGTACGATGCCTGGAGATTAAAATGAAGAATGAAATTTTGGGACTGTCTGCTGAGCGGCTCTAAAAACGATCTACTGAAAAAATAGGAACTAAAGCGGTCGCGTCCTAGTTTGATCGAGTTCTTCCCCTCTGTCCACCATAAGCCTTCCTAACTATGTTCGAAGGTCCCCCCCCCCACCAAAAGGTTTTGCTGCTTACGCTCGTTCGCAGATGTAAAAATCCAGATCGTCGCAATAATCATCATTCCATTTGCTGTTTATGTCAGCTTCGAACTCCAGACATTTGGTTCGTCCTCCGGTAACAGGTCTGCCCGTGGCCCAGGCGGTAAACGTTTGTGAGAACAAGGTGCCGTCCACCCATTCCCAGATGTCTGTACCCGGAATTTCCTTGCCTCCCACCCAGAAATCGTAGCCGTAGAAATAACCTGGAAAAGATGACACGTGAGCAGTGTGTTTGACAAACTAGAAGAAAATGGACAGTGATAAGATTGTCGTCAATGGCAACATTGTAAACTCAGCAGAAAAAATGGGAGATAGCAAATAATAGCTGATTATAATTATACAGGTGTGAAGATGACAGACAGGATTTAGTCGTGGATTGACTACAAAGCTGACACTTTCGAGCGTATCTGCTAATCTTCGAGTTGACTTTGCATTAAGAGATTTTAGATGTGTACCCAAGCTGCTGGTTAATCCCGTTTCAGGGAAAATACATGAGAAAAAATGAGTGTTGTAAGCAGGTATACAAATGTGAAAGAAAGTGCAAAAAGGGGGACTTCTTACTTAAGAGGAAAGGCTGCCCGCAACGTAGAAATCGTTGAAAAGAACTGTTCAGATAAGTAGGACAACATGAAGAATATCGGGTTTCATTTTGTTTCTACTCACGCCGCTCTTCCTGCAGGTGTCGATGAAGAAAGTCGTCCTCCTCCTGGGAATTGATGATCACCAGTGACCCTCCTTTCATGTAACAAGCATGCTGTAGAGGAAAGAAAAGGTGGGGGGTGTAAAATGTGTTACGTTACTGTCATATTTTATGAAAGAATATTGTAGTACGTCTTCGTATATATATATATATATACAGATAAGCAAATACAACGGGAAATAATGGGAAATGAGAATACACAACGACAGAAACTGATGATGATGATGATGATGATGATGATGATGATGATGATGATGATGATGATGATGATGATGATTATGATGATGATGATGATGATGATGATGATGATGATGATGATGATGATGATGATGATGATGATGATGATGATGATGATGATGATGATGATGATGATGATGATGATGATGATGATGATGATGATGATTTAGGAAGTGCCATTTAAGTCAATAACTCAGTTGATACTAAAATCGACAATTTAGAAAGAAAAAAAGCGTCGTGCCTGAGCCTCATTCCAAGCGACTTGCTTGGCCACAAAACTGTAGCAGGAGTCATTGAAGTGCACCCAACCCGCTAAGCAGTCCGCTAGACAAAAACAACAACAAAACGGTTCCGAGTAAAGGAGATACCAATAAAACAAAAACCAATTCATTAAGGTAACAGGCACACCAACATGGAGAAGACTGTAGACTGTTGTTCAGCTGATAAGCTATATGTGTACATTCCTCATTTCTAGATCCTGTAAATGTTTAAACTTAGCGACATCACCTGTTTAGAAAAAAATACTTCAAATTATTTATCCTTCTGCAGAAAGCTTCGACTCAAAAAGAATCAAATGAAAAAGACGACAAACCTTCAGCAGGTGGAACCAAAGTTAGGAAGCAGGAAAGACAAATAACAACAGCTGATCTCCCCATTGCTGCGTAAGTGTAACATGTGTCTGAGATATGAACTTTTAATAGCATAAACTCGTAACCACAAAAAAGAAGTCCTTTTACAAATGACCTTCAAATATAAGCAGAAGCGAGTCGATGATTCGTGAATTTTTTTTTATTTTTTTTTTGGTTTTGTTTTTTAGTTTCATCTGTTGAAGACCACTTTGGTTGTAGTAGTCTTTATCAGACGATGTTTTTTTAAACGATCGTGTTGCTAAAACGAGTTGCTTTAAACAGATGACCATGGGTTCAGAGAAACTAAGACAAAGAGGGATGGCTATACAGCGGGCCAGTGTTAGAAGGGTCAGCGACTGAAGCTGACAGATGTCACGTTAATATATATATATATATCTCAATAAAGTAAGGCCTGCTTCGTGAACCGTGCTAACAGCACTAGTACAAACTGTTTCCAAGTCATCGTTTGACCCTTAGATAATAGATGTTCTTTGCAATGCCTCGCAGATTTTTTTCCAGCTCTCTTCGTTTTGCTTCTGTGATCCATATCTTACACACATGCAACTACACGCTAGTACACATGTGTACATATCAATATACACTTAGAAGTCATCACCATTATGCCTGACGTGATGTGAGTACGTACACAAATACAAACATGCTCTCTAATTCAGAACTTTTATTTTTTGCCTTGAGAGTAAACTGGGTGCTCTAAATAGAAATGTAATCAGCACTACGATAAGAAGCCTACATCTGCTGCATAGGTAAAGACAGTCGCCTTACTCCTAAAATGTTGAAGGTAACGGGATAAGTTCTTGCGAATGAGGTCGCAGAACTACTTCAATGCAAGTAAATGTTAAAATGATTCAAACCCTCGACAGCACTTTAGAAAAAAATATTTCCTTAACCTGAATTACTTTTTGTTTCTGCTCCCCAGAAGCAAACAACAGCTAGTATACAAGGCATCGTGTGCTAGACTTTCTCTTCTTCTTTTTTTAAACCAGCGTCTTTCACACATGTTTCTTTCAGAAGCTATTAGGCAACTGAAACACTAGTCTTAATGTGCTCTCGGGTCAGCCAAGAGAGTGCCGACAACTGTGGAAAGAGTATTACAAAAATTAATTTTGCTCGTGGAATCTGCTTATTTCATTCCGATATTAGAAACAGTTTCCAAGGAACAGCGCTGCAAGGGTTAAAAAAGAATCCTGCTCCATAAGATACACGACTGACAGCAAAACAAAACTGCAGGAATTGCAAGACCGACAGAGAAGAGGGCTGCAAGAATTACAAGACTGACAAGCCACAATGTTTTTCGAATTTCAAGACTAGCAAGACATAGAGTGCTGCAGGCGTTACATCACTGAACCACGTCGGAATTATTACACGAGTGACAAGGCACGGGGTTGTAGGAGCTACACAGTTAAACTGCCGGCCGATGTGGATGCCTGGCAATAAGTGCCAGTAGTTTCTCCTGCTAGGAGAGTGTTCGTGAGTTAAGATCAAAAGGTCAGGTTTGACTGGTTTACAGCAGTCATCATCCGATCGAGTTGCAGCCCCATTCCATGTGCCAACAGTAAGGGTGCACCAATGCTTCGCGGCGTGGAAGCTATTCTGCTGAACTAAGCACACTGCTGCGAACCCTGAGAGAAAAAGTCAATCTCTGGCATAGCCTGCCAACACCACACCGCTGACGACAGTCTGACACCAGATGCCACACCTGCTGACACAGCAGCCAAGGGAAAACAGGCATAGCAGTGGCAATCAGAGCCATATAACCCATAGATGCTATTGGTAAGACAACAGGGGGGGGGCGGCGGCAAAAGAAATAGAAGACTGAAGGGCAGCAGATTGACAGATGGACACTATGATTGAAAGATTGTATAAAAAGATGCGTTTGTATACACAAATACACACAAAGAAACATAAACAAAACACACAAAGAAAATATACACACAAATATACATGCACACACTCACAACGCAAGAACGTGCGCCCGTTTGACCATTTGGTAAATGTCTGACCATCTCACAAACATTTCTTATAAATCTTTTCAAAAGTTTCTCTTGATTGGAAAGTGTCTCAAACCGAAGCCCACTGCGAGTCAGTAGAGAGATATCTACACACATGTACACAAATGGTGTGCACTGTCTCTGTAGTAGGCAGCTCTATGTATATATATAGATACGCACACGTGCAGCATCCATAGTCTAAGTAACAGGGGAATGAACTTCTGCAAAGGTACCACATAGAATTCCACTTGCAACAAGAAAGCTCCAGTCACGTGCTAGCCTCCCTTTCTGCACCGCCCTCGTTTCCATTGTCCCTTAGTGCGCCTGCCCTCTTCCCCCCCCCCCCCAAGTTCTCTGTGCCCTCATCACAGACGTTATCTCCATGGCCGGCATCAACCTGCGAAGCCGCGCGTTAAACGCCCCCTAATTATGGCCCCTGCGCACGCGCGGTTATCGATCGTGCTTCCAGCGGAAAAGGCGACGAGGTTGTCGTCGAGGCCGTAGTTGGACGCGAGCGCCGTCAGCAACATGGCGGCAGCGGAGAGATGTCGGCTGCTGGCCGCCCGGTGTCTGCGGAGCAAGGGATGCCGGCGACTTGTAGTTCTCGCCGCCTGTGTGACGGTGTGGAGCCAGGTTCTCAACACGCAGGGTAAGAAGGGGAGGCACAGCCTTTGCTGCCATTTCCCCCACATTATATATATATATACACGTTGCTGTGTCGCTCGGGAATGGATAAGGGGTGGTGATGCTAGGTTTCTTTTTTTTTTTTTTTTTTTTTTTTTGCTGCTGACGGTGATAAACGGTGTGACATTTAGGGTTCCCGCGCTATACGATTATTTCGAATATGGTAAAGTTCGCGAGAGTCAAACCATTCGAACCACTGAATAGGGTTTGAACTAAAAACTGGCATTCTCATGACTGCATTGACAGAATCGCTTCTTTATTTTTATCTTTGTTTCATTCATTATTTCTGTGTGTGTATGTGTATGTGTGTGTGTGTGTGTGTGTGTGTGTGTGTGTGTTTTCTTCTTTTCTTTTCTTTTTTCCTTGTATTTACTTATTCTTAAACAGCAATACAAAATGTATTTTAAAACATCAAAAAGGGTATATCATTCACTGACATACTTTCTACACCACACCCGCACCACTCCCACCATAAAATATAAATAAATAAAAGTTACTTTATTACTTTTATCGATAACTGCCAAGATACTTTTTTGTTTTATATCTTATAAACTCATCATGCGCAACCAAACGGAAATATTTTAATGTTAGTTCTCTTGTGCGTGGACTGTTATGACCATTGTGTTGGTGATGCTCAACACACACAGTCAATGGCGTGTTCTTTCCAGAGTACAGAACAGTTGTCTGAAGACTGTCCAGATGCGAATCTTGTTGCCTGGCTTTAGACAATCAGCAACACACTACACATGTACTACACAAAGCCCTCGAGTATCGGCCGCCTGCAAAACACACATAGGAGAAATATGTCGACAGGTGCACACCTTGGCTGTAGCACGTACATAAAGTGCAATAATTTATTAAAATAGTTAGATATATATATATATATGCCAAATCTACGTAGATGTCCCTTTAATGGCGAATTAAATTTCTCTCTGAATCACACCAAGTTCTTGAATAAGAATTCATTTGTCAAGGCCTGTATACATATACATAATATACATAATAACACAACCTGACATTTCTGATACATCTCATTATTCACTAAAATAAAAATCACTAATATACTGACAAGTATCCACTTAGTTCGTTTGACATTTAGGTAGGCTCAGAGAAGAGTGAAAGCTGCACACCGCGGCAGTGCTGAAGGAGGGAACCACACAGTCATCTCAGCTGTGATGATGGGAGTGACAGCTGAACGTTGGTGATAAAGAGAAGAAGTCCACATGGCAACTTGGTTGAAGACGGGAACAATACAGTCGCCTCAACTTTGTTCACTTTTCCCTGTTCTTCCTGATTCTCTCTTTTCAGTCCGTTTTTTCTCTCATTGCGCAAGATATTCTTTAAGCTGTTTAACAATATGCAGCTTACGAGAGGTCCATTCACACTCACGCTACTTACTACCATCATTCTCTTGAGCCTCCTTTCATTGCCGTGTCATGACACATCCGTCCGTGACATTAACCTATGAACCTACTGCTATATTTCACTGTACGTGACTGATTAAGAAAAAAATTTGCTTATGTAATGTCATCACTTAAAATTCTTGCCATTTCGAATTCGTGACCTTCAGAAACAACACACCCAGATTTACAAGTAGTACTAGCATTTCTTGATCCCATATGAAAACACAGCGCCGTGTCAGAGATGACTGTTTCATGAGCTAATAGAAGGCCACCATTTGTCCAGATTGATTTTTCAGGCCCTTTACCATCAGAATGAAACGATCTTTCATTTCATTTCCATTACACCATTTACTCCCATGCCTTGCTCGTACATTGAACTTACATTGCCATTCTGTTCAATAAAAACAATATCTGCTTTACACGTAAACACATATGTCTGTGTACATCCCTCTGCTTGCACACTTATGCACACTCTCTCTCTCTCTCCCTAAAACACACACACACACACACACACACACAATTTTAACAGAAAGTAGACGTATATACTGTACATACCGACATCCTGGTGGTTTCTGTTGTCACTTATATGCACTCCCGTCATTGCAGTGGTTTCTGTGTGAACTATCTCGCTTTGCTCACTGCCCTCAGGTTCAGGAGAAGGACGTTCCAGCCTGACAGAGCCTCGATCTCGTGAACACTATGGCATAGCGAGACTTACTGGAGCAGAAAAATTAAGGTAAGTTTCAAAATGCCACAGGACCTAGGTCACTACTAATGTCAGCAATTGATATGATCAAAGCGGGGGCAGAGAAGACATTGTAATGTGCTCCTGATGACGATCCACTGAGGTAATTATAGTCGGTGACTTGCGGCGTAGAGGGCGCCAATGACTGTATTAATTATTTATCATGTACAGCTTTACATTTCGCGTGGTAAACATCAGCCGAGCTGTAAGATCGATTTCCTTACGCGTAATCATTCCACGAGATTCGTTTTCTTTTTTTTAAAACGTAATATGTCATTGGTTAAAGGCTTGTGCAAGAGAGAGAGAAGGGAAAAAAGTACCAAATCACGGAGATAGACACATGTCACTGTCAGAATCGTTCCATCCATATCCGATACACCACTTTCTCTGTCAGACAGGCTGGTGTACTGCAGTAAGAGCATAGCCTTCAGGTAGTCAGTCGTCCCTTGATCGGCACCTGTCATTGGGGGGAGCACATGGATAGACGCGGCAGCTGACAGGGCCCGCCACTCTTGCCTATTGTAGGCGATAGTCAGCAGGTCCTGTACAGGACGACCAGTCCAGTCTCTGACGTTCGTAAGCCAGTTCTTTCTCTGGCCACCGCGGCGTTGACTACCTTCCAAGGTACCTTGAAGGATAGTCTTCGACAAGGTGTCGTGCTGAGTCACATGGCCAAAGAAGACCAGCTTACGTCGCTTGACTGTTGATAGTAGAGTGTGGCAATCTTGTTTCTTACAAAGTCGATGGTTTTATGTTCTTCGTATGAGATCCGGAGCAGCCTCCTCAGGCACTTGTTCTCGAATACCTGGATTCTCCTTTCCGTTTCGGCGATCAGAGTCCACTTGCTTCATATCTGTAGAGCAGGATCGGTACTACCAAGGATTTGTATAGGTTGTACTTGTTAGGGAGCCTTATATTATGACTATGCCAGATCCTATCTAGCTTAGCCATCCCCGCTGCTGCTGTTGGGATCCTGATGTGGATATCTAGCGTGGAGCTAACGTCTTTGGAGAGGGTGGCTCCCAAGGACTTGAAGCTGCTTACTTCTTCCACCTGTACCCCATTCATATACTCGTAGATCTCTGCTTTGCCGTTGACATTGACCATAACTTTACTCTTTTCAGTGCTGGTCTCCATTCCATATACCTTTGAACTGTCTGTTGGTGAGGTCTTGCAGTTAGTGCCTGCCAACAGATCTAATTCGTCTGCAAAGCGTAGGTTGCAGATCGGCCTTTTTCAAATTGAAAGGGAAGTATGATGATCGTGGAGGGTTTCGCGTATGATGTTCTTCAAGAAGATGTTAAACAACACCGTTGATAGGGTGCATCCTTCATGTACCCCTACTGTGGTGCGGTAGGGTAGACTACCAAACTTATGTGTGTAGTAACCTTAAGAGATTTCCTGTGATACACGCCTGAGATCAAGCTGACATAAAATAAAGAAAGAAGTGCGTGTCTGTTTGTAATTGTTCGCCTGCTTTGCCCTGTAACTGACGAGACGTAAGCTGTTCCAGTGACTCAAAGCAGGGTCGAAGATCTGTATCCTTAAAACTTTACAGTAATCGCTTGGTGCGACCGCCGTAAATAGACAGCGAACATATGTTTTTAAATTCACTGGTAATGAGTGAAGACACATTTTGAACTATGACAATGCTGAAAAAACCTCCGATCAAATGCAAAGGTTGGCGCCCTATTCTTCCTCTTCTCATCCCTTAACTGGTACCAGAGGTACAAGTCGTAGGGGGAAACACGACGGAACGCAGCGTGAGTGAATTTACGCCAGCGGGGACGGTCATGCGCCCTCGAGAGAAAGTCCCCCAGTGGACAGCCTGTTCACTCTTTCACATTAGTCACCCATATTTTCTTCTGCTTTCCTGGCTTCAACCGCCTTTAACGTAGCCCCGGAGAACCACACCAGCTTCTGTCGCTTGACGGTGGCGAGCAGAAGCTTCCGGGGATCCACCAAGCAGCTGACTTGCCTACGGACGAAGTCATTCGTCTTCTGCTCACAGGACAGGGGTGTGGAAAATTTACACTCTACAACTTGCCAACATAATGCTTTCATGAATTTCTAAAGGATGAGCAAATGAAGAAGCGTTGGCTGTTAAAAATTCGTATCGGTTTAAGAGCTTATATGTGCATGTGCAAACGTGTGTGTGTGTGTGTGTGTGTGTGTGTGTGTGTGTGTGTGTGTGTGTGTGTGGCATGTGTGAATAAACTTTCTAAACGCCAAAAACTCTTCCATCAGGAGGAGGTATGTGTTCTAAATAGTAATGGTTAAGATTCATGTATTTTAATTGCACGTCAAACAGAAAATTGTGCACTAGGAGAAAAACAGGTTTAGTTACTATATGCTCTGTCTCCTCTAGGAACTTTCAAATTATAAACACATTTTACAGACTCCACGCAGTTTTTTTCGCTATGCTTTTATAGGAACATAGCACATTTTTTCGCGCACCTAATTACGAAAAGGCGGATGGTGGTGACCCAGAGGACCTCAGTGCCAGGCAGTCTGGGAATGTACACGATGCAAAAATGTTAACACACTGTAGAGAATCTACAGCTTAATCAAAATAATAGAGTAAGTTCATTTTGGGGTAGAAATGTTTGTGTGGCGCACGAATATAAAAATATAAAAATGGCCCTTGGAGGGGAAAAAGTTCCCCACCCCTGCTGTATGAGATCCTTAGGAGACTTCTGAAGCATTTAATTTCAAACGCTTGGATCCATCGCTCCGATTCTGTGTAAAGCCTGAATTCGGTGCAGACAGTTCTTTTAACAACACAATAATCTTATACGCATGCTTTGGTGCCAGAAACGATAGGATTAATTTTAAAACCTTGTACTTAAAATGTGAGTGTAAATGTAGAATAAAGACCGTGAAGTTTAAGAAATATAAAATGAAAGCCTGGCTTCCTTCTTTTTTAAACTAAGATCAAATAATTTGATTATCGATCTTATTGTTCTTTTTTGTTTTTATTAATTATTCAGAACATAATTATGCATAGTTTTAGACTAATGTGACTATTATTACTTATATTACAAACAGCTCACATTGCTTGAATTTTCAAAATACGCGTGGTCTGTTTGGAATGCATCCCTCGTGTAAATTGAAAATCATCTGTATAATATAACAAATTTTCTATATTCTTATACGACCTTTTAAATGATGGATTGATAAGTCCCAAAATTGATAATTTTCGATATTAAATGCTACAATCATGTTCGCTGAATATCAGTAATCAGTAAAAAGGTCTACTTGAAGCATCGTTTTGTTTTTCTCCTCCTCTTCCAGCTTTCGTCAGGAGAAAGCGAGCAGTGAGAACGACGAGATGTCTCGACGAAAAAAAAAGATACTTCAGGCGTGCGAGAGCTCCGCCAAGGGGGAGACGCAGTTTCGCTATATGCTCAGCCGCGTGCCAATCATCTCCAGGGACCATATGTACCTCCACTGCCCCGTCACCAAGGCCGCTTCCACATTCTGGACGCGGTTCTTGCTGGCCCTGAATGGCTCCGGCCATACCAGCTCTCCCTTCGCCATCCCACTCAAGAAAAGCAACAGGAAACAGGTGGCTTCACTCCTGGACATCTATCCCATAGCCTCGAGGATGGGGTTCATATCGTCAGCCACCAAAGTGGTGTTCGTTAGAGATCCATACTCACGGATGTTCTCAGCATACGTGGACAAAGTCTTTGCCCCCAACCCTTACTATTGGAGGTCGTGGGGCAAGAGAGCCATCGCTAAGTTTCGAGAAAATGCGCAGGGAGCATCTGGTAAATGTGGAAGTGACGTCACGTTTGCGGAAGTGATGGCTTTCGCTGCTAGTGGCATGTTCAAATCCGACATTCATTTTCATTCTGTGTTCAGGGAATGCCAGCCCTGTGCATTTCACTACGATTTTGTGGGTAAGATGGAGACATTTGGTCAGGACATTCAGCTCCTCGTAAACAAGCTCCAGCTGCCAAACAGCGCCTATTTCAGCAGCCGGCAGTTCAGGGACGACTTCACCAAGGATGCCATCGAGGATTCGATCAACAGTCCTTGGGAATGGCTTCGTGAGGTGCGGGCATGCATGACGATGGCGGAGGCCGGCAAGCGCGTGTGGCGCAAGCTGCAGATTCGCGGGATCATCAGTCGCAGGATCGCCTTTCCTTTCCGCGACGACGAGGCGGAGTCGTTGACGGCAGAGACCTTCATCCACAGCGCTCTCTCAGCCCACCGCCTGTCGACGGACAAGGAGGAGCTGAAGCGTCAAAAGCGGGACGCCATGGTGGAGGCCTTCCTGTCCGTGGACTCGAAAACCTTGGACACCTTGCGCAAAATCTTCGCGCGCGACTTCGAGCTGTTCGACTACGAACCGTTTCCAACGGATCTCTTTCATCGCGCAAACAGGTCTGTTAACACCGGTGCCTTTCAATGGGACGAGGAGTGGAAGGAGGTTTGACAGACAAGGGCATCCAACGGATTCTCTTTGTCTTCTTGCTTACTTGGTAATCACAAGGTGTCTGTAAAACACCATGTTTGACCGGAAAACGACGTGTGTGGTTGGATGGGTGGGTGGGTAGGTGTGTGCGTGCGTGTGTGCGCGCGTACGTGTGTATGTGTTCTGATTTGACTTACCATGTCTTTTCCGTGATCTCAGCATGACTTTGGCTGTTGATTGGTACTTGTGAAACCGGATTCGTGTTAGCTGAAATCTTTGAGCTTTATTATGTAATATGACTTGTTACTACTGCGAAGAAAGCCTGGTAGCACATACAGCGTGTACAGGGACTCTTCTGTTGTGCGGGACGCTATGTAGCGTTCTATAATACTGTTCTTCCTTTGGTTGGTGTAGGGTAATGACTGCTCTCCTGAATGGCTGTCAAGCGTGGACTACTAATTGTTTTTCTTCCGTTCGCAGAAACATGTGGCCTGTTACAATAATTGTTATCCGTGTGCGTGGGAAGCCTTGAGGTGTTGTCTACATTTTGTCTAATAATGTCATGACCGTGTTCCTTGCAAACGTTCTCTAGCAGTAACAGTTTCACACTGGCAGCCGTTTTTATGCAATTTTTCGTTGTACAACGTGTTCAAAGAACACCAAAGGCAACTCGGATAGATAGAATGATTTAAATAAAAAAGATTTTAAAAGTTTGCCACCAACGCGGAGTAGTGCTTACAAGTATTAGCTGGTGGAATCATTAGGCAGCAAGCACTGCAGTAAAAGTGCTGTAGTATGTGTTGGAAAAAAAAAAACTTGTGGATTGTTTACAAAATTCATCTTGTATAATTTCGAGTTTTCTTTCTCTCTAGCTTCCCGATTCCCATCCCACGAAAGTGCGTTTATTCTGCGTACCACAATCTTTTTATTTTGCTTCTCACAAGCTATTTTAGGAATTTAAGATGACCAAAATTAGGAAACCACGAGCTATTTTAGGAATTTAAGTAGTGAGCCAAACTGAGATTCATTTTTCCATGTGAAGGACAACACGACGCTAAAACTATTTCTTTGTTGACTTTTGTTTTCCCTCCTCCACTACTCCCTTGTGCTTTAATTTGCTTAGTTAAATCTTATCAGCTATTTATTTTGTTGAAGCAACTTCTACCAGGCATAATATGTAATTCCATCTTTTCATTGACGTTCAGTCTGTTGGTTAAAAACTCTCATTCAATTTGTACCCGGTCTTTCGAGCAGCGTTCAGCTACTTCATCGACAAATTCTTAACGCCCGACAAAGTTGTAAATATTTGATGAAGAAGCCGCGTAGCTCTCGTTGGATGACCGCTGTAAACACAGGTTTAATAAGTTTGAAAGCAAAGAAACCTACAGAAACAAAATGGGTAAATCGAATTCATTTGAGTGTGCAGCTTTTGACTTACAGCATGTGTTAAAAACGTTGTCATGCATTGTCAGGAAGGAGATTGTGTGTGTGTGTGTGTGTGTGTGTGTGTGTGTGTGTGTGTGTGTGTGTGTGTGTGTGTGTGTGTGTGTGTGTGTGTGCGTGCGTGCGTGTGGGTGTGGGTGCGTGCGTGCGTGTAAAACTCAAAGAACTTCTGAGTTTAAAACGTCCATTTCTATCATGAAAGAAAGAAGGATCAACTCTCACTGGTCTCCAAGCTGCCGAATTTATGGAACATTCCAGTCATATCAATACCATAGCGGCTGAGCACTCCTCCTCCTCTCTGGCGTGACTGTCAATCAGCAGTAGTGTCAGGAATGTGAAATCGAACTTTCGAGCCCAGCACAGTGAATAGGGCTGAGTGAATATGTGTGTTATCTCGCGCCATCCACAGGTTTAGCGATCGGCGGAAAAATAAAGACTGCCAAGTTCTTACATCACACCAAAGACATGTGACATGATAAAAACAATGTTAGATATGACCTTTTTTGAGTACCGCCAAATATGCAAAAAGATCTTTGAGACGAGGTCTTTACTTGGTAATGTCGTGTGGGTCTATGTGTGCTAATGTACAGGGGAATTAACCACGCCCTTGGAGCAGGTGAATGTGGACGAAGTCCAAAACAGAACCCAACTCCGGATGCGGCTTTCATCTACCCACTTACCTATACAGTTTGTGGTGCACCTGGCCAGTGTGTCGTTGCCGTGGACAGCAGCGCCCGTCCACCCGAAACATTCTGTGGGTAGAAGAGGGGTGGGGAGGGGTCATTGTGGAATTCTGAAGCGTCCCTAAGCAGTGGTTCATTGTCGTTCGTGTCCAACGGTGATTAACCCTGGCTGCAGGCCTTGTTCACCTGCTGATAATTGTGGCCGCTTAGTGTCTGGAGAAGACGCATGAGCGCTTATGCAAGCTCTCTAGGGATGTGTTAGCTGCCATAATACAATAACAATTGTTATGACCATATTAACTTGTATAATGAAGTCAGTTGCATGTATTCTGAGATTAATATGAACGTTTGAGAGCATGACTATGTCTGCGTACGTTTTGAAATGTTTACGTATTCAGTACTTTGACATCGGTTACCTGAGATGATTGGTGTAAATTATTGATAAAAGTCTTATTCGATCTACACATTGGCTTATGTGGATGGGTTTTAATTTTCCGTTTTGTTCTCGTTTCTTATTTTAGATGATGCTTCAAATTTTGGATTTTAGACGCAAGAACGCTAACTTTATCAGCATGGGATTCACCGCACAGGTAAACAGAATTTGCAGACAAAATTATTAGATCGCCGGTCAACACGTACACACACAAGCGTACACATGTGCTCATGTATCTCCCCGTCTGACAATGAGATGCTGGCTCGGCGTAAAACACCAATTCCTCCTACACACCAGTGGCACGACGCAGGCGGCAGATGGCCATCCATCAGTGACGCCATTTTCATTACAGCAGGTCACAGCTTAAGTGCATAGCACCAACTAGTCACAGTGATGTAACCAGTCAACACCATCAGCCCTACCGAGCCTTTTACCCTAGAATGTCTATACATCTAGGAGTAGGAATTCGATAACTTCTGGTCTTTAAAAAAAAAAGAAGAAAGAAAGAAAGAAAGAAAAAGCGTAGACAGCAGAGGGGTTTGTACTGCAGCAACTCAAAATCATATTCGTTGTTTACTTATCATTCTCAGTGCAGCTGTTCTCCTCTGATTTAAACAACCAAAATATCATTTTAAAAAATCCAGTTTCAGACATAGTCACGCGAAGAGGATGCTCCATTACGAAGAGTACGAAATCATTGTGCTGGGACGTGTCCTGGCGAGTTCGAATGCATTCTTGTTCCTATATTTTTTGAAATTTTTTACACGTAAAATACAGCAGTAAAGCATTTCTATAAAAGATACATCTGCAATTGTATTATGGATAAGTATGCATTAATATAGATATCGGAAGGACATTCCCCGCAGTTCCAGTTCGCATTCCTTCAAAGCCCCTGCATGCCCTTTTATGAACAAATTAGTTTTCAGATTGCACCAATATGCAAATCGACAATGGAGAGTGGCAGCAGGCAGGACAGTCAGAGAGAACGTTAGGATGGCAGAAAACCCAGAAAACACAATTGACGAAAGGGGGATTAAGAAGACAGCACGGGGACTAGGTGCGATGTCGATGTTATTACCCGTGTACAGAAAATAAGTAAAACCAGACTAGCACGCATTAGAACGAATCAAATTACTTACAAGAAGCACTTGAACAAATATATAAATCCGCTATTTCTAGCCAATTACTCTCCGTAGCACATCATTAAAGTAAATAACAGCTGTCGCCTGCGTTGCTGAGTAAATGCCCTTCCTCTGTCACCATGGCAACAAACCAAAGCATCGACACTTTTTCTTTCGATAAAGCGTTTTTTCTTGACGGATATGCAGAATCGCCAGAACATGTCTAACACGTCATTTTTTAAACAAGATATATTTGTTCATATTATCTTCATCCCTCCACGTTCCCGGGGGCATTTAATTCATATCTGCAACCTACGCTAGTAAGAGGAAAGTCTAATCACGGACGTGTATAGGTGGATTGCTGTCTGCCGAGACCAACGCTGAGCCTCCTGCGAAGTTCTCCGCTGTTAGTCTCGGCGAGCCTTAACAATGAATGTGAATAAACCGGAAGCTTCTTATACACCAGCCTCGTTCTAGTAGTTCAACAGAAACGTGACTAAACCTGAAGCTATAGCAATATATATATATGACTTCACTGAAAAAAAATCGTCTGCAAGCAGTCCAGTAATACAAGTCCGTGGTCTAATGAAACCAACACACACACACACACAGAATCCTTTATGTGGCCTGCGAGTAGCAGAGAACACAATTTAAAATCTCACTTGCCTCCGATGACCCTTATGTTTGGTACGGCTGTAAAGGGTCACCACCGTCAACTTTTTCAGACAAAACGCTCAAAGCCCAAAATCCTGTAATCAGTAATCACTTAAGCAATCCGGGCAACTGCAGCGGATTTACAAGTCTGGTCTGTTTAACTCGTAAGATTAACTCGTAACATTCATGGTGAAACGCCAATGTCCGCGGCTGCGATCAGAACCTGCTCGCGTTTATGCCAAGTGAGTTGGGACTGTGGTGGCGGTGGACTGGGACTGTCTAGCCAGTGATAATAGTTTTGGACAATGTCACCAGGCAACTGTGGAAGCAGAGGGAGGCCATTCTAAGTGCACTGTAATAAAACATTGTTAATACTCACCCTTAGCCTGTAACGGGTGGGGAGGTTAAATTATTCATCATTCCACATTTCACAATTGCTCACTTCTCAAAGGTCATCTGCCCCTCACATACTCTCAAATGGGCTCATCGTTTGAGAAAGGATGAGGGGAGCAAAATTGATATACTTTATACACTATAGCAGTTTTTATAATACATAATAAAATTTGTCGCAGGTACTTAAACTGCAAACGTAAAAACTAGCTAAAAGTACGTTGTTGGACAAAAAGCTATATACCTGTCTCTATACCACTCAAAAAAAACTCGAAGGTGCAGACATCCGAATTTTTTTTTTTTTTTTTTTTTAGAATTATGCCTGCATGTGGACTTAACTCCTGACCTCTTCTGGTTTTTACGTTGGCTCATCACTTATGTTTAAGATAAAATAAAATTGCAAACATAACTTAACAAACACATCAATCTGATTCAAACGCCAAACGTTTTACATACGAGAAAACAAAAATGCTGTGACTTATTTGAAAATGTCGCAGCCAGGCCATCGACCGACGCCGCTTTCGGTTCAGCGCAGGGATGTTTCGTCGTCATCAATATTCCCTGTCACTTTAAGTTTTATTTTTTTACAAAATGTCAAATTTCATATTGTTGATTATTCTCTTAATGTTCAAATATTAAAAAAAAACTGGCCTAGTTCGAATTTATAAGTTGTGTGTTGACAGCTCCTTGATTAAAACTTCTACGAGCGACTTTGATTTTGATAAATTATACAGAATTAGGAAGACTTATACTGTTTTGTAGGCAAAGTTTCTAGGCATTGAGAGCAGATAGCATATAAGTTAAGTGGTCAAAGCGCTGAAATGAGAGGCGCCGGCTCGATACCCGTTTAGCGCAGCAAACTTCCCCCAGTCGACCTAGCTGGCGGGAATGTGTACCTAACGACACATGGAATAATTCGCACACACATCTCCTCTAATGAAAGAACTACTTAATTTGTTTTACTGGTGTTCTGGGCTCATTAACATAGCTTTTGGAAATAAAGTTCGCTATCCCATTTACGTCTGAACAAAGCACATCAACTTCTGTGAAATCAAAAGGTACCAATATTAGCTTATAAATAATCTCATAATTTAACAGCGTATAACTTATGTGTGTATGTATATTATATATATATAATATTAAATATTACCTTTTTAAACTGTCGTGTATTTACGATAGTCGCACACCCGTATGAGATTCTGCATTATCAAGCTAATATTTTTAATTATTAAATACTTGTATCCATGCTCGCGTTCTTCCATGCCTCAGTTTGGGACATTTGAGAATTGTAGCACAGAAATTAGTTCTCTAAGCCTAACACTCAGGACAGACAATCTGTAGAGGAGGTTACATAATGTGCTACAGCCAGTGTCGAAGCCGGAACTGGTTGTCCAGATTGCCTAAGGTCCACAGGCACAAGATGAATGGCTGAAGGCAAAACCGACCACTAATCGCCTAGGCCCTGCAAACCCGTATGCCTGACAAACTTCTTGAAAAAAAATAAATAAATAACATTAATGTACATTTCAGACACTTAAACACCTGATATTCAAAAGCCAAGTGTTGCAACATGGAATGAGATCTTTAATAGACATATACATATTATTAAAAAAAATTAATTGAATCGAAATATAAATTCGATCTTAAATGACAGAAATGGAAAACGACTAACATGGGAAGTAATAAATCTGAAATGCTTTTTGGATAAATGTCATGTACAAATATGCTGTTATTTCGAACGAGTTATATGCAACTCTCTTGTCTTTCTGTGGTTTTTAAAATAATTTTCAAACATTTTAATTGTATTTGTGAAATTTGATTCACCATTTTTTCCTGCGAACATCTTTGTCGTTGGTGGTGGTGGTGGTGGTCAGCAAATGCAAAGACACAAAATGTCATTAAAAGAACGTCACACATTTCCCTTCATTCATCCCTTGACTAACGGTTAGGTTGGTCGGTGGTTAGGCCTGTCTTGAGGGGTGCTACGTAGGTCTTGCATGGTTATGGCCGGTCCATTCTGTTGTCGACGAGCCAACTTTTTTCTGTTCACTTCTTCGTCGGCCACCTTACACAGTACCCTGAGGGTCGGTCTTTCTCCGAGTGCCGTGCTTGCGCTGCTCCACGTTCCCAGAAGAGGCTGGTGGTGGCCCACAAGATAGCCGACCCTGCTTTGTTGGTTTTGAGTTCCACTTAGATGATTCAGAGCAGTTTTCTTAGGTACTCGTTCTCAAATGCCTGGATTCTCCTCTCCGTGTCAGCAACGTCTCACTTGCGTACAGAAAAATGGCGTCTACGACGAACCTTGTACAGTCTGTACTTGTTAGGAAATGGATTCAAGAATACAACCGTTGTTTTCGGTGTAAATAAATGAAAAAAGTACCCAAGAGGCTTTAAGAGAAAAAAAATCTGGTCCTATATTAGCCTTAAATATATTGTCTTCGTTTATAATAAAAATTCCCATGATAGCTGTTGAGTATGTTTGGCAGTGTAACAAAGAGCAATAAATACATGTGAATCTAAAAGTCAAACCATAAAACAGAAACGAACTTATGAGAAACCCAAAGATGGATCTGATGTAAATCAGAAATTATATAATCACAGGCTTATATGATGCGTGTGTATAGACACGCTTCTGCTTCCTCGCAGAAATCACCGGGAATTAAACAACAACTGCCGTCCTGCAAGAACCACCACCATGTACTGACGATCTGCTGAACAGGTTTCTTGAAAACACTCTAAGATCGCCAAAAGTGCCATGTGATGCGGACATGCAAATACTTTATTAAGAAATATTAAGATTAAAGATTTGCATAGTTCTTGTTACTCTTTTTTGCCAACACTTCTCGCCTTGCCATCTCTGACAGTGTCATCTCTACATGATGCAAGTTCTTTCAGTAGCTTTTTATCTCCATTTTATCTTCTGCGGATGGAGTTCTCCACTATAGTCTCTGCTGTGCGCTGGAAAGTATTTTGAGCACACAAAGGTCTGTCCACTGAACTTCTTCTATCACCTCCCACCTGCCATACTTCAAGGGTGCCCTGAAGGATCATTTTAGGCACCGGCTATGGTCAGTCTCACTGCAAACCAGACAAATTGGCATCCTGCTGCTGATGACAGAATGGTTTTTTGGAGGATACTTGGAATACTTGCACCTTCTCTGTGTGAGCAAGCAGTGTCCAAGTCTCCCAACCACACACCAAGATGGTAATTGCAATGGCTTTGTACAACCTGTACTGGATCAGTTAGTCAGTCATCCTTTGTCCGGGACCTGTGGTTGGAGGGGGGAGGAGCACATGGATAGACGTGGCAGCTGAGAGGGCCCCCCGCTATTGCCTATTGTTGGCGATAGTCAGCAGGTCCTGTACCGGACGACCAGTCCAGTCTTTGACATTCGTAAGCCAGTTCTTCCTTGAAGAACAGTCTTGGACAAGGTGTCGTGCCGGGTCACATGGCCGAAGAAGACCAGCTTACGTTGCTTGACTGTTGAAAGCAGAGGTTCCTGGTGTCCTGCGAGTGTGGAAATCTTGTTTCTTACAAAGTCCTTGGTTTGTACTGGATAGCAAAGCTGATGGTGTAACAGTCCAAATCAGTCCTTTCAGGTTCCCCCGTTGCTGCTGTTGTGACTTGCTGTGACTGGCATCATGGCTGCTTTTAGACAGCAGTTTCTATTTGAACTTTTTGATTTCTTTTAGTATTCTGTTAATTGATTTCATTAGCTTTTTCTGTTGAAGTTGACTGTGATCGCTTGCCAGAGATGTTCTCCACTCTGTATTATCATCCTCTGAGAATCTGATGATAATGTCTTAAACGTTCAATGCTGCAGCTGACCATAGAACAAGTGACTAGCCTACACTTCATTTACCTGCCTACTTAATATCTTCTCAATGTCTTCTAAAACATCCTGTCTGTGTATTCCTTCAAGAGCCTTTTTCAGGTCAGAAATGGCATTGAAATGTCTGGTTTTTTTGCACCACTTCTCCAGGCACTGAAAGTTTCTGTCAAATGAGCCATGGCCTTGCAATGTGTAATCAATGCTCTTGATTTCCTGGAAGGTAAAGCCAAGCGATATAAAGAACTGTGATCTTTCGGTCTCCTCCAGGCTTTCAGCAACCTTTCTGATGATTTCTTGACTAACATCTGTAAAAACAAACAAACAAAAGGAATATCATGAAATGAATCCATACCAATTTTGCAAAATTTTTCACTCTAATTGAAAAGATGGACATGAATCATTTTCCCTCACCATCATGACAAAGAGTTTGTAGTAATATCATGCCATTTCTACTGTTATGCTTTTGTTTTGTTACTAATTTAAGAAAGTATTAATATGTCTATAATAGCTCCACAATATTTCACTCTATAATATTTGAAAATAAATCTATTAATCAAATACTTTCCTATCTCTTTTATTCATTAAATTATCTTTTTGTTATTGCACTTTTTTAATCCATTTTGTGCCTCTGTTTTTTTGTAAATAGGCAGGCTACTCATGAATTCAGTGTTAAATCTTTAGACTTGTCAATGTTATAAGAATTATTATAAGAATCACCACTTAAATTTCAGCCTTGTGAAGTTCCTTGTTATTTATTCATCGTGTACATTTCAAATCACATTATATATTTGAAAGTGTCTAAATACTTTTGGAGAGCCAGCAGACAGTGTCAACTGAGCTAACAAAGTTGCAGGGCAGAAAATGGCAGCAAAAGTGAAATTAAATAAATAACTTCTGATATTTACCAGCACTTTCATGATTTGAAAAACAAAATGCAGTGGTATTTCTTTAGTGAAATTCTGAACTAAGAAACATGCAAAAGCCTTTGGATGACTTCATTCTTTTAATTCAATATTATATAATAGTAATCATAGTATATTATTATTAAATATTTTTCTTCAACTATTATACAGTGAAATGATTATCACTCAATTTAGCTTATGAAACTACAGAAAATATATTTAAATAAATATATTATGAAATATTTTCATAAAATATAAATAATATCTAAAAGCCAAAATGCCACATTCTCTCTCAACAAACTGCTCATGCTCTTGTCTGTGCATTCATTCTATCAAGACTTAATAAATGTAGTTCCTTGCTCTTGGGCTGCCCTGTACACCTCCTTCACAAACTTCAGATATTTGCAAATTCTCAAGCAAAAAATAAAAACAAAAACAAAAATGGACCATGTCACTCATCTCCTTCATTCTCTGGACTGGCTACCACTTTGTGCTCACATTCAGTACAAGTTGTCTGTGCTCTGCTTTAGTTTCTTTGACGGCAATTGTCCTTCAAACTTCTCCAAACTGCTCTTCCCCTAATCCCCACCTAGAATCTTTTTCTCTTCATCTGACCAGTCCATGTTATCTACTTCTGTCACCAAAACAATAGCGTATGGTCACCAGCTTTTTAGCTACGGTGCAGCGAAGCAGTGAAACTCCCTTCCCTTTTATATCCACCACTTACCCACCAAAGACTGATAGAGTCTTTTAAACATCTACTAAAAACACATCTGTTCTATGGGCACTGCTCACAGTTCACTACTAATCTGTTTTCTCTTCCCCTCTCATTTTATGTCTCTCAATTTTTCTGTCCTGCTGATATCCCTCTGTCAATTACTTCATTGTTACTGCTACTTCTGTGTCTTTTGTACTTCATCATAATTGTTACCCATCTTTCCGTTTCTTCATGTACTACATATTAGCCTAGTTTTTGTAAAAAGCGCTCAGTGTATGCTCCTATGTGAGCATGATTCTTTGCTATATATAAACTGCACATTTGTTGTTTTTATTATGACACATTAGAGACATTTAGGCATGGTGACACTGATCACAACTTAGTCTGAAACACAAAGTGTAAATTATGCACCTTATTATGTTTATGAACAAAGCAGGATAAACTAAGCCCAGTACTATTTCAATGGTGTTTTTACTTACAGAAATAAGTGTTGTCTGTGGAACTACAGATAAAACCAATGTCACTTGACGATGAACTCATAACAGCTTGCCGTGAATTATTATTAGTTTCATCTTTGGATAACATTCCAATGAAGCTGGACAATGTAAATGACGAATCTGAAGCACTGGTTTCCAAATACTCCTTGTCAACATGTTTTTCCATTGTGAGTTTCTCATTTCTAATTGTCTTTCCATGACCATCTGTCTCAGTATATGACACACATAATTCCCGGTGGTGTAACTTTTGTTTCCCTCTTTTAGCTACAGGCTCTGTGAGATAACCAGAGCTATCACCATAAATTCTGTTTCGTGTCTGAAACTTCCTTGTTTCATTTTCATCATCTGTCCCGGGATAGTGTTCTTTATCATTTGGTGATGAGGAATGCCGGTGTCTTCTACTGACTGGCATGACTGACAAGCTGGAATAAGTTTCTGTTTGTGGCTGGGAGTCTTCGACATTTTGTGAATTAGGTGTTGAAGTTGATATTCCATTTAATCCACACAGACATGGATTGTCTACAAAGTGTGGAAAGGCTTTATTCTTATTTACAGATGAAGACTGGAACTGAGGCATAGACACTGGTGAGTTTACTGCTGACATGAACAGAGGCATTGATTTTGATTTGCACATGGTACAAATATCTGTGTTCTGCAATGCACTTGAAAAAGCAGGTGAAGACGGAGAGACAGGAATGTGGGGTCTCAATTCATCAGGGCAAAGCCGAAGTCCAGGTTGAGCTGGTAAGCTGTGGGATTGTTGATAGAACAACTTGCACTGGCTGCCTTTTTCAGATCCTATTAAGCTTTCATGTGCTAAAAAAAAAAAAAAGCAAATTTAGAATTCTTAGTTTCCACAGCAATGGCATCAAGTTTACTTTGTGCAAGTACCATTATCTTACATCATTAAACATGGTTGATTTGATATTTTGTAGGAATATATTTACGATCCTTGCCTTGTGTTCATATTCAAAACTTAACACCTAATGCTAAAATTTCCAGAAAGCATACATTAAAAAAAGTGTCCAACCTTTGATTGCTTCAATAACATAGGATAACAGTGACAATGAGGTGGAAGTCTGGGATTTAGATCTACATATAAAAGTACATAAACATATATTTTTAAAAAAAAATCATATTACTTTAGAATTATTAAAGATATAATGTTAAAATATTTTAATAATAAAAAGCAAACAAAATGAAAATGTTTCACTTTCACTACTTGAATTTGTAATGACAAAAATAGGCTATTTGAAGTGACATTTTCAAAAGTCATTTAGACACTCAATGGTACCTTGAGAATCCATTTCAGCAGAAAATGCACAAGGAGCACAGTATTACCAATGACGAAAAAAACAAACAGCAAAGCTGTGTAAAATATGATATTGAATGATTTGCAAAGCAAGAGATCTTGTTCAGTCTGCCTTTCTGACTATTAGGCGAGGTGTCCAACATGCATCATGGGAAAGTGCACACTGGCTTATACAAACAATCCCATCTGTGGTATGGGGCAAATAAAATCCTAATAGCAAAATGGTTTTCCAACCAAAATTTACATAGCTACTTCTCTTTATGCCTCCTGTATTTATTATTAAAAATGTAAAATTTTCAATCCTTTGCATAAGAAAACATGTCTGTCTCAAGCATGATGAACTGCCTCACACAAATTAAATATTCAAAGCCACATACATATTAAGGTCTTATTCTCTTTTCAAATGTTTCTAGCAGTGCAAATAGGCTCTGTTCCTCAAGAATAAAAACTAAACATGATAAAATTTAAGTAAAAATGGTTATTTGACCAATGTCTATATGATTTTATTATATTCTAGTCCTGAGAATTAGCACGTTACCTGGTCTGGAACTGTTCTAATGGCACAAGAATTTTCGACTGACTTCATCCTCATTGAAGTATGATTTATCAATGGTGTATGATTTACAAATAAAGCAATGAAATTAAATATACCATTTCAATAAAGTATGAAATCCTGAGATAAACCAACACTTACCAAAGAAATATATTTTCCCATTGCACATGGCTATCACACGCTGAGTCTGACTGCAGCCTTCTTTGCAGAAAAAGATGGGAATCTCACCAACTGTGGCTGTAAAGCAACGCTTCTCGTACTCTACAAGCACAATGGTGTCATTCATGTTCACACCAGCACTGTGCAGGTTTTCCTGGTCCCCTAAAACATTTCCTTTATAAATGGCAATTATTTCTCTGGGGAACTCATTGCTGCACTCTTGGTTAGAATCTAAAATGTCAGGAGACTCAGTAGCTATTTTATTCAGTTGACTCAGCGCAAAAGCTTTCAGCTGTGCAACTGTTGTTAGAGTCTGGTCATCAACCTCAATGTTCACCCACTTTGATTTCCATCTCACCATTCTCATTTTTAGCCAGATCCGATTCCGGAGTACCACTGCCTTTACTTGGTCTTTATTTCTGAGTCGTGAGCTTCGAAGGCTCTCATGATCCTTGAGGCGGTTGTCATTGTGGTAAAGATCAATACAACGAAGAGGCATCTTCAGTTGATCACAAACTTCTTTCTTCAGTGTGTCTACTTTTTCATACTTAAATCTGGAGATAAGGACTTTCTGATTGACACCTTCAGGGCAAGAGCCAGTACTTGTAACAACATCTATCTGGATTTTAGCGCTCTGTTCCACTACAATGGTGCAGTTAGAATGGCTCTGAATGATTGGCCACAGGTCAGTCTCTGCTTCGATCTTTTTGCCATTCACAAGAAGTTTAAATGACATCGGATTGGTGTGTGTGACCTTTGCAATTTCATTCCTAAGAGAATCTACAGTTTCATAAGAGGAAACTATTATGGTACATTCAGATTTCATGAATTTCTTAATCCCTGATTTATAGTTTAATTTGACTGGAATAGATCCATGAGGATGAATGAATGCATAAAATGTATGCTTAGCATCAAAGTCCAGTTCTTCAAAATCAAAGCTTTCATCACCCTGAATATACCACAGGTTTCTAAGAACCTGTTCATCTGCAGGAACCTTATCTTTGTGCAAAAGCCAAACACAAGAAGCATCAACAATTGTCTTCTCTTCTTCTTGGTAAACTGCACAGAATTGTTCTTTGAGTTCTTGAACACAAGCAGTATCATGACATTCAATAAAAAAAGACTTTTCTGTCCTTGTGTTCAAGCGTAAAACTATTTTCACAGTTACTAAAATCTTCTTCACAATACAAATGTGATCAAAGTCTTTAAAGTCTTTTGAAATCTCATCATCAGAGCATGGAAATCGTCCAGACTCTGAAATAAAGCAAGAAAAATCTGTAGCTTGTGAAGACAACTGTTTCTGCAACCATTCTGCACACAACTGGTGGCACTTTCTGAAGGAAGTATTTCTCTCTACAGCCATGCAAAATGAGGATAAAACTTTTTTGTCTTCCGTTAATGAAAATAGCAAGTGAATGTTTTGCTTTTGAGCTCCTATTACAAACCATCCATTCTCAATCTTCTGAATTTCCTCCAGTTCACACTCAACAACTTCTGAAAATGTACGAATTTTCAATGCACTTTTCTTTTCCTTCAAGGGAGTTGAAACTTTCCTTCCATTTTGAAGCATGCAAATACTTTGATCTGCTCTAAGATCAAAAAAATCAATAGACTCACTAAACAGCCCTTCACCAAGTATTTGTTCAATGAAACCAAAATTTGTCCATGAACCTTCAATGTTTCCAGTCAGTGGGGTTGAGTTACTTTGAGTGTTAGGACAGTGAATTGAGGGGTTATTTGAGTTAGGATAAAATGTACTGGATGTCATAGAAGGAAAATCCACAGGTGGTCCTTCCAGGTCTTTAAGGTCAGTACCATCAAGAGGACTCCCTACCATCATGTGCTCTGCTTGTTTCACCTCTGTATCAACAACTTCCTCTGTCTTAAGAGAATGTTCCCCAGGAAGCACCAAGTCAAATCTGTCCCAGACAAATGAAAATTTACATAGGCAAGTCATAGGCATGTCAAAGAAATATACTGCTGGTTTTTCTAATATGCCCAAGTCTTTGCAAAACATTCAAGAAAGCAAAGATACTATACAAAAGATCTGGAAAAATATATTTAGCATTACACAGTCAGAAAGACAGAAATGATGATGCCATACATGAGCTGAGTTAGTGACTGTGCATGGGTGAACTGTTTATACATATGTGAACACATTTTTTTCTATTTTGTATTTATGTGTACAGGTATGCATGTGCAAGTATTGCAAGTATGTGTGCATGTATGCACATGTAAATATGTATGCATGTATTATAACAATAATAATAATAATTTATAGACTATATGGCCTCATATCCCCAACAATCATTACAGGCAGTTACAGTGGTGTGCTGTACTTATAGTTGGGAATAGGCTACACTTTTATCAACTCCACTTTGGGGTTTTTTTCAATTAAAAAAAAATCTTCTTTCTGTGTGTGTGTGTGTGTGTGTGTGTGTGTGTGTGTGTGTGTGTGTGTGGATTTATTTCTTCCATTTTTAAATGACACCTCAGTTTCAACAAACCAGAATAATTCTGGTATATATTAAAATATCTAAATATGAACAAGTAAATCCTTCTTCTATATACAAAACAAGATATTCCAAACATTGACCAAATGTCAACCAATGCAGTGCCAGAGCATGATGCTCAGCTTTGGGACAGTGAACGATGTTTACATTCTTGTCTCCTCAGTATCATTTTGAGGGGGTGGCTACCCCTCTTGTCCCTCATGGTTCCTATGCCATTGCAATGATGTCTAATACATGACCACAAACTGGAACATGGATATGCATGTTGTCAATGCTAAAGGCACTGGGAGACATGCATATGCTGATTGGGCATATCCAAGGACTCAAGACATATCTTAGGCCATGTCCATTTCCCAACATATCACAGATCTGACCTTTTCTGGTTGCAAGTAATTAAAGAAATTTGATTTGAGAAGACAGTTACCTTGTAAATGAAAAGTTATTACCTGGTCAGATATAGGGGTGAGGGAGCTCATCTAGGTCTGTAAACCATGAATCTTTGTTTTTGGAAGTAATTTTTGTTATTGAAAAATGCAAAAAAGGAGATTGCTCAGCATGAACATCATTGTCATTGCTAGCATCAAGTTCATTAAAACCACCACCTCATCTTCACAAATATTGTAGCTACCCACATATCATTGTCATCGATGTCTCCCCGACCAGTAGCCTATTTTACTGAGAAGTGTGTATATGGTGGGGGATTAGGGACTCGCCTGAAGAAAAATTTGTCTGGATGTTTATCTAGCATAATAGTAGTCAATCGATCGATTGTAACAAAACTCGTGGCCGATCAGCTGTAGACTATATTGAAATACACAAAACTTTTTTCAAACCTCATACAGTGCCCTAATGACTTAAGGCGTTTTATCTAACATGAAAATAAAACTGACCTCGGGATGGAAGGCGAAGTCTTGGAAGATTCTTGTCTCGTCTCCGCCATCTTTTGTTGAGGTCCTCGAGCGATCCTTCTTCGCGGATGCCTGGTCTTACCAAAACATCTTTGTGCTAAACACAAACCAACAAATTGTGGCTACGACACGTATAGATGGTAACCAAACATGCTTAATGTCAACATTAGTCTCTGCATATGTGTTGTATTTCTCCTTTTTTGCCCGCCAACCTGCTTGTACTCCAAGGCAGTGTAACCTCATTGGCCAGGGGTAGCGGCCGGGAATAGCAAAGGGGAAACCCCTACCAGTGCCACGTCTCTGAGGTCGTTAAACATTTTTGTTGTTTTTTCTGAGGACAGCATGCTGTTGCAGGGAGGACAAGAAGCCGCCGTCGTCTGTAGCAATTACTAAATTTCTGTTGATAACACAATAATTTAGTATTTATGTCTGATTTGGGGGCGCTTTAGGTCAAGGATCGATCGAGGGGAAAACCCCCCAAATCGGCTTTCATTCATCGCAGACGAAATTACTGCTACACGTACGTGTTCACCAAATCAGTTTTGAACAGTTAAGAGTAACTTTTGATGCTTCTTTAAAATTTGACATCTATGCTGACAATAAATGAAATTTCGCTTGTGTTTAGTTGGGCGAGTGGGATGTACATGTCTCACGAATGGTCTTAGTTACTTAAACACAAGATCCCTTTTTTTTAAATCTAGCTTGCATTTTGTTACGATGAACCACTTGCCTTATCTTGTAACTAGAACTTAATTGTTCTGTTTTCATTTTTTAATTAAGCACACTTCCTAAACAGTCCCTTTTGCACAGTTATACAATTGGCCAACCTTGGAATATGAAATTTGGCAGCAAAGTTCATTCACAGGAATAGCAAATGTTTGGTTGGTGTAGGTTGCATCATAGAAATGGTTATTTTGCTGTTCTATTAAGGATGGTTCCAATAAAAGGGGGAAAAGGAATCAACTTCGCAAATTGCGACCTACCTCTACAATGTGCAGAAAACTTACAACATAATTTGAGAAAAACTGAAAGACAGAGGCGGAAGGAGTAAGCAAGTCTTGTGGACCTGGAACTACCGCAAATTTTATCACCCTCTCCTTCCTTCACTACAAACTCCCCCCCACCCTTTTTTTAAAATATATCTGCTCGACAAAATGCTCAGTGCACTTAAGTTGACAGCCTGTCAGAGATTGACCTTAACTTGAGTACCATGCACTTTACCAGGCATCACACATGCAATTGTATACAATGAAAAGGTCCAGATCATATCAAATACAATTTATTATATTCAGACACTTCCACATTACAATGGCAATTCAACGAATGGGCCGGGATACTTTCTTAACTAAATAAGCTATTTGAACAAATAAAAAGAAAATGAAGTAAAACATTTCTGATCATAAACGTTTGAAAAAGATGGTAGTGTGTGGAAGGATGCAAACAAAATATACCAACAATTATTTCTAAAGACAAAACTGACTCACAAATGAGGCATGGAGTATATAAGGTATCAATGTTGTCAAAGTAGAATGGAGAGTAAAATAACTGTTTCAAATGAAAAATCTCATTAATTGTAACAGGGCTGCCTTTAGCGGAGCAATTTGCCACTAACAGATATTGTTGGAAATGCTAACCACAGACAAGAAGATTACAAGAGTTTTCATGACCAAGATGCCAGACCAGGCATTCAGATATTTATATAGCATTCATCTACATCCATTAGTGTGAACACATTATGCAGCACACTTTCACAAAGATGTTTAAAAATGGTCTTACAAGCTACCTCTAATGAAGTGAAAATACGAAGTGGAATAACATGCAAACACCATCACACCTAGCACAGACACAAAGTTGCTAACTTCTTACCAGTGCTAAAATTACAGATAAGCTTGCTGAAACAAATATCTTCTTCCACATTTCTTCCCTGAAAGCTAATATTTTGTCATTGCTTGTTATCAAATCTTGTGAGGTCATGTATAAAATCATGACACTAATAATTAAAGCAGTTTTTTGACATCGAGATCACAATATAAATGCAAGTACCTTGAGGTGCACTTGTATAAAACCCTCAATAATTTTATGTGGACGTCCGAAAAACCTCAAAGAATTTTAAATGAGGATCTAAAAATCATTACATATTAAGAAACACTGTTCTAAAATCTTACCAACTTTATTCAATCATGAATTGTTACACAATTTTCTACAGTAAAACAGGAAAAGGATCTTTTCTACAATGGTTTTCATTTCAAAGTTCATCCAGCAGGCCTTCAAAGACAATTCTCCACAAATGAAAATCAGGCTGAAATTTTCCATCAAGCAGTCATTTGGTTACCACCATCACAACCTCTCTCCAAAAAAGTTACATCTCTCTGATTGAATTTTTCTTTTTATACCAGGCAACAATATTTAAATCTAAAATAGGCAGGTTCTGTGTCCAAGAAATGTAAGACAACATACATGTAGAACATGTTGAGATTCAATAAACATTTTATTTTTAACCATAGAAATGGAAATGTTCTGAGCTCTACCTTTTTCATTGTTCTTGGCATCCCATAAGCCAGCGACTATCAGAGACTCTCTGCCTGTGTCAACATTCGAGATTAACTGAATCATAGCAATCTTACTACAGCTGAGTTAAAAAGATGAAGGCAGCTTTACCTCGGCTATCCCAATCCAGATATACACCAGCTCTGCCCCATTAAAGTGGTTGTAAGATTTCCAGACAAAAACAGCTGTTAGCACATCTGAAAAATGCTTCTGATAAAGCAACAAGCCATTCTATAACATACACACAGCCTTCTACCTCCTTTGTACACATCTTCACTACTTTGCAATTGCTCTGGTAACAAGCAAGAGCACCAACATAGTCTTTGCGTCTGTATTTCAAACATGTTCAATGTGCCAGTCAAGATGAAACGGATACAAATGAGGAAGCATGTGACATAAGTTAAGAGGAACCTGAAACTGTGCAGTTGTTTTCTGTACTTTCACTTGTCCCTCCAGGACCTGTAAAAAAAGAGAACAGAAACAGTTCAGAAACAACAATAAAAAAAATTGAAACATCTTCCTCGATCGTCTTTAAGCTTGTGTGCTTATACACCCGTTTGCATGCATGCATGAAACTTTTATATATACAATACGATATTAACTAAAAAATGACAAAATACTTAGTATGCACATGCTCACATTACAGTGAAAGAGTAAAGAAAGCTGAGACTTCCAGTGGGGGAAAAAAGGGCCAGAAAATGTTGGTTATCATTCTAAAAAGACAAGATATTGTAGAAGAATAATCGTCTCTCATAAAAATGGTCAAAATTATGGATAGCAATGAGAAGCAGATGAAGATATTAATGCTTGTAAGGGCTAGCCTGCCAAGCCACATCCTACAAGCTGAACAAATCTAAAGCTTTATACACTCAATGTCATGTTTAACTACTGCTCAAACCACACACCCCAAACTAAAAAGCCAAATACAAGTTTGTTTTTTTTTAATTTGAAAGCTGTAATTACTTATTCCAATGAATACTCTGCTGCATACCAATTTAAGTATCTGATGCATAATTAAGAGTGTTAAGATGGAGAGAAACATAATCTGGAATAGTGATGAAGACTGGGTGTTGGGGTTAGCCTTCTGAGATGCAAGCCATGTGTCAAAGGCTGGGGAACACCAAAACACTATGCTCTGTATCTTTCAAAACAATCTTGCTTGTCTGAAAAAGTCTTGCATAATCGAAAACAGGTGAGTTTGAAATGACTTAAAAAAAGTTGGGGTGGGGTGAAACCTAGAAGTTTATGCAGAAATGTGACCAATGGTTACTTCTCTAATACTTGCAAGAAGCAAAGGCTGACTACTAAGAGGTCATGACAATTATAACAATTATAACACTGTCAAAAACCAGTGGATCCCTCCAGCTAAGACAGTCTTCTTCTGCCCCTATCTTTCATAATGGATGCAGTCTTGTGTTGAAGGTCATATATGTGGCTATATACTTCCCAACAAGTTTGCAACTGCTTGCAAAAAATGGCAGTTGTATTAAGCTGGCACCATACAACAGCAGCTGTAAACTGAAGAAATCCTTTTGCACATCACAAGATAAAAATTCCCATACAACAAGCTTCTCTCTACAGGCTTTACATCTAGTGGTGTTTTTCATGCTCGGAGTAGGTAGAAGAGGCAGTTTGAGAGAAAGTTCTTAAATGCTATCAGTTGATTTTGAAAATATGCATCGTACTCTGTTAATGTTTTAAGTCTGCACCAAACGTCTAAGGCTGTTCTTCAACAGCTGAGCACTGAATGTTGTGCTGTGAACAATACCACCATGTATTTCTGAATTAAAAATAAAAACTAGGCTTCATGTCATGAGCCTGTTCGAGCATTATAATGTTTCCATTTCCTCTGTTGATTACATAGTCCTGTAGTTTACTTAAGCTTCACCGCCACCACTCACCCATTGCTAATCAACTTTGTTTTTTTTAAAAGTAAACCATGTTATTTGTATATATATATATATGAACATCTAATCTTCCACCAACTAGGCTAGTAATATGTCACAAAAAATCAAAAACAAAATGCCAGTCAATAAAACCTTATTAAAGACTTCATTAATCTTCTTCTGTGATCTGTTTTCATAAAAGACAAAATTTAGTAAGTATGCAAATGATCTGCCCTACCATTGAATTCTCAGTTTTAATTCTCATCTTTGTCACACAATGCATACATGTTGCAAGTTAATAATGCAGAGTTAATGATGGAGGATCTAGAAACAGATCCCCTCAGCAAGGAGTGCATGACAAAGTTAATGTATAAGACTGCAAACAGCTAAGGGATATGGTGAATGAATACATGTTTTTTTCTGCAACAGCACTTGCTGTCCTGGGGCTACAGATATAGGTAGGTATGTGCCAATACAAGTAATGGTCCATGCAAAGTTAATGGCAAACCTCATAACCCAAAGGCTAAACTGTATGTAGCACGCACATTCTCAGATTATGCTGGTGTCAAGCTTGCCATGCCTTGAACATGGGACACACAAGGCTTAATAATTATCGAAACTATGTCATGCATTCTCCAACCATATTATTCATATGCAAAATACAAAAACCAAGGAATAGATAAATAAATGTAAAGAAAGCCAGAAATTAACAGGGTTAATTTAGACATGTCTCCCTGATTCCCCCCCCCCCTCTTACACACACACTTTTTTTTTTGTTACAAAATAAACTGCAAAAGTTGAAGACAGCAAATAAAATGACCAAGCAGCACAAGAAGCTAGACAATGAGGTAGGAATTTTTAAACGATAGCACCTGAAAACATGGCAGATGAGGCAGAATGCCAAAAGCCTCAATTGTTAAGATTTATACCCAATGACATCAGTAACCCACCCCTAGTGGCTGTGGTAGTGAATGACTTGAGACCAGCTATATCTCACCCTTTGTACAGATTAAAAATATTGACAAATTGCTTTATATTAAGCTGTAGGTCTCTGATGTCATCTCACTTGAACAGGGTACTACATTTCCATTTAAGCAAAAAAAGTTATGTTGAGTAGCATCAAACTGGAAACAGTTACAGTGAGTTATTTCCATAAACCAATAACCATCGTCTGGCCTGGTAACAATTCAAGAGAGCACACAGCACATTACTGGAACAGCATCTCTGCAAAATAAATGTGAACTGACCTAAACTCTAAATCTCTAACAACTGCCTTTCAGAACTATTCCCACTGACCACGTATAATTGTTCCCAATTCTATTTTATGACCTAAAAAATAAAAATTTAAGTCTGCCAAAATAAATGGGCCTCCTCTGACTCTCCCCCACACATAAGATAAAGGAAAACTGATAAAACCAGTAATAAAGAAATAGACCACATCAAACAAACAGAAAACTTCACCACGTTTTCAGAAATAAGAGAAAATAAAGACACAAATCAAATCCCAAATATGATAAAAAGATTTCTTGGGGTCAAATGAGTTGTCAGCTAAGGAGTACGCAACAGCAGGAATCTGCAGAAGAGTTGCAAACAAGCTGATTCTGGTCGAAGAAAATCAAATGCCACAGCAGGTCCTAAGATTTAACACAATGACAGGAATAAAAACCAGTGATGACCCTATGGGACAATCCCAAAATAGCCACCCTGGTCCTGCTCCTTATCAATGATGGCTTGATGGGTGTACCTGCAGCTCACCAATAAGATAAACGCATCAGGTCATGCACCAACACAAGGACAGTGAGGAGTAAACAAAAAGAGCTTGCCTCAAGCAGGACAGGTTTCAAGGCTAACAACTTGGCAGTGTGTCCAGATTTCAAGAAGCTGAAAATATGGTCTACACTGCTTGGTCTTTCAAGCAACTTCATCTTTGATAACAAAATGAGACCCTGCAACTTTTAGTTAAGTGCCCACTTCGAAAGGGATGAAATCTTCTGTAATGCTTAAACAGCAAATCAGGCAGTCTCTATTTCAATAATTAAATGTCATAAATATTACTTTTTATCTGATCCCTATATTTTTATAAACTTACTCTTGAAGAGGTTAGACACACAATGGGAGATTATTAGTGCATTAGTTTTTATTCGTGTGCATAGCCATTTGAAACCTGCTGCCACAAAAGCCAAGCAAATATAAAAGCAAAGATGGCCATGCTGTAGGATTCCAAGGATGCATAAACAAGCAGGCAAGAGGCAGAAATAAGCAGATAGCAAAACTATGCTGCAGCAATCCTCTGAGACTGCGCGTGCTACTGGCAGCCTGACCTTCGCCCTGATCTGGAAGAGGCACCAGTGGTGGTATGGTTTGTGTCTGAGTAGCTGGCAGCTGTATGGAGGAAGCCTGGGTTTCCTGTTCCAGACTGGATGGCTGAGACATGTTGCTCTGAGAGTCAGCCTGCGGAGTGTGCTGCTGCTGCTGCTGCTGTTGCTGCTGCTCTGCTGAGCAGCACTGCTCTGACTGGGGGAGACCTGAGGTTGGGGCACAGGCAGTGGATGAAGGCAAGGGCGAGGCAGGGGGCTTTCCCTCACCTGTTTCCATTCCTTCACCTGACACCTGGTTGGGTGGAGAGGAAGAACAATCTTTGGCACCTGAACATAAAGCTAGCCCACCTGTGGATCCAATCGACAAAGGTGCCTGGTGTAAAGACTGTGTTGTTTGGACTGTGCTGGAGGTTGCTGCTGGAGTAGGAGGGGCTGGGGAGCCTTGCGACATGGTGGAGGCCTGAACCTGAGGTCCCTGGGGAGGCATGGGGGAGCCATGCATTGGGTAGCCCCCTTGTCCAACAGCTGCTGCCAAGGCTGGGTTCTGAGAGGCTGCCGATCCCACTACTGCAATAGATGTTGGCTGGCCACCTGTTAACATCAAATCACCCCCACCATATTAACTAATGAAGGAGACCCAACAAAGGCTCAAGTAACAGTAAACAGACTGAAGACTGACCACTGTGTTCAGTTTGTAAAATATCTCATTTTATGATTATAATAATAATAATAATAGTGAAGATTTTTATAGCGCATATTCACACTCATAGAGAGCATGCTCTTAGCGGTTAAAACGAGGAAGAGACGTGGACTAAGTAGATACAGAACAAAGGGGACGAAAGAAAACGACAGTACTGACGACGAAACAGAAAACAAAAGGCATCAAGTAACAGGAACAGAGAAATATAGTGATTCTGCCGAGAAAGATGGGTAAAGTAGCAAGAGGGAAGCAAGAAGGACTAGCATTGTGGAAAGTAGCAAGAGGGAAGGGGGTAAGAAGGACTAGCACTGTGGACTGTGTTAGGAGTAATGCTCAAGGAAGAGGTGCGTTTTCAGTGCAGATTTGAAAGATTCAATTGTAGGAAGGTGGCGGATACGGAAAGGAAGAGAGTTACATTGTTGTGCAGCACAGTAGCCAAAAGTCCTGTGACCATATGTTGTTGTTAGCTATTAGTGATTATTAGTTGATTAGTGCTATGCTTATTGAAAGGCCATGTGAAATTAAGCCTTCTACTTAGAAACACATACTTAACAAATGAAGCCATTGTCATCATTTCTTTAAATACATTTTAAAACCAACTAATGTGCACAAATTTGCTTTTTAACATATTTATGCTTTTGACTGAAGAATTGTCAAAAGTTATTTCTGATTCATCAAACTGTGACTCAATGGATGTAGCTTACGACACTTACCCTGTTAACATTTGACCTAGGAATCTTTAAAAAAGGGTCACAAAATGGTCGCCATTTTAATCTTTCTTTAGTGTGTTTCGTGTGGTATGGAACGAACACGACTCCATCACTTCTGAGATTATAATGCAATTGTTTCTTAATATGATTTGCTCAGAGTTTTAGTTTGCACAACCTGGGTAAAATCTATGTTTGCTGCTGTCAACATAGCCTGATGATGCACAAGTGAGGTGCCTGTGCATGTACTAATAAGAAAGTACTGCCTGAGAAGAGGCAGTGGGTATGTTGTGTGCCAGCTGGCACAAGGATGCACTGCACTAGAGGCAAAGACCTACCCTGGTCAGGAGAGGCTGTAGATGCAGCTTGCTGTCTCTGCTCAGCTGCCAGCTGTGTCATTGCTATCTGACGCGCTCGATACTCTGCAGCACGGATCTGCTCCAGGTGGAACTGCTGTCTCTCCTGAAGCAACTGCTGCCTTTGGTACTCCAGCTGCAAATCACGAATATGATGAATGTAAAAGTCAGACCATGCCACGAAATCACTTTGCATAAACTTAAAATACAATAATAATGTGCTGAAACTTAAAATAATGTCATGATCCCACTATCAAGTCCAACTCTAAAGAATGCTACCATGCTCGTGGCAAATAATCAACAAATTTTTGAACCATGTTATTTAACCAATAATGTGGCAAAACCTAGTTGCATTATCCTGACTATTTATTTCAAAGAACACTACACACCATAATGCAAGGTTCGAGTTTCAAAAGCTCTGTATCAAGCAAAGCCCTGAAAAGTGGCAGATATGAGTGTTTCATCATTAAATGGCTGAAGCCGAAGGATTTATTGAAGAACTTTAATACAATTTACTTCGATCAATTTTTAATGTCTATTTCAGTTGTAGAACAGAAATAAAAATCTGACTTTGCTGAGAGCTCTATCCTGGGTAAAAGTGAAAAAAAAATCATCCAAGCACAGCATAATCCAAACTTTATTTCACTAGTCAAGAAAATTTTTCAGATTTTATCCTTTGGGAATCTGAAGTTTAGTACACCTGTACTTAAATGGTAGACGGGCGGGGAAACATCTCTAAATGTCTGTGTTGAAACTAATGATAAATTACAATTGAAAGATACTCACAGCTTCCCGCTCACGATCCATAATAGTTTCCAGTTCCTCAAAGTGCCGCAGTTTTATTTCAAGCTTCTTCATTTGTGTCTCTACGAGCAGTGCCACAAGACTCTTTATCTTTCGCTCTTCCACTGCAGCCAAGTGCTGCAAAAGTGCATGCACATTTGAGACCAAAAGGACGATCACACTGACAGATCTTCACATTTGAATGCGTGCAACAACCACAGAATACGTACATTTCTTTCAATTTTATCTCACTGACAAAGATGATATGAAACTCTCCTCTGTTGCTTGAAATTACATTTTCAGTTGTAGATAAACCTAGAAGGGAAGACAGCTCAAATGTTGGCCATGTTTCTGACATTATCTTTTTCAAGAGTCAGGATGTTCATTTGTTTCCTGCAACCCCAACCTGTTACCTTCTGGCTAATTACAATGTGGATCCTACAAAATAGAATCGATAAAAGTATTTTAGTCCCTACCAGTGGTGAGGCAGCCCTACCAAACTTGCTGAAAAAGCTGCTGATACTCTCCCTTACCTTTGCCTTGACAGCAGCTGCAGCTAGTGCTGCTGCTGCAGCTGTTGAAATGCTAGCAGCTGCATCTTCCTGTAGCTTTTCCTCCTCTGCTTTCTTCTCTGCACTCTTCTCTTCTCTCGGCCTATCTTTCTCCTCATCAGTCTTTGTCAAAGCTGCAGGTGTTCCATTTTCATTGTCTTTCTTTTCTTCTGCGACACCTTCTGCATCTTTTTCCTTCTCCTGCAAAACCACACACACCGTCAGATGCTGCCATCAACAAGAGGTGAGTTTACCCCTGAGTCACCTGTAGTGTCAAGGAAAGCTAGAAATTGTTTCCCCAAACAGGTGCTAGCATCAGAGGTGAGATAGCAATCAAGGAGTTGTCTTATTATATCAATCCCACTGTTATTGCCTAAAAGTAAAGCTTCCTCTGAAAATAGCTTCATACCTCTATGATGCTGCTGCACTGTGCAACAAGTCTTAAAGGTTAACGTGCTTGGAAACCAAGAAGAATACCGCTATCAGTATTATACAAAGTCAAGCCATGTATTAAAATTTATCTGCAGACTGATGCCTGATCTTGTCAGTGGTGACAAAAGCCATAGCTATAATAATTAGAAAACTGACTTATGTATAACCACTTGTGTACAATTAAAAAACACAGAAAGGAACACATACTTTCCTTTCTTCTTCAGCCTTCTTCTCCTCTTTCTTCTCTTCTTTCTCAGTCTCTTCTTTTATGTCCTTCCCTTCTTTATCTTTCTCCATTTCCTCTTTTTTATCTTCCTTCTGATCATCCTCAGTTTTGATCTCTGTTGCATCCATCTCCATTGTCTCCTCCTTGGACTGAAAAAAGAAACAACTGATTTCAGTAATACACAGACTGCTTAAGAGAATAAAGAAATTGCTGTATGGGCTCACTGTTGTTATCTTCAGCTTTTCATGCCAGAAAGTAAGGACCTAATTCTTATACCAGTTGCATATTCCAGTCACATTCAACCCCTTATAGGGGATACTTTCACAAAAGATGTGAGTACCTCTTCACATCAAATAGAAACCAACAATTTTTTTATCACAACTGACAATTAAATAGCCTGAATAATATAAATTCACCATACCTTTTCATCTTTCTTTTCTGTGGTTTCATCTTTCTTTTCTTCCTTCGTCTCTTCTAATTTACCATCATCTGCATTAAAAAAATACAACAGACTTTCAGGGAAGGGCTAATGCAAATAACTTTAGAAAGCATGAGTAATATGCTGCAACAAACATAGGCTTATATATATATATATGAACACATTAAGAAAACACACTCCTACCTGGAGGGTCATTTCCTGTGCCAGCAATGCCCGTATCACTGAGACCATATTCAGGCGTTATCTGTTTGCCTTCTTTCACAGCCTCAGCAACCATCTTTGTGTGAGCATCCACTAAAGTTGGAGGAACTTCATCCTTCATCCGCGAAAACTCATCGAGGGCTGCCTTGGCTGCTGCACTTGCAACTCTGGGGTCGACAACAGATGCCAGGAAGGCCACAGTAGACATGATGGGGTTTCCGCTTTGTGAGAATGGAATTGGTTGATATGCCAGAGGTCCTGAAAGAGAGAGATCGTTGTAGCCTAAGTCTCCCAGCAAACTGAAACTAAAAACTTAACACTTCAAATAGTTGCTGTAACTCAGGAGAAGGAAGAACAATTCGACATCAGCCTTTTATATGGTGCAATTTCTAGAATGTCTTTACAATTTAAAACAAGCTGAATCTGGCAAACTTCTAAATATCAATCCCTGCCAGGGCAGAACAACAAATAATGCACTTGAAATCTGCTGTCCAAAAAAAAAAAAATTTTGCCTACATCAATTTAAATTTTTTTAGGATAAAGCCAGATGCCAGAATCGTGCCATTCTGCTCAATCTAAGAAAAGAGGGATTTCTGAAAAGAGGTAAACAGAATAAAGATATTTAAACTCAGAAACATACCACACAATTTAGATGAATAGATAAACAGTAGAATGCCCATCTGATGATTATAACTGTAAATTCTTGAGTGCAAAATGGAAGATACATTCAACAACAGAATCAAAAACTTTTACCTAAACCTCCACAGTGACCACCAAAATCATCCTCAAGGAATCCGTCTTCAATTGGCAATCGCAAGAAGTGCAGAATGCACTCATCCTGTGTACGGCTCCCAACATGCTCACAGACCTTGTTCCAGTCATCTTTGTACATTTCCAAAGCCTCCAGCAAGAGTAGAGTCTCTTGGTCTGTCCATTCTCGTGACTTGGCTGCAGCACCTTTGTCCTGGATAAGCAGCCACAAAAACATAACAATCAGCCCTTTCCCACAATCTCCGAGTACAGCATACATGCCAAGAAAGAAAATTAACATATTACATGAAAAAATGCTTCAAAAAAACTACTCTCAGCTGCACAACACAAATTGCACAAACCTTGAGCATCTTTTTGGCATAGGCATCCATTCGAAGCCCAAATGAACCAAGGCCTGGACGATCATCTCCCTCTTTATCCTTTTTATCGCTAAGATCTGACACCTGCTGTGCTGCCGATGGCTGAAAACATGAAAGTTTAGCTCTGGTCAACGTTGTAGGATGGACAATATTTCTCTCTTGAAACAAAACAGGTAATTAAACTACTGTGATGGTTGTAGAGTGATAAGTTTGTATGACTATTTACTAAAATTATGCACTGTCTAGCAGCAGTAAAACTGAATGAAAAATTACTTTTGCTCCATGCTATTGGAATGTGGTTTCTGACTAACAAAAACTTTAACTGTTCCAAGCAGTTGACATCCTCTAATTTGAATACAAAGCATTCATGGACACAGATGAATGCAAATAAAATGGATCAAAACATGGTAAACTCTCCCCCAACAAAACTGAGTCTGTTGTACAAAAGTAACACACCTGATTAATTCGAGGTGGGTTGATTGGGGCGATGCCAGATGGTGTGTCAGCCAGAATGTGAAAATGTGACGTTGGTGGGGGACCCATTGGTGTTGGCCTTGTATCAGCATCTACCTGATAATTTATTAGTCCCCATTGCTCCAAAAAAGCATGAGCCCTATCACAGGATAAAGCTGCATGTTCAAATACATTGAAAGGTGAAAACAAACTTCCATGAAAAGTAGACCCTCTAAAACACAACTCACAACCTTCACCAAACCACATATTTCAGAAAATGCACAATTATGATCACAAAAAATGATTAATAAATAGCAGGTTTTATATAATATTTGTTACATCTTCCTTAGTGTCAAGCAGAGTGAGCAGAAATAAATACCTCATGATGGCACAAACATCTCCTGCTAAGTTGCGCCTGCAGGCTGTACTAGTTAAGTATTCAGTTGGGTTGAGACGATAGGTGTCCACCATGAAGTTCCGATATGCCATGTAGCTGTGAATAAAAAGGTAACCATGCTTGCACCCATTTAACAACAAAGACGCTTGTAGAACTAAAAAACAAACCCATGCTGCAAATGAAAATTTTTCTTTTAACGATGTTTCATTAGTCATTGTCTCACACATACACAGAAAGATGCACAAAGACATTTATCAATATGCATCATCCAATACCACTGCAGACACATGTACATCTGCAGAAGCACACAGATAACTATACTGTACTATTGGGTTATCAGAAAAGTCATGACATATTTTTCTGTTTTTTAAAGGTTATTTACATAAAGAACAAAGATTGATCAACGATATATTGCCCGTTATTTTTGGTAATCTTTTGCCATATTTCAGTGAGCTTCATAATTACTAATTCATAGAAGAACCTGTCTTTATCGATGAAAAACTGAACAAGGTAATCATTTACAGCCTCATCTGAACTGAAAATTATACCACACAAGGAGCAAGGTTGTGAATGCTTGAATGACGGATGTTCAATGTTTCTGCAATTTCTTGTGGTTTGTAACGTTGGTTTGACTTGATCCATACCTTTATTATGATAGCATTAACCTTGGTGGGCCTCCCTGACTGAGGAATGTCGTTGAAATCAAAATCACCAGCATGGAATTTCATGAACCACTGTTCGCCCTTATGTTGTTGTAGAGCATTGTCATCATAATCTTTACACAATTTTTCACAAGCTTGAAGCGCACTCATCCCTTTACAGTAAGTTATCAGAGGAAGAAGAGAAGACTGGGTTAATGGTCAACAAAAACAAGAACGAAGCAATGAAAATCAACAACAAGCAGGAACTCCAACTTCAAGGAGAGAACATCCTGGAAACAGACCACTTCACATATCTGGCGAGCATTGTCAACAAGGACGGTGGAGTGGACGACGACATCAGAAGCTGCATAAACAAGGTCAGGCATGCTTTCAACAGCCTATGCCCCATCTGGGACTTCCAAGCATTATGCCTTCGCAGTAAGACCTGCATCTTAAATACCAATGTGAAGGCAGTCCTATTGTATGGCTCTGAAATCTGAAGAGTGACAAACATCATCAACAACAAACTCCAGACCTTTACCAACCGATGCTTTCGCCATATCCTGGGAAAAAGATGGCCTGAAAAGATCTCCAACAGCAGCCTGTAGAAAAGAACTGAAAAGAATGCCACTAGTCAAGACATCAAAAAGCGCAAGTGGGGCTGAATAGGACACACCCTGCGCAAACCAGCTAACACCATTGCCAGGCAGGCAGGACTGAAACCCTCAGGGGAAGAGGAGAGGTGTGAGGCCAAAGCAGACTTGGAGAAGATCAGAAAAGAGCGAGGCAAAGGATGCCAGAACCACATGGGCCCAACTGAGGGGGGCTGCCCAAAACAGTCTGCTGGGGAGGTGTTGTTGTGGCCCTAAGGTCCTCGAGGAGTAACAAGGAATAAACTAAACTAAAAACAGTAAAATATGGCAAAAAATGCAGTTTGTTCTTCCATTTTCAACTTGTAAAATCTCCCAAAAATTCAACCAAATCTCTCAATTTTTCTGTTAGAAGGAAGCTAGAACTGTCAGCTGTCAAATGACATAGCAATAACATAGATGCAAATGACTAGTACTTTCAAAAGTGAATTAGTGTCATGTGTTGCAGAAATGCATCATTACTTTTCCAACAACCCAATAGCACACCAGATTGAGGGGGTAAGGGAAAGAATTGGTGTTTTATGTGGAGACAGCAACTAAGGCTACATCATGGTAAAGCAGCCAGCCTCTGTAAACAGGTGCTATATGCAGAGAAATACCACACCAGTGTTCCTAGTTGTTACAGGATACAACACGAAGTAAGTCACTCAAAATCTCACATTTCAGGAGTCTTTGACTTGTTCTTAGCATTGAAAAATTCTGGCAAAGCCCTGCGTTCAATGGCATGGATACCATTGTAGTCAAACCAGGCTGAGTAACTGGGTATGATAATGTGATGTGTCTGTTCAGTCAATGTGTCATCTGCATCCATGTCATCACGTTTCTTGTCTATATCATCTGTCGCAGTTTCTGGCATTGGGGCCTCCGCCTGCAACATGACAACATATCTTGTTCAACAATGCTGTCATCATTAACATCAGTGTCATTATCACAATCAGCTCCATGAAGGTTATGATTTGTTAAGGTAATAAGTCCAAATAAAAACAATGCCATAGTTCTTCATCACACTTTAACCTACTTAGCCAAAGCTGACAGACAATCATCTTGTAGCACATGTATGCTAAAAGTACTTTAAAAACATGGATATACTGGCAATAATTGAATGTAATCTGGAATTATCACAACTGAAAGATTATGTCCTTTCTAACATCATTAGCAGAACCATACCACAGAACGTAATTCTGCACTGTGACCCTGACCCATTTCCTCACTTTCACTTACATTACCTATCAGCATTAGTGATCTTAACATACAAAAACAAAGGAGGTCATTTTGCACCTTGTCAGCCATTTCTTCATCAAGGTCCATGACAGTGCCTCCTTTGATTGGCTGATTTTCTGTGTCTCTCTGACTACGTGATCCAGGTACTATTAAGAAAAATAGAAAGTCACATTTGTCACAGTTGTGTGGGCTTCACGTAAGCTTGACCACTGTTCATCAGCGAACTTTCTTACGTGTGCTGGGGCTCATTAGTTGTTCCAGTGAGACGTGTGCCATCTGTTGGATTTGTTGCATTTGCTATGAAGTGTATTCCAGCTTGTATGATATGTTTGATATTTGGGCTGCGGATTGTGTTTGTGCTGTATGTGGACGCTGCCCTGTGACATGGAGGATATGGTTCTCTAAACACCGACATTTTGTTGTCACCTTATTTTGACATCATCATCTCCTTCATTTGTGAAGCACCTAGAGCTGTGCACAGGCCAGGATAAGGCGCTATACAAGCCAATGTTCATTATTATTATTATTATTCTTAAACTAAATGAAAAGACTGCTCAGCTCTTTTAACAGAGTCTTATTTGGTGGTCAAGGGCAGATGCACCTAGGTACAGTGCCAGGATGAGGAGCCTGGCAATTAAATTGGATTGCCAACCTTATTGACCACGAGCAGTAGTTTGTTTGGATAAAGTGTGGTTGCAGCCCTTAAGCTCTCACTAGTTGGATCATCTGCTTAAGCAAATTAAAAAAACATGTGTACCATGAAAAAAAAATTAACATGGAACTAAGCTGAAGAAGCGAATTCACGATCTACTACTCTGGTGAAAACTTTGTGCCATAGAATACATAACAGTTTTTATATATTAACTTTATGACATACTAATTCTCAGTGCTTGGACATGCTCCAATGGCCAGCTTGAGACTACTTATTTAAGCAACATCTCTGAATTAAGAGTTAAATACTTATCTTTGCAGCAATCATTTCTGTCTCTGGCACAAACAATACAAATAAATAAAAGTTTGCTATGTATATTCTGATTATGGGCTAAACTTGTGTATGCACATTTTAAAAAATTGCTTCCAGATGTACACAATTCACCTTGCTTAGCTAATTGCACTTCCTGAATGCTTGGCTCAGAGGGTGGGTCTTCCATGTCTTTGGTGAGATCTTCCTCCTCTTCTTCCCAGCGTCCCTTCTTCCTGGGGCCACTGATTGCTGGGGTACGAGAGCTGCAACATGCAAAGACACAAAGTTACAGCAAAGACTACAAGGCCCCAAAATACAGTATGATCACTGAGATTAACATATTTTTCAATTCTAAATGTATGTACACTTACACTCACATAGTTTGTGTATTTTTAAATGTCTAAAATTATATGTATTAATATCCATCTTTCTGTGTATTTCTTAAAGGTAAGTTCATTAACTCTCTTGGTTTGAAAGGCCACGATCGTGGCTCTGCTGGGTAGCACGGGCAAGGCAATTTTCCTTACTTTTTATTGCAAATTTCAACTTTTCTCTTTTCCAAAAATGTATAGGTTTCTTGGTCTAATGTTTATCTCAGAGCAGCAATAATAAAAAAGCAAACTTCACCACTGTCGTCTTCACAGTCTTCAGTTATAAGCCAGTCATTGTAATGTTCATTTTTATCTTGAACCAAGAGGGTTAAGCACTTGTTATTAGTAAGGCCACAAATTAATTTTTAACAAGAATGAAGCAAACTAACATGATAAAACACATCCATGACAATAATTCTAGATGCTAAGTAATAATTCTTAATACATAAGACTCATCCGTTCCTCATTATGATGATTGCGCAAGTAAAGAAGATGAAACCAGTATGCCAGCCATACTAAGATAACCACACTCCTACCTTTTCCTCTTGATCTTTTCTGGTTGTGGAGATGGTGAGCGCTTACGCTTGGCAGTTTTCTTCTGCCGCTTTCCCTGTCTGTCGGAGTCCTGATTTTCATGAATCTAACAAGATACAGAGATTTAATTTTCAAGTCCATGCACATAGATAAGGCACTATATATATTGTATCCTTTCAAACTTCATAGATTTTAAAAATTTTGATTTTCATCAGAATGGAAAGAATGAATATGCATGTATTCTAGACTAGTAATATTTAAATTGCATTGCCCGGGTCAAAAAAATATTAAAAATGTGAATTATGAACACATTTTTTTAAAACTTACATCTTCCAAAGTTAGTCGCAACAAGCCTGATTTTTTGCCCCTTTTAGTTTCCAGCTGTGCAGAAGAAAAAAAATCATTTGTTTGATTCTAACAAAAAATATTTCTACAACATTTGAAACTGACAAAAAAAAAAGATGAACAAAAATCGCTTCACTACAATGTTGAGTCCGACATTAGAGTACATTAAATACTGCTACGAAGAAGAAGCAGATTTCTGAAATCTATTTGCTTTAACAGTGACACTTGTATAAAATGGTCCAATGTCAATTATAAAGCTGTGAATCCCTCAGCACTGACCTCAAACTCATCATCAACCAAATAATCTTCCTCCGTCATCCACTCATTGTATTCTTCCAAATCCAGCAACCATCGAGCTGACACCTGATGTGCATAACAAGCATTTGCTGTTTAAATTTTCTCATGCTTTTTACACAGTGTACTAGTATATTTGCAAAGAATATGGAAAACAATCGCAGTGGATGTATGACCGTATGCCCTACAAACTGACAAAGGTGGACATAAGTGAAATAGACAACAATGCCCATGATCAGAACTCACTAATATGAACACTAGATGCTCTTAATGATATATACTTATATTGACCATCTTAAAATACAACAGCATTTATTATAAAAGGAAAAAATAGTTGCCAATCTGGAACAAAGACAGTGAGAACACACCTCCCAAGGACCATCTCGCTGCTTTGGGACCGGGGGTTCAATATTATAATCAAGGGCTACATCAGTCACCCAGGTATCATAACTGTAAAGGTAATAACACAGATGACATGAGCTTTATGGGGAAAAAAATAGGTTTAAACATCTATGCAAATCTTAAGTTAGAAAACTCATAAAAGACCATAAAAAAGAACCACAGTTAAACACAACTCAACTTTAAAATTAAATAAAGCTAAAAATTTTAAACTGCATGATCAGTTATCAACACTTAAAAGAGGCAAGCACCAACAAATTACACTTCTGAAAGTGTCAAAATTTCTTCCTTATTTATAGCTATGAAAAATTATCAAGACAGTGTTCGATGATTGTGCAGAACAAGCAAGGTCTACCTTTCTGGGCAATACCACCAGTGCACCATACAGTCGCGATCTCTTCTCATTACAGGCCTGAAGTACTCCTCTACACAGCAAACAAGTGAAACAAACAAAATTATGGTGCTTCATAAAAACTAACACCTGAAGCAGAATGAAGATTCTACTCTATTTATTTACCTCTGCTAGAAACATGCTAAAAAACTGCTAAGAAGTTTCAAGTTCGTCAAATAAAATAAAATACAATCTTTGTGGTGTTTCTTGCATGGCTTTTTATTCCGTCACATTTCAAGGCTGTAAGCAGCAAGTTCTTTAAAAGATAAGGCCAGGAACACTGACCATCTGGTGGCGGATGAGAAGGCAGCGTGTACACAATATGTGTAGCATTTTCCTCAGTGTCTGCAATGGTTCCCTGGTGTCTCTTGATGATGTCTTTCAGCTTTGGCTGCAGGATTTTGTCCACATCTGGTCGGATGAAAATGGATGGCAACTGCAGTAATTTCTGATTCACAAGTGACTTTTCAATCTGCATAAACATCTCAACATTGCGATCCATTCGGGATGGCAGCTGGAAGTCGAAACGTCTCCTAAAGCACAGAGTCATAAGACAAAAATAAATTACCTTGGATAGAAGCAAATTCACAAACACGAATTACAAAGAAATATATCTCCACATCCACACACATATTTGCTTTCAAAAGGTACAATTAACATTTAGATAAGGTATAAAATCTCCATGTACAAATCTTGAATACAGTATATTAAACAGCCTGCAAAAGTGTATTGACATGCTGCTAATTTGCTTGAATCCCACTGTGCTGTTCTCAAATATTTACAACTCGAGGCTAAAATATGTCCTCAAAATATAGGGTCAGCATCACAGACATATCTTCTAAGACAGTAATATGCCCTAGGTCAGAGATGGGCAAACTATGGTCTGTGGGCTTGATGCGGGCTGCAGACACCTTTGGACTGGCCTGTCTGCCAAAATGTAAAGTGCACTTGTTTTTATTTTTTTATTCACCCTAGGTTAATTTGATTGAAATTTAATTTATCAAGTACAACAGCATTAGAAATCAGCAGTCCGTAGCATTCTAGCACAAAGTACAAAGATAACAAATAACACGACTGAAAATAGTCGTCAGAGAGCATCAGGGGTGGCTCAGCTGCCTTCAAAGGAAAGGCTGGTTTTAAAGTTTTATTTTAAGCAAATTCAAACAGCTTCACTTTACACAGAAAACTTTACAAGTGAGCCTCGTTATGTACTCATTTGTTGTCCATTCATTTATCACTAGGTTTGCTGTGAAGTCACCTGGCTTAGGTATTTACCAGCCTGCCACATAGCTTAGAATTTTGAGACCAGCCTGCGAAAAAAAGAAAACTTTGCCCACCACTGGCCTAGGTGATATTCTACGTTTGTATGTGCCTGGTAACATCAAAACAATGTATTTAGATTTGGAAAGAACCAAGATGGATGAATAACCAAAAACACATAGATGCACTGCACACTAATAACAATTGCTAAATTTCTAAAGCAGATTTTCCTGTGTGCTTGCGAGCTCAAATCACTGCACAAAAAATTTTACAAACAACCAAGCAGTCAATCATACAAGAAACATAAGCGTCAGCAGACAGATAACACCCTGACAAGAAGATAAACAAATAAATTATTAAAATGTGTGCATGCGCATGAAGTACTGAGAAGTTAGCAGAACAATACTCTTGATTATGCAAGATCATTTCTTAAAGAGATGGATTTTGTGACCGGATTTTAAGGGCGTTGAACGTAGACACATTCGGAATAGAAAGGGGCAGAAAATTCTAAACAGTGGGGCCTAATAAGAAACAGAAGCATCAGTCGAATTTCTGATGCGTGGCACAGAGGAGGGAAAATGCAAGCAGACCAAAAAGACAAACTCAGGTGGTAAAGCATCAGTAGCTCGGATAGGTATGCTACCGCAAGGCTGTGAAGACATTGATAGCACATTGTGATGATGATAAAATCAATGAGAGCATGGACTGGAAGCAAGCGAAGTTTGCAGGAGTGGTGTAGCATGCTCCCCTTTTTGCCTACTGAAGAGAATATGAGCAGCACTATTCTGAGTCCTTGGAAGATCAACAAAAAGAGAATTGTAGTAATCCAGTTGGCACAATAAAAAAGGCAGACAAGCATTTTCGGTGGCAGAAACTGACTGGAAGGGTCAGATGTGACTGATCCTGTGAAGCTCAAGAAAGATGGACTGACAGACTGCACTGATGTGAGAGTCAAGAAATAAGAATGTCTCAATGGTAACACTTAGGTTCCAGATGGTCTAAGAGAGATATGCTTACCCCAGAGAAAGTAAAGGTAGTAAAGGATGGCACATAGTTTATTAGCAGAAGCTAACGGAAGGACCTCAGTTTTGTTGTCCTCTATTTTCAATTCGTTAAATGGACTTTCAGGCTTTTGCAGAGTCTACGGTGTGCTACTGAAGCTGGAAAGCAAGGCCAAATGCTAGCAACTGTGTATCACCATACATGACACTGCAGGCCATAGTGAAAGATAGTGGAATTAAGTGGTGGAATGTACACAGTAAATAAAAAGCCCAAGACAGAGCCTTGAGACACTCTGTACTTTAAAGGAGCAGGTGAATATGCCATGCCTTCAACTACCATACACTGAGTGCAATCTGTCAGGCAGGACTGGAACCAGTTCAAAACAGTGCCAGAGAAACTAAAATTAACATGAAAGCATTGGCGAAAGATGTCATGGTTGAGCGTATCAAACGTAGCCAACATATCTAACATTGACAATAAGGAAATTATCTCTGCTTCAAACAGATAGTAAGTCATTCACTACTGACAGCAATGCCATCTCAGTCAAATACTTCTCAAAATATGCTGACCAAAATGGTTCAAGCAGATAATGGCTGGAGAAATGATTCAGGGGCATAACTTTTTAAGTACTTTGAACAAAAAAAAGGACACTGGAAACAGGGAGATAGTTTTTAAGTTACTTTAGAAGTGGGGTAAATAATTAACTGCTGCAAATATATGTCACAAATTCCTAGCACCTTACCATCCCTGTTCACTTTTAAACTTGTAAACAGCAGCAAATATTTGGCATAAAGCACCTCCAGGTTTAAAGTCAAGAAACAGGCGATTCTGAAAGATGAAAGAAATAAAGTAATAACAATATGGCTTGGAAGACTGAATTGCTTTTCTGCTTTAAAAATGTCATCTTTGGTTCATAAAATGTCATAGAAAGTTCAATGCATTTTAAATAAATTTGTTTCTTTTAAAGACATCTGACTTAAAAGACATTGCAGAAAACAAAGACAATGGCTAAAAATAGTTAACAAAACCTTTCAAATGGTACCATAATGCAGATAAATATGCCCATTATGATGAGTGATGAATAATACATAAAAGCATTGCTCACTGGAAGCTTTGTGAGGGCTGGGTTTGTATTTTGCTTGCCAAAGGTCTCCTCCTGAAACTGCAGCAACTGCACAGTGAGATTGGCCAGTCCTTTGTTGGTGGGTGGATCAGCCTGAGTAAACTGGAAACCCATATAAATGATTACCTCTGACCTTGTTAATCAACAACTTGTGTTATTCTAAAAAAAAGATTGCATTACTGAGATGACAGACAATAACACGACAGTGTTAATCAAATGTAAACTGATATGAAATGCTTGAATGGTCTACAAAGTATTATAAAAAGTAGCAATGAAGTCACGAAGAAGTACTAACATTATCCCATGACATGATAACTTTCCAAGTGATGTAAGTATTTCAACTTTTTCCTAACTGTTGATAAAAGCATTGACTAGGCCTAATTTTTACTAGCTGCGCAAGGCACACCTAACTAGAAAATTCCTAAAATGATGCATACAAATGAAAGCAATCTTTTTTATGAGTGTCTTAATTTTCTTCCTCGCACTCTTCTACTTTTACTGTTGGTCCTTAACAACCATTTGCATCAGTAGACTGATATGACACAATAAATTCGGGATGTACTTTCAAAACAATCAACAATGGTAATGGTATACAGAACACACTGCTAAAGTCTAATACACTATGACGATCATTACAGTAAGAGGAAATAATAAAAAAAAAATTCCAAGCTGACCTTTTTGCAGTTTTTATACAGCCATGTCCGAACTGAATCAAACTGTGCGATTGTTTCTACGGTTTCGTAAAATTTTGCGTTTGGGCCCCCGTCTTTTTTCCTTTGAAGCGCCATTTTAGCTCTTTTGTATGGCGTGGTTAGTTCCGCACTCAAACACTCGTCAGTATTTTCTAATTATTTCTTTATGATTACACCATGTAAAAATTCTATTTTAAAAGTAACTTCTATGTTCTCGGTGTATCTCTTTTTATAAAAGTGTTGGGCTTAATTACACTATTTACTGCGATCTAACCACCACGTCAAGAAAGCCATCATGGACGGAGGAATACTAGTAAGTGTACGGAACAAGCTTGTAAGACTACGATGTTACTTTTCTTTTAAGCAAAGAAGATATTGCGGGTGTTATCCTATTATAAGTAGTTAACTGTCAAATCCTATAAGATCTTATAGAAAATCGTACTCTGTTTGTGTCATCGAAAATAGCTTCTGCTAAAGGATACTGTCTGTATCTGTAACTGTAGTGATCTTATGATTTCGGGTACCGTGTAAGGTAAATTAGCAGCCTGCTAAGCGCACACATCTTTATGTATATAAGATTTTGAATTGTGTTTTTCTGTTGAAAAATCTAATACTTTAATGTATGTTTGTGATTCAGATTATGTTAACAGGTCGTAGACACGTTGATACTCTTTAGCGGCTTAGGTGTTCGTTGGGAGAGCAAGTGATGGGAATGCGAATTTTTTTCATAGCAGTCTGTACGACGCAATATCGTTTAATTGATAACAAATGTTAAACTAAGTAAATAATATACGGTGAAGAATTTATGAACCATTCAACTTAGAGTTCTCCAGCCTTTCCACATTAACTGGGACTTTCAGTCTTCGACCATTTGACAAAACATTTTAAAAAGCATAAAACCGTTGATCCTCACACAAGGAAACATCCCCAAACTGAATTAGAGACAATTTTTTGCATGTCTAGCGCAATAAACATTTTACACTTACAGGTACATCACTTGCAGGCAGAAAAATAAGACCGTGAGGCTCAAATGGCTATTTATAACATGTTTGTATGGTAATGCTTAGCCGTTACATAATGATAGATAATGTTAAATTCACACTTGCATCACCCATTAAATAGAAGTTTCTTATAATATTTCTGTTGTATTCTTGATTACTAGGAGCCGTCATTGTATTCTATCAAGGCTTTGGCAATTCTAGATAACGATGGCAACAGGTTATTTGCTAAGGTAAGTAGAACTACTTTAGGGGAACCTCATACTATAGAACCTTTTCACAAAGGTCACAAAAACATTTTCTGGGGTCACTATCTTAGATAAGACCTGCAACATAATTTGCTTTATAAATGTCATCTCTATTACAACTTCCTCCCCATCATTTAGCATCCAAGCCTAGTGGTGAATGGGAAGGTGGGTGGTGCAATGGTGAAAGTGCTGATGTCCAAACTGAGAGGTGCACCGGTTCAATACCCGTGTAGCACAGCTCACTTCCCCTAGTCGACCCAGCTGGCAGGAATGTGTATGTGACGCCAAAGAGGGTTGGAAAAGGTAAGGCAGTGAGGGAGAGGAGATGGGCCCTGCTTTTGTGTAAAGCTGGCCCTGAGAAAAGTAAGGTCTCCAACACCTCACTCCCTAATGACCTAGAAAAAAGTATGAGAGGACCTTAACCTTTACTTTTTACCTTAGTGGTAACCACATTGCTATCAGTGGTAGTTTCTTTTTGCCCCATCACTGAACCTTTTGTACCTTGCTTTGTTAACAACCGTGGGAATGAATAAATAAAAGTTCTTTTAGAGCTGTACTCTTTTATTTAATGGTCTTGGACTTTCTTGAGTAATGTCTGGGCTGGTATGACACCTCAGTGTGAGACTATGTGTGTGTGTGTGTGTGTGAAATTACTTGGCCACGTAATATCATGTTTCTTTGGGAATTGTTGAGTATACCTCTGTTACAGTATTATGATGAGACATTTCCGACAGCAAAAGAACAGAAAGCTTTTGAAAAGAACTTGTTCAACAAGACTCACAGAGCTAATGGTATGGACCATTCACTGCATAGGGGGGAAAAAATTAAGAAAAGGTGGGGGAAAGGAGGGAAATTAAAAGAGTGATGGTGATAAAAGCTGAATAGATGATTACAAAAAAAAGACCACTGTGAAAGCTAACTTCATATTTATATTTGTGTATTGAGCTGTTATGCTTTTTATGGTGTTGCCTTGAGGATTTGTGTATTGAGATATCGTGCTAGCTTTTAAAATGGTAGTAAACATTTTTATGCATTTAAGTATTATGAAATGTTCTTTTTGCCTTGAGGATTTGTAAAAAAATGCTGGGAACATTTGTATGATGTCTGTTTCAGCTGAGATTGTCATGTTTGAAGGAATGACATGTGTATATCGCAGCAATGTCGACTTGTTTTTCTATGTGGTTGGTTCTTCTCAGGAAAATGAAGTAAGATGTTTTTTTTTAAGTAATGATACTAAAACCAACAATTGGCATTTTCCTGGTCACACCTTTTTTATTATGTTTTTGAATGATGCAATTTTATGTGTAATATTTTAAATGCTGGTAATGTTTTATGTGCACCTGCTTTTAACCTGTTGTTACTTTATATAGCATGGTAAAATGTTTAACTCATTTTCTGCAGCAGTACTGTGGAACACATTATGGGCTCACAAAGATAAGTGTTAATCAAAGGAAAATGTTAACATCATTATCATAGTGAAATTTGAGTGCTTTTTTTTTTGGCTGGCTAGGGCTATTTCCCTTCTATTAAACGAAATTAACTGGTTGATTCATTGACCTTGACCCTTAAAACATCTGTAGATTGACCTTGACCCTTTCTTAACAAAATCTGTAATGTTTTTCTTAAATAAAAACGTGTTTTTTATTTAACTTTTTTTTGTCCGCAGCTTATTCTAGCTAGTGTCTTGAATGCCTTCTATGACTCAGTCAGCCAGATTCTGAGGAAAAATGTTGAGAAGCGGGCATTGCTTGACAATATGGATGCCATCTTTCTAGCAGCTGATGAAATATGTGATGGCGGGTCAGAAAGTTTTTTTTTTAATCTTTTGTTGACAATCATGGTATAAACATTAATTCAAATTAATTTGTTTATTTCCTTGTGCGATCAATCGTATTAAATAAAAAGTCATTCAGAGTCATCATAAATGTGTCACCAAAGACTATGTGCTGTCACCATTATAGTGTGATGACATTGCTATTGAATTAATGTAGTTTTATTGTATGGTACAAGCCTCAGTGTAGTACAAATATTTCAAAAGAATTAGAAAGTCAGCCTCATCTAGTTCCTGAGAGTGGTCTTAGATTGTAACTTCTCTGTTTTCTTAATTCATGCTTATGATGCACGTAACTGAAGGCAAGATTTTTATTATTTTAAGATGTTGGCACATTTAGTAGAAAGTGGTCAGGGAGCATTATAGTTGTCACCAACACAATGATAACCAACTGTCCTGGTTTCGTATCTTGTCTTAAGCATGCTGGTCTTCCTCTTTATATGGCACATGTTTTGTCATGAAATAACTTAAGTTTCTGGTCCACCATAAAACACCATGTTCCCAGCTCTAGTTCACTAATCTTCTGTTGGCAGTAATTTATTCTGCAGTATCCCATGGCATAAACATCTGGATAGGTTTTTAAACTTCACACGAGATGACATTGGCCAACTAAAACAGGCTGTTATATGTACTTTTTTCCAGTTTTGTTGGAATTTTAAAGACTGTTTTATTCTTTTATAGAGAGAGATTGTTTTATTAAAAATGAAAATGCTAATAAGATGCATGACGTTGACACAAAGTAATTTTGTTTTCAGGATATTGTTAGAAGCTGACCCCAATGCTGTTGTTCAGAAAGTTGCAATCAGAAATGAGGACATTCCACTTGGGGAGCAGACTGTTGCCCAGGTAGTGTTGACAAGACATGATGTAAATAAATATACAGGCCTTTTGGGACTGGACACATTTGTAGTTTTCTGGTCCTGATTATTTTCTAATCACTTAACATTGATGATTGTGTTTGCCACATTTCCATTCTGTTTTAAATGCACTTGGTGAATCGGTCTAGGGAGGGGTTGTTTTCCTAAATGACCAGAAAAATATTTCAGAATTTGTTTGTACTGGAGGCAGACATGGTAGACTGCCAGGAACCACTGTCTCCAGACATGAAATAGTTATGTATTGTTCATCAGGCAGCTGCTGAATATCACTCACCATTTTTCTCTGAACGCAATGTAGAGCTGGTTAATTATTTTGGTGGACCAGTTTACTTCTAGTCTAAGAACTTGGAGAGATTTTGGACGTTAGCCATGTACCTAGTTCATGCTATAGTTAGTCACATGCCCTAATGTTAAGAAATAAAATTATTTCAATAATTTTGTCCCAAAAGTTAAGCAAGTATTGCCAAAAATACAGCACTGAAGAGATTCAATTTCTTTGATTTTAAATGCTTTTCCCATTTTTCTGTAAACCAGTTAACTAAGAAGCTAGAGGTAAGTTGGCTGTTTGGATTATCCAGAGGAGATATACCATTTCCTAAAATAAAAAGCACCTGTTTGGGATTATGGAACTCTTATTACTTTAGAATTGAAGGATCTTCATCTGTTTTCTGGTAACTTACATGTGCTGGATGGCTGCCAAAAGTAAGGCTAGCTAAATTATGAGTGGTTTCCATTATTCCTTGATTTGGGTCTTAGGAAGGGAGATAATTAACATCGAGGAACAGGCATACGGAATGGGTTTTCTTCTTCGTACTGTACCAGACGACATGACTATAAGGAGATATCACCCTCCAGCTACCCAAATCCAGCTGGCACACTTGCCTCACAAACGCTAGAGCACAGCTCAGCCCCCACCGAGTGCAGGCGAGTGAGCCTCGGCTGCATTTGGAACTCAGATGCCTGGCACAACCTCGTTGACGACCCAGGCAGCTCACTTGGACCTCATGGAGACCCCAGGTATTGCGGCGGGCAGGGTGCGGCCAGGAAGCGTTGGCAGGATTGGTCCTACTGCCAGGCTCGCGAACGGGACGGGCCAAAGGAAAGAGCTCCATCCATTCGAGAGCTATAGACATACTTTCATCAGCTTCGCCTCCTATTCACCCCTACACTCCCACTCATCAAGTCGGGGTGTCACTGCGGACCCATCGGGCCCAGTGGGAGACTTTTCAGACCACAGATCCATGAGTCTATTCAGTCATCAGCGAGGGACTGAGACTGACTTTTGAGACGGACCACTGTGTTCTCTGTCGCCAGGCCTGGCAGAGTGCCTTACAAGAAAGAGTTGTCATGGTATTGTCAGACAACTCAGCAGCAGTCTCGTATTTATGGCGTCAAGGGGCACCCTGTCACCCGAACTGTGCCTGCTAGTCTGGAGAATGCTATGGTGGTGCCTAGACTAGGGGATTTCGCTGAGGGCTCGTCACATTCCGGGGAGACTCAATGTGATAGCAGACGCACTGAGCAGGAAGGGTAGGTACTTCACTCATATTGGTCTCTGCATCCGGCCACTTTTCAGCAGATGTGTCAGGTTTTCTTTCGACCCCTGGTAGACCTGTTTGCTACCAGGGGGAAAAAACAAGCTGCCAACATTTGTGTCTTCAGTGCCAGATCCTTGGGCCTGGGCAGTGGATGCCTTGTCTCAGGATTGGGACTGTCTTCTGGCTTATGCCTTTCCCCTGTCATTGCTTCTTCCCAAGGTGTTGGCGAAGATCCGGGGGCCCAATGACAAGGTCCTTTTGGTGGCACCCCTGAATTGGTGCAGGTCCTGGAGTTCGGAGTTGGCAGATCTGTTTACGGTCATACCAAGGAAACTTCCAGCTCTCTGGAAGTTACTGAAACAGCCTCTCTCCCAGATCTTTCACCCGGCGCCAGTCGCCCTGAACCTTCACGCCTGGGTGTTATCAAACACTCCATCCGAGGCAGTGACTTCTCTGGTGAGGCAGTGGCTCGCATTGCTGCCGCTCGAAGGCCCTCCACTATAAAGGTGTACGAAGGTAAATGGAGAGTTTTTCAGAGGTGGAGGAGAGACCAAAACTCAAGCTGACTGATAGGTCACCGGCGAGGGTCCCAGATTTCCTCCTTTGGCTGTTTCACTCTAGATCTCTGACACCCATCACCATCAAGGGCTATAAAGCTATGCTGTCTGACACTTTCAGACATCTAGGCCTGTGGGATGTGAGGTCGAACAGAGACATTTCTGCCTTACTGGCTAACCTCTCCCTAACTAGACTGGTGACCCGCTCTCTTTTTTCCCACATGGAACCTGGGTTGGGTCCTGAAGTTTCTGATCTCCGAGGTCTTTGAACCCTTGACTAGGGCATCCTTCAAGCTGCTTACTTGGAAGACCTCTTTTTGGTCGCCATGGCCACAGCAGCCAGGGTGTAGGAGATTCATACCTTTCCAGTAGACCCCTCTTATTTACAGTTTAGAGGGGATGGATCTGTGTCCCTGCTTATCCACCCAGGATTCTTGGCTAAGAACAGGCTACCTACCCTGGGACCACAGGAGGTTGTCATTCAGCCTCTCCCTAGAAGGGGGGATAGGGACATGGATAGACTTCAGGACCCTGTCAGAGTGCTAAGGATCTTATTAAGAGATCTGCACCTTTCAGGAAAGGTCTGTCCAGATTGTTTTTACCGTTGAGGCAGGGCAAATCAGTTATTTTGGCCCAGACAATAGCAGCCTGGATAAAAGGGGTTATCAAAGCAGCCTATGTAGCACTTTCCCTTTCAGCAGCCATATTGTTGCCGGCCATGGCTCATATGGTCAGAGCAGTAGCAGCTAGCTTAGCCTTTTCCAGTAACATAGCATTATCTGATACTATCAAAGCGTTTGGATGGAGGTCTGAGTCTACCTTTTGTAGATTCTACATTAGAGACTTAGCCCCACATGTGGACTCCTTACACGCTATCCGTAATAACAGCTATCGGTAGCGTCTCGGCGGCTCAGCACATGGCAGGTGGTTTGGCCTGCTTGGCCGCGGGCGCATAGACATGAGATGGCGCTTGTGGCGGCCTCCCAGCTTATGGCCTGGCTGGATTTGGGGTAGGTAATAATTTTGTTTGTTTTCAGTTCTTAGGAACTGGTTGAAAGGGGGAACACTCCCTCCACCTTTTATTTAGTCTCCTTATAGTCATGTCATCTGGTACAGTACGAAGAAGAAATATCATTTTGGGTGGTAAAATTTCTTTCTTCGAGTGCTTACCAGATGACATGACAGCTAGCTCCCTCCCGCCTCCACGCAGTGGGGTTAGTGCTCACTAGTGGGGCAGGCAGGGGTGGGGGTGGGAGCTGTGCTCTAGTGTTTGTGAGGCACGTGTTTCTTGCTTTGCAAATGTGCCAGCTGGATTTGTTTAGCTGGAGGGTGGTATCTCCTTATAGTCATGTCTTCTGGTAAGTACTTGAAGAAAGAAATTTACCACCAAAAATGGTATTTTGAGAAAGGTAGAATAGGGGGTCTTAGCAAGAAATTTGAATCACAAACTTCCCCCTTCCCCTAGTCAGACTGCTAATGGCCAATAGAATGCAATTGCTTTAAATGGCTAATAACCATTTTTTAAAAACCCATACACCTAACTAAAGTTATACTGCAGACATTTGCACATTATAATGAGGGTGGTATGTGCACTTTGTTCTTTATACATTCTTGTATGAAGAATGTTTTTATTCATGCCATATGTTGTTCTTAGCTTTTTCTCAATTGCCAGCTCAACTGTAGACAATATCTATGGTAGTTAATTGAAATCAGAAGCTGGTCTTGTTTCCTTGAAAAGAGGATTTTTACCCTTTCTTTTATCCCCATTGCACGCTCTCGGTCCCTTTTGCTAAAAGGTTTTGCACACACATTAAAAAACCCCTGATTGCTTATAAGCAGGTATGTTGCTGGTTGTGGGGGTTTCTTTAAAGTATATTTTGTTGTAAACTCTTCTGTTATTTTAAAGCCAGTTGTTTGGGCAGTTGCAAGCTTTTGGTGCATTTACCACATGTATCTTAAGTTTTATATAAAAAGTATTTCAAAATATATATTTTTTAAAAATCTATTTACAAAGTAGGGAAGAAAAAAGCAATGAATAGTAAGTACTCCTGACAGAATATTGAAAATGCTAGTAACTGAAAGTAATTTGCGGTTTATGTCTTAGGTGGTGGTTTTTGGTCATGAAATTTGTGTGATCTGGTGGTGGGTTTGGAAAACTGCTTCATAATTACCCGAACTTACTTCTGTAATAGAAATTGTTTAAATTGGCTTTTGATGGTTTACTATCAATGCTGAAAGTTCTTGGTTTTGCCATGGAAATGATCATGTGGGAGTTGCAAAAAGATGATTTGGGCAATGCATGGCATACCAAACACAACTGTTTTTTTTATAATCTGCATCATGTAACATGGAGTTCAACAAGGAAAAGAGAATGTGATGGGGGAAAAGAGGATAATGTGCTTCTAGGTTTCGTGCATTGTTTAGTGCTTTCTCCTTGTGAGAAATTAAAAAACAAAAAGTTGGCTAGCTTTACAGTGCATAGAAAGGCATTCATGGCGAATCGATGTTTGAGTACTAGTACCTTTCATAGGATTCATATTGGTGAAATCTACAAGTCCATGTATGTAGTCTGGAACTGAGGGGAGACAACTTGTGTGAGGTTTTTTGCACGTGCGACCATCATTGCAGTTCAATTGCTGAACCCCTGACAAGCATACATACCTGAGAAGTTAGCATTTTTCCCACTTTGGTTTACATAGTAAGTAAATAAATGTTGTGCCAAAGTATGCTGTCACCCTTCTCGTATTCAGTGATCTTAAAAATCTATTTTTTTTTTCTGTCAGGTTCTTCAGTCAGCCAAAGAACAGATCAAGTGGTCATTGTTAAAATGAAGCATCTGAAGCCCATCCCTGCGTCATCACGTGCATCAGCAACATCCACCAACTTTGCAATGTATTGTCCTCATCATTTGGAGGTGCAACCAAGTTGTTAAAAAAGAAAAGTGTTCACAGTTCAGGAGTACTGAAATCCACAGACTAATGTGAAATTAGCAGTGGTGTTTGTAGTCACTACTTCTGAGAGAACTATTATGCAGACGCACTGGATATAGAAGGCTGATGGGCATCGTTGCTGCTGTCGACAGCATACAGCTTCATTACATCATTTTTAGCTAGACTCTAGCTTACTCACTCTGTCATCGTTGGGAGGTGGTTTCGTTCTTCATATGAGACTTCTGTTCACTGAAAATTGTGAGCTCTTGAGCTATAGGAGGGTGTTATATTTTCTGTTAATCATCATAAGACCTTGAGCTTGATAAATAAACCTTTGTATTAGAATGCATTGTAAAATATGAAGAACTGTATTTCTCATATGGTCCGATGAAAGCTATTGAACTGTTTTCTACTGCTTTGCCAATTACTCCACCTTAATCATTCATCCCTGTCAGGTGAGGGATGGGGTACAAAAATGTTTAGAAAACCAATCAATTGCTTTGAGCACACCAGTCAGTCTGAGCATTAATGTCAGTTTCAAGTCATAAATGTTCACAGATGACTGAAAATGCAGGAAAGGGCGTGTGAAAATTATTTATCAGTAAATATTAAAAATGTACTTCAGCAGTAATATGTTTTGACTTAGTGCATGTATATATAAATAAAAATGTATCCAAATTTGTATATGAAAAAGTGAATGTGCAGAAAATAGTTGCATGCCATAGAAATTAAGCAATAACAAAAAGTCAATACACTTTACAGCAATTTTATTTCAATCTCTCGTCACTACAGAGCACTGATAAAGCAGGCCGTGGGATCTATATGGTTATGGACACAACAAAATTTACATCACACAAAGAGACCTCTACTTCCTGCAAATAACTTAAAAGGTACAAATCCAAACTGCAATAAAATGAACATTGTGGGTGATTGGAGAGGAGAGGGAGACATGGCATCTACTGCCAAAAGATTTAACAGGGACAGTAAAATGATGCAAGAACTTAGCAAAAACAGTCACAAAGATTATTGTTCAGGTTAAGCAAGTACAAACCAGCTGCAGCCAGAGATGATGAAATGAGAAGATAGTAAGACATTCACAAAATGTGTCATTACCCCGTACATTTGTTGCACAATTTAGTGCATAGGAAAAACAGTTGTCAAACAGGTTCTTCTCCCCTTCTATGAAGAAAATAAGTAATTTCTTGACACAAAAACAGATGAAAACACTCCCTTCCACAGACAAAATCAATTTCTGCTCACCCTACCCTTTCTTAAATATTCCACTTACCAAGTTTTCTTTCAGACACAATTATGGAATCAATTTTCCCTTAGTATGCTACACCTAACAGATTGATAATTTGTAGATACTGTACTCAAGAAGAGAAAGTAAAAAGCAGGTTTTTTATTTTGTAATGCTATTGAAAATGTATCAATCTAAGCAGGGTTTATTTTTAATTCAGCAATGTTATCCAAAGACTTCAAATGACCACGAAAAACAAGGTACATTTAAGAGTTCATACAGGATTGTGCATACCATTTTGGGCAACTTTCTCAACTAAAATTTCCTGTAGCACTTCCAGTATTTGGTTTGCAAGAGGTGGTTTTACAAATACTAACTGGCCTTCTACCAGCTTAGCAACCATGACAAACTGCTTCATCACTTGATGACATAACTCCCTTTTTCATCTATGATGTGCTTACCACTGTCCATGCATGCAGATTGTGAGTTCATGGTTTTTCTGATATAAATCATTTATGCAATCGCAAAAATACATCTGTAATCAAAATTTACAAAAATACATGAGCATGATTATATCAGGGGAAAATACTAATCTTCAAATAGGCCTAATACAAAAGTATCTCATTTCAGAAATGAATGATGAACAGGTTTCCAGGGATGATGGAATCACACATGTAAACACAAACGGCTGCCTTCAAAAATTAAAAAAAAAACACCATGAGATGTGCAAGTGAGACCACCTACATTTTGGACAAAGACGGCAATCTTTATCTTAACTGTGATGAAACATTTTTTTTCTACTGTCCTTGATGGTAGGGGTACAAACATAAGACACAAAACTGATTTAAAAAAAAAAAAGAGAAGGAAGCTAAGAAAAACTGAATAAAACCCCACGCAAACAGATAACTTTTATCAGAAAGGCACAGACGAAAATTTACATGTATTTGTACTGGATAATCCTTGAACAATGTCTCAGGCAATATCTCAAGATTAATAAAGCAGCCAAAGAAACACAGACTGACACAAGTATGATGAGCACGTTTTCAGACCTATGAAGTAACAGTGACAGCCTCACTCTTCTACGGTAAAGCAGATCCTGTCCTTTCAACCTCCAAACTGCACTGCCCAACCTCCAAACTGACCCTTAACTGCGACTTCCTTTGAGTCCTCTTATATAACAAAGAAACCAAATACGACCGATTTGTGCAGAAAGAGAAATTTTGAGTATAAAAACCAATACTTTTTGTTTAATAATTTTCTAAGGTAACCTTACATAACTGCATCTGCATGGGTAGGAGTGCCTGTGGTAGGGTTGGGCAGAATGGGTCTGCTCACTCTCTTTTTTTTAAATTTGAAAAGATACTTAAATACATAAAAAGATTGCTTTCCATCTCAGGCAAACAAAGAAATTCCTTTTTCTTTCAATGCATCAAATCATACATCTCCCAAATTAATAAGCACATAACCCCATCTTAGGTAGGGGGAAAGTTAACCAGAGAGTTTGGCACATTTCACCCTCTGAGATTAAAACTCATTCCACTGATTGTCTTCACTCCTCCTTTATTACAGATAAGTGAGATCTATACATTTGAATGCCAAACTTTAGTGACCTGCTTAATGACTAAAACATTATAACTACATTGTTTTTAGGTGATAAATATTAGAAATAAATGTGCCTCCAGTAGCTGACTCCTCTTGCTGATATATATATATACAGGAATGCCTGAAATGCTAATCTCACTTTATTGTAGACCTGCAAACCAGCACCCACAGGTAAAGCTTAGTTTGGAGATTTTCCTCCCTATGAGTTTCTCAGTAAATTACCCCAAATTCTAGTGTAAAGAGACTCAAGAATTAGAAATAAATGACAGATTACTCAATCAATTCACTCTCAAACAACCTGCCTGACTAAGCAAAATATCTAGCTGATTCATAACAATTTATTGACAACTGGAAATTGCTGACATAAGTAATGGACAATATTTTTTTTTAAGTTTCATACATATTCTTGACACGGTCATGCATTTTGCTTTTGTTAGTTGGCAACTTTCACTGACTAGACTGTCCATGTAGACAAAAAAGATAAGGATTCAAAGATGATGACCACCTCTAAAATGTAGCAACCTGTCTTTTATAGTAGTACACAATGTATGCTATTTCCAACAAACAGTGCTTAGGAAACTAGTGTTTAAGAACTTGTTTATCCTGGTAACGAGCAAAAACTTTTTGTCTTTTAAGATCACCATAAAATTTATCCATACAGAAATTAACAGAATTTACACTCTGCATGTGAGGCATTTGGTAAGCAATTTTTTTTGGTGAGTACATTTTAGTATAAAGACTTAAAACCATATAGTTGCAATGCAGAAAAACTGCACTCTGAGTATAAAAAAAGAACTGCGTAACACGTGTAAAATGTGCTTTCATCAAACATGTTTTCTTCAAAGTCATTTAAATGTACAGCACAGTCAGAAAAATATATGTCACCATCTATACACATAACCATGCACACAGGAGCTCACATATCAAAACTGTCATGAGAAAAACAGCACATTTAATATGTTCTACACAATGTACTCTCCTTTCATATAACTTTTTATCTACTTACATACCATAGTAAAAGTGTATGTACAAATACTAGATTACATGACTAATATTGAAATACCCTTTTCTAATTTAAGTCGTCCTAAGCATAAAAAGAACACTGGATAAAATCACTCTCAGAACAAAAGCAATCACTATCTTAAAAAAAAAAACTGACTGCACACAAAAAACTAGGACCTATATTTAAATGACACCCATCAAATACAACAATGAAGGACCTGCCAGTAAGAATAGCAACAGACCTGTATCATGATTCATAAATGTACAAAACAGCTTACAGGAAGAATAGAACCATCCAGAATTTTCCATTCTTCTTATTTGGAACAGAAGCCTCACAAATCAAATGTTGAAATAGATGATGTATATCTTTAACATTCCAAGGAATAAATAAAAAGAAATATCAAACTGCAAATTACTTTAATTATATGCACCAAAAAATAAAAACAAATTGGATAAGACAAAGAAAGAATGAGCATTACAAAACTATTTCTCTGCTTTCCCACTGTAATTCAGGGGGAAAAAATCTCTCTAGAGCATCATTGGCTGTTTGTCTCTGAGTCTTTCTAAAATTGGGGAACTGGACAGTACAATATTTTGCTACTCTCCATAAAGATATTTCCAAAGGTAAAATGTAAGATGGCAGTAAAATACTAACAAAAATCCACTCTCTCTCTCACACACACACACACACACACACACACATATATATTTAAAACATTTGAATCTTTTTTTCTGAATTTTTTTTTCTTTACTTTTTCTGCATATTCTGTTAGGATCAGTAACGTTCTCTCATCTACATCCTTCTCTAGTCCTAGCTGTTCCCGTTTCCCTAGTCAAAATAAATTCGTCTATATACAATATAGTATCAAATACATTTGCTTCTGACCTTTTTGCTAAATTAAAAAAAAAAATTAGCAATGAGCACTTAGACTTTCTAGCAAATCTACCAGCTAAGCATGAGTGCACATCAAAGAAGTAAACATTTTTTTAATCTTAAAAGATTTCTTTCCAATTTCAAGACCTGCTATCTTCAGAGTAGTATAATTTCAATCCAAAGTGAGCTGACAAGCTGCATAATTTCAGATGACATTTAATGTAAGGGCGAAAACAATCAGATGACTTGTAGCAAACTGACCTTGCAAAGGAGAAAGTTAAAGAATGCCATGTGTATGTGATACATGCTAGATCAGTAATGGAACAGAAACATCACTGACATTGTCCCCACTAGACAGCACTGAGCTTGATAAAGCTACAGCTTACAAAAGACACTGTGCAATAATGGCAGACAAAGAGTACTCAAAAACTGGAGAAACAACAATTGCTAAAATCCTCAACAACCAAAATGCTATACCTACCTGCCTGTCTTTTTTTCCTTTGTTGTCATAAGACCGGAAACAGACTTTAGTATAAGTGCCTAAACAACCTTTAAAAAAAGTAATTTACCCTATGAAGATTTTTTTTTCCATTAAAACAACTGGTAAAGATCAGGTCAGTTATATTCATAGTTGCAAGAAATGGCTCTTGAAAATGTTTCCCATGGCAAATGACTTGATGCATATTAAGAATCCAATAGGCAAATACCCATTACAATCCTGACCCACAATTTTCTCCATGAAAAAGAACAAAAAAAAAAGTTAATCCAGCTTTTAGATATTTTGATCCATAACTTATTTAAAGATATGTATTCTCCTTCAACTTCAAGACACTGGTCAAAGCTGTTACAGCCTCTACTGTAGCCTCACGCTTCATGCAAGTACTTGTAGCACAGTGCTGCTCTGCTTGCACAGTTTCTGTCATCACTGCAGGCCCCTTCATTAAAGGAGCTCAAAAACAGTTCTTATTCTGTGGATTTCTGTAGAGTATGTGAAAATTTAGGTAATACATAAGTAGATGTTTCATCCAAAAAAGCATGGAGGATTAACACACAACCTTTGAAAATCCTCCAGGAGACCGGGAGGGAGGGGGGCGGGAATTGGTGTTTTACGCCGAGCCAGCAACTAAGGCTATATCAATGACAAGGTAGCCAGCCCTTCCAGGAGACCAAACCTTTTACTGATGCAAATATGATAAGAACTGATACACAATCCATCAGGGAAAAGTTGCTGGGGAGTAGAGAACACAGATATCCGCTTAGAGATCTGGGCAGAAAACAAGCCCCAACAAACTGATTACAGAGTTATTTCTGCAGCCAAGAGAAGCAAACAAGCCATCAGAAACATTAATGCCCACAACTGCCAGCCAAAAGGAAGGATGTCACCTAAAAAACAAACTGCAGGGTTCACCATCCAAAACGGCACCCACTGATCAGTTTACAGCATTCATTGGACTAATTAGTGGGGTTTTTTTTTCAAATGAAAAAGGAGAGGAGAGGGAAAGGAGGGGAAGTACAATCCTATTTGATATTTGCAGAAAGAAGTGAATTTTTTCTTCCTTTCGTACACAAACCTGTCTTTGACATTATCTGCTTTCACCAGCTAAAATAGAATCAGGCCTCGACTGTCTTTGCCGCACCACCATTCTTCTCCAGCATTTTCTCTGTGTCCTCTTCTTCCTCCTCCTCTTCCTCCACTTTGGCCATCTCATGAAGCCCAAAGCCCACACCCATTGCCATCTCCTCCTGCTCATCCATGGTGTCATCAGATGGAGGTTCAGCCCATGGCTGAACCTCACCATCAGCCATCAACAAGTAAAAAATGGCGCCAAAAAAGTACACACCTGCAGCAACGTAGAAAGCAATCTGCCACTCACTGCGTTCACCCTGTGGAAGGGAAAAAAAATACACAAAGTAATGAAGGCAGCATTAAGAGAATTCAGATTTCTCTTCCTGCTTCAGTGACATTTAATTAGCTTCTATTTTCAATCAATTAAACTTCACTCACAAGGATTATTGATGGATTGTAAAAATATTAGATCTAAGAGGCAAAATAGTTGCGTACCAGTTATCCATATACCTGAACTCTTTAAAGAACACACACACACACACACAACCTTCAGGAGCTGAGGCTGAAGAGAAATGAATTTCTTTTTTCTTTGAGTCTTACCAGAGAACATGACACTTAAGACATACCACACTGTAACTACTCTTTAATTGCATTAGTTTTCTCCTCCAAAAGGAGAATTTTTCCGCCCTTAAATTACTGGCAGCGCTCTCTTACCGTAAGGGATATGCTATGAGCTATGATGGACAAACAGCCACCAATTTTTCTGCCAACCCACTCCTGCAAGGCCAAAAGAAGGCAGGAAAAGAAAGCCTGTCATCTAAGTCTCAAAGAAAACAAAAATTACACAAAAAACTTCATTTCTTTGGTCATCTTATTAAATGACTTGGCTCTTAGGAGAAAAATATTAGCAGATGGAAACGTTCCATAATTTATCCTGTTGTTAGGCAACATCCATGTGCTGTGCAGCCAAAATAGATCTCACCAGAGAGAGCAGGCTGAGGGTGATAAATAGGCTGAAAGGTCAAGGAAATAAAAATGGTCAAAGATGGTGACTGATGGCCAATCCAATGCTATCATGATGTTAGAGAAGGCCACGTTCTTCTGGAAAGCAAAGCTGGAAGCAACAGTATAAATATCTTGCGCGTTGAAGAATCCTTGATCCACGAGGAGGAAAAATAAATGTCAAAAACTTTATCCACAATGACAAGATCTGCAGAGTAAACACTTTTAGATCTCAAAGATGAGGCCAAACAACTGAGAATAGCCTTTACACAGTCCTGTAAAGCACAGGTAGATTCACAAGGGCGAAAGTGAATTTTGAAGCCCTGGGTCTAATTGACAGTAAGACCTGGAGCATCAACTGCTGTAGGATGACATGCAATAAAGGATAGATGGGCCAGAAGGTCTGAAAACCATGGTTTGCTCCAACATTCCTAAAGCCAAGTGGGTTTTTTTAATAGATGTTTTATGACAAACCAGAAACTAAAGCTATATCATGGCAAAGCAGCCAGCCCTGTAAACAGATGCCACATGCAGAGAAAGAACAATGTGCCCAAGGTCCAAACCTAACCCATATCCTCAAGTATTGGTGACAAGTGCATTTTGAACTGTTGTGCTACCAAACCACCTCCAAAGCTCAAGATGATGAAAGGTAAAAGACAGCCTTGCTCTGTAGCCCTAAATGGTGATGTGTACAAGATCTTCCTCATGACATGAAAATCTGCCACTGATCCCACTGGAATCCATGCTCCTGAAGCTAGAACAAAAATCTCTGATTGCCTCTGTGTGCCTTTAGAGAGCTAGCAAGCGGCTGTAATTCACACCAGTACTGTAAGATAATGGACAACAGTCAGTGGTGTTGGACATTATTTTTTCATTTAACGCATAGATGGAGAGGTTAGTGATATGCCAACACTACTTGGAAATATCTTTCTCAGTTTCAAAAGAAAAAAATCTGCAGACATGGTGGTTTCCTCACCTTACCTTTGTTGTGCTCTGGGCCTAACGCCTGTGGTAAGAAAGCATCATCAATGCCACACAGTTAATATGTATTGTTGATAAGTAGTTATCATGTGGTAATGCCTAAGTGTCATCTCATCTGGTATGATTCATGAAGAACTGCGAAATGATAAATTATGAAGACTGCCTTAAGACTTGTACTACAGCATCTAATACTCAATGGACTAAGCACCATAATACTTTCTGTTAAGTATTTTAATGAAAGAATCTCTCTTAAATATTATGTTTTGTATTTATTGCTTCTTCTTTCATCCTTCAGCCTTCTTACATTCTTCACATATGCATTCCCTAATGAAAGACCATAAAGAAGCAAAAATTACATCTGATCAATCTTCTGCCAAGCACATCTTTCAGCAAAAGAAAAATAAAAAACAGTGTAAAAATAACAGTGTACTAAGAGGTGTCTTCGCTGTACCAATGAATGACCTGTATCCAGTGCAAATGCATTGAAAACACACATTTCTGCATCAAACTTACATTAGGTGTCAGCGCAGAAACGATGTAGGGTGCAAGAATACCAGGCACGGTTGCAGCAGTATTGCTGATGCCAAAAAGGGTGCCTGCATATGGTGGAGCAATGTCACCGTGGTTGATGAAATAACCAGAGAAATGGAAGCCACACAAACCCACGGCAATAGTCAACATGACCACAGCCTCAGCTTGCTGAGTGCACTTCATGAAACCAGTGGCAATCAAGAAGGATCCTGGGCCAAACATTCCTGTGAGGAAAAACAATACAATTTTCTACTTAACTGCAGTATTTTCTTCAAAAATAAAACTGCCAAATATATCTTATTCTAAAATTATTTCCATACGAGAATACAACAGAAACAAGAAACGTTCTGATCACAGCATTGAGAGAGAGAGCGAGAGAAATAAAATAAAACAAGGTGCTTAATGTCTAGATTATGAGGAACAGGTCTCTGCCTGGATATGGGATAGCAGCCTGCATCTACCAGCGGACCCACTGGTGGAGAGGGTACCTAACTCTATACAATGTTGGGAAATGTAAGGCACTGAGTGAGAAGACATGAAAACCACCATCACAAAAGCCTCAAGATGAGGGCTTTAGTACCATATTTGCCTAAAACTGTCACAAACTTTACCTCTTTTTTCACAGCCATTTGTCACAAATCTACTTGAGCAAACATCAAAACCTCAAGAAATTCTGTAGTCAAAAGGTACTAACCAGTGCATGCCATGAGCTTGCGAGTCCATGCTATGGTGAGAATGTTACGGGAGATCAAGAAATCAGCCAGCATTCCAGACACAGTGATAAAAAACCAGAACACCAAGTATGGGAGCATGGAGAAAACGCCATTCTGTTGAGAAAATGAATACGTGTTGAGCACAACTTTTTACTTTTCATGTCAACATGAACCCAAAACATCATAACTACTGCCAAAATTGCTTGGCAGCATAATTTCAGTAGAAAATCTGAGATGAAAAACTACTACTTTTACTTTTGTCCTGAGCAGAAACACACCTTTACCATTTACCTGTAGCTAAGTTGCCAGACTTAACATCATACCCAGAAAAATGCATGTCAAGTGGGAAAAGATTATTGTAAACTTTATAGACAACTTCAGTGTCAGATTCACTATTTCACAACACTAGCACAATCTGCAAGGACAGGATCCCACAAGAGGCAAGTTCACATGGTTCAAATTTGTCAGACTTTCATTTTGAGAAAGCATATTATCAGCAAGCGCCATATTATTACAGAAAAGTAAACAACTTTACTTACAGACTTGATATCAAACTTAAGAACTTCCTTCATGTATGTAGGGATCTGTGTCAACAACATGTAAGCACCATAATTGCCGCACGAATGGGCCACGATGATAGCCCAAACAGCACGGGATGTGAAGATGGACTTCCAGGGAATGGCAGTATTCTGTCAATTGTTTTTGTTTAAAAGAAAAGACATTAAGACACATCACTTTCAGTAAAAGGCAAATTACTAAGGGACTTGACTTTGACTTTATTCAATCTAGGCCATAGCCCATGACTGAAGAGAGTGAACATAAAAAACATAAAAACATATTTACATTGATGTGTTAACTAGCACAATTGGCATTCTGGTTCCAAATGCATATAATAAATGTATCTATATTGTAATCTAGCTGATGCGCTGATTCATTAAAACTCTTGTAATATACACCTGTTGGTGAAGCACAAATATATACTTCAACATATATGCAAGTATATGGTCAGATGCATATACATAATATACATAAGTAATATCATTACTACATGCTCAGCATCTTAGGCCTGACAATGAATTAGGGCTTGTTAAACATATTAATCTTGCTATAAAACAGAATTTTATGATTAGCTGATGGAGTTTCTCAAATTCATTTCACTGTGTGTGTGTGTGTGTGTATATATATATATATAGCTTGCTAGACAATCTGTAATTATAGTGGTTATCTGACATGAGTATTGAAAAATGAGAAAGGGATGGGTAGCGCCAAAGTTTGGGTGGGATGAATTTTTCCCATAATCTAGTATATTGTGGCCAACACAATACAAAAATGTAATTCAGTTTGGTCAATATTTTTACAGAAGGGACAATTTTGACTAATGCTTGAGTCTGTTATATCGCTTAATTTATGACACTTTAGGTTAGTAACACTTAGTCTAAATCTAACTAGGGCTTTTCTCATCTCTATATGATTTAGATTCTGAAAACAGGAAGACTGGGAGAAACTGCTTTGAAAATAATGATAAAGCGGGATGTTTGGCCATGTCAGAAAGTATATTCTCAACTGATTCTGAAGCTCTATTGCAGTTTTCGAAAATAACGTTATTTCATCTACAAACAGGAGGATAAAAAGTTCTCATGAATCTGGAGTTAACTGGATTCCATGTCTGCCTTTATGACAAGTTTCAACAGTTATTTCATTGATAAATAATGCAAATAAGGCTGGTGAGCATATTTCCCCTTGCTTTAAGCCATGGGGGCATTCAAAAAATCTGTTGTCAGCTCCCTTGCCTTAACTGCTACATACATACGTTTAATCGATGCAAGTAATTTACCTGATATATTGCTCTTACTTAACACATCCCAAAGCTTGTCTCTTGCAACAGAATCAAAAGCCCTTTGGAAATCAATGAAAGCTACATAGTTTCTTATGTTGCATTAACTCTCTTTGTATTATACCATCCGTGTAAATATATGATCAATGGTACTTTGTTTTCATAAAACCAGCTTGTTCTTCACCCACAATTTGCTCAGTCCATAACTCTCCTTTTTAAAATCTGGGTATATCTTGCTAGATATATTTAATAGCGATATGCTTCTATAGTTTTCTGGTAGAGAAGTGTCATCTTTCCTATAGAGTGGTTGTATTATTGCTTTTGATCATGAGTCAGGGAATTTCCCTTTGTCAAACAAGTAATTAAAATACGCAGTAAGAAAAAGTAGAATTAGTAAGGGAGAGAGGGCAACTTGGTGAATTACTTTGCACAGTGTCTGCTGTTGCCTTTCTAATTGGTTAAGTGGGCTACTGCAGCGTTGTTTCTTGATTTTTACAGTAATAATGTTTCAGAATCTGACCATCTATAGTGTAAATCATAAACTGTTGAGGACTTTGCTTTACTAACTTTAAACTTTTAAAACAGAACACTAAGAATATTCATAATGGGAGATCTTAAACAAAATATATGTAAGTTAACAAACTTTAGTTACCAGCAAAACCCCAACCATCAAGTTTATAAAATAAATTGTGCAACTGAGGCTGGTGTTTGAAAAGTAAACTGATAATATTTTGTCCATAAAGGAGTTGGCATAAAAATCTAACTTGATACACATTGCAGGCTCCTTGAAGTTAGCCCCCAAATATTACTTGGGCTTGGAGTTTTATGTTAAAATGCTTAATCTCAAACATCGCTGGGGGTAACCTGGTTTGACTCTAGATGCAGCATTAAACCCAAGACCCACTGTGACAACATTTCTTGCATTTTCTTACACCCATCCCCCACTCCCAGGGAAAATGTTAACAAGGTTAAAGCACTTCACAACATATATTTTGGTTTTTTATATACACATGCTCCTTTAAAATAAACACAAAACAATCATTTCAGCATCTTAAATTATCACGAGAGTTATCCAAAAGCCCTTGAAAAAAAATAGATTTTAAAATTGATATAAATAGTTCTTTATATTTTGCATAATTACAAAAATTATTTAACCATGCTTCCTATAATGTTCACTTTTGCAAAACTACATTATATAATTAGGACATGGCAAATGTCAGTTTTTTCCTTTAAATTATACCTTCTTGAATTTGGCCCGATCTCCAAGAGAAAATTTGATGTACTTCTTCTCAATCTCTGAGGTCCAAGGGTTTTGCTCAGGGGTATCATAAACAAAGATAGTCCATACAACGCACCAAATAAAGCCGCAGGTTCCTTAACAGCAAAAAGTAAAGCAAACAGAAGATTATTTCAAACATCATTCTAATGTGGTTCAGACATCCTGTCTCTGTTGCAATCATTAATAGGATCTCTGGAACTTCTTTATTATCTTTACATCTGGTGTTTAACACAATGGCCATCTATGAATTGGAAGACAACTCACCAATTACATAGAAAATAGAAGGCCATCCTCCATCAAACCCATACGCAGCCAGCAACCCACCAATTGGAAAGATTAGGGCATTGCCGAATTGGCCACCTGCATTAAGAGGAGAAGTTCACATTTAATAAATACAGCAGATGGACTGATGGAACAATGATCACATGTACTCACATGAAAATTCCACATATTCAGATTTATCCAAGCATGCACATGCAAAATATATACTTTCTCTCTCTTTCTCACACACACACACACACACACACAATTATATGCTTAGATACCCACTCGGTTTTAAAGGTAAGCTAAAGACCCCAAAATTTTAGAAGAAGTGAACAGCTCTAGGTGAACAGTAATGTGGAAGGTCCATAATAAGGCAAATTTATACAGCCCATTTCTCCACTGTAGACTCAATATGCATTACTCATATTTTTAAAAAAATCTGAATTCAGATTCAAAATACTCATAGCACACCTTCAGACACAGACCAAACATAGCAACACACAATGATATATAGCAAAAATAGAGACATAGCAAAACACAGAAATACAAGGCAGAAAAAGAAAATGCTGCACATATAAGCATGCCACAACAACAGTGGATCAAAAGGATAACAGGAAGGGGTTGGGCAGTCATAGCAAGGTGGAGTCTACTAAGGAGTTTTGCATTGAGCTATTTAAAAAAAAACAGATATAAATCTCAGCAGACACTGAGTAATTCTAGCGCTCACAACTCAAGACGCCCATTGCAGGTGTTAATGCATGTCCAAACAGCAACAAAAACAAGTAGACACATGTCTTGTGTGCACAGAGATCGAAGGTAGGTTTTGCATCAACACAATAGCAATGCAAAACAGTACACAAGAGATCAGAGGATTTCACAGTCTATGCAGCTGACACATGTAGATCCAGAATCTATTCAGAGATGAAAAAGTGTACAATCAGTAGCAAATTAATAATAATAATACTGTGAACTTATATAGCGCCATATCCCGGTTCTATGAGCAGACTCATGGCACTTTACAGAACAATAGACACACAGACTTACATGGATGCATGCAAAATAACATAGAATGCCATATGAAATGAAAGTTATATAGCCAAAGATGATCCCAGCGTGCAAAATTCATTTCAAAAACTGTAATCCAGGCTGCAAATGCTCTTTTCCACACCACAGGCCCAGCCATAGAACAGATATAATAGGTAGAATTTTGTTTTCTTCTTCTCATTGGGTTGCCTGCAGAATGCCTTTTACAAGCCGTCGGAAGACAAGCAGTGCATATCCAGCGATGAAGTAGTTTCAAGATGTTAAACTGTTTGTCATCCTTCATGAGTTGCAAAACCAAACGCTTTAGCTTCAGTGAAAAAGATTGTCAAAACAATGCCATAATCTTCAGCAGAAAATGATATAACGGTATATGTCTACTGCAAATATGCAAGAGCACCAAATCAAGTGAACAACAGTCAAAAATGTCAAATGCAGTAGTGTACCATCTTTTCCTGGATTAAGATGTGCAAGAGTTGCTGATCTAAAGCTTGTAGTTCACATCTACAAAGGTATTTGTAATCTGTGACAAAGTAGGTCAAATAGAGAAGATGACACAAAACAGAGATCAGTATTTATTCCCTGAAACCAAGCTGGCATGGGCACAAAAAGTAATCCTGAACAGAAGCAGGCAGCAAAATGAAAGCACAGATGAACAGTTAATATCACAATTATTGGCAACAGCAGAAAGAATATGAAGGATGACTTAAAAGAGCCTTTATTAACTAAATGATGAACAGTCTTCCAGCCAGACCCTGAAAGAAAGCACTCTAACTGCACAGCCATAAAAAGTACACTGGGTCACTCAAAAGTGCTTGCTCACCCGCATAAGAAAATCCAATCAGACGGCTTCTCTCCATTGGAGGTGCCCAGCTTGCCCATAAAGCCTGAGCAGCAGGATACATTGCTCCCTGTAAGTGGTCAATAAAACTTGTTGAAAACATTGTACTTCTCACCACAAAAGGCTATAGATATACTGTAAGCGTTAATTGCTTCTTAGAAGTGATCTGAAAACTCAAAGCATTACACTGCTTTGTAAAGAAAAATAACGAGAAAAAAATAATTAACTTAATGAAAATGTCATACTGTTCCCTATAAGAATACAAGACAAATCTAATGAAATCAACAGTTTAAAAATCATTAAAACCTTCATTTTATTTCAACATTCCAACCACTGAAAGACTAAGCCTGTCAAAAATTAGTATTACATAAAGCATCAAGTTATTTTAAATTGTAGGCACCATTTCCAATATATTTAATCATGCTGCTGTTTGCTTTAACTTAATGCATACAAATGCAAAAAACTTAGCATATGTAAAACATGTTTTTCTGTACTCAAACTGCCCATAGAGATTACTCAAATTCTCAATTTACGGAAAGAAGATATGAAGACACATGCAACTCTTATTCCTTGTCCTTACCTGCCCCAAGCCCACAAAGATCCGTACAACAATAAAAAGGTAGGGGCTGGCACGTGCACAGAAGGGCGAAATTATGTTGAGAACTGCAACTGGAAACATGGAAAAAGCAATGATTTTCTTGGCACCAATTCGCTCAGCCAGACGTCCTCCAGGTACCTGCAGGAGCAAGTAACCCCAGAAGAAGGATCCCAAAACAAGACCTTGAAGTTCCTTGTTCCACTTGAACTCCCCTGGCTGAACAAAAGATTTCATCTTTAAAACTTTGATAATTTTTTGCAGGGTAAGAGCGGGGACAAACACTGTCCTCTAGTGAAGTGGGAGATAAAACTTGCCATGGTGCCAGCCAGCAGACAACTACAGCACTTACTCTTGCTCACTCACATTGTTCCCTCTTCCCCTTATTTCGCTCTTCCTCAAATCAGGTCATTATCATACTTTTTTTTTCAAAATGTGCTATGCTTAGGAGAATTTTTTTTCATCTGGAATCATGCCTGATATCTTATAATGGTTGAAATATACATGTTCCAGAGTATCATATATGAAACAAACACAGCTTGATTTTCCAGTAACAAATGCATTGGTGAGGCTCAGAAAAACTATGCAAGTATTACTCAGAACCACACACACTGTCACTCTCTGCTTTATTTATAAGGGAGCCGGGGAGTGTGTGGGTGTGTGTGCATCCGTACTCGGTGTGACTGTACCATAAATGAAATAAAGCATACAATAATTTTAAAAAATCATATAAATTTTTAAATACAAATATTGTCTTCTCTGAAAAATAAGATATGAAACACAAAATTAAGTCTAGCATAAACATTGGATAAAGAGGATAAAAGTGTATACTCACATTATGAACAATATAGAAAATTATAATACAAAATAAAAAATAAAATAAATGCTCGTCTAAAGGGCAAGAGAAGAATAAACAATATAGAAAACTACAATGACAGAAAATGTATGCCAGTCTAGACTATAGAAACAATTCAACAGTGGAATCATCTAAACAGTATAGTATAGACCCACTGAAAACTTGGTGACTAGAGCACAGAATACTAATCTCATAAAAGGGCTCCAAAACCTACTGGCCTTACCAGTGACCTCCCCTATTTCCCTTATCATTTCCTAACCTCTTTCATTTCTTTACCTCATACCCCACCCCACTGGATTCCTATCCTCCACAGTGGGAGCTAGGAAAATGTTCACACAAAACTGTGGCTGCATGCACAATCAAACACACACACTAGCCTACAATATCAGAACACTCACAGCACTTTCCTACATGTGACAGTCATTAATAAACTCCTACCTATTTGGGTCACATTTCTGAAGGTCAGATTCACTATAAAATTTCTCACCCTTGAAGACTTTGCAAGCTCGGGGCATTGTTCATCATCATTTGCAATTTTTGTTCCATTAACGCTGCCCACTGTTGTGCTGCCAAGAAAGTAAGAAATAGCTGTTGCATTGGAGTTATTGTGGACGCCATAAGAAGATGGGTCAGACGAGTTCATGCCATACGCCTCATGGCGACCATGAGAGTGATCCACCATGGAAACAATGGCTATGCTGAGGTTAACTCGTTGGGCGTAGAGGACCAGGAAGCCGAAGAAGGAAATAATGGAGAGAACAAACCTTTGGGAGGTCCACCATGGCACTAGAAAGAAGGTGAGATTCATTAAAAATGTTATTCATTTGGTGGCATTATTAATAAGCAGATATGATTATATCTTGGGAAAAAACGTTTCATCCAGTAACTCTCTTTAGTGATAAGGATCTTTAAATAGTGATCTCTCTTCAGCCACTCCCTACTACAAATTTAAAAGTGGAGAGTGTCATCGACAACCTAGAAACATGTCGCATAACAATAAAAGTTTAGTAACACCACCTCTGTTTATTTACTGAGGCAAAATAAAAATTTGTTAATAAATTATGCCATGAACACCTCTTGCTTTCTTATCCCAGCACACAAGGATTTAATGAGCAGACAAGATTTCACGCTTTCTCAATTTCTACTGACATGATTAATTACCACTTGTGGCCTTGTTAAGTTACTAGTTCTTGCATGAACCAGGTTTTCATAAGATATATATGATAAAATATTTAATAACTGGGGTGCATTTATTCTGCTGTGTTTATATATGTGGTCTTATATGGCCAATGCTTGTAAGCAAGTCAGTTTTACTAATCCAATCATAAAAATCTGGTAATGACTCAAAATGTGTTGAACTCATAAGCATCTTCCACCTCTTCCTTCTCCTTGCTGTCATCATTATAAAAACAAAACAATCAATAAAAATGAGACTTAAAGTATAGAATGCTTGTTAAGTTTCCATGAATCTGCAGTAGTTTTAAGTGTATCAGTCTCTTCCACACATAACCTCGGAACCGCATCTTAAAATGCAGAAAGACTTCTAAAAGTGCAGTAGAGATTCTGGATCGATTGTATGGTATTCTATTTGAGTACGCTAGGGACATGGAGACATTTTAATATTTAAGGCCCATTTCCTAATCTTTAAACTGAGAAACAGAAATATGAATTTCCATTCTTACAATAAATTAAGAAAAAACAGGAAAGAAAAATGGAGAACAAAGTGCCATACATCATTTAGAAAAAAAACTTACTCTGAACTACATTGAAAACATTAATATTAAGCCAAAGTTAAAATACACCTGTGCTAACAGAAAACAGGTTTAAATCAGCCTATAAACAACACAAAAACATTAATGACTGCAAAACAAAAAGCAAATTATAGTTTTTTAAAATGCATGTTCTTTTATATAAAATTAAGAATTTAAAATGTAAATATTATTAATACACATGCGTGTTACTTTTAAATTCAACACAAGTGCAGTATCCTTGAGAAATGGTATAAGAATCATCCATAGTGTACTAGTTAATGACCCTGTATTTCGCTTGCCCAGTTTAAATTGATTCTTGTAAACATGATAAAATCTTATTTTTTTATTAATAACATAATAATTATTAAGCAGAAACAGGTAAACATGCTGAAACATACCTAGTGCTAAATCATACAGCTGATACCAACAAAAAAAAACAAACTTAAGTGTGGTTACATTCCAATCTACATACAAATTCACTCGCCATGCATGAAAATGCTTACTCATAAATTACCATACATATTATGTAACTGTATGTACATATTATGTAAGTGTACATACACATTATGTAACTGTACATACATGCATGTTCTCTCTCTTTCCACTTATTCACTCCAATAACCCCACCACTCTCACTTCCAAAGACTATGCAAATTAATGGCAGTGCATGTCACTTAAATTGTTACCTTGCCTATAACTTGACAAAGCTGTTTGAAATTGTGCACCTTAAGTGTCAGTTTCAGCAGGTAATATGTCAGCCAAGTTTGATGGTAGTAGTTCTTTTCTGAGTTTAGCTATTTTTGACTTAGTAAAAGATTGTGACAATAAAATGTTGGTCTGCGATAAATGTGAAGATCTGTATAAACTCAGTTTAATGAAATGGGACCGCATTGTGCCATGGTTAAGTTTTCTAATGCTATAATTGTTTTCTCTGTGTTTTTAAAGATAATTTCAAAAACAAGCTTGCCAAAACCTGGTTGTGCAGTATACATTAAAATGTCCCTTTCTTTTGCTTTCCACTATTATCACTGCCGCAAAATTCACATTTTGAGAAAAACTGGTTTAAATTGGGTTTAACAGTGATATGGTAAAATAGATTTTCTTCCACTTCACATACGAAGAGTTTTATAAAGAGTCTAAAGTGTCACAACATTAATGTTTACTTAACTTATTGTTAATCATTAGATCTTGAAAACAATTCCAGAATGTTATGTAATTAGACCCTACAAAACCTTGTAGCTTGTTCTCCTGTGCATTTAGTTAGGGCTCCCGGTCGTTTCGACTAGGGTCGTTTCGACTAAGATCGATTCGACTAGGGTCAGTTCAACTAACGGTCGTTTCGACTAGGGTCGTTTCGACTAGGGTCGTTTCAACTAGGGTCAGTTCGACTAAGTCGTTTTGTCTAACGGTCGGGTCATCTATAGGACGCATGAAAAAGACTGAAGACCCATCTGTTTATTTAAGACGGACTTAAACTCAAACAACCAAGAAACGCTTCTGTCTTTTTTTTTTTTTTTTACTTTCCTGGTGTTTTATCTATTTATTTACTTTATTTTTTTCTTATTTTTGTTTATTTTGTTTTTGCTGTGCACTGAGCATTCTTCTGAATGGATACCTGCGCATTACAAATGGACATCATCATCATCATCATGAAATGTTATAGGACACATTAAATGGAAAAAAAACTGAAGTCATTTGAATGTTAATAAACGATTTAAATCTATCATGTAAATAGTGCTAATTGTCACACAGACTCAACAAGAACCCAAACGCCCGATGCCGGCGACGCATCCAACCGTCCCTAAGTTTAAAAATTGAGGCCACACGTGGGAACAATAAAAACTTGCGTTTATTAAAGATGGAAGAAAATTGTAAGAGAGAAGAAGAAAGGGTGAACACTGCCAAAAATAATGTCAAGATAACACATACAAATAAACCTCCCTGCAGAATGAACAAATTAATGGAAACCCGCGCAGCGCCGTACGGGGGTGCAACCACACGTAGGGCAGGTACAACATAAGACAACCCCCCCTCCCCGATGCACCTTATAACGAAAGTTGAAGTGAGAGTTGCGAGGAGGCAGGCTGTCATGAAGAGGGCCGCGTCCTATAGCATTTCATGCGTCCTATGAGGCTTGTAAAGTTGACGTCATCACCTGCGAGTGACTTCCCTTACTTGGGGTAAACAAAGCCGCCCACGAAGCCGCCAGCTTCGTGAGATTCGAAAACTATAAGACCAAGACATTATTGAGCTAGTGTTAAAAAATATGAATGCGCCATATGCTAAATATGGAAATAAAGTAGTAAGTCGATCGCATTTTTTTCATTGATAAAAGTCCATGTGTGCTAGTTCTGTTACTTATCCAAGTGCAAAACTATGTCAGTTATGTTTACAGCAGGTGGCGGATGAGTCGCGTATACCGAAATCACTGTATAAATTCTTTAACAACGCCTTTGCACCATGGGTCCTCATTAAGCTCATATTCATATTACTCTAACTCTGTGGTATATAAAGATGATAATATTTTATAATATGATGTAAATATCTTACTTAAAAGATGTATATTATTCATCCTGTTTTGTGGAAAATATGTGGTAAAAATCGGATGAACTGAATTTTAGATGTAAGGTCTATAACTTTGTGTGTTCTTGTTTTGTATTTTTAACAAACATTGATAATCAATATAAATTTAATATAGCATTATTAATAGTTCATTACAGTTAAGATTGTCATATATAAGCATACAAATCAAGATATATATAGGGAGACACTAAGATAGAACCCTGACTTTTAACCTACTGTAATTAAAACTGACCCATGGATTTCAGAAGTTTTTAAGTTGGATGAACATTCAATTAGAATATTCTAATCTTAAAATTAATTGTAAAAAGTGTTATGATATAAGACAGGAGTACAATTTTTCTCTAAAAATAACTGATGATTTTAATAGTCCTCCTAAAGTTTAACTTTAAAGAAGAAAAATTCATAAGCCTTATCAAAACCAAAAACAAAATGGTTAGTTTATCCTAACTGCAGGATTCAAAGAGATGGGAACTAAGTTCCAGGTTTCTTTCCAAACATCTTTTAACATTTCCTAGACAGCTACTTTTACAATAGAACATAAAAACAGTACATTGATGACAAATGATTTGAACAAGAGATCTGTAGCATCAGAGATGCTGCTCTTTCTGTCAAACAATGCAAGTGACAATTGAAAAAAAACTGACAAACATCTATATGTGTAAATGAATATCTTGATGAAGATCTATGTGTTTCTATCAACCTGTGTTTTTGTGTGTGTGTGTGTGTGTGTGTGTTGCGCTGAGTGTGTGTGTGTGTGTGTGTTGCGCTGAGTGTGTGTGTGTATGAGTGTGTGTGTTGCCCTGAGTGATGTGTGTGTGTGTGCATAAGCAAAAGTAAGAGACAAATAAGCAGCATAAAAGTGCTAAGTAAAAAACAAGCTAAAATATCTTTTCAGAAGTAACCATAAATTTAAATTTGCAGATAGTTTGCAGATAAGCATTGAACCCGTGCACTGCAAACTGTCCAAGTTTATGACCTTTTTAGACTTAACAAAACTCTCCTTGAATCTTGTGCTAGTTATCTCTTTGCCTTGATTCATCTTCAAAAGTCACCATAGTGTTTTATTTAACAATAGTGATTTAACATTCTTAAAATAATTGACTATCACACGATTCGTACCCAAACAGACAAAAAGAAACTAAGCTTATTACTTTAAGGATAAATGTAGGTTTTTGTAACTTTAGAGAAGTAGTGCGAATGAAAGGAACACCTCTCAAAATTAATTAAACTGATATGTTAGTATTTTATATTACGTTTTTACTAGATCTTGCAGTCAAAAAATGACTAAATTTGGGGTACTGCATGATGCAGTCTGTAATTATTTCTTTTTTTCTATTTTGTTTTTCTATTTCCTTTCTATGAAATGTTTTATGCTTGTTTTGAACAAACCGTACAAAATGAACAGCCTTTCCATGAAATAAAATATTCATAGAATAAGATAAGTATTTTTTCGACTGTTATTGCTATTAAATAACAGGCACATACAGCTGGTGTGGCCAATATTTTGACTACCCTACATAAAAGTCTTGAAGGCAATGAGATGGTATTCTTTGAGTTGGCTCCACTTACTATCAGTAACTATGTAAGCGAATTACAACTGTGACAGTATAGGGACTTTTAGTAAGTTGTGCTGATTTATTAGCCTACTAAAAAAAAAAAAAAAAAACCAAAATGAATGTAGATTATTCCACATAATATGACCATGTATTTTTCACAGAAAAAAATCGTGTGAAAACAGCTTTTAAATGCTAAAAAATGCGATGCTGTCTCACTGACAGCACACAGCCGCTTAGTCTTGATCGTGTTTGTTTACCTCAAGTAAGGGCAAGTAACTCTCGCTCACATCAAACCTTACAGGCCTAATAGACGACTCGACCGTTAGACGAAACGACTTAGTCGAACTGACCTTTGTTGAACTGACCCTAGTCGAAACGACCGTTAGTCGAACTGACCCTAGTCGAAACGACCGGTTACCTTATGCTGTGATGGATAGAAAATTTAACATCAGATCATTACACTAATTTTCATAAAAATGCAAAATTTCTAAAAACACTGTTTTTAATTATTCTGACAAGCACAGTCCCCTTGAACAAATGTTACACTACATGTATTTTCCAATTTACAAAACATTTTACAGTTAAATTCTGGTAACATTGTATCAATAGTTTATCAATAAGTGTCACACAATATGCTACACATTTTATTTTGTAATGTCACAACTATGTTGTAGTCTAGCATTGTCACACCTGTTACACTGTACAAATTAATATTGCTGTTACAAGGTAGAAACATTAAGTCTGTTATCATATCTGAATGTCAATTTTATGTCATAATGTGCTCACAACTTGTTTTTGGCCTAAAAATGTTAAACAGCTATATATGTTGAGTGTTATTTGTATTCATGATAAGAATATTATGTATATGTTATTTGTATTAATGATAAGAAAAAAAAAATAGATTTCTGAAAAGTATGAGTTGTTATCAAAAGGGTAGATGTGATTTACAAGTTCTTCCTACAATGTTTAAGATAACAGTTACCAGCTATAAAAGTCAGGAAGTCTGCTTGTGTTAACAAAGTACCTCACAAAGAGGATTTCTAAGCAATTTCTGCCAAAGCCTACCCCATTCCCCCACAGGCACACAACCACACACTAAATAACATCACATGCACTAACAACAATGCTCAAGCTGACCAACTTGCTTGCATGCTCATCAGCATGCTATGATAGACGTAAACACATGCCATTCGTGCACTTAAAAAAACTGCTTCTCTGTGCAAATTTAGTCCTTTGGTGCATCCACCTAAGAATGTGTGGCTACAGTCTCTTACAACATTAAGAGTAGAAATCAACAGTTATCAAATGAGACCACCCGTCTATCCATTCACATTCCTTTTGGGTCATCCTTTCTAAAGGAAGAAAGTACAAACATGCTTGGCATTGCCTCTGTATTGTCAAAATGTCAAGAGGAAAGCTACCATTTGTGATGAAATTGCTTTGTATACTAAATAAACGCATTTTTTTCTCTCCGAATCTCTCTGGGCAGTCCAGTGGTGCAATGGTTAATGCCTGTCACCTATACAGTGAGGATTGTCTGTCTTAGGTTCAGATCTCATCTCGGGCATGCTGTTCTATCTGCATGTGGCACCTTTTACCCTGAGATGGCAACTAAAGCTGTATCATGGCAAAGCAGCTGGGCCTATAAAAAGGTGCCACATGCAGATAGAACAGCACGCCAGAGACAAGATCTGAACCCAGGAAAGCCAATCCTCACTGTATAGGTTTTACGCTAACACAATTTCCCCCTCACTTCTGTAGATCTCTGGATCTCAAAAGATGGGTTTAAATACTGGCTTCACTAGATTTTAACACTGCTGAGTAAAGCAAAGTAGTAGCACCTTGAAACCGACTCCTTAAAATAGCCTGCTTCAAGACAATTCTGCTATGTTACTGAGCTGTATCAGCATATAGCAGCTTTAAAAATACACCTTCATAACCTCTTCTCCTTCTGCTGCTGTGTGTACTCGGCAAGCTCTGGCCTTCCTAAGAAAGTCATAAGGAATGATAATATATATATATATATATGTGAATGTGTTTATTTGAGATGCATTTTTATTCATGGTGCCCTGTTATTGGCAATTTCATCCCAAAGATAGCTTTTCTGTTAGTAACTGACACCATAAGACCTGCCCCTTGCTAACACCATCTATATGGCTGTTAACACATGTTAGCAGCTGATATAAAGTAATTTGTTTTTCTTTTTTTCTACAGCTATCTTCACTGCTGGTAAGGCTGTGCGAATGTAAACCCAATTCCAATTAGCAATATTATAGATGGCATTTTTCTTTAAAAAAAAAATTGTCAGTAATTTATTGAGTAGTCTGGCGTAGCAATTGTGGACAAACCCCTTCAGCGCAATCGAAAAAGACAGATGTTGATAAAATGAATGCATCTAACTGTGGTAAAGGAAGCAAGCAATGTGTGAGCGCTAAGTTAAAAAGTTGCATGGAATAAAAAAAAATGAGACATTTCATTTACAAAAATTTACCTTTAGCGAACTCTCCTTCAGTTGCAAAAACATGGATTCAAAAAATTGATTAGTGTTTGTGATGTGGAACTGGGATGCACTGTTGATATGATGTGGGTGATTTTGATTATGATGATGCAGTGAGATGATTCCATGCAATCTTCATTGGTTTAACAATTTATCTGCAAAGGCGGCACAGAAAGCCTTAAAAATCTTAAGTCCACAAGGCTTGTTACATTTTACTGCTGAAGGTTATTTCTTCACATTGGAAAAAATAATGTAACATTTTAAAAGATTAATTGCTCCATTTATCAGCCACAATCATGCTCTGATCTAAATAAATGGAGAATGCAAAATACTTGCTTTCAACAGTAAAAGAACACAGCAATTAGAACTAAATGACAGCCGTCACAGATTAAAATGTAGATAAACATAATATCATACAAAGGGCATGCAACTAGCTAAAAGTACATAATAAATACATGAATACATAATATATAATGAAGAAAAAAATGAAAAAGAGAATGTCTGCCCCTGAACAAATGCCTCCAAACATAAAAGCTCTTCCTGTTACTACTCATAATGGCCTTCACCAATCGCTTAAGTGTGATTATGACTTTCTTCTCTGTAAATGTTTAAAGGAAAACAATGCAGCAACTTTAAAAGGATCACTGATCTACTGACCAGCTATGTTTTCAATACTGTCAGTAATAGTATGGATCAGTAAGATGGATATTATTGGCAAAGAAGTGTTTGAATAACGAATGGGCCTTGCACATGGACACAATCCATGATAAAATGCTTTGGTCTACTAACATGCTTTCAGCAGATTAAAGGAGCAAAAGAGAGGATGCAGAAATAATAAAAGATGTCTAGTATTTGACATCACGCTGTCCCTGCTGTGACATGGTTATACAGCATTCTTTTAATTCTCCTCAACAACAATCACATTTATTTTTACCAGGCTTTATTTCTTACATTCATTCACTCATTCATCCAGTTGATGAATGTTTAGGCTGGTCCACTGCTACACTTTACCATGGAAACAGCTGAATAGGTGCAGCAGCTGACAAGGCTCATTACTTAAGCCTGCAAAGGGGTGAGAATCAGGCCCTGCATAAAGCAACCAGCCCACTCTTTCAGGTTTGCAACCCAGTTCTTCCTCTGTCCATCTTGGTGTTGAACCCCCCTCCAAAGAACCCTGAAGAATGGTCTCAGAGTGTTATGCTGAGTCACATGGCCAAACAAGACAATGCTGTTTTAGTACAGCAGTACTTTCTGTGAGAAGGTGGCCATTGCTGTCTTTGATGGTGGATGTCTTACATGTCTTACATTACAACTGAAGGATGTCTTGGCAAGTCATTTGTAATTAATAAGCCTCTTTGCTGCCACTTTGTTCAATCCTTCCTCTGTGATCTTGATCCAGTTCTTGGTCCCTCCCTTGAAGTTGCAATTCATTGCTTTGTACTTGAAACAAATTCAAGCTAATTTTCCTTTCTTCGAGGCCCTACTTTGATCAGAGGTTATGGCATTATTGTGATCTAGGCCCGTTTCTTCTTCTTCTGCTGCTCTAGAGCATCTTTGGCTGCTGAAAGTAATATCTCTTTGATGTTTAGAGCTAAAATGTCCTTCCTTGATGCTGTCTTTATGACTTTTTTCCAACTGATCATAAAGCTTCTCCGCTTACCTCTATCATTTTTGTGCATGGAATTTGGAAAGTAAACTTGGAAAATGGTGACATTGTGAGGCCTGACTAAATCAAGCCTCCCAGAAACTGGATAACAGATAATGAGAACTCCATTTATCTATGTATGATGAAGCCCATGCCATGCTTATGTCTAGTTTCCTCCCCACTGTACCCGAGCCTGTGACTTTCAGCACATTATCTCTCCAAAGCCTGGCCATCTGGCTCTAATAGTCCCACAATGTCCCATCAGTACTGTTGTAGCTCATGAGTGGATTTTTCCCCATTGCAGCACTGGTGTAATATGTGGATGTTTCATATACCAACCGAAGTTTGTTCCCTCTGCTTTGCTGGTAGTCTAGCTTCAAAAGCACACCTTCTGCTGTCCCCTCCCTGAAGCTTGTTGGAAGGGAGTGCAGTTGTTGTTAACCTTGACCAATATGGCATAGTTCAATTTTGCTATCTATCAATGTCCTGGACATGGGCTTATACACTTTTGGTACCTATCAGCTTTCCAGGTGAGACCCCAGTAAGATCCTTCAATAAGCCTTTGCTCAGTGATGATGTGCTAACATGCAACTGCCACTGAGGTTTACTCCCTTAGTCTTTATCCTTCCCAAGATTACCTAATGATAGTGGGGCTATTAATCCCTGACTGGGGGTGGTGCAAAGGGAACAAATCTTCCCTCCCCAAGCTCACGAGCTAGTAAACACTAGACCATTCAACCATCAGAGCACACAGTAATCTGCAGGAAATGAAATCTATTTATACCTAGTTTTACCCTCAAGGGACATGCAAATTTTTTGTTTATACTGGACCTTAATGAAGTCCTCAAATTAACTGCAAATACTCGGTCTTGAATGTAATTATATAAAGTACTAAACCAGGATCTTCAAAACAAGAAAGATCCACATATGCTAGTAGGCAACCTCTCATTATACAATGACAAAGCTGCACAGTGGTCTCTTTCTAATTCCATGGGGAAGTTGTACAGATATAATGCTCTGAATGTCATTCAATTAAAATTCGAGCTTTGACTCCTTTTCTTGGAAACAATTTTTGATCTATAGAAATCATTGTCTGCCACTAACTTCTACATTCAGAAATTATCCTCCAGTAATGAGATCTGACAATCCTAACAGTCATAAAGTAAATAATTTACCTTTTGACAAGTCAAGGGATTCTAGCCGTTTTATATCTGGTACTGATGCTAACGAATTGGTGTGTGCAAGATCAAAACTGGACTGCCGTCGATAGGACGCTCGGCGCTGACGTATTGACCCATCCCGTGACACCTGGCTTGTCAGCCGCGGTCTGGATGGCGACGTTGTGCTGGACCCTGAGGTTGACCGCCCAAAAGCTGCTCTCTTTGCTGAGGCATCCTCTGCAGATGTAGATCTGTTCAAGGAGGCTGCAGAGGAGTTTGCTTCCGATAGAGGCCTTTCACTGGAAGCTGGAGAGGAAGCAACATCTCCAGGTGTTTTGTCTTGTGCCGGCATGGTGCTTACCTGATTCTTGTCACTTAATAATAAAGAGGATCAAAAGAGAAATGACTCCAGCGCAGAACACGTAGCAAATCAAGAGCAAAATGAAGAAAAGTTTTGGTACTTCAATGAACCATCAGTGATGCATCATGTGTGGGGCCCTGTAATCACAGAAAGAAAAAGTGAAACTGATCAACACATTTTGCAATGATACATATTCATGTCTGAATAGTCTTTTCATCTGAATCAGCCACACACTGGGACCTTAACCAACATAAACAGTAAGTTCGTCAATGTTGGTCCTCAGAATCAATTTCTGAACCAGCACTCAAACTGTTAATTTATTTTGACCAAACTGAAGAAGGGGGACATTATACAATTGACTGAATAAAAGATATGGATGAGTCCACCTTACACACCAGCAGATAATATATGTAATGTCCATGCTACTCTTGAAATTTAAATTTTCAAGGAAATCTCTGAAAATACACTAAAACAGTGAAGTACTAAAATAATAAGAGGCTGAACTAGTGCAGTTGTAGCAAAACACATAAGACAGCTAAACAAACATTTCATGCATCCAAAAAGAAAAGGGTTCAACACACTAGTGAAGTCTTCAATGACAAACAAAAAAAGGTTTACTTTTGACACACATTTGTATTCCAGCCAAGGAAAGTAACAGTCTAGGCTGGTAGACTTATCCCTGTGGCTGTGACCTTTAAATCTTAAATTACAGAGTTACAATGGGTCTCCTCCTATTTCATTTTGATGTCTTTCTTAACAAGAGATTACATACTCTGGTGACAACACACATCCCATACATAATTTACACCCACCCCTCACCCCCAATCCTCTCATCTCCAGATGTCAATTTAAAGGTTGGTCACATTTGTCACCTGGGTCATCTCCCTTGCACACATACACACACATTTAACAAGCCTCATGCCAGCTTTGAAAGGAGGCAATCTGGTGGTCTCTATGTAAAGAACATATATCACCTTCATTCGATCTTCTCTAACCACACCAGTTTGCCTACCACTGGTTTATTATATATTTCCACCCTTTCAATATTCACCTCTTAATGTGAAAGATATGGATACTTGAGTCTCTAAAGCTGTTTCAGATGACTGAGTGCCTGACAATGAGGAATGCAAATGTACCATGTAATGCAATGTGCTTCCTTTAGCCCATTATCAGTGCTTCATGTTTCAAAAATACTAAAGAAAAACACTGTAGACCATCCCAGAAAGGGGAGACACGCACACTGTATTGTATGTCTGGGATATCTGGCTGGCGCAGCACACTGCCGTGGTGGGCTCTGCTGTTGAATGGTAACCATGACCTATGAGTTGGTGGGGGCCCAAAAAACAGCAAGGGAGCAGGGATGGCCACTGCCCTCACAAAAAGCCTGTCCAAAGGTAAGTGTAGTCTAACAACTCACTCCATATCCCTCAAGAAAACTGGTTACCTTAAAAACAGATACATGTGTGGCTGTGCAAACACATGCCATGTACATCTATGGTTTATCATTCTTACTTTAAATACTTAACACCTATTTCTATTTTGTGCATGAGGGAGAGAAAGAAAGAGATCTTTCTCTAGTGTCACTTTCCTCGGCCTGGATACAAGAGACCTGGGTGTAATGTTGCACTTCTCCCTACCAACACCAACATCGATCACTGTGCTTTGAAAACATTGCCAGCTCCCTCGTGTCTCAACCAGTACTTGGCAAAACCTCCAAGGAAGCTCCATTTAACAAACTGAGCTGGTGTTCAACTTTAAAAAATCTAATAAACTCCATTCCCTCGATTTCTTTAAATCAACTAGCTCATGTGCAATCCGCACAGCTGTTGAGGCTAAATCTCCTCCATCACCCCTCCCAAGGTGCTAAGCCCCTGTTCAAGGTAAGGGATGGTAGTAATAGCATCTAGCAAGATGTCACAAATGAAGGATGGTAAAACTGCTACATACTACAGTCAAACACGCTGGTCGTTTCTTGTGGTTGGGAATTCTGATCCTGCTATCCGACGCTGTGCATGCACTCATCAATGTGTATTACGCAAATTCGAGCAAGTCCTATTAAGAATGGCGTATGTGCGCACTGTGTGTGTGTGAGAGAGAGAGACAAAAATCGTTAGGTGACTTGACTGTTGATCAGCACTGCTAGTGGTCCTTGGTAAAACTGTGTCGAAACGGTACAAACATCCTTATCAGGTTGTTGACACGCGTGCTTTAACAGTGCGAGGGAAAGGAGACTCGTGAGAGCGCGACACAAAACGATGTGATGGGAGCGTTGACACCCTCGTCACGCTATAGACCAACAATTAATGTCTCTAGTGCGATGTCTTTGTTTTGCACTCTTACAGGAACAACGATATACTGGCAAAGGTTAAAACGGCGCGAGAGTGTTACAAATCGTGAAATCTTTCTCACTCACTCACTCACACACGCACACACACACACACACATGGAGATTTTTTAAAAAAAACACACACAAACCGATAAGCGTCTGTGAGGAGCTCTCCAGGCCTAAAAAATAGTTTAATTATCACTTGAACGAATGCGTACATCGCAATATTCTGACGTTGAGAAGGCGCTGTAAAACATTTCTTCCAATGAGCCACACCTTACGAAGAAGTAGAGGAGATCTACCTTCGACATTAGCGACAATTCGTCCTCTTATTCGCGGGCAGAGATATGGATCTGATGAAAGATTTATAAATCTGAGATATCTACACGGACTGATGCCACCATGCTGTAAGAAACTGGCAGAAGTGCTGCTTATTGTGCGTTTGTACGCTGTCTAATTAAAAAAAGAAAACAGGAGACACCATAACAATACTTTTACAGGTTCTGGCACTCTCGAAAAATCTAGATAAATGCTGCCAAGTAGCCCGTACAGAAGCCAAATGGAAAACGCCATCACCCATAACGCAATCACTGGACCTACTACCTCTCTTCATTCCTGGGCGATGAGGTGGTCATTGGACAGACTGCCTGAAGGTTAACACCACTACCACCCTACAGAGGCACTGATAATAAGAATTACATGAACAGTACAATCCATATTAAGCATTCACCCGCCCACCTTTGCTTATCTCTCCCAGTCTCAACCACCGCCATTAACTTTAATCACTTCCCTTACATCACATACATCTGTAAATGCATGATCATGCAATTCATAGACCACCTCAAAGCTGACGGTAAGATTAAACATTGTGTATAAGCCATCTTGTTAAAATACGACTTTAGTTATCCCAGCAGTTAGCAGCACTTAAAACCTTCAGAGTGTTTCCCTGAAATATGTGCTAATTTGTAATATCGACATCGCGAGCTGTAAGCGGGTTATGTAGTAGTAATAATATAGCACCTTTTCATGTCGAGACTCTGCCCCTTGAATGTAAGCCTTCTCCTGTTATATCAGTGCTCTCAGTCGCAAACTGCCTGACCATCCCAACTCACTCTCTGAGAGCCTATTATTGCGTCTGTAAACACCATGCCAATCTTGAGGCAACCCCAGGTTTTAATCACTACCATTTGCAATTTCACGGTAAGGTCTTACGAAGAATGCCTTGGAAACCATGGTTATAACACCCCTCCCTTACCATCACAACTATATAAAGCCTCCGTAATTTTAACATGCTCACAAAACGGCAATGCTTTTTCGACAATTAAAACCACTGTATGACTGCACTCGTCTCCATTTCGATTATAAAGGTGTTCATAAAGGTGCGAGCCGTCCCTAAGTTTACGGACACATTTACGAATTAATACCCTAGCTAAGCTCCCATCAATTTAACAGTCCCCGAGCACTATTATTTTTGAAGAATTAATGTTCCCGCATCTAAAAAAGCTTATCGACGACACATTAATGCCAAAGGTGAGTTACACAGGCCCATGAAACGCAAGCCTGGTCAAGACCTCAGAGTTCAGACAATCGAACACATAGTCTCTAACAACCTTCGCGTTAGCACGCCTCGGGCGCCGTTCTTGTTCACATGGTTTTAGGAATGGCAGTCTTACAGTCCCCACTTTTTAGCTCTAATCACCAAAACGATAAACAAAAGAAAATCAAATAAGTGCTGATTTAGAACAGAATCCTCTACAGCTGGCACACTATAGTAAAATTGAAAGTAGCTGAGTGGCATCTTTCTGGTTACACTGATGCGCGCACATCACACAGAATTTTCGAGATCCCATTTGTGTGCAGTTATCATTGCGTCATATACCCGTACATCGGCTGCCCAAATGTACACACAATCTCACTAGGGAAATACTTTTCGGCTCCGCATTTCTTACAGCGGGACCCAGTGGGTCCAGCACCTGGAATTGATATAACAGGGCGTGTTGCCATTCTTGTCAAAGTGAACTTACGAGTTATGTGGTTCGCCTGTATTTGGAAACGGGTAGGAAGGCGGTTCATATCTATGCCTACAATGAGCAGAAGCCGTATTCATGAAGCGAAGGTAAGTCGTTGTCCCAAACAAATCGTCGTCTTAGTACTTATAAAGTGGTGTCCAGACTGCGGAGGCTGCTTTACCCCTTGAGATCGTAATTAAAAAAACAGTAACAAAGTAACCCTAACCCTGACAAAGATCCCATGGGGTAAAGCAATATCTGCGGTGTCTGAACAGAGCGTCATAACTCAGGAGACAAGCCGTTCTTCCTTTATCACCCCTTTTTGCCCGCAAGCAACGACTTACAATAGCTTCATGAATACGGCTCAAGAGGTAAAACAAACCCTGGGGTGCAGATGTAACCCTGGTTCATAACTACGGCCCTAGGTCCGGCTCCAACAAGTCATCAGTGTGATGTGTACTAAATAGGGCTCAATTCGCATGAACTCCAAATAAATTACAAGTTTATCGCGGCAATGCAAGGTTCAGAAAATATGATGTTACGCATTTTCTTCCGTTTCCGTCTTTCTTAAGTGGATTTCTCCGCTGTCACGACAAGTAGACATTGCAGCACAGCTAGCAGCGTTATTTTCCACGCGTAGCCCTAAATCTAAAAACTAACATCGCGCTTCTGACGCTAGGCATGGTAAAGACGATAGGTGACCTTACTCTCGACCTCGTGCGTGTGTCCTGTCCACAAAAGAAGGGTAGGGGCTGGGGACTGGAGATGAACGGCACAACACCTTTACAGGTCATTTCTCGAACAGGGAGTTAGGGTTAAGCACCGAGCTCTCCATGACGCCATAGCACAGCGGCCGCTACGCAAACGGACCCAAAAGTACATGAACACCACTCCTGCTAAGGCAAATGTGACAACGTGCCAAGACGTATTCTGAGGACAAAGCGAACCGCTTCTGGTTGGGCAGACTAACCCTGACTTACGTGCGTCCGTCCCATGAACCATGGCAAAACACTGGCAACAAACAGTTTGGTCGTCTGCCAGGCAGTCGCCATGGTCACGCAGCTACTTGACCTTGGCACTGGTCTGCAACAGTGTGTCCCCTCGCGCTCTTTAGGACATGCGTCTCTGTCTCTCTCTGTTGGAATCTCGCCCTCCGTCCCCATGACCGCTGCATCGCCGGGATTTTCCTGGTTTGTCTTTCCCAGGCGGCACTCCGCGTCACTTATTGACCAGGCGCCGTGTTGACGTCACCAGCCACGCAACGGCAGACGAGAATTGGTCCTGCGTGCTTTGCGTGCGTGGATGCAAGCACGTTGCCTCTCGTGCACACGTACGCGCATGAGGACAGGTTTTGAATGCACACGTACCCGTAGGAGGAAGGGTTTTGAATGCACATGCAGAGGACATGGTCTGAAGGAAAAAAAATAATATGGAGGCGTTGGGGGGGGGGGGCAAATCTGTTCTTACAGTTCAAATATAAACCTGATCATGGCTGAAAATGTGAATGCATTTATGGTGGGGTGAAGGGTAGAGAAAATGTCCATGCTATTCGATCACACTGAAAAATCACCGTGAAAAAATTAAAACGCACCTTATCAGTGTGAGGCATTTCCATCTCGCACATACATATAGTGGTGACTGGCAGACGGTCACAGAGTGACTTCCGAGTGAGAGCTAATCTACCGACTACTTGGAAGTGTGTGCGGGCATTACGCCAAACTGTGCGTGCTGCAGTATGTACTGTAGTCACGCCACTATCTTTTGTGCAAGCGTCTGTAAAATAATACATCAAGCTTCTTTAACACCACCTTTGGCTGTGCATTTTCTTTCTTTCCTTCTTCTTGGGCGTCATCCAATCTTTGTTTCTTTCCACATCTTAATCGTTCGTAAAAAATGAAAAATTGTCTTTATGTTCGGAGGCCTACATCTGATGGCTGCGGTTCCTTTCATCATCGTGATTAATCGAACTGTCTGGCTCCTGCCGACACCAAAGCATTAAACTACGCTTATTCGGAACATGCAATACCACTGATCATTGTGCAAACTCTCAACACATGAACCCTGGGTTTTGGAGGCTAAAATTTACAGGTTAGTTTTATATCGCCTATATCTACAAAACAACGCAAACCATTCAGGTTGGTCTTTAAAGTGCTTTAATGCTCCTGAACAGCTTCTTCTGGCAAACTAAAGTTTTCTGCTCTCTGCTGATGGAACACGACTGGTTTCTAACTTATCCTAACCTGATTATATCTATGTGTCGCCGTGTGTGTGTTCATGTTGATGACAATATCTCGGGTCAATGAATAACTTAAGGAAAGACAGTGTCAAAAATACTTCCTGGTGACATCTATCACTTTCATGTAGATGTTTCGCTGGATAGAGCTACTATGCAAAAGCTGCAAGTGTTGTGGGTGGGTGGGACTTGCACACTGTTGACCCTACGAAGACGATGTCAGCATGCTAAGTTCACCAACGGCAGACATAGCTTTCGCACTGGAAACGACCGAGGTGGTCAGCAAGAGGAGCAAAGAACACTTTGCGGCACTCGGTACAAACACCTATCACGGCGATAAGCATATCTACGTGAGAAGCCCCATGGTCATCCGTGAAGTTCACTGATTAACATCTTTCCAGGCATATCGGGTCTTTTTCTTATCCTTACAATCTGATACGCGTTGACAACTACTTTTTTGTATCCTTATAGTTATTCTCCTTAAATGCGTTTATAGTTCCTTTTTACAAAGAGTTTCTCATCTAATCAAATATATAGATATAATTTCGTTAAACGCATTTCCCAATTAAGTATCCAATCCACAAGTAATGTAAGTCTTTGAAGCTGCAACAGGTTTCACACATAATAAGCACGTCAGGCGTAGAGATTTACGCAGAAAGGACAGGGGATGCTCATTGCTGATGCACAGTGACTAGACACCAAGGACGTGGGGGAGAGAAACTGAAACTGGACATGACAAACTTTGCTCCCGTTGTCAAAGTGAACTTACGAGTCATGACCTTAGATTACTGGGGCAACCGAAACCATGCAGGCTTGATATCGGCCGCTCCCGCGCATTTCAACACTTTCAAGTATGCTTGCTGTCGCTCCTGTTGCAGCTGCTCCCGCTGTCGGACCACCCGAGGTAGTCTTGTTTTAACCTGCGAGTGTTTTCTTTTAACCAGACGCCAGACCCCAGGGCCGGGTTGCATGTGAGGTCTTGAAAATCACCGGTTTCAAGTGCAAGTCGACTTTGCTAAGTTTGGTCTGGGTTACCACTTAAAACCGGCAAATCATTAATAAGATCTCACATCAGCCGCCTCCTTTTGGAAGTCAAGCCGAAAAATTTGGGCTTATCGTCGTCCATCTGAAGACTTCAACTACAAGACTAGCCCCGACAGGGGACCGACGACCAGCAGGAACACGACATTTTTAGTCGTCAACTGACTTGCACAACTGAAGGGGACGCCAAGATCAACAGATCTCAGCGTCTGGACCGCGGGCTGTACAGAGTGATTTTCTCCTGTCCACTTGACAAAATACTTAAAGATGCTAGTAACTAAGCCCTGCCCTACCTCCCAGTTCAACTCTGCAGTCCGCTTTTTATTTTGCATTTGGAATAGTTAGTTTATCTTGCGGGATTGATGGTAATTTAAACTATATCATAGTCGCGTCTGTATTGATAGAATTTGTATTTATATTTTATTCTTTGCGAAGTCGTTATTGCATGTGTGCGTGCGTGTGACTATTGCCCTCGTAAAAAGGGCTGGATTTGGGGCTGGGCTAGGGCAAGTTTAATACGAACAGTCGGAAGTCGAACTTTCCCACCGAGACCCGGTAAACTATGGGACAACACCACGATTTACACACAAGGAACAATTGTACCTTTTGTTAACCCAAACCATCATTTGTTAAATCCGATCCAGAAATATAAACAATAAGACTATAAAATTCGCGAAAACTGATTTTGCGCTTACGCAAGCGTAAAGTTTGTTGCGAAATAAATTCTTCAGCTTGCGCTGTTAAGCCGAACGCCCATTCGCTTTCATGCCCACACTTCCTGCGTCCTATCGGTAATGTGACCCATCAGACTAATCTTGAAACGCTTAAAATTGCTACAACAAAGAAAAATTCCAGAAAAGGGAGAGTAAACGCGACTGAATAGACCAAGGAGTAAGCTTTTTGTTGTTGTTGTTGTTGTTGTTGTTTTTAGTAGGGATGGGGAGAAGAGAGACATCAACCAATAGCCGGCAACTATCGTAGGGATGGGGAGAAGAGAGACATCAACCAACAGCCGGCAACTATCAGATTATAAACTTGTTAAATCCGCATGACACGAAAACTCAGAGGCTGTCAAGAAAGTCGCGTTCTTCTTTTCTGAATATTCTTTTTCACGTGCCTTACAGACTGAAAGATTCAATAAAATCAATGAGTGGAACTGCCGATGTGAATAATCCAAAGAGGAGATTATCGACTCGATCGATAACTCTATTACAGGCTCAAGATGGTTACTACACCAAGGACATTGTTGACAGTTCTACTGAAATCAAAAATAAATGTTCTTCGTGTTTGGTCCAGCAAAATACAGAAAGTCGTGGTAAAGTTTTGACAAAAGTAAAAGTACTGCACGACACTAACTTACCTGCTTCAACGCTGCAATCATGATTCTTCTCTTAGTAATAGTCTTTCACAATCTGAGTTCTTGGTCCTGTCGATATTCAAACTACCAGCCCTTGCCTATCAGCATAACACATACAGGTAGGAAACTACGCAAATTATATTCTGTGGAAACCAAATTGCCACTGACACTAGTTCACAGCTGCCAAGAGTTGCTGCAAGCCGATCTCCCTAGCGGACGCAATGGTGAACTTCTACGAAAGACAGCATGACTTAGTATGAGTGATCAGAAACAGAAGACGCGGGGTGTATGTAGTGCTCACTAAACAGGCGTATGTAGCGACGGTCTCCAAAGATTGCGTTCATTTCCAGAAACACGAAACAATGGCCAGCTCTATCTGCATGAACCTCTGATTGTCTCAAAGTTACTATGTGAACGCAGAACCTGCCGAGAGTTGGAGACAGGGGAAAGGGATGGACGAAGCTGGCAGTAAATATTACAAAAAACATTAAGTTTACGTGTGCTTGGGCTGACAGGGCATGGCAACAAGGCGTTTGAAAGCCATCACTTCTTGGACGTTTTGGTAAACACGGCTCGGAAAAAAAAACAAATTGCTTTCTGCGATGGTGGTGCCACTTGCGTGCAGTTCATTCAATATAATGGCGCGAGAATGCTTTCGCCGCGTGAACGCGTATTCTTCAATGCACCACGTCCGTTAAACATATCACACAGCGAGGAGTCTTTTACGCTTCCAGATAATGCGCCAATTCCTCTGCAACTGCACGTCTGACCTCCCTATTCCCCCCTCACCCTTATAACCTCTCCCATTCTTCTGAAGCTGCTACGCTTCAGGATACACGTACAGGCTCGCCCACAGGAGGCAGGAAGGAAAGACAGATGAAACAGGTCAGACGACGGAATCTCGACTACGCCGCACCCTGCCGTCACCGACCACACCATGGACCGTTGGTGTCATAGAACTGCGGGCTTTCCGCTACACAGGGCGATTATAATTTATCTTCCCTTTGTTTTCCTTCAGAGTTTAGAAGCCGTTACCGGAAAACGTATTCCCTGATACACCCACGCACGTCGCACACCACCATCCAATGTACACTAAATTTCTGACAAAAGAGATATGGCGGATGTAGTTTTTACGCAGATTTTTTTTTTTAAGTTTTGCAAGATGTGCAGAAACAATCCCGTACAGCGCTGACTTCACCTTTAATTACAAATTCTGATTATCACTGTATTCATAATTATATTTTAATTATACAGAACATATAGTTTTCTATCATACCTGGAAATCTGGCATTTTGTTCTGAGGGTGGTGTTACAAGCAAAATAAATTGTGCTCCAGCAACTGAAGACTGCATGCTAGTACAAATAAATTAGGAGGAATGTGTGGATGTATTCACACAAGATCCAGATGTCTCTGTGTAGCTTCTTCCATTTAAATGTCTCTCAGCATTTAGCAGCATGTATATGCCATTGTTTGGGAGACAGCACTTTCTACTGTTCCTCATCATTTAACTAATAAATAGAAGGGTTTCTACTTTTTTTTTACATTACATAACCTCTGTTCTCCTTTTGGTTTATCATCATAAAGCTTTTAAATAACCTTATCAGTGGCTGTATAAGTTAACAAAGAGCTGTTTGCGGTCTTGATGGTAGTCCCTGCCTGCACCAGGTTTTCTCTCCAGTCTTCCTAACACTGATAACAAGAGATGTACCTGCTACCTGAGCTGTAACCTAAGGCCTTCACTTTGCTTTCCCACACTGGTAAAAGTAGGCAAAAACATAAACTCTCTTGCTCAGCAAGAAGTGATTGGCTCACCAAGGAATATAAAACTGAGCATGTAACTTTGTTTGAGACCCTTATCCATATTCCCCCTGCTATATACAGCATAATCATACTAAAGCAATAATTCTGAAAAATCCATGAACTCAATGTGTATACTTTTTGTGTTAAATTTAAATCATTTGATTGTAACTAAGAAAATGTGTTTATAAAGACTTTGCTACAAAACTTTGATTATAGACCAGGAAATTCCCATACAGTGTCTATCTTAAAAACAGATCAATAGGACAAATATTCAAACAATCATTTACTTACATGTACAATTATGTCTAAAACAAAGCTCTTGGGTTGTACACAGAAGTCATTATGTTTTGTTGTTGACTTTACTGACAGCATCTGGTGCCTATGTCCACATTAATCTCTGAAGTAAGAGATTCTGAGTATTGTGCCATACAATTTTGAACCAGAGTGCAGCAAGGAAGTGGAGAAGACTGACATCAAAGAGAATAAATTTCTTGTCAAATTAAATAGCATCTCCTTTGTTATGAACTAAGGTCAGTTTATCTTCCTTCACAAATGAACACATGGTGGCCTCTGAGAACTGATGAATGGTTGTGCTTTAGACATGACTGAAAGAAAATGGTTTATCTAAAGCCTGACATTTTGAGCAAAAACAATTCAGAACATCGGAGTGTATCATTTAATCCCAACTTGACATCTCACTTGACTTTTCTTTAAGTCCTTGAAAGTATCACATTCACAAGGTCTAGGGGATTAGAAGTTTCAAGGTCCTTAACAGTCTATCACTGCACATTTTATTTTCCTAATAAACTTATGTCAAGTTTACAAGGTACCAGTTTGTTAACTAGTTCTTTCTAGACTTGATTATGCCAGCTCTCTATCTGAGAGAGAATATAATTATTTTGAACCATTCCCATATCAATTGTATTCTATACTGATGGCCTGGTAATGCAAATAACTGACAAACTACAGAAAGTTCAGAATGTAATGTGCACCTAGAGAAATAAAGAAAATAATGATGTCATAGCCCTTATACCTATATGCTCCACTATCTACCTATTCAAGCCTACACTGATTATGGGTAGACTGCAATATATCAGAGCTTCCTCTGTGGCTCCTTCCCTGCCTCCCTACCTAATATGCTCACTGTCTACTCTCCATCCAGATCATTTGTTACTCAGAAGACAACACTATCCTACATATGCCAAAAGTTCACACAAAACGTTTGGCAAGTGAGTCTTCTCTTACGCTGGACCAACACTATGAAACTTGTTACCATTCAAACCACTCTGCCTTTTCCAAGTTTCAAAAGAGCATTAAATACTTTCTTGTTCTGGAAATACCTCATGCAAATACCTCAATGCAGTTCTGTGTAGCCCAGGGTTAAGATGTTGTGAGTACTATTATCATACACTCTTCCCCTATCAATTGCATTCCATGTTTATGGTCTTGTAATGTGAAGCGTGAAGAGCTTACCCACATGCTGGGATTCCATGCTATACAGACATCCTCATTAGTAGTAGTAGTAATTACAAGCGAAACTATATACAGATCTATTTTGACAGCACACCCACATCTGATTCCTAAAGGATATTCTAACACTATATAAAATGATGGGTTCCTTCAGTGGTAACTGAAAATGTTTACAGTAACTGGGTATGGTTTTTTTATGAATAACATAAACTAGCATATTCCTCCAAAGATAAAATTTATTTTACATCTGGACTAGTACTGGCCTTTTTTAAATTTGTTTGACATCACTATACTTGTGCTGATCTTCTGTGCACTTATAAATGTAATTTGGAAAGGAGCAGATATTGATCAACTTCACACAGAGGAAACAGGGCTTTACAACCACACCATTATATGTTAACCCAGCAGTAAAATGGTTTGGTGGGAGGGAGACGGTGTTTCCCCTTTAGTAAATATCGGCACAATTAAACATAAAGGAATAATAAGTGTACCATAAGACAAGTACTGTTTATGCTGCTGTACTTTACTTTCAAAACATTCAGTACAAAGAACAGCAGCATAAACAGCACTCTCCATTAGCTGAAAAAAAATGTGCATGTGCGATGGTTAAAAACGTTTTACAATATCTACTGTGTGCATAACTGCTTTGTTTAAAGTAACAATAACAGAAATTCATTGTTGTTTCTAGAATTCCTACCACAAGCATAGAACTAATAAAAAAGAACCAAAACTCCTCTGACTAAAAGATGTTCCTTATTTTATTTTCATATATTTTACTGGCCAGTTCTTAAAGACCAACCTGAATGGTTTTCGAAGTTTTCATATATCGGTAGACACAGGCGATATAAACCTAACCTGTACATTTTAGCTTCCAAAACTCATCCATTAATTGATTATCCACTACGATTCTCACTTACGATAAACAAGCGCCGCTAACAGTGTAGTACATCATACTAGTGCACCATTCACAACATTGGCAGCCGTCAACACCAAACAGAGAGAGAGAATGAGCAACAGTTTGGGTTATTTGGATGCTGAAAGTCTGCATTTCTCATGGTTCTGAAAAACTACTACTTCAGCACGAGAAAAGCAGACTTCAACGTCCGAATAATCCCAACTGGCACTCCTCTCTCTCTGTTTAGTATTGACGGCTGTCGATGTGAATGGTGCACTATCGTGACGTAGTACACTGTTTACGGCACTTGTTGATCGCAGGTGCGAATCGCGTACTTTGGTAGCGGATAATTAACGGGTGGGTTTTGGAGGCTGCAATTTACAAGTTAGCTTTACATCACCTATATCTATCGATATCTGCAAAAACTGCAAACCATTCAGGTTGGTCTTTAACAATTTTATGCTTAAGTGCATTTTAAAAAAGATGCAGCTATGAGAATTTAGAGCTGGCCAAGGAAAGCTATATTTTGGTTGCTGATATAGCAACAGATTTTCACTACATGAAATTTAATCTCACTAAGCTTGCTATTCTTAGTGAATTATTTACAAGTGCAAGTTTGCTTTTTAGCATCTGTTGACTTCTGGAATCCAGGTACATCAATTTATAATAAAGTATACAAATTTGTAAATGAAGTTGTGTATGCATTCATAAAGAAAAATGCATAGCAACAGTTTTCACACTAGTTGGGATTACAATTTCCAAGCCAACTGTGACTTAACATCCAAAGAATGTCAGGGTTTATTATGCATCTACGTTATTGATATGCACATCATGTAAAATATGCTGATTTTCCAATTGATAACTGGCATTCTTTCTGATGATAATAACATGTCTGCAAAGTATGACTCAGTGTACAACACAGCACTTCATACAACACTTCAAGCTGAATTCCAACAAGTCCCCTTGACATTAAGTCTGGGCTGCATGAGCAGTGGCACCTCTTTTACCACACATAATGTCCATTTATCTGCTGCAAGTTAAGGGCACTTAAATGTATGGCACAGTCCCTGCAATCTGGCCCAGGTAAAGAAAGCTGAAATGCTGCACTGCGAAGGATGCCTGCTGCCACTGTGCACAACAATGCGCAGCATCCCTTGGACTCCAATCCAAGTATCAGCCTGGTCTGACATTGTTGCACTGAGACAACGCTGACTTACTATTTACCTGTATGCACCTAGCCAAGCACGAAAAACACATCATCATCTTACAGTGCTGTGAAATCGAAGGCACAGCATCTGTGTACAATCACTTAGCCAACGACAGTTAAATATGGCCACTATGTAATGGTATTTGTAGTTGCTGCGATCGAATAATAAATCTCCCAATTTCGAAACTAGCTCTGTTGCGTTTATCTGTGTAAAATTCCTTACTCGAACAACCAAATATGGCCAATATTTAACAGATATTTGTACATGCTGCTATCAAATAGTGACATCTCTCACGTTCGCGAAACTAGCTCTGTGGTATAAATGCCGGCGCCTATGAATGTGACACTGGTTGGAACTAGCTAGAACAACCCTACCGGTACAGTGACACCGCGTCTGTCCTTTTCTTATCGATAAAGGGTGTCTATTGATCACGGCTAGCTTCTCTAAAGCAGTATTTCGGAATTAAACAGCATTATATCAGTATGTGTTCCTGATTCGCCTGCGGAACAGCCATCGCTGAGTAGTTATTTCGAGTTAGCTCCCATATTCTACAGTGAATGATTTTACAGAAAGAAAAGTTGGTTTATTCAAAAGATAAAGACTTTCAAATAAAGTTAATCTAATAGTCTTGATAACGATGAGAAAATCATTCGCACAAACAGACACTACTGCTGGGTTAGGGCTTGTCAAGTTTTCAAACAATAGAAGCACTGCCTAACTTAGCCGACACAGCGCACGGGTGGCAAAGTGAAGCCACACATATGTGGACCCTGTCATAATCAGTTGATTAATGTATTTGAAAAACTGTTTTTGGATTAGTAAAATACCTCTTTTTTCATTTAAATATATTCACTAGATGCCGGACGATACATAATACCAAAATAACTAGTGTTTTAATTCCTCCACCCTTGTAAGACATAATCACTTTCAACCCCACTGCGAGAATGTAAGTACAAACAAAATATAACTTACCTGATGTGGCCAAAACCCGTTGTTTTAAACTGTAGATGTAGACTTCGCCTCTTATAACCCAAAATTGTTAAATCCTGTAACACTCTGCCTTGTATTTCATCACAATGTCGACAAGAGGCACACCGGCAACTACTGCCCAGTACGCGGCCAGCCACTGTCTTCTAGCTTCACGTGGTGACCTCTGGAGGTCGAATGTCACAACAATGTCATGACGCTCGGTTAGAGGATGGTCTCGATGCTTTGAATGCTTGCGGCAGCGTACTCAGTATATGTGGCTGTATGCGATCTCTTGTGGAGGTACGGTTTCGGGTTATCGAAAGCAGCGCCACAAAAAAACGATTTATCGCTAAAGAGAAATTCTGCAGTTAGGCGACGCAGATAAAAATAGATGACCTCTACCTTTTCGCTCACTTCAGACTGAAAAACCCCCCCAAACGACCCAAAAGATTCTCCCTAAATCTTTATTTGCCTTTTTCTGTTGACTCCCGTATCCTCGGACAAGGACGGAGCAATGTCAATGTCGTCCGCGCTTTGTGGGCGCAGCCATCTTGAATATTTTCCAATGAAAATTACCCGACCATTCGCCAGCGACGGTGCAGCGAGGATGGAGTTGGCGCACGCATGCACCGCGTGCTGGAACTGATGAGCCAGCTGACGGTTAGAGATCGAAAGGTCGATCTAAGCAATCACTGTCTTCAACTCTATAAGCAGGGATTTCAGGCTTAGAAGAGACGGGTAGATAAGGGGTAGACAAAAACAGTGTACCGCCTTAGAAGTACGAATTATGCATAGGTGTAACCAGTTGTATACGCATACCTTTACACAACGTCTGCTCACTTTAACAACCGTATGTGGAGCACTCTCGTTAGACAATCTTTTTTTGTTTGGTGAATGAGTTTAATTGTTACTATTTATTTATTTTGCAACCATTTTCTTCTTAACTTCTCTTGTATGTTTTTCTCTGTGTCTCAGTAAACGCCAAACAGTCAAAGCGAAATGCCGAAAGTGCGCCTTGAAAAAAAAATGAAATAAGTAACAAACAGCGAATAACAAAATGTAAAAACATATCACGCAATAGCTGCATGTTAACTCGTTCATTATGAAGAGTTCGATCATATTTCTCATTATGAAATTGAAAAATCGATGAAGCCTATATCACTACACTAATATTAACATTATGTATAGATATAATATGAGTATGTTTTAAAGATGAAGATGAAACCGTTTCATGAGGAAAAGAAAAAAATACAGAACGAAATAAAGGAAGGAAGGAAAACAAATCACGGGGAGGACTATTGAACATTTTTGTGGAGAAAGGGAAGTAAATCCTATGGGATGAAGAGGTGAGCAGCATCACGTACAGACTTCTATGATAAGTCTGTGGGCAACACCCTCTCTGGGAATGAAGATCGGAGGCGAAGACGAGACAAACAGAATGGAAGTTGTTGTTTGTATTATTATTTACTGTTCTCCTGTAAGTGTAGTTCAAAATTTTGTCTTCAGAGTGATGTGGCAGGAACACGGCGAATACGATGGTGTTTGGAGCGCGAATCTGTTGCCATTTTCACAGTCGGGGAAGCGGATAGCCGAGTGGTTAGACTTCTAGCCTCCGATTAGGGAGGCGTCGGCTCAATATCCATGTGGTGAAACGAACTCCCCGCTCCCCTCCTCCCCCCCCCCCAGGTGTTAAGAATGGGTACCTGACTCCATAAGCGGGTTAGGAAAAGGTAAAGAAACGAGAGGGAAATGGGCACCGTCCCCACAAAAACATCTGGTCCCGAGAAAAGGGGGGTTTATAACACCTCACACCTCCTCAGTGCCCTAAAAGCAAAACGTTTATAGCGTGTAGTTACCCCATCACCCCTCTGTGTGTGTGTGAGTGAGAGAGAGTAATTATGATTTTAATGATGGTGATATAGCACCTGTTTACAGGGCCGGTTGCATTGCCGTGATATAATAAACTGATATAGGTGGAAAACACCATTCCACTCCCCCTCTCTCCTTGAATGATGGTGAATGAATTGTAAGACGCATTTGATGCCGACTGATAAGTGTGTAATCGTGCGACTTCACATATGGTAAGCGCCTTAAGGCCGCCTTTTGTTGGTGGGATAAGACACTCTATAAATAAACATTTATTACTTGTTATCGTTATTATTCGCCCCTATGCTGACTCGTTGCACGCTTTTGTTTGCGTGGGGAAGGGGCAATAATATACTTGGCACGGGCTCAAAAGAATCTCAATATCTGGGTCGGCAAGGGGGTATAATTTTGCGCATGTCTCGCCAGCACTGAAAGGGTGCTCGGTTGTTTATAAACATCTTATATTCTTGTCATCTTAGCCTAATTTTAACTATGCAGTCTTCAGCTAACGACGAGATCAATGATGCATCTAGGTCATGACTCATAGGTAAACAGCAATCTCTCTCGTCGGACAACGCAGTCGGTGACATGGCAATAGGTGGAGAATTGGCATTTCACCCCGAGGCTACATTACGGATAAGTAGACTAGAGAGAGGATATACCGTAAAGTACACATAATAAAGTAATAGTTTACTTGTAATTGATCTTCTGTGACAATGACTCGCATTGTCAAGCTTTCCCCCTCCCCCTCTCCCTTCCCGGAGATGGGAAGCGTTTCAAAAGTCTAAACTATTATATACCTGTTATCGTCTGCCCGACAAAGAAACTTTTCATGCAGTCTAAAATAGCACCAAGAAATATGCATTCAAATTAATATTAAGGTATGTTTTCAACAAGATGCAGATTTTGAAATACAACAACGGTGTTGATGAATCGATTAAATGGATGCGTTGATTAATAATGTGTAATTTAAAAAAATAGCGTCGCATATATCCTCACATGTTAAAAATAGAAGACACTTTTTCTGATCTTTTCTAAAATTTTCTTCCAAAGTATACAAATTTAAAGCAGCTTTGGTACATCTCAAAGGTTTTATAGAAATCTATGGGAGTGTAGAGGGGATACTCCTGAAGGTCCGCGCCGATAGGCACCGAGAGCCCAAACCAGTCATCACCAGGCTACTGGCCACCATCACCCCTGACCCCAACACCATATCGAGCCACCCAGCTACAGACGGACACAAGAAATAAAAACAGATAAGAAAAAGGAGAAAATTAACTCTGAAAGGAAATATGTCGTAAGATTACGCGGTCATGGGCGATGTTTGGTGGGTGTGCGTTGCTCCGAGGCAAATTTTGTGTGCTTATTTTCAGTTATATATTACCGCCACGCCGACGAAATTGCGACACTTTTGTAACACACAGAACACGCGAGTGAACAAGCAAGCAAACAAAGAACTAAAGCTCCCTCGCATTACGTTCTACATGGGCTACAGAAAAATCTAAATCTCACAAGCAACAGCAATTTGTTATTGTTCTTTCTGTTGGTTTTTTTAACAGCTAAGAGAAGATAATCGAGATAACCAGCATAGCGCCATCTCTTAAAACACAGGTAAACATGAAAAGGAAAGGCAGCCAACAGACGAAAACGTGGACAGATAATCGCCAGTCGTTAAACAATAACAGGATGTCGCACGGGGCGAGAAACGAGGGGCGAGGGGGATGGCCTCTGGCCTTTGTAATTCTGAACCACCGGCTTGGCACACGCGAGGACCACTGCGCCAAGACCAAAGGCAAATCGAGAAGACGGCGGATTATTTTGAGGAACAAGAGATTTTCGTCTGATCCTTCTTAAAAAGAAAGATATCGATCTTGAATTTGGGGTCCTTGCTAGATTTTTCTTTATTTCTTTTTTTTTTTTTTTGAGAGGAGGGGATCTGTGGGGAGTTTTCCAGTAGACCCTGTGGGTTCTCCAGACTAACATAACTGTTTTGAATATCAATGTGAAGTAAAATGAATATAACTATAGAAGATTATTTGCCATGCATGCTTACATGCTTCCGTACACGTGTGAAAAAACTAGCGCGTGCACATGCACGCTTGTTCATTCACCCACTCACCAATAAGCATAGATGATCCCTTTCATTTTTATGTAAAAAGAAAAGAAAAATGTGCTATCACTATGAACTGGCATGAAACACAATAAAACCTTTCTGGTGGTAGTTCACTTTGGTGGAGGTGAGCGAATTTATTAAGGGAAAGGTAAAATGCTAGTCATGGTCAATGATTAAAATAACAGTGTGATGGAAACCATCGTCATAAAATACCAGAAAATGCCAATAAGTAAGAAAAAAGAAGACACTGTTTATCAATATTTTTCCTTCTTCAGATCTCTATTATTAATTATTATTTTTTGTTGCATACTCTCTACAAGTGTTCTTTGAAACTGATTACTTTAGGATGGAAAAGTGCTTCCACCTGAAGGCGATTGCGCACGATTTGACGCTGTAAGTACATGTAGGTTATATGTCTCGCATGTCCACAGAATGTGAACCGTTATCAGATTAGGAGGCGTAGATACAACCTTCTTATTGCCGTCGTTGTCGTCGTCCTCCTCGATCCTTATAGTCCTTAGTGACCATGGCAATGATTACTATTGCTGTTACTGCTGTCGTTGATGAAGCCGCAGCGGCTGATGTTAAGTAAAGCATGTGCTTGTACAAGTAAGCGAGAGACCAAAAGGAAGGCAGAGAAATCTCAATCGTTTTGGTATTCATTGCCGTCTTCTAGTGCTTCCTTCTGGACCATCCCATCCAGGCATTTAAATTGACCTTTTCTGGGGGGATACTATTTTTGACAGGCTGGGCCTGGGCAGTTGGTCAACGAAATTCCACGGACATCACTCCCAACTAGGGCACAGCATTTTAATAGGGGGCTCTTTGTCCACCGCTGTTTGCCTTAGAGACGGAGGCAAATGTGACATCGCGCGCCCACTTTCAGGGAAGGAACAGCACTGCCAATAACACCCCACTCCCTCCAGCATCCTTCCCTCCGTTTGCTACCACCCCACCCCCTAACCTCACCTCCATCAAACCGCCAACAAAACGGCCGCAAGGTCTTTGGGACAGTCATTGCTGCCGCTTCCAGAGTCACTTGCTGTCCTAAAGTTCGCGCGTAGAAAGTTGAGTGTTCCTGCGAGTCTGTGCGAGCTCCCATGGCAGTCCTGTGGATTTTGTGCGTCCTGATAAATATGGGAATTGGTAAGCATCTGATTTCTGCTGTCCATGGATTCAAGTCCTTTCCTCGGTCTATGTTCTACATTTTTAGTTCCTTCTTTGCCATTGTCATGTCGCGCGCTATACTTCTTGAGTTTTTTTATTTGCTTAATTGTTTGAATGTTGTTATATAATTTGGAGATACAGATTTTTTTAATTTAAGATTAAATGCGACCTTACAATGTATAGTTCTAGCCTAAAGATTAAATACAACCAGAAAATATATAGTCATAGCCTAAAGCCATGATAAGTATGGGCGCAGTCTGTGTGCATTTGTTTAAATTCTACCTACCTAAAAAGGTTTCATAATTAGGTATGTGCGAAATGTGTGCGCGTGCGTGTGTGCGTTCGTGCGCTGCGCGCGCGCGCGCCCATTAACGATTTAGCAATTCCGTATAGTCTAAAACAATAGGCAAAGTAAGGCTGATAAGGCTATGCTAAAATGGCATCTAAAACAAAATTTATCAAAAGCCTCATCACAAAGGGTTTAAGTATATTAACAAATGTATATTGTAAAGTTCTCCGATACAGCATTAGTGTTATGTTCTAAGCGTTAATGAAGTACATGAACAATATGAACGGTAAAATTGTAAACAAAGCCTTATAAAATTGTACAACATATAGATCATATGGAACGATAGCCAGACTGAAACTTGTAGCCTCAAACTCCAGATGTTTCTTGAACAAGTGTGTTAAAACGCCGCTTTAAAAACCCTGCTGTCTGTTGATGGCGTTTGAAATAAGGAAGGGATTAACTAAATATAGTTTTTGAAATTTTATTTTTGTTGTTATTTTGGTAGGAGTTCGTTTTGTTTTGTTTTGATTTGTTTTTTGTTTTTTTGTTTGTTTTCTTTTTTTTTTTGAAACGGTTGACATTTTTTGAAAGTGTAGACGCAACGGAAGTACATGTATACATTTCTGTGCGACCCTTGTAATTTGCGATTGTTGATTGGGTGCTTATTGAATGTTTGTTATCGTAAGGTCAAACGTAAGTATTCAAAATCAAAATTGTTACTAAACATCCAATAATTTCGTGCTCACGATGTTATGGGTGCGCACTGTAGACATGGCTTTGTGTGTGTGTTTGCGTGGAGTTATAATGCCTGTTATGTGTGCGTCCAAGGGAATTCAACCCAGACGCCAAGTGTCTTAAAATACTGCCGGTTGAGTAATGCCAATGTATTTGGTGTGCTAATTAACATCAAAAAAGAAAAGAGCAGGCAGCTGGGTGACCCGCTTCCAGGCGCACGTCACTCATTGTCTTAACTCCGTGAACCGAAAATCTGCACACACGGCATCACAGCAAAAGCAGAGAACTTCAGGTGCAAACCTTGTCCGACCTGGGGCTGCCATGGTGCCAAGTTTACAGTACCTGATGGAAATGGACGCACAACCGCATTAAAGCCAAACAAGGCTTGTTATTGCGAAAGTGTTGTTTCTGCTGTCAGTAAAAACTACTCCCCACAAGGAGTGTCACCAAACAACCAACACTAACATCTTCCGCTTGCAACTGGCTTTTGGCAAACAAAGCTTATGCGGCGGCCACTATTGAAAAGTATTCCCATGTGGACTGTAGGCTTTTTTATGGTTTCCTGACGTTTGACAAGGAACAAAGAATGGCTGGGTAGGGAGAATGCTGGGAGATATTTGTATTGGTATTCAAGAATACAAAGATAAAGAAATTCCAATCTGTACTAACTCATTTATTTCTATCTACCCTTGTATATGCTTGTGCATGGTGTGTGTTGGGGGATGTTTATATATCGCTTGTGTTCTGTTTGTGCTGATCTTTCAGGAACGGTGAACATAGGCAGCACTCAAGAAATGCGCATCGAAGTTATTACTGCTCGAGTCCGAATATTGTGAGACTGTAGATGGATTGGTAGAGTTTTTAAGAAGAATGTATTATTCTCTTTACTTCGATCTGGACATTTTGAATGATATTTCTCGTGGCGCATACAGTTTACTGAGTTTAGGTGTGCCGCCAGGAACATTGTCGAATGTTTGTGTTTAAAATAACATCAAAGCAAACAAACACCTACCGAATACAAAAAAATTAGTCACAAGAGTTTTAACGTTTCATGATGCACTCCCAAAAGAAGGGGAGGCGATAGCCAATGGAGAAGCGGTAAGGTATAGGTTTAGCACTAAGGCCAAAGGTTCATTTTCAACGGATGGGGTGGGGGGTACATGTTTAACCTTTTGTTCCAGCTGACTCTCCCTGTATACGTGCCAGGTGATCTGCAATGCCTCTTCTCTCTCTCTCTCTTTATCAAGACTTTTTAAATGGAGAAAAATACAAACAAAGGAGCGACGACTAAACATTACGAAGAGAAAAAAACCACTTGCGTCGAGTTTTTCAGATTATTTATCCTCTAATCCTTTTTACAGTTTAATCGCACCACCTTCTCACACATTTGACGAGCATAAACCTTTTGGCATTTTCTTTCCTCCAAATGTGCAGTGCGTGTCAAACAAACCAGAAAAAACAAACAGAGAAAGCAAAGGAAGAAAAGATGTTTGTTACGAGCTGTTCTCAAATCCTTCAAGATTTTCCTTGACTCTTGACACCCCCACTTCCACCTCGAAGTCGGGAAGGTGTTGGTGGAAGAAAAGGGACCGAGCACAGCACTGACCACACCTGGCAGGGCCGCGGGAGGGGTTTTGTTGTGTAAGGGAGTTTGTGAGAGGGGATGGTGTATGTTGGCATGGGGAAAGGTCTCATAGGAGGCCGAGACACCCCCGTACCTCATTTTGGTTGTGTGTTTTTCGCTTTGTCTTTGTTTGCTTTTTTCACTTTTACTCTGTTTTATTTCGTTGTCGCTTGATTTTGCTTGTTTTCGAGCATTTTTTGTCCTGTTTAATGTCGTTTTGGTTTTGTTCGCTTTGGGGGGGGGGGATAGTTTTGATTTGTCTTTTACGTTGTTTTATTTTGTTGTTGTTTTGTTTTGGGGGATTTTGTGTCTTCCTTTTGATTTAGTTTAGTTTTGCTTTGTTTTTACTGTTGTTGTTGTTTTTTTACTTTTAAACGGTGGTTTAGTTTTTGCTTTGTATTACTGTTTTTGGGTTTTTTAATTTTTTTTTTAATTTTATTTTATTTGCTTTTAAACGGTGGTTTATTACTTGGGGTGGGCTTTGCTGGATCATCTGAGCGCTTTAGGATGTAGGTACCCTCCCGGATTCTGGGCAGGGGAAAGGAGTGTATGTTTGAGCGACCGCGCACGCCACACACATGGAGACAACCATTCAGCACGCGCACAGTTTCAGATGCTCAGATGCTGGATGACAGGCAGAAGACGTTATAAAATGTCAGCTGCTCTATCAACAAAGGTTTCCTCTGCCTCATCAGTGGCAGACAGGCAGCTTGCGTGCATCGTGCAGTTGCCTCCCTTGAAATATGCGCAGTACGCTCCAAAAATCTTACATATCCCTGTCCAACAGGTGCTGATGCCATGCTGTGTTACTCTCGTATCTCTGTCCAACAGGTGTGGATGCCGTGCTGTGTTACTGGTGCAGTGGGGTGGGTGCAGACAGGGAGTGTGAGCGACATCCTTACGCAGTGAGGACTGGTCCCATCTACATCAACTGCAGGTCGAGGTTCTGCATCACAGCCAAGGTTACAGACGCCAGTGAGTCATTTCTGTCCTTTCATTTTATTTGTTTCTTCTTTCCTTCCTTTTTTTCTTTCTTTCAAATTTCCCTTTTCTTTCAACTCCGCCGTCATATTTGAGTTCATCAGCAGATAATCCACAGGGTCCTACAGTTGCTGTATAAAAACTGACTAGTCTTGGTTGAGTTTGTTTTCTGAACTGTACAGAAATGTTATGCTGTGTAGTCAACATCGCCAAAGGGAAAGCAGAAAGACAGTGGCTTTGCTGAAGAGAGGATGTGTGTCAAGTCTCCTGTCAAGATACTGGTACTTTGAGTCTCATGCAGAGACTGAGAAAAAAATCTTAACCTTTACTAGACTCCCCTCAGTTCGGGAAGAAGTGACTTCGCTAACGACTTAGTTCTAGTTAGCCGTTTTTGAATGCTCTGTCCATTTATTTTCCCTACTGTCAGTGTCCATCCGTGAGGCTTTTACCCTCTTGGTAATAGTTACTGGTGCTCTTCTTCAAGGCGACGAGCTCGACTGCAGTGGGGCTCAGAGCTGTTTGAGACCCCCTCGATCGGAATCTTCTTCGTTTCTTCTTTTGTCGCCTTCCCTCTCTCTCTCTCTCTCTCTCACACACGCACGCACGCACGCCAAAGAAAGAGAGACAAAGATCTTCACACCAATAACTGCGTCCAGAGTGAGTGCACATGAATGCTTAGTCTTCCTGAGTACTCTTCTGGGCATCGTGTCACGCGAAGCTTTATAACGCATGTAAACGTTCCTCTGTTTTCAGACACCGGGGAAGTGCACAGCTTCGCACGACTGTGCGACAATATTCCGCACGGCAACCAGTGCGTACAAGACGCACGGCTGCTGACGTGTTACGAGTCCTGCACGGAAGACCTGTGCAACAACGGCAATCCAGGTCCTCACTACCTAAAGACGATCAACTACGCCAGCAACAGTGACAATAATAACAATAAGGTCATTGACTTTGTCTCCGAGTCAGAGGCAACAAAGAAAGAAGGCAAAGAAATGGATATATCCAGAGGCGGAAACAGGACTTCCGCTAATAACTGGACGTCACTAGGAACTAAGAAACAAGAAAAGTTCTTTGGGAACCCTGATGGCGACATCGCTGACGATGATAATGGGGATACCGGTGGCGTCCATGATCGGCGTCTGAACGGAAAGGAAGACTTGGCTCGGGGCAGGCTGTTCGGAGACTACATTGGTAACGATGCATACGACGATGGTCTAGGAGAAACAGGACCAGGTGCTTCTTCAGGAAGACAAGAATCGGGTGCAGCATCAGTTTCTTCGAAGATGGAGGATTGGGCTTCTGAACATCGTGACCAGGGAAAAGCAGGCAACCTTTTCTCATCAAAGCATTCGAGTTCTCCTGGTGCAAGTAATGACAGAGAGTCCTTCAATGCCTTAAGAAAATCAAGAGAATCACAAGGAATTCCAGAATTCGCAGAACCAACCTCGCCAGTTGTGCTGACGTGGGAACATGAAGAGCGTTTGGAACCTGTCTTTCCCTTGCGGAAAACAGATGGCGATGACTTCTCATTCCAGAAATGGCAAATTTCGAAGAAAAGGTTCCCAGAACTGCACAGTAAGTCATTTGGAAAGGGAGAGGAGTGGATTTTTAATTCAGACCAAATGAATGCACCCCTTTTCAACACTGATTCCATAAGCAGGAAGTTAGCTCCTATGGTGATGGACAAACATCCATCAGCTTATTCTCCCTCGCGAAAACTCCAAGACCAGGTTCAGGTAGAGCAGAATAGTTTCGTCGTGGATGCTACCGAAACGTCTTCAAGTAGCAATCCCAAGTCTTATGATTTGACTTCAACGTTTGGTCCCAGAACTCTCTCCCACGAGGAGCTAAGCAGTAGTTTGCAATCGAAACCAGAATATTTGTATTTGCTTTCACATTTGAGAGACAGGAATGGAAAGGATGATTCAAAATGGATTGCAATGAAAAGCTCTCCTGAAATCTCCACTCCACATCCACCCTACTGGTCTCCCCATCAGAGTCCTCACCCTTCTGTGGCCTCTTACTTTTATTCGAGGAAAACGTTGGCGCCAGTGGTCAATGTACAGAGTCCTTTCGACCGGTCTTTGCTAGCCGTATTGCTTGACTCAGGTCCAACTTCCGTTTCCTCTGGATATATCCCTACAACCACAGCTGATTATCCCCCAAATCTTTCGATTCTTCGATCACCTGATGCTCGAATCTTGTCGCAGCTCCCTCGTGAAGATCCGATCCTCCTGCAGCAATCACTACACATTCCAAAGTCCAATCCACTATTTTCAGCCCATATATCGTCCTTCCCGTATAACAACTCCTTGGCGTCGCACCCAGGCCTTACTAGCGCCCACCGACCGAAGATCGACTCGTACTCAGTTATCCAGACCAAGCAAAGTGAAGATTTTCGCTTCCCTCCGAACGCCGAGAGTCACGGAGGCGAACACTGGGGATCGGAGGACCTGACACCTGACGCTGCCTTTGTGGAGACGGGATACAAGATGGACAGCCTTGATGACATCGTGTCGGCGTTCCGTCAGCATCCAGGTAACAGGTACTCCACCGCAAAGCCCCCACTCCAGTCCTCCCTCTCCTCAGTGACCTCCGCGATCCCAGAAGCTTCAGTGCGGACGCCATCTTTGTTGGAAAACCACACGAGCTTGGATTCATTTGCAGGAAGTGATCAGGGTGATGTGCGCCTTCTGCCTTTAACTACAACCACTGATCAAAGCCCGAACATTTTGATAACCAACAACCAGAAATTGCTCTTGTCAACTGTCAGCATGAATACTACGTCATCGTCGTTGATTGGCACCATTGCCGAAGTTTCATCAGTGACTCCTGAGAACGATGAGCAGTTATTTTCATCGTCTACAGCCGCTGATCAGGGTCTATTGTTACTGGCAATAACAAGCGCCATGAACTCTATCGTAGAAACGAGAGCGAAGCATGGAATATCACCACAGACAAAGTTAAGAGAGGAAAATACGATAACCGAAAGTATACGCAATTTATCAGCGACAGACGACGAATTTAAAGTAGCAAATAACGACAAGTCTGAGTTTCGTAATCTTGAACAGAACGTACCAGACGACGAGACAATCGCAACTATTTTGCCTTTTGTTTCAGACTTTTCGTTAAATTCAGCAACAGGGATTAGTAACTCGCCGTCAACACTTGAAAGCCCGCTTGCTAAACTACATGTCAACCGAGCACCTGTAAATATATCCTCTAGTTTACATACAATCCCTTTACTTGAAGGTCAGTCGGGAAGACAATTGAAAGCCTTTAATACAGAAATATCGCCCATTACATTGGCCCAAGAGGAGTTTACAGAAAAAGTTAAACATGCAAAAGACAATTCACCCATGAATGTAAAAGATAGCAAGAAGGAAGGAAACAAGGGAGCCGATGCGAACATCGTAAATAACTTCCCGGGAAGAGAAGCTGCAGGAATACAGAAACCTTTCAGTGACCACAATATAGTTGGAGTTCTGAAGATCGACGTCTTAAATATGAGCACTCCAAGGCCTTTACAATTGACAATTTCTGATGAACTTATTACTACACTACAGTCGAAGCAAACAGGAGACATAGTAAGCTCACCGCAAATGGTTTCAGACACAAGTGCTACGGTCAACATATCCGGAAATTCTAAAAGTCTTGAGACAACTCAGGCGGTCAATCAATATTTTAGCTCTCAAAGAAGTCTGACAAACAAACAGTACAACAGTTCTAAGGCTACCCAGGTACCTCAACAATTCAGCAGCTTTGATACAAATCAGACTACCCTGCAGCACAATAGCTCTATGAAAACCCAGCAACGCAATAACTATATGACAACCCAACAGCACAACAGATCTAAGACAACCCAGCAACACAGCAGCTATGTGACAACCCAGGACCAGCAGTACAGCAGCTTTGTGACAACCAATACCTTGCCCATGTCTCAGAGGCAGCTGCAGCCACGCCTGGAAACGGCTCAGGTACCATCTGCCAGTCCATCTATCGAAGCATCAAAACGGCAGCCACCACCAGACAGTCTGCAGGAGAGTGCAGGCGATCATTCCTGGTCCACGGGTCAACAAGAGATTGTCAGCAGAGAGCCGCACAAGGAACTGGTCGTTTCTAACTCGGTAGTTAATCAAGGCATTAGTGCCCAGATTCAACCCGATTTCTTGGTCCCAGAATCATCCATAACAAGCAGTACAGGAGAAACACGGGGATCAAGAGCATTCGAAAGTAGCTCACATGAGTTTTCTTACACATTAAGACCAACACCTGACACGATAAAACCAACATACTTCATGGCAACACCAACCCATGACGCTCTGCGGAGCTCTTCGGGACGGATGCGATCATTAGCAGTTGGAGAAAACACACTGGTGTCGCCAGCAGCATTTCAGACGACTTCGAGATTGAAAATCCTCACACAAAGTATCAGCAAGGCGCTGGTCACCTCCTCTCCCAGTACCCTGACCTCTGCATCGCCGGTCCACGAGGCTTCCAAAATGTCCGTTGGCAGGCCCATGGCGGATGTGCGTAGGGTCTTCAATTCTGAAGGACGGGAGATAAACAAGTGGAGCCACGTCCACAATGAGAAGGGGGAACGAAACGGGAGCACCATAATTTCACACGGCATCGCTTCCCTCCTAGCTGTGATGCTGACGCTTCTATTTTGTTGCTGAAATTCACATCAACGAATCTTCCAGAACCCATCCCCTTTCCTCCCAACTCTCTTCTCGTCGCTCGGTGCTGGTCTTCTAAGGTGCACTTGCGCCTTCATCCACAACCTCTTCAGCTGCTCATGATCACAGCTTTCTTGTTCTTCAAAAGCAAATGAACATTGTCAGATGAGCACCGACAGCATGAAGTCTTCAGGGTCACAATCCTCATGCAGCTCTTAGAAGTCAGGAGATCAACTAATGCGGTCACTTGCTAGAACATGACAATCTGAAACTCATGTACTTCACAAATCATACAAGCTTTGAAAATACTGTATAATGGACAACCAAAAAACCTGTTAATCATTGTACATAACATTATTCATGATCATTGGGATAAGTTTCATCTTCAAAGTCATTATAGTTTTATCATTTTGGTGAAAATGCATTTTGGAAGCTTTATTTTTGTGAATAATAGATACGAACGCATGGAGAGAGTGCCTGTATCTCTCTTCTTTCACATTTGAGTGAGTGAGTGAGTGAGTGAGTGAGTGAGTGAGTGAGTGAGTGAGTGAGTGAGTGAGTGAGTGAGTGAACGTAAAGTTTATTTTCTTGGCAAGTATTAACCATCATTCTCTTACCAATTGATTAATGTTGATACAAGGTATTGATTTCGCAGCACATACTATAATGCGTTGCAGTTCTATTATCTATTACCTACAGCTTTAAAGGACTAGTAGGTTACAAAATGTTTTTTTAATAACTGGATAACGTTCGATGCAAGACACTGTTTCCAAAAATCTGGGTGAATACCCAATCAGCTCTCGACGTACGCACCTGCAAACATTGCCACGCACAGGAAAAGATCAAGACCACGTACAGACGTAATGAAAGTGCATGTTTACGTTTACCTTGTGACGGCCCCCAACCAATGGGGGAGCTGGGAGTATGTGTTATGTAGCCATATCCTGACGGCACAGTGTTGCCCTCTTTCTGTGCATGCTGATGTTTATAGCGTACAACGGAAAGGGAGTTTTCACCCAGATCTGGAAAGTAGTATATTGTACTGAGTTTTACCCCATCACTAGAAGAAATATTTGAAACCCACTAATCCTTTACGGCGACAGACTGGAGCAGCAATTAATAGCCATATTGTATTTTAACTGAAACGTACATATGTACAGGTACATTTATGTATGCCAAATAGTCTATGTATGTAACTTCGACGTTGTACAGAATATTGTGGACTAAATTATTGGATAAGAAGATTGCTTTTTTTATTCTCAGTTCTATGCCACACTATAGAGTTAGCAGAGCACAGCGCTGTCATTAACACCTTGCAAAAATGCGCTGTAAATTTGTACTAAATTGTTTTAAATACAAAAGCATACGCGGATCGATCTAAATTCTAGTTATTGGCATCACTCAAGGCCGCTTCAAGCGTATGCTAATGATAATCAACGAGCCTACTTTCATAATGTCATAGGAATTGGAGGTCTTGAATTCTTTCTAAAACCCACGGCCTGTTTTTCGCTGAGTTTTTCATTCAGAGTTTGATCATTATTACCTTATAATAAATGAAACCCACTCGATTAAAAGTAATTTTGCTATTGGGTTAGCCTTTTGTAGCACTAACAGACTTGTTCTGGTTTCTAAAACAAGATTTCTTTTGTTTGCCTTTCTGCTACCACTATTGCTTCCACTGTCGTTGGTAGCAATGTGTGTGTGTGTGTGTGTGTGTGTGTGTGTGTGTGTGTGTGTGTGTGTGTGTGTGTGTGTGTGTGTGTGTGTGTGTGTGATCCTGGTACAACTATTCCATATCAGAGATGAATAAATCAGAGAAAGCATTTGCCAAAGATGAAATCTTAAAATTGTTTTCTTTTCCTTCGAATTTTCTTTTCACCGAATATATGATGGGGGCAGTTAAGCAGCTGCTACACTCTGGCAGACCCAGGAGGTCAGAACCTGTTGTGGAAAGATAATTATTACTGTTCTAAAGAATCTGGAGCCTTCGTCGGTTAAGAACCGGATTTAGTGACGACTGACATTTTCACATAAAGTAACAGATAAGTGTGTTTATCGCGTCTTCTTTTATTTCTGAAATACCTCATGCATGTATTTTGAGTTTTAGAACAGTCACATGCAAGACTGAAGTGCGTCGCGTTTTGCTTATATGTATGAGCGTGCATGTGATAGTGTCAGCTGGTGTATATTTGCATGTCTGTCTGTCTGTCTGTCTGTCTGCGTGCCTTTTTGCCGGCCTTCCTTTCGACGATTGGTCTGTCTGTCTGTTCTTTGCTCGCTTCGACCCAACCTCCCTCAACCCCTTTCAGTCAAATGTCGTCATGCCTCTGACTAGTCTAATACCCTGGCTGTCACAAGGGTTTATTTTTATGCCTGATCATTTTTCTTTTATTTCTGTCAGACGCAGCTAGGATGCAGGCGACCCTGTTCTGTCTTTTTCTTTTTTCCCCTTTTGTTGTGCACCCCTATTCGAACAGCCCTCATAAGCCTCCCGCTCACTATACCCTTTATTTGGGGTTTTCTATGTCAGGCAGAGGGGAAAGCGCAATTCGGCGGCATTCTGGGGGCTTTAGACGTGATCGACCCCGGGAATTCATGTAATCAGGTCAAAGATACTTAATACTACAAAATGGGTCATACAGGATTTTTCCCCGGTGACAGCGATGCGAACGCCACCTAATAATAAAAATAAATAATTCAAACAATAATATAAAAATATATAGATCAATGTAAACATTCTCTTAACGCCTCCTGATGTGTAGGCCTATTAATTGTTTGTTGCTTGCTATTAATTGTTTGTTGAGGAAAAAAAATTATGAACAAGAAAAACTTCAATAACACTATAAGTACACACTGAAAAATATCACCATGATGGTGCGCACATCTCCAGTGAATCGATCTCATCGCTGTCACCGCTGTTTACATATAGGAGACATATCGCGCTATGACCCATCTTGTAGTATTTACTAACTTTGGTAGCCGGATGTGATCAGGTGAGAGACAATTGAAGTATGGCGAGAGGTTCTGGAAGATTCGATTAGAGAGAGAGGGGGGCCTGGGGGTAAGGAAAAAATTTTCCTAGAGATTTGTGGATGGATACCATTGACAGTCAGTCGCGTAGCGTGTGTGTGTGTGTGTGTCGCGTAGTGTGTGTGTGTGTGTGTGTGTGTGAGTCACGTAGTGTGTGTGTGTGTGTGTGTGTGTTGCGTAGTGTGAGTGTGCTTTTTACTGTGTGGTTATACAATTCCTGTATTTTGAGAATTGCCATCGTCCTCCACCATTCTACAAAGGAATTAAAACTATCGACTAAACTCGGAAAAGGTACTGTGTTTTGGTGATTTCTTGTGCGACTGGCCCACACCTGTGTTACCACGTAAGGTAGACGTGTGGGTTACACGTTAGGATTGGCAAAGTTGTATGTGAATGTCGAAGTAAACCAATGCTTCTGGGGGCGAACGTTAGGCGGCATTGGTCAACATATTACGCTATGTCTAAACTTATTTGTCAATACATTTGTCCACACGATGGCGCCTTGGTGCACTTCGGGGAGTTAACCTTTCGGCACTGTCGGCCTTGGCATAGATAACTTTTCAGAACTACGTTTACGGACAGTCTGTCACGACAATAGCACTCTGAGACATCAACATCCAATAAATTTCCTTCCCTAGAACATTCTTATATTACAACTAAATAATAATTATAAATGTCGCAGTAGATGTGAGGATGGTTTGTTTGTTTTGTTGTTTTTTGTGGTTTGCTGATAAATATCCTGTGTGGCACGTGTGGGATATGTAGGTGAGTCCTTAGACAGGGGAGGAGAGAGGGTACAAGATGACGATCGAAGAGTTAGGAACTGAACTCGCCACTTCCGAAAAACGCCACAGTACTGTACGTACTGCACCAGATTACAACGCCACAATACTGTACCAGATTACAATTAGCGCCACAATACTGTATGAAAGGTGTAATGAACGGAATCCTGAGAAAAGTCGTGGTGCAGAATTTTGAACTTTCAAAGGTTTGTTAAATATGTGCAAGATGGTCAGCACAGCCAGAGTTCAGAGAATTCCAACCGTCAATTTATCCAGAACAAAAGAGCAAAAAAGAGTATTTGTTTTGTGAAAATACACTAATTAAATGGCAAACAGCAATGAGCAATGGTCTAGCGAAGCATATAAAAAGCATAGGATATATAGAAATCTTCGTCTCAAAGTATCCTATCAGCGGTAATGTCTAGATATAATAAGTGAAGGGAAGAATACCATCGCCAAACTCCGAGGTTTTGTATTATAAGAGTTTGTGCTATTGCTTAATCCTCAGCTTAAATTTGATGATGAACAAAGTTATTGTTGAATGTGTTATCATTGGTTGAAAGGGGTGGGGGTATGCAGGTCACGAAAAAAGGTTTTGACATCAAAGAGACAATTATTTCTATTGCACGAATGGTAGCAAGTATAATTGACAGAAAATCGTGATGCCGATCAGAAACGTTTTGAAATAATAATAATAATAAACGTGATTTATAATTTAAACCGCATGATCACGCTCTCAGCGCTTGGGATCGACAAACCGTGTAAACAATAAAATAATAATGCAGTAATAAAAGACAATCATTAAAGACGCAAAGAGGGATCTGAGAACAAACAGTAAGAATGGAAAGTGCCATAAATTATAATCAGAAAGAAAAGGACGAGCAGGCGGAGTATAGTACTACGTACAGTCATAACGATTGACAACTAATGAACGGACGAAAAAAAGTGAAAGCAAGTTTAGAAAATGGACTAATATTTTGTTGACTGGTGAGTTATTCTCATGGTGTTTTTAGTGCACATTAAAGATTCAGTGGTGGGTAGTTGGCGGATATATATGGAAGGGAAGAGATCGAGTTCCGTTGTTTTGTAGCACAGTAACTAAAAAAAAAAAAACAAACACACACACACACACACAATGAACATAATGTTGTTCTGGTGACAGGGATAGTGAGCATATAGTCATCAGACGAGGAGCGGAGTTGTCTGGCTGAGATGTAGTGGAAGAAAATTGAGAGAAATAGGCCTCAAGCCGCAAGGATCGAATTCCACAAGGAAGTTGAGCAGGACGATCGAGTTCTACACGTCAGTTGGGACTCAGATGCCGCAGAGAACTGGGGTAGGGGCAAAAATCACGTCGGTGGCTGGTGTCTGATGTCAATCAAGAAACGTGAACCGATCTTTTCAACAACAGCTGACACATTAGGTTAGAAACACAATCATCGTAAAAGTAATTGATATCGCATATATATATATATATAATGTTACTTTTTGATTTTGCCATCTAAAGAAAGTCGACAACTAAAAGTTTTCGATTTCTTCCTATTTCGTCCTCTGTCGCCGAGATGAAGGATGAACAATCACGTTTTGTGGTTTGTTCCTCTTCCAGTCCAGGTTTTGGACATACGAATTGATAGCCTCGATTTCATTTCCAAAGGATCGCGTCTGTCTTTTGTTGATGAAAGCAGCACTTACGAGTAGGCCTTCGTCTGATCATTCCAAAGTAAGTGCGAAAACCTTTTCAAACCCACGAAAATACTTAAATTTTACGTTTCTCGGCAAATATCTATTTAACTGTGGTTATTTAGGCCTATATATCGCTTTTACTAGGCATGCCAGCCACTACTACTAGCAGGCTGACCGACCGGGAAATTGAGAGAGCGGTGAAAAGTAAACACAAAAATGTATACTTTACTCAAATCACTAAATGCCTACCATTATTTCATCAATATGCTAGCATATTACTTTAACATGAAAATCATAATTCATCGGATTTTTAGTAATTTCAACGGTAAATTGAATATCATGTGTAGTAATTAGTCTTACGAAGTGATTAAAACAAGGGAGGTAAGTCTAATTTTTTTCCGAACTAAGCATGATTAAATTAAGAAGGTCGAGTAAACGTGTAACAGAGTATGTGTATCATAAGTAAAGAAAGTATAAACTTTTGGCTACATTTAGTCTCGACGACGATGCGTTTGATTTGTTGCCGTCCCATTTTACAAATGACATGTATTTGTAGTAACCATGTTCATGCATTTGTGTTTACTATGAGTATTGTAAATGGTAACACTAGTCTACAGATATTTTTTGTCATTACTGTTTGCAGTCTGAATCAGACATACGTCGATCATCCACAGAAAGAGCAAGGGACAGCCACAGCGAGCACAAAATGTCGCTGCCTGGTGCACGAGCCCAGGCTTCGCCGCTGCCACGTAATGTGCTTGCACCCCGTGTGTACAGTAGCTGCTAGAGTAGCTTTCTTCTTACATCTAGTCAGCATGTTAAGACATAGGCCACTACATAGAAATATTAAGCTTTTACATTCTTTTGCATATGCTGTGTGTGTGTGTGTGGCCTGCATGCATGCACACATGTATGCAAAAATATCCAGTGGAACATATTATGGATGCAAGTGACAAATGCAGGCATAAGAAACAATAGCTTGGACAAAAGTTTATAAATCTACTACAGTACTTTGGTTTTTGAAGCATTGTTTTATCCAGTATCACAGTTTTGTTTGATTCGAATGTAGCTTTATAACGTGTGTACGTTTCAGAAATTAGTGAAATGTAAGAGTAGACTTTAAGGCATGTGAGTGCATGTACTGTATCTGACTAAATATAATAGGCTGTATAGCACATATTCCTGCCAAAGATAATAGATGATTTGTCATGAAGCACATTTTCTGTCTCAGTGTTTCTTATGATATCTACCTACTTTCATGTTCCAAGCTATGGGCAAACACTGTCAATCAGACCACTGTCTGTGCAAACTAGTTTTTTCCTTTATAAAATGACTGATATAGATGCTTGATTTAATATTAAAAAAATCACTAGAACAGCACCTTCAGCATCATCCCCCATTCACCAGAAGGACAAAAACCAGAAAAAAAGTTTGGTTTTTTTTTTTTTTGCATTCTTTACCTTCTATGATTTGGTGTATTGAGCAAGTAGATTAGAAGGTTTGTTAGCTATAAACTATTGTTCTTTTCAATCTTGAGAGAGTCATTGCCATCTGACAATGATGAAGAAAAGTATTCAGCAAGTGAAAATTATATAATGCAATACCAATTCATGATTTGAAATCGGCTGACGGTAACCAAGTCAACAAGTCAGATGTAGGTATACGGTTTTATGGAAAATATTAGTGCAGGTATAATCTTTTGTGGGTGTTTTTTTCTTTGCTGGTTACATAAGGCTAGATAAATTAGATTTTTTTTATTATTATGAGTGAAAATGTAAGTTCAAAAAAAAAACAAAACAAAACAAATGATGTTGGAGCTTTTGGGAGTGCTTATTTTGCTGTCATATCACTCAACAAGCAACAGAAGACGGGATATTTAACTCTCTTGGTTTGAAAGGCCACGATCGTGGCTTTGCCGGGTAGCACGGGCAAGGCGATTTTCATTACTTTTTATTGCAAAGTTCAACTTTTCTCTTTTCCAAAAATGTCTAGGTTTCTTGGTCTAATGTTTATCTCAGAGCAGCAATAATAAAAAACAAACTTCACCCACTGTCGTCTTCGCAGTCTTCAGTTATAAGCCAGTCATTGTAATGTTCATTTTTATCTTGAACCAAGAGGGTTAAGTTTGCACTAAATTTATTTGCAACAGTCTTGTAAAAGTAAATTTCAGTGCTTTACCAACAATAATAGCAATTTAAACTTGCCAATCCCACTGGAAGCTTCATGCACAGTGAGAGGGCCAACAGACTTATAAAAAATGTGAAAAAGACCACAGTTAAAAAAAATGAAGAAACTCTGCAAAATGCACTTGGACAGTGAGATGGGGGTCAAGGTCAGGAGAAGTGCAGGTAGTTAAGAAAGTTATTCAGAAATGCATCTTGAAACCCAACTTACAAACACCTACAATGTTGACATGTGATTTATGCCTGCAAGGACTATTGATTGCCCTTGCTTTCCAGTAATTTTTCTTCTGCTGCTTACTAACAGAGAACCTTTGTAATCCTTCTGCTTTTTGTTGTCCTAAATGTTTAATTTTTACAGACTTGCATTGTTGGCTATAGGCTTACTAAGTTAGCATTGTTTTTGTTTAGACAGCCACTATGGGTGGGTTTCATGTGAGGACTTGTCCAACTTGATGTTAACCTCAGGTTTTTCAGCTAAACTTCCTAAAATCTCTGTTGTTTCGTAGTCATGTTAGATCTTGAAAAGGAGTCTTAAGCTGCCAATATCACATGACAAATTGAATATTCAGACCACACTTAACAAAACTGACTTGCAAAAAAAAAGACATTTTCAAGACTGCACATGAAACTCACCTCAAAAGCTCTCTCTCAGTTAATTAAGCTTTTGCACCTTGAATGACATTGTCTAATTAAAGGCACTCAAAACTTTTCATGATTTGTTGATGGAGAATTTGAAAAATATAACAGGCACATAAAAAGTTTAATGTGAATTCTATGTCGGAATAATTTTACCTTTTTACCCAGGTCATATTGCAATAGGCTGTAACTGTCATAAAGGGAACTGAATTCAATTTTGTTTTGGCACTAGAGGAAAATTAGGAATGCCATACTGCTGTGCTTATTATTTTGTAGCTGTATAAAGCAGATCAGGTAGAGAGAAACTTGATAATGAGCAGATGTGGGGGAGATTAGAAAGCATGAGGCATGGCCTCGTCAAGGTTCGGTAGGAGAGATTAGAAAGCAGTGAGTTCATTACTGACAACTCATCTGTTATTCTATGTACATGGGAACAGTGATGGATGACAGTGCTTGCATAGTTGTTAAATTTGTTCTTTATGCTAAACTCAGTGTGGCTGTTTATAATTGACAGAGGACAGGATAACCTCAGTTTTTCTTTTAGTTTTAATTTTGTAGTGTTTTGGGAGGTGACGAACACCTAAATGAAAATGTGTAGGCCTCACAAAAACTTGAACTGTTTGAGGGAGTTGACCTTTGCTTTATGTTTTTATATTTTCAGAACGATCAAGAAGCACACCAGGTACTCCACAAACTTCAGAAAAGGTGAGGTTTTTTTGAAGAGGATCAATGCCATCTGTCGATCCAAGGGATAAATGTCACATTTTTCAAATGATGCCATCTGTGTCAGGTTTGACATTTATACTCTGTCTTCAGGCCTTGAGATGTGCAAAACTTTGGCAGAGCATCCCACCTGACAAGAATTTAAACAAAAATTGTTGGTTAATGGGTGGAAAGTCTTGTCAGCTATTTATGCCCAGGCAGAGGACATTGATTAACTAAGTTGCTTCCACATTTCATCTTAACAACAATGACTGCTATATGATTTCAGACGGAAAAGGGCAGCAACAGTCCCTTCATACAGTCACCTCATGGTCACCCTTCCTTCAACCCCACTAAGTCCAGCGTCAAAGTGTCTGGCTCAGTAAGTCGTGTTGCCCTGTTGTTGCGTATGGTCTGTAGATCATGTGGCCATACTTCAACATCAGAGGTTATGCACACGATGGCTGTGCTAATACCCTACATTTTCTGTGCATAAAATTGTCCTCAGATATTCATGGGTGAAAGTTTTTGAGCTGGGTAACAGCTTTCGGCTTTTCACGCTTCAAAGAAATGGAATTTCATTTCTCCAAAAAATGCTGGACTTCGATTTTTTTTTTTTTTGAGGAAGAGGAAAGGGGGATGTAGTAGGTCCTCTTTTTGTGCTTGGTTGGTCCAGCATTTAAAATTTCCGTCATCATCCGTGGAGTACATGCTTTTATTGCCTTTGTCTTGGAAGTGCATGAGTAAACATGACTTATCTGGAGATCAACTGTATGATGCAGCTGGAAAAAAGACTTGCTCATGCATTTGTTAAAAATCCATGTTTTTTTAAGAGTTTGTCTTTTCTTTCCCCAGAAAAGAGAAAAAACTTACAATAATTTAAAAAAATGAGCCAGTACAGTTTGAACCAGTTTATTTGCAAAATCTAGGATGAATGGCTGTTGGCTGTCAGCTTCCTGTCAGTGAAAACATAAAAAGAAATGGTTTAACGTTAGGCCTGTAGATGTTTTGAAACTCTGACCCCTACATTATCCGAAGTGGGGAAGGAAGTGGAAGAGGGTGAGCAGGTTTTCATAGAAGTTGACAATCGAAAGAAGGCAGGACCAGAGTGGTGGATCTTTCTTCCTAGCTTTCTTCAGATACCTGCCCTGCTTCTAGTACAACTTGTAGGCCTTATCAAAGTTGTTGCATCCATTATTCTCAGCTCACGGTCCTAAAGATTTCCTCCCTCTGGTTAAGATAGCCATCACCATTGTCAAGGCTGGATAAAAACCTGTAAGCACAAAAGATCTGCAAAATTGTGTAGTATTTAAATGGTAATTGTTTGAATGTTGCCAGTCTTTCATAAGGAGTTACATGAGAAATGTTCAGTATTTGATCAGTTGTCCATGACCAACTTCATTTTGAAATGTCCTCTGTGTAGTATTGTTGGACAGTTAAAAAAAAAATTAAATCATTGTTGCAACCACATAAGGAAAGGGGATTTATGAAAAAAATTAAACTAGTTACTGTTGATCAACAGATCTTAATTTGTATTAGTCATGTTTTTAAAGGACAATTTACCGTTGTCTCAGTTTCATGGTTTTTTTTAAAATATGTCACTTTCACCCATGGATATTGCTATATAGATTATGTCTGCTTTCTGTGAAGATAATTGTGTGTTGATTAACAAGTCATTTTGTTTTCCCTTAAATAGCGAAGGCATATCTATGGACAGGGCAGGTTCAGGCTTTCAAAAAAGTAAAATGAAGAGTGCTCACCCTAGACCATAAGGACCCCAAAATAGGTGATTTTTTTGTATAGCCAACATGCACAGTATATAAAAAAATGCTTTTTTTGACTATCTGAAGTATTGCTTTTAGGCTTTAAAGTTTTTGACATGCTGCTGCATGTTTTGTTTTTGCTGTACGTACTGATGGTGTGCTTCCCTTGCCTCTCCCCTTCCTCCCGGTCCCACTGTTCTTTGTCTTTTCTAGTGCAGTGAGTCGTGATAATGTCTGTGGCATGCTGACATCTTAGTGATTTCCAAACATGCCTTTTTTTTTTAAAGTCTGCTTTTGGCTTTTTATGGCAGCGATCTTGAGCCATAAATAATGTGGCCGTCTTGAAAAATAAACTTTTAACTTGAGTGTAGCTGGTTGTGCTTTGGAGAAAACAGTCCAGGAATGTCTATATGCTGTTATGAATTCTTCCCACCAATTTTTTTTTTTTTTTTTTTTTTGTCATTAGTTTTTATGTATGACTTCAGTATGTTTTCAAGTGATTTCTTCTCAAGCAGGCAGCAGCATAGGTTCATATTTTTTCCAGGTGCTTACTCCAGCAAAAAAAAGAGGACACCTTTATTTAGACAGCAGGCATTTATAACCTAATTATAACAAGACAAATAAACCAAAGAAACTGCTTTAGGCCATTTGGTATCGAGTATTACATGTTTTCCACCTGTCTTGTGAAATACTCATTGGGTGGGAGATAATTAAATTACACTTGACTCCACTCTAGGTTCAATTCCTTACTCTTTCTATCAATGTACTTCAAGTACTTCATCATAGCTAAATAGTAACAATTAAAGATATTTTAATATAAAAGTGGAAGAATTGTATGTGTGAATAAAACAATAAATGCTGTTCTGTAATACTTATAAACTGTCTTTTCAAAAAAAATATGACAGTCATCAAAAGTTTTATCTTACAACAACATTCCCGTGCTCAGTATAGTAGGTAGCTGTCTGTTCTTAAGGCCATCATTGAAAACACAGATGTGTTAATAGGAAGACAGATTCCCATGCTCTCTTTGCAGGGCTGCCTTATGGTGGATTTTGATTTTTAGGCAAAAAGCAGGTGTAGAAAGAAAGGTAACCAAAAGAACTCGTCTCTAGCAAAATTGACCTAAAATAGATTCTGTAATGCTACCTGTGTCTGTCAGAAGAGTAAAACATGGCTGTAGGGAGAAAAGAGGCTGTTGGAATAGGACGCTTTTATGTTAAGCTTTTTTACCCCCTACAACTAGGCTGTTCAACATTAACCCAAGTAATTGCATAAAAATAGGCCTGCATTGCCAAAGCAGATTGTGAGCTTATGTTTTCCACTATACTGGATGCGCTGGTTTATAGTGTCAATGAATTTCAAGGCTGCTGTTGAATTGCAGTCATTTTTCCTGTCCTCCCGACTGCAAAATACATAGGACAAGAAGAAGGGGGGGGGGGTGACAGGATGGCATTAAGAAGTACAAAATAAATCCTGATAGATTATCACTAGTTAGAGAAAAGTTTATGTTGTTGTTGTTGTCCTAACATTTCTTTTTTCAGTTTTTCATAATTTTGTATGTCTTTTTGAGTTATTTGTTTATCTAATTGTTTTCCTGTTTTCGCTTTTTCAAAACTTCAGATAAGCAAATCAAGTTCCGGGCAGGTGAGATGAAGATTTCTGGCCTTGGGCAGACCTTTTCCCACCTTTTTTTTCTTCTTCTTCCTTCTCTCTCCCTTGGCCTCTCAATATCAGAAGCTTCCTTTGTTCTTCGGATATAGAAGACACCCCTTTCAGTCACATGATCCTTGACACTTTGACCGAGCTCTTTCAGCAGAGTATCATGAGAGCATATGCTAAGATCAGCACTTGAATTATTTTTTATTGGTGTTTTCTAAGTCCTAGTTCATTGGTTTTGATTTATTCAGATAAAAGTTGTAGCCAATGAGAAAATGCATTTGTTGGCCAATAAGCATGCACAAGATGTAGAAAGTAGGTGTGACTAAATTATAATGTATACTGTATAAAGGTCAGCTCTGAATGCCTAGGCTGTCTTCCCTATGTAGAGTGGCTTGCATAAGGGAATTATATAGCATTTTTTAAAAGATAATGAATAATGTGTAAGTAGCTTTATAGGCAACTGGTGTATGAGCGTAATTTTAGGGTATATATAAGTTCCTGGCAGGATACCTGAGAGATGTACTGAGTAATAATCTGCACTTTTTTTCATTAAAACACACTGAAGTTTTTCAATTCTGATGCTATTTAAAAAATATAAAAATTCAAGTTGATTTAAAAAAATGAACTGCAGATTTTAAAATTGTAACTGCTTATTAGCACCATCAGTATCCTCAAGAAGCTAACCCTCCACAATTCCTAAATCTCCTGCTAAATTTTGTTTTTTGTCAATGTTCTATTTCATTATTATTTTCTTTGAAGCATTACATTGACTAGTCATTGGGGTGTCATAATCTTTGTTTAAGAAGTCAGAAAAACCTAGTTTAGTGGCCAATAAAACTTACACCATGTAGGTGTAAATAAAACAAAGGGAGACTTGTACTAAATGCTGCAAAAATTTATTTTCTTTGCATGACTGCCAGGAAATTGTTGGACTTGATAAAAGTCTCTTGATTTCTAAGGAATCAGTATATTTAATTGAATATTGAAACAGAATCAGATACATAAAAGAATTATGCTTATATATTAGTAGACCTAATCTGAAAAGAGCACTGTATATAGGTATGACACTTCCAAGTCTTGATTCTAGCGTAGCAAAAGTCTGTATTGTCGTATTGGTCTTGTTATGAGAGCCCTTCACTTTTTTATGCTGTCAACTTGGATGACGTGAACAAACATCTGAGTGCAGTATCAAAATATGCAAATAGTGTACAGTGTATAAATATTGTAACTTCATGTTTTCTTACACACCACTATAGAAAATGTTCACTGTGCAAAAGTTATTCCTTATATTGTTGAGATGCCTTAAATTGAAATTTTATTTTTATATTGAGGGGAGGGGATGGGGTTTTAAAAAAAATTAATATTTGAATGTTGTTGAAAACCACAGATAAAAAACACTAACCCTTAGATAGCATGAAAAGGCATCTGACAAGTAGAGAACACTTTTCACAAAAATAAATGACAAAATTCAATACATAGTGTAATGTAAACAAGAATTTTATTTTATTACTTTGTTAGGCATCGATAGAGAAAGGGAAAGACTATTCTTCATAGACACAAAAATGTCATTGAAGCTCAAACAAACATGCATAGCTATACATATTAAAGGGGATTATTAAGTGTTTTTGGCACATCGTCATCATTTTTCTTTGCATTACGATATTTATAAACATCAGATCTATAACTTCTTGTCAGTTAAGTATCCAGACACTTAAATTCTTCAATGTATGTTTCTCCATATAAATGCATGCAACTTTCTTTTTTTTTTTTTTTTTTGCTAGTCATTAATCTGTGGTCTCAGTGTTGTGCTTTCCCATGAAATGTAAAAAAACAAGGCTAGAACAACATATGCATGTCTGAATTCATGTTGAGTGCCATTTTTGTACATGTGCCAAAGCCACATTACCAAATAAATGAATGATTACAACATGTAAATCTACATTTTTACCCCTTAATGCGTTCCAGTTTTCAAAACTCAATATGATGCAGGTAAGATACAGTAGCTTATTATCTGGCTTAATCAAAAGGTGGGAGCATCTCTTAATTTGTTCTAGTATTCAGTTGTCTACAAGCTACTGAATTCTAAAAGAAGTACTATAAGACTATGGGATAATGAGTTGTTTTTTTTCTTTAATACATTTGATGATTTCCAGTTTGGCGCCAGAAATCTTGTAAAACTTTTTTTTAATGGGTATTGGACATTAGACCCATCGTGCAGTAAACTATAAGCTTAGTGTATGCAGCCATTTTGTATTATAAGGATAAAGCCATCAGTTTTTAAGTATATTACAGAATGTACATTGTATTACATGTTCTTTTAGTGTAATGACTCAAATGTCAGTCATTGTGAAAGAAATACTATTCAAAGTGATGTTTGAATGATTCTCTGAAGTAGGTTTAAATGTAACTAATAATAACAAATGCAGTCTAGTTGATTTGGCTTAAAGTACACTTTGATGTATAGTTTCTCATAGTCATTTCTATCTTTTAGAAAAGAAAGAGATTTTGTTATGTCATATAAAAGACAATAAAGAAGATAATAAAGTCAATTGTGATTCCACACAGGTAATAAATGATGAGGTTTCTTTTTTTCTGACACACTGATGCGCAAAGAAGATAAACTAGTGCTGTTAAATCCCCCACCTCCTGTTTTTTTTTCTGTTAATAAGGGTTCTTATATAAGTGAGCGCTAGATATCAAAAGATGGGTGGGCATTATTTCATTTTGCACTAGCTACAACAGTTTCATAGCGCTTCTTTTTAAAATAATTGTATGTATAAGGCTTAAACAGGAAAATATAGACACTTTGACACTTTTCTCCTTTTCTTTTCTACATTTATTAATCATTTTATTAACTCTTCTCATTTTATAATATGTGTATTTTTTTTGTTGGTTTTTTTTTGCATTTTTTTAAAAATTATGTGTGCAGTGGTGTGTGTAGTTTTTTTTTAATCACTTTGGATCATTATTTTATCCAAATTATGAATTTTTGCATGACCTGTGCTTTGACCATGGTGGAGGTGTCAATTTTGCAGTGTGTGCGTGCATGGGCACATCCACATGCATCCACATGTGCATGCATATGCACTTACTCATGTGTGTGTATATGAATGTGCAGTTATGTGTGCATCACATGCCTTTATATTGGTTCTGTATAAACATTAAAACTCCATTGATCAGATCTTAGAAAAGAGTCTTTTGAACAAATGGTGTAAAATGAGAAATTGCTGGAAAGTTTAAAAAATTGTTTTTTAATTATTCAGAAAGTGTATTTTGTCAGTATTTGAAGTGTTCATCTTTAAATTTGCACTGGAGCTTTTATAAAGCAATTTAAAGTAAGGGTGGGTGGGTGAAATGGATTTTTTAATGTTAATATTTTGAACTGTAATTTGATTTTTAACCAGACTTAACATAGGAGCTGCTTAATTTCCCACCTCCCCTCCATATCCCCCATGATTCTTTGCACTGTTACTACCATCATTTCTATGTCATGCCTAAACCATCTGATCCTTAAAAGTCGTCAAGTTTAGTAAAAAAAATGCTGGCATATGCTCAGCTAATATTTGCCTGTAAAAGTATTGTTATTGATCTTACTGCTATGAAGGCTTCTGCAAAGAAAAATCCTCAAGAATTTATTTCATATTCTGTATTAAAGAAAATGAATTCTTGAAAAAAAAGTAAAAGTCAGTTTATAATGATGAAAAGGTTGGAAGTGGTATTTAATCTCATGGTGGTGGGAGTGGGAGAGAAGGTAACAACAGATGAGGCATCTAGGTATACTATAAACCTGGCCTGTTTTATTTCTTTTTATATTTTTGTTGAGTAGAAATAGATAAGATACAGAATGGGGCATATCGTGTAAACAAAAAGGATTAAGTAAATTTGCAGGCTACTTTTCGTAAAAGTTGTTCTCTTAGAATCCCTCAAGTATTTTTTTTTCTCAAATTTGGAATAGAACATCTTGGGAATTTTTGAGGTAAGTAGAACTAGTTTTCTTTTCCTTCCCCTTTTTGAAAGGGGTGGAAGAAAGTCATTTAAATTTTACACTTAGTCAAACCTAGATAATTCTTATTCAAATATTGTCTGCTCCACCTTGCTGTGAGTGGCATTTATGTGACATGGTTGTGAAACAGCAATTTCTTATAGTGCTGCTGCCTCTACTTTTTATTTTCAGTCAGAGCGTCTGCCAAAGCCACCCAAGCCCCCAGACAAGCCCTTGATGCCATACATGAGATACAGCAGAAAGGTAATAGGAAAGGTTTGTCCAGTGTTCTCCTGCGGAACAGTTCTCACAACTTTTCAGTGTGTAGTGGAATGGTAGTAGATGTGTGATGTGGTTTTCATGTTTTGTGCTGTGTCATCAGCTTGGTAGGAGCTGTCATTGCAGTGAAACCTGTTTTGGTGAGGCTGACATTTGACTCAGTAGTGGCTGACATTGGCTCAGCTAGACGGAGATACCTGCATCTCTTAATTTACTCCTATCTCATATTTCTGAAAATGTCTTCAATGCATGTGGAATAGGGGAAAAATACCTTACTTTCAACATATTTTAGATCTTGCCAGACCTTTAATTTTCTTGCTTTAAGCATGTTAGTTGTTCTATGCCCCACCTTTCTGCATCAACACTTAATTAAACAGAAATCACTGCTGAAACAGAAAAAGAGAGAGAACTCCAGAAGTCTTGCAGCAAATTGCATGTTTCTTTAAAAGCAATCAAAAGAAATCTCTCTCTATATATATATGTAAGACATACAACTGAGGCCTATTACCTGTAGACATTACCTTTGCCTTCCTATTTCTGTTAGTAATACTAATAAAAACAGTAATAATATGCTCCAGGAAGAAGAAGCAAGCTAGGTTTTCATATCAAGAGCTTCCAGAGATCAATTGTTTATGTCAAGCATTCCTCAGCTACAAGTGAAAAAGCTGTTAACTAAACAGTCACAGGTGTTCTTCCCATAGGCATGTAATAAAAATATTTAATGTCACAATTTTTTTAAAACAATTGTTGGATTAGGGATTAAAGTTTATGATTGGTAGAGGGAAGAGTCGGATAGAAAATGGACCTTTCCTATTGATATCTTGGAAATTTTCTGTTAAAATGCATTGAGACTGTGTTGTCTCACAAGATAAGTTTTGGATAAACTATGCAAAACACATCTTTTTAGCAGGAATTGTTTGCACAGCCATTTGTCAAAGCAAGTTTCACTGCATATTTTTTTGCATAATGTGTCAGGGATGTAACACTCCCAAGATGCAAGGATGTTTTTGCAGCAGGGACATTGGGAAGGGAATGTAGAAAATTAAAACTGGCACAAGGATTTAAACATTTCCTTACAACCATGCAAAGCTAATTGTTGAAAATTGTTTTTCAACCTTTGTGTGTCCAGTCTTTTATTGCAGGCACCTATTTTTTTTTAAAACCTCTCTGGGTGCTTGGTGTGCTGCCGTTGTTCACAGAATACTTGTTAGATACACAAGGTTATAATCTCACAGAGCACAAGATAATGTCTTTGGTGTTTGTGACTGGAAAGAAAAACATTGTTTTTGCTTGCTTTTGCTTGTAGAGTGTGACCAACAAACAACCTTTGCAATTACTGTTGTTTATCTTTCTTATATGTTTGCTCCCGATCTTTCTTCCTAGGTAAGTGCAATATTTTTTTGGACTGCGCATAAATCAGTTATCGACCTTCTTTTCCCATTTATTTTTAAACCTCTATTCCAAAATATATTTTTTTAAATACATATACATTTTTCTCTTACGTGGCTCTTTTTTCATCTGTTTATTTCTCTCTTAATTTATGCAGAGCTGTTTTAAGCGTGTTTGTGCATTTGAGTGTGCAACTGAATTTCTTCTTTTAAAATGGTGTGTGCTTTTGGTTCACAGCTAGCTAGATCACAACTTGAGTTTGAATTGGATTTTTTTTAAAGTTGTCTTTTTCTTCATACATTCACTTAGATATCTCTGATTTTATATTTGCTTGCTATATTAAACTAAGATCTGAAACAAGTTTGCTGGCACTAATTTTTGTTGGTTTTTCCATACTTCTCATACCTCTAATGTCATAATATTCTACAGGTTAAGCATCATATTACAGAAAAGAAATTTATAGTAAAGATGTCTTTTACCCTTGTTAAACAGAGATACAATAAATGTACTTATTTTACAATAGGTTTCCAATGATTTACTGTAATCAATTTGCTTTATAATTCTATTTTGATAAAGAATTTTTTTAGCACATTACTTTGAACAGAAAGAAGATAACTTTTTCTTATGCAATGTCATTTTTTGTAATTTAATAATATATAGTATAGAATCTCTCGTTTTTGATCACGTTGTCTTCACTAAGGCAATGATCTAAAAGATGCCTAGGTGTCCAATGCATGTGTAGGTGTAGCTGCCCATTTATAGGATAATGGAAGAATGCATATTTGTGTGTGAAAGAGATAAGAGTAAATGTATGTGTGATTGTTTGTAGGTTTTATTTAAATATTAATATGTTGCTTTGTGTGATTCAGTTGTCCCTATTTTATAATGTAACCTTACATTTTGCAATTGCAAAAATAAGTGAAAGCATTTCCAGTGGCTTGGAATCATCAGCCTCACTGCTTCTGTGACATTGATAGCAAGCCATCACTATCTGTTTATGAGTCATATTACCAAATGTTTCTCAGTGGTCACAGATGAGTAAAACAAATGTTGGAATATTAAGAGGCCATTGGGTCTTCAACTTCTACAGTGTCTAAAAGATTTCATTTTATTGAAGCCCATAGATGTAATTCGGTGATGAGGGTGAGTTAGTGGGGAGAGGGAAAAAACAGTAAGGAAAGTTTGCAGAAATCAGTAAGTAGCTCAGCCATACAGGGCTGAGAAAAGAAATTATCCGGTCCATCATTCTTTTACTAGAATTTTTTGTCCTCCCACCTTCATAGGTCCTTCAGCCTCACTTATGCATGTACAATGTCAAGTGTGCATCAACTTTGTGTTAATGGTCTTTAATTGGGCTCTGTTCTGTTTTTTTTAACTGCATTGTTTCTTCTCTAAACCTTATCTTGCCTTCAAGCCAATATTAAGAAAACACCCTGCTGCTGCAAGCCTGCATAGCTGTGTCCATCTTGCTCAGCCATGTATCAGCCTCTCTCTTGAACCAAGTCTTCTGTCTCTTCAGTGTATGCTTTTTATTGCTGCTGCTTATTTACTCTGTAAATTAGCTTAAAGACCAGATTTCAGAATTTGATGGGGTTATCTAATGTGCCCAAAAAAGGCCTTTAGATTGTGAAAAACTGTTGTTGTTGTTTTGTTTTTTTTGGGGGGGGAGTATTTTGATGGAATTGGGAAGCAGTAGAAATTGTTCATGTGATGGTGACCCCACCAAATATGCTGAAATCAGTTTGTTTAAAAAAAAAACCCACTACGACACCAACTCCTTTGCAAAGCAGTTTTTATATTTATATTCACATTTAAAGCCTGTTTAGAAAAAAACTTTTAGGTCATATAAACATTTTTTGGCTTAACATACATATTTACACATACATGTATACAAATATTAAATTCATTTTTACTCTGCTGTAACAGTTTGAAGTTTCATGTGGTGCTAACGTTAAAACTGTTAATATTTAATTATTTTAAAATATTTTAGAAGAAAAGTTAGTCATAGCTGGGATATTTGTCTTCCCTTTGCCTGTCATCACTCAACAGATGGTAAAAGAATGTTTAAATAAAAAAGCACTCTTTCTTTGGATACAGTAGCTGCTCAGAACAGCAGTTTTTATTATTACTTTGTCTTTTTTACAAAGCAAATTTGACACACATGATTAGTCCATCCAGTCTATCTTTCCACTTCTCTGCCTCTTTTGTTGCAGTCTTTCACTCAGTTACTGTCTTTTTCTATCTCACTCTCTCAGTCAGTAGAATTCTTATTTTTTGTGAGATACTGAATTTTGCAGTTGCTTTTGATGTTCAGTCACCTATGATAAGAATGAGGAAACAAGGTTGTTAAGCAAGATGGTTGCTAGATGTCACAAGTGATGGAAATATAAATATTTGTATGGTGAAAATAACTATTTATAACTCAGACTTAGCATAGAGATTTTCAAACATTAAGAAGTTAGATTGCTTTCTTTCAAAAAGAACTGGGGGAAGCTATCGAAGCAAGAATTATAAGGTATGGGTTCATTTATGTGTATTTCTGCCTGCACACACAATCTTGAATTTTCTTGGGAGTTTTGCATCAGCACTCTATTTTTTTAATTTTGTGAACACTTTTATGTGAGAAAGAAAGTGTGTGTGTGTTAAGGAAAGAGAGAAAAAGTGAAGGGCTGAGAGCAAGCAGTCACTCATAACTGCCCCATCTGTGTTTCCCAAGACATAAGGTCTGATGTTATGTTAGTCTAATAGGACAAATGACCAACTTTATTAATCCCAATGGACAACTATTACTTGGGAAATATACTCAGTTACAAAACAAGTGTTACAAGTCAGAACAAGGGAATAAGGCAAATGGTGCATCATAGCAAAACAAAAACACTCATCTCACATTCGTTAGATACACCTACAACGTACACCCTTGCACACACACACATACAACCAACAATCTATGGTTGAGCAGCTGGACTGCAGAGGGCACTAATAAATTCTAGTGTATACAGGCAGCTGAACTCGGTAAAACAAATGTTCCTGCTAGTGCATGTAATGTATCTGTACCTTGGTTGGGTTTTTTTCTTCTTTTTTCAAACTGTGATCCTTTTGGATAAGGGTATAACAACTGCATTCTAAACATAAACAGTGAAATGTATTTGGAAATAAAAATGTGAAAAATAAGAAATATTTTTGATAGTGTCACATGAAAATGTGCTTGACTTCTGTTTTGTCAGGGCTTCTTCAGTGCATCTTACAGAAAGGTCTGATAAGCTGATTGTTGAATTGCTTTTTCTTTTTAATGGGACCGTAAAGCCATGTTCTGCCTTCAGTTGTACAGCTTAAAAACTGTGTAACTGGTGTTTTTCATTGTGACAGAATTCATCACTTCTATGCAATCTAAGTAGATACACCTGTTAAAAATAGGTTCCAACAGTATCAGTTCTCTACCATTAAAGTGTGACATACGTGTCTAAAATGGATGGAATGGGCATATAATTAAGATCTTATCTGGAGACAGAATGTTTTGGGGACAGTGAAAGGCATCAAGGGAGTGTGAAGCTTGAAAGCTAGCTCAAAGCATTAACTAAGAACGAAAAGCATAAGCCCGCAAAAGGATGTGTCCAAAAGGGAGAAGTTAGAAACTGAAGCAAAAGCCATCTCAAGGCAACTCTTGGTAAAGCATTAGTTTCAGATTTTTGTTAGTGGTAAAACAATAATTATCAGATACTGATCAGCATTAACAATAGCTCCGATGACCTAAGTGAATCCACAAAGGTGCTATTTTTTCTGTTGATGGTTTGAAGGTTTATATCTTATCAACAGAAGGAAATTACCTGCTTATTAATTAGTGTATCTTGTAATGAACTAAACCCAGTCATTAGGATCAAATTTTGCATTCAAGCAGGTCTTAATCAAAATGATCTAAATATTTTAATAATAGTTAAACTGGCAACACTAAAAAAAAACATATATTGTGCCTTTAGAGTTCATTGAAACTGACTGCAAGTCTGTTTCTACTGGTATTATTAAGCTTCAGTGGCTTTTGTCATTTCTTTAATAATTTTGTATGGCTGTACGGTCTCCTTAATGTTGAGATTATTAGTTTGAAAATTGTAAACACTGTATTGAATTGAGATTGTTAATGTAGTCTTTAAAGCCTTTGACCATTGTTTTGGGTATTTGACCATAGAATCTTTTTAGACAAGACATTAATGGTGACACAGAATGTCTGTCTCAAAATGGCTGACAAGGAACACTGGGCTCTTGATAACTAGTCCCATGCCCTTCCTTAGCTGTTGACATATGAATGTATTTTTAAGATTGTCACAGCCATCTTGAAACCAGTAGGCAAGGTATTCTGAGGTGAAATTTCCAAATTTTTTACCTGATCTCTTGTCTGCTGTCTTAAAGGTTTGCAAGTGAGCTTTTCAATAATCCAAATAATACATTAAAGTGGTCTTTCTTCTAAATTATTAGTTTCATCCTCATGTTTCATCAACTATTGTCTTTTTATCCACTACAAGGAAATCACAAAAATATTTTACCCCCCCCCCCTGCCAGCAACAACTTTTATTTTAGATTATCCCACATTTTATATGCTAAGGATTGCTGGATACAAACAATATATCAAAAAAGGGAAATTCAGTGGAAACATTATGGTTGTACTAATGAGATGAGTTGAGGTTACTTTAACACCAGCTTCATTGCAGAGCTTTTGTCTCTTGTGTGTTTTGTCAGGCATGTCTGCATGCAGAGTTCGGAGTTGATTACATTTGAGATTTTGTTGTTTTATAAAATTGATTTTGTTTTCAGAGTTCTGCTTCTGTTGGTGTTTTCAGTAAAGATTTTGGCAAGAAAATTACTTATTTTTAACTTTTAACTCGAAGTGGGTCTTGAGCCTTATTTGAATAGATTTTCTTTCTCAGATAAGTTTAAATAACCTAGTCTTCGCTAAATAAGAATGTGAATTAGGATGTTCTTTATCAGATGTGTAAAGACTGATGATTGAAAGGAAGAATATATCATTGATATTATTAAAACTTCACCGTATTTTGCAGTACTATTCGAATTTTTAAAAAGTTGTCATTTAAACATCAAGTATGCTTTTTTTATAGTATCATGCGACCTTTGCCTTTGTGACAGTTCGAACAAAGATAAAATTAATAAAATAGTTTCGTTCCTGCTGTGCCTCAAATATATTTACAGCAAAGGAGCAGTACGGAGCTTTAAAAGGATGATCATTTAAGACAACCAAGATGGTTGTACCTAACAGTGAAAGCTAAATGAAAGAATGCGCCCATGTCAAATTTGCAGTTAATTGTGCGGGAAATGTCTCTGTCGGCAGGTATGGGAGCAGGTAAAGGCTCAGAACCCAGACCTGAAGCTGTGGGAGATAGGCAAGATCATAGGCCAAATGTGGAGAGATCTTTCTGAAGCAGAGAAACAAGAATATACCGATGAATATGAGGCTGAAAAGGTTAGATCATCTTGATTTTAGGTTCACAGTTTCCAAACAAATTTTTTTTTTAATGCCCATAGGAAGAACATATTGAGAAGTGTTATGATTGCCAGATTTTACAAGCAAATTAAATATTTCATACACCAATTAAAGTTCTTTTGTTTTAGAATTTGATTATAAATACCACTTTGCATTTATGTGCTGCCAGGGTAATGCAAAAATGCTATTATGTCCTAATGACAGTGCACTGTTTTCAAAATCCTTCAGCATGTGATGAACAATTTTATTTCTGCAGAGATTTCTTGTTTGGTGCATGTCTGAAGTAGTTGATTAGTTGTGTATAGAAGCAGCAAATATGTTTCTGAGAGTTGTGTTGTGCCCATGTTGCCCTGCAGGCAGCCTACAATGAGGCCATGAAAGCCTACCACAATTCTCCTGCATACCAGGCATGGGTAGCTGCTAAAGGAAAAGGTATTTCCATCTTCTGAACTTCTTGAATTACAGTTGCATACATTATTTCATGTGCTGAAACATTCACACAGGCTGTAAGAGAGATGTGAAGTGTGAATACAGACCCAGCAAAGCAGCTGATACTGCTTCTTCTGTTTTCATAAAAGCTTGTTTTGTTTATTTATTGTAGGAGGAAAAAGAACTGGCCTAAATGTAAATACCAGTCTCTCTGAAGTAAAGATATTTAAACTTAGACCATGTTATAAATACTTTTTTGGGAAAGGGGTGGGGGGAGTGGAACAGTTCAAAGAGTTTGCCTAAGTTTCCCCTTTTTCATCTTCTGCAGTGTTTTTACTGGTACAGCTACCGAAAGTTTTGAGCGTCCTGCCCCTGTAGAGATGCACAGCTCTTGCACTTATTTTTCTATACCATAAACTTGCATGAAACTGTTGTGTAGTTTTATAACTTCTCAAATCGTTGTGATTCTGTGTTTAGTTTTGTACAAATTGTTGCTTTTTTTTAATGGTTTGCATGACTCTACTTATTGCCTTTAAAAGGTTTACCCAAAAAAAGCCTGCAGCAAAGTTAATAGTCAAAACCTTGATCATGAATCCATTACCTGATTCCCCACCTTTGATATCCTGCCAGGAATAGGCCACCATTCAACAATCAGCTTAGTTTTTATTTGTTCTCATTATACATTTGTGGCTTTCTTAGTGTTTTTCACATCTCTGAATTGGCCACGGCTGGTAGGTTTTGGCCTGGTGTGTGCATAGTCTTTACATGTATAATATCTTCATGCAAAATAAAAAACCATTGGTAGCATTGAGCATGAAGCAGAGATGACAATATGTCGTCATTATTTTGAAGCCGAGAGGGAGAAGGAGACTGGAGTGGAGGAAGATGAGCCACCACCTCGCCCTGACAGAACCCCTACATCATCCCGTCAGACTGTGAGTGTATTGCTGTGTACCTGCCGTTAGCATGTTGCATATGACACTTGATGATCTCCTTACAGTTCTGTTTTTCCAGCTCTCCTTCAGCGTGTGACCATCTTGCCTATAGGAAGACCAGAATTTGCTTTCTGTGGTTGTTAATCAGCCGGTTTTTTGACTGTGTGATTTCCTCTCATCCCCACTTCAGGGATGCAAGGTGCAAGAGTTTTCAGATTTAAAGCACCTCTCTTTTTATTAAACGTAATCCTGCTTCTATGCTTATCACAGGAATAGTCTGAGTTTGAAATGATCGTCTTCTTCATGATAATTTTTTGGTCTGATATTGCTGAAAAATGTTTTATCCCAGCAGATTCGTAAGCTGTAAATAAATTATTGCTTGAGGTGATCAGAAAGCAGCAGGAAATAATCTAGTTGCAGTGATAGAAGCAAGAAGGGAATTGTACAATTATTAGAATTTTAGAATAAGCGATAACTTAGATTCATTACTTTTCCTTCATGCAGTTCCTTTTGCTGCTAGAAGGAATTACTTTGCATTCCCACTTTCCCTATCCCACTAGCAACTTAAAAAAGTAAAAAAAGACAAACTTGGGGGACGAGAGGATTGGAAGTCTTGAGCGTAAAAATATGCATGAACCATTTTAGGCAGGGAAAACCCTGCTAGTCTTTCCTTCTGTCATCAGATTGGGATGTTTTGGCATAAACTAGCATGCAGAATATAAATTGGTAGTACCTGATTAGTGTACCAGGGTAAAAGTCATGTTCTTGTTTTTATTGGGACTTAATGTGTGTTGCTTGGAGAAGCATTGTTATAGATGATAGAAGAGTACAACAACTGCAGATTCTTCAAAGCGAAAGTTTTGAATGTGCACAAAGAAATTGGAAACTTTGGGGTTGGATAGATTGGGAAGTCGTCAACAAATTAAATTTCCCAAGATGCAGCAAAACATATCTTGCAGACCATATGCAATTTGTTGGTTTTTGGCATTTTGTTGAATGATGAATGTAGCCTTAACTTTTAGAAGCCCATTACCTTTACCTTTGCAGGCACCAGACAAAAAAGAGCTGCAAAGTTCTAATTTTGCTGATATCAGCTACATGTGTGCACAAACTTTGAAAGTTATGCACTGTGTTGAGTTTCAGCACAAGGTGCAGCTAGATTACAGAGAATTTGTATTCTCTTCATTACTGCCTTAGAAGCATGGCCTGAATCCTATCTGCTTGATGATGCTTTTTTTTTTTTTTAGCTTTGGGCTTCATGTTTGTTTTTATTTTTTTTGCTATTTTCTACTATCAAGGAATTTGAAGAGGGGGAGGACATTTTCCCTTCAGTTATTATGCACAAAGAGAGACTAAAGATATTACAAAAAGTTATAAAGTGAAATAAATTTTTCTACTTACAGAAGAAATGTATAGACTTGCCATACGTGATAATGTGTGCACTGAAAGAGATGGATATAAGTAAGCACGTATACATCAAGACAGGCAAGAATGTGTTCATTATCAAGAGAGGGAACATATAAACTTTAGACCTTTTATTACCCCAACCCCAAAATCCACATTATATTTCCATTTGTTGTCTTTTTGACTGCAGCCACTGTAACGTTTTGGGTGAAGAGTGCACTTATAAATGGATGCGAGCGTGAGTGTAGATCTACATGTAGCTACGCTCATGGCACTCTTCTTCCTTTTTCAGACAAAAAGGGCCGGCCAACGATTCCAACATTTAATGTTACAAAATAAAAGTAGAAACGAGATGTTAAAAGAAATAGTGAACAGTCAAGAACTACTATAACTGTCCAATACAGAAAGCTAGGGTCCCCTTTCCCAGGCAAATGTCATCTGTCATTCGCTGGTCAGGTATATCAAAGGTAGGTGGACAACTTGCAGACAGGTTACACCTGGGTTGCTGACCGGCAACTGTATCCCAGACGAGTGTAAATTTGCACAGGAAAGCTTATCCAAATTCAGGAATCACAAGAGTAGATCCCGCCGAGTGAAGTGGACAACTGTCGACTCCGCGTTATCCGGTTCTTGCTGGACGGATGTCTGCTGAATCTGGAACAGCTTGGTAGGGAGACCTCTGCCCCTGTTATGAATTGTCTGGCTGTGTGCCGGTCGGCAAACAAGATGAGCATAAGAATCACGAGTCACAATATAAATTTCCCCAGAACACAAGAGTATATCGTGGCCTGAAGATTAGTCTTGTCGGAGACGTCTCAGGTGGATCGCAGTCAACCAGTTCTGTGTCTGTGTCATACAGTTCCTGCGGGAAGGATGTCGGCTGTATCTGACGCTCCGTTTAAGCAGGTAAGCAGGCTTCCAGTTCTACCCTTCAGTAGCGAGAGATGTCAGCGACCGTTGCAAGTCGTCTGCTGGTGGTGTGCAGGTCAAACTACACTGACAGATTTGTCACTGAATCTGGATTACGGTGTTCAGTTCTTCTCGGTGTAAGCAGGCTTCAAAACTCGACTCTTCGGTAGATAGATATCAACGTCCGTTATAGTCGTCTGCTAATGGAGTGCAGGTCAGTCTACTAATGGAGTGCAAGTCAGTCTACACTGACAGATTGCTGCTGAATCTGGAGTACGGCTAGTAGTGGTTACACCCTCGGTGTAAGCAAGCTTCCAAGTTCTACCTTTCGGTAGAGAGATGTCAGGGTCTGTTATGCATGTCCACTATTGATGTACAGGTCTGCTATTCGTGTACAGGTCAGTCTACACTGACAGATTGTCACTGAATGTGAAGTACAGTTAGTAGTGGTTACACCTTCGGTGTAAGCAAGCTTTCAAGTTCTACCCTTTGGTAGAGAGATGTCAACGTTCATTTTGTACGTCTGCTATTCGTGTACTGGTCAGTCTACACTGACAGATTGCCACTGAATGCCTGGGAGACGTTATGCCCGCTAACTTAATTACCCGACCACCAGTCTTGACCAATCGCATGCTAAGCAGCTGGGTCACCCAGGTGACTGCCTAGCGACACTAGCTATGGCTACGTGGAATCCACGCCGATCAAATACATTAATTTACTTAGAAGATTAATCGGCGTGGATTCTCACCTGATTTAGACTGTGTCGGGTACATCTACACCACACCATGACGACTTACTCCGAAAATTAATCCTTCGTAACTAAGAAGTCTTTCATTCTTAGTTGCGTCATGGTGTGATGTAATACGCAGGTCTGCGTCACACGCTCATGAGACTATTCAAGAACGTGCCGCTGTTCCACCCAGGCTTTTGAATACTTAATAAAATAAATAACAATAATAATAGTAAATGGGTTTGAGCTGCAAAACGTTACAGCCACGATGGTCTCCATGTTCTCCTTGTGTAAGACCGTAATTTGGTTTTTTGTTTGCTTTTAACCCATTCATTGATAATTCCCAACATCCTGAATGGTTTTGTGTTGTGTAGCAAAGCCAAAAACTGGAGATGCCTCGGATCAGCATACAGCCAGCTGAGGATGATGATGGTGAGCATGGGTGATATAGTTTTCTGTGGAAGTTGGGTGGTAGTTATTGCTGTTGTTGTCACTTGTTGAATGATTACTAAATATTTCATGTTCAAGTTATTTATGTGCAAGAAATAAAATAATTAAGAACATGTTTAAAAGTGTAACATACATTTAACAGCTGTAAAGTGTGTGCTTTGTATTTTTGTTTGTTTCTGCCATATTTGCATCTGCTCTTTTGTGTCGGTTTTGTCTGTCCATTTTCATGACATTTTTGTGTTTTTCTCAGATCCTGATGATGGCTTCTCAGTCAAACACATTGCACATGCACGCTACTTGCGCAACCACCGACTAATCAATGAGATATTTAGTGACAGTGTGGTACCTGATGTCCGCACAGTGGTGACGGTTGGTCGAATGAGTGTATTAAAGCGACAAGTGCAGTCACTCACAATGCATCAGGTTGGTGCCGTTTGTGTGTGTGTGTGGTCATAATATTAATAAAAAATAAATAAAAGTAGTGAACTTAAATAGCCTGATATCTTAGCCCTAGAGACAAGCTCGTGGCGCTTTATGGAAAAAAGACATGCAGACACACATGGATGCATGCAACATAACATGCAAAATTTTTGTTGAGAGAATGCCGTACGAAGTGAAAATTATGCAGCTAGACGTCGCTTCCAGTGTGTACATTTCATTTCAAAAACCGCAATTCAGGCTGCAAATGCTCCTTTCCACACCATAGTTCGAGTCATTTAACGAATCTAATATTCTTTTTTATTTTGGTTTGCTGCTCATTGGGTTGCCTGTAAAATGTCTGTTTTTAAAACCAAATTAAGCTCACAAGCCATCAAAAGAGGAGCAGATGCAGTAAGGGTTTTAAAACTATAAATTACACATTTTTGGTTGGTCTTTTTGGGGGGCAGTGGTCTCATATTTTTTGTGCTCTTGGTATGATTCACGTTAATATTGTGGTACTGTTTCTTCCCTCAAAGACAGGCTGAAGTCACAGGCCACTTCGTAAAGGTCACTGACAACAGTATTCCTGTGCTTCTTCATCTGCTGTTGTATTTGCCACATGCAAGTTATGTTTTTTTTAATCTTGTGCAGAAAAAGCTGGAGGCCGAACTACACCAGATTGAAGAGCGACATGAAATTAAAAAACGAAAGTTTTTGGAGTCCAGCGAGGGATTCCATGAGGAACTGAAAAGGGTCAGTAGTCTGCAAATAATATTTGATTTCATGTTGCCATGTAATCAACTGGCATAGAGAATTGCAAGCATGGCAGTCAGACTATTGAAAATGCTTTAACATCATTGTGCAGCTGTGTGAAAACAAACCTCAGATCACAGAAGAAATGTTCTACAACATGATTCAGCGTGCTCGTGAGGATCTAAAGCAGCGCCACCTGCAGCTGGCTCACCAGCAGGAAGAAGAGCGCCGACGCCAAGCCTGCATAGATGAAGATCGCCGACGCTCGGAAGAAGGAAAGAAAAGAAGTATGTTGCAAATATCATTTGATGTAGAAAATGAGAAGGCACAGATAGAAGACTGATGGGATCAATAGAAGAAGCTTGAATTAGTAGTGGGAGAAAGATTTTACAATTGTAAAACTTTTTGTAATATGAAGTAAAAAAAAAAAAAATTACTTGCTTGTGCATGTGAGTTTATGTTCTTCCATCCAGAAAACAGCTTTGCCATATAATTATTCATGGTTGTTAATCAGTTGTAAGAGATTTCCATCTGCCTCTCCAGATTTTATAGCAACTGTTTGCCTTGTAATTATAATAGAATATTGTGGGCGTCTTTGTTTTTTTGTTTTTTTAAATTTCTGTTCATCTATTGCCATTTAGGGTTCTATATCTGTGTACCACATCACTGCCAGGTTACCAACCCAAATCTATCCTACCTTTTGGTTTTTCTTAAAATGTGCTGCAGATGAACCAATTGTTTTGTGAGTTGATTTTAGCATATCTGGAATATTTGAATTTGGGAAAACCTGAGAATTTTCTCTTTTCAGCACCAAGCCCAGCTCTGCAGAAGACAGACTCGATGGATTCACAAGATTTAGGCATGCCTCAAGTAAACCAAGTAGAAGACGAATCTATGGAGACTGATAGCAGACAAGAAGAGGTACACAAGTCACAAGGAATTTGTATATGCCAATGAGTTTTAGGCAGAAGTTAAGAAGGAAGTCTTATTATTTCATTTAGTTTTCCGTTTCCACTTGTATTAGTCTGAAAGAAGAAATATGCAGCAGAAGGATTTTAGACAAGATCTCCTGAAAATGTCATTCAAACATTCTTGCTATTTCTGCCAGAATACCAGAGACAGAGTTCACAAACTGGACCAGATGCATTAAAAAAGGAGAAAAGGCAAAAGAGACAGTCACCAGATAACTTTAAAAAAACAAATTTTAAAATGTACTATGTTTCTTATGTGTTGTGATAGGAGAAATTATTTGTAAATTCTTTATAGTCTTTATCAACTTTTCACTTCTGTCATTGTTTATGATCAAGTAACGAACAATGTCACTGAGGGAAAGCTGCATGAATAAACAAATATTATACAGCCATATGGCAGCTGTCATTGTTAAGGTAATGCAAGGTGTGAGACTTTTCCAGATGTAATTGTGAGATAATTGTGGAAACCACAGGCTGAAAAGGAGCTTGAAAAATGCTTGCTAAACTGCTGTATAGGTTACATGACCACCATCAGTGGACCTGATTTGCTTGCTCTAGCTTGTATAAAAGTCACTTTGCTGAGGATGGGTAGGGACAGCTTTCGGCACCTGTTTTACGTTGTCACTTTCATTATTTCTTTTTGCTTTGGGGAGGAAATCCCTTGACACCACCCTCACCCTCCTCCACCACATCAGTCCTTTTTTTAATTTTATTTATTTATTTTTTTGCATGCTTTTATGACTACCTACATGTGCACAAATTAGAGTTTTGAGTAGCTTATGTGATTGGTTGTTAAAATTATTTTGAGTTTTCTGTTGTTGTTTTTTTTAAAGTATATTTTGTGGATTTGTTGCCCACTCACTGTCAAATGTTACACACTCAAGCAAATACTTGACAGGTTATATATTCATTTACCCAACAGCTTGGTACATAGCAAATAGTTTACTGTCCGATGTTTTTTCAGATGAAAACAGATGAAAATCCTGCCAGTGAGGTTGCCAAAGAAAAAGACAGTACACAGGAGATGGTTAGTGGTCTAGTGGAGGAGGGATTTTATTTTTTATTTTGATAGTTTCTTTTCCAAACAAGTTTTAATGGAGACTGTGGAGACTAGCTATAGGTTCTTGTACTTTAGGCTTCTAGGAAGCAGTAGTCAAGGGATCAGTAACTGGTGTCTTTTTTGACTGTCATTATAAATAGTTATGTTAGAAGAGGATGTTGAAAAAGCCTTTTAGTGCTATTGACTAGTGCAGCTTTGTAGAATTGATCCTCCCATCTTTACTAGTCGTACAGTGAATGTTTTTTGGTTGATCTTTCATGTAGACTGTGCAAAAAGTTTCTCAAGAGATTAAGTTCAAAATATTAGCAATCTAAGGAGCACTCAATGTACTGGGAGGTGATGAAGAAAGTCACCACCCAGTCATGCTGGTATTTTGAAAATACAGAAACTAAGAGACAAAAATTCACTTGTCTGTATATACATAACAACATCACAGAAATGATGTCTTTAGAGCCCGAGTGTCCATTGCCCTCCTCTTCAGAACATGAAAACAGAGTGGGATGCTCCATCTAGTCAGGAAGAGCAAATACCAAAGGAAGAAAATGAAGAAAAACAAATGGAAAATATGGATGACACACCTATGGACACCTCTGAGGCTGTGGAACTGGTGTGTATTTTTATCCTTTTGGTTAATTTCCTTCTCTCACACTTTTTTTTTTTCAGTGTGGGGAAAGCCACAGCATCATATAGCAGTCTGCAAGCTGTACATGACAGGCTTGCTTTGGATTTTATAGTCAAATATGATGACATCCTTTTTATCCTAAATTTTAACACATTCTTGTGGGCAAATGTTAGCAGATCTGTGGAAGGTGAATCCACCAAGCTATCAGCATCTTGCTGGCATAACTTTGATATAAGATTTTTGTAGGACAAAAAAAACTGTGCACATCCTCTATAGGGAATAATTACAGTGACAGTGATCATAGCATTATCCAAAATGGATGCTTTGCTGATAGGAAATACAACTCCGTTTTAGCAAATGGTTTCTTTTAAATATCTGTGACACAACCCATTTATGTATGTATGTATGCAGCCTGGAAAATCTTGTCATGCTACCAGCTGACATGGCAGGATCTTAAGAGGAAGTATTTATTTGTACTATGAAAGGTGTATTGTAGTATTAAACAGATATGTTTCCCTTCCACGTGGACACCTACCACTGCATTAAAAACGATCAGTGTAAGTTCCTTATAGTATATTTTGTAAATTTTTCCATGTACAGTAGTTTAAGTGGCAAGTTTGCTTCAAGAGAAGTCACTCTTAGTTCTTTACTCCAAACCTCCAACATTTACTTGTTTGACTTCATGGTCACATACTCAGCAAATTCATATGATACAGAAAAGCAGCTTAGGGTTTTCCAACACAGCAGGCTTGTTGTCAGAAACACATACGTCCATTTATTTTTGTGTATTTCAGCTGTAACTGTTCACATTAACTGATGTTCATTGGTGTCAGCATGGGCTAAGCTTTCTGTGGCATGAATGCTTGGACATTTTATCATGTTTTGCTTTACCCTGGAGATCCCTTGCAGTAACTTACGCACAGTATTGCTTACAGTTAAATGATCTCTGTTAATCATGTCCCTTTTTTCTGTATCATATGCTGTATTGCATATATGGCATAAACAGGGTTTGTGATGTATATAAATGGTTGTTGTGGGGATAAATAAAAATAAATGCATTTATGAAAAACAGGAGTATAAATTGCAGAGAACAGATTTCTGAGATTTATAGATTTGCATCCATTATGGCTTGGCAATTTTTAATCTTAACAGCCATCTTTTCTCTTGGTGCACAATCATCTTCAATCTGTTTGTATGCACTTGGTATTTATATCCTCAAATTTCACTATTCACGTCTCACATCACCAGCTGATTTTATTCATTAGAAGTGCATTGGCATGCAAAGCTGCTAAGTTATAAACAAATTGTAGACATAGAGTTGGTTTTTATTTCATTCCTTTTTTTTTTTAAGTCATGAGGAATATTATCATGCTGTTTGTGTATTGCAGTAAATCAGGTAACTATGACTGCTGTATTCCTTGAGATGATTGCGGTGGAAAAATTATAAACTGTGGATCACTAGCATGTCTTTTCACATTCTCACAGGAACCCACCCCATCACCACCTCCTGAAGCTGAAAAGATGTCAGGTGTTTGTCAGCCAACTGAAGAAGCCATCAAGACAAGAGCTGACACACACCCAGAGCCAGTCTCATCAGATGTGACTGCACCAGAGATACTACAACACCCACAGTCAAATAAAGGTGACAAATTTTTTTATACGTTAATGACTTTATGAGAAAGTTTTTGCCTTCATATTTTGCTTTTATGTACCTTAGCTGTTTTTTTTTATTTTGCTTCAGCTTTTTAATTTTGCTTTTTTTATACTTGACAGTGCTATGGTGGAACTTATTTTTTTGTTGTTTTTTGGGGTCTTAAAAATAGTTTTGTCTATTGGCCAACCATCAGAGATGGCCAGTAGTGTGGACGTGCCAGACCAACAGCCCCCTTCAGAGTCCATAGCCTGCATGCCACCAGGCACCGAGAAGACAGAACATGCAACCATTCCAGCAGCTGAGCAGCCAGCCAATATAGCTACTGAAGAATGCTCTGATACGAGTGAACAAGTCACCAAGGACAGCGGAAAAGATGATGAAACAGAATAAGAGAGGTCCCATTAACTTCATGTGTCAGCACGTTAGAAGATTGTGTCCAGTCTAGATTTGATGATTGTGAGAGTATGCATTGAGGCTTATGATGAGAAGCTGAAGATTGACATGAAAGGCTGAATTTTTTGTTAATTTTTCTCTATGATGCTTTCTACTCCACAGAGTTCCATGTGTCTGTAGCTTGCAGTAACAAGCAGCACATCTTGTCTGTTGTCTTGATAATATAAAAAAGTGTACCTAGAACTGTTCTGTTTTGGTAGTTTGAAAGTTTAACTGGCCCCTGCACCAAGAACTGTTCAGTGTTGGTCATTTAAGCATTTGTCTGCTCCCTGCATTCTTGTATCATCTGATTCATTGGTGTGGGCAAAGATTTTCATTTATGAGCAGGAGGACAATATGGTGGTAACAATGTATTTGTCTAATTTTTTCTAGTTTAACACTGTGCTCATGTTTTATAGCCCTCTTTTTGGTTTGTTCACTGTGGTGGAAAGGACCTTCTGCTTGTAGAAAAATTTGCTGTTTTCATTGTTCTGAGAATAATAAATGTGTAAAAATTGTATTTTGGTGTCTTATGTTTTAAATTATTTTTCATGTGTGATGATTCAGTATCTTTTTTTATTAGTGGTGATAAGAATAAAACAAATTGCTATTTCATTTAAAGCATAGCAAATCAGCTTTCAACATCTACATAGTAGGTACTAACGTGTTCAGCCAATGTCTACTACTGTCACTGGTAGAAAATGAGCTGGGGATTAAAAGTTTGATAGTATAAAAAGATTTATACTTTTTTCTGTACAATTTTGTTAACACTTTATTTATCCCACATGGCAATTCAGGACAGCTAGAGATGAAAGCACAAAAAAATACCATAACCTATCCACATCCACCAAACAGACTCGTACATTCATGTTTCAGACAGCAGCATTCATTCGCGCACAGTAACAGAAGTCGCACAGCCGAAAAAACAAACGATGGTCTCAGTCTGTTGGTCCTGCATGCAGGTAAACAGAATCTGTGGCCTGATGGGAGTTGGAAAAATTCCTCCAATAGGACATGCCTGTCATTACAAAGGATTTCAGACACTTTCTCAGAAGTGTCTGCCTGTTATACAAAGTCTGAAGAGCACTCTGTGCTGTCCCAGTGACCCTGCAGATGGATACAACACAATGTAAGCCGTTCTTGTCCTTCAAACAAATGAGGACAGCACGCTCTCTATGTGTGATCTATAAAAGATCTGAAGAAATCGCTGGAAGATAGAATTGACTTCAGCTTCCACAGATACGTTTTAGAAACAAAGAATCGGGGAAGCATGTATTATACCAAACAAAGTTACCACATTTTTACATATTCACATTATCTTTTCGTTTAAATTGGGTTTTATAGAACATGCCTTGAATAATGTACCACTGTTTATCAAGATTATAATATGCAATTTTCAGGAGTGCTTTTAATCCTGATGCATGATAAGTGGATCATGGCTAGAAAATAAAGACAAAAAATGTTTCATGCATGATAGCTGTAAAATAGTATCCACTCTTTGCAGGCTCATTTCACCCTAAATCCAAGGCTCCATCTGTGAAAACTGTTCTGGTATCACGGAGAATCTCACCCATTGCTGTTAATGACGAAAGTGATGGGTTAACTAGGCAGTCAGAATTCATGATCAAGTGAACTTGCTGTTACTTGCAGTGCCTACAAGCTACTCAAAACAACAGAAATGGCATGAAATATAACTTGGTTTACCTTAAAATATTCAGTACCATACGCCTTTCCTAAAATTACAAACTTATTCTATTTTGGGTTTCCGTGAGCACTGGCTAAGTGAATGTAAACAACAAATAAAAAGTTGGGAGACAATGCTATGGACTCTGCTGTTATGATTTACCCAGAACAGTTTTTGATTATATACAGTGATTTCATAAATGAATAAAAAAAAAATTAAATCTTGATAATCTAAACCACTGCTTACTTTCATTTTAAAATAGTGCCTACCAACTGTAGAAGGCAAATTGAAAAATATATTTTGAAAGGAAGTATACATGATAAGTTGGTGTGTTTGGCAAAATTATATGGGACTTTTCTTATGTGTGTAGTTAAGTTTCGTGCTCCCCACACCTCTTTGTGACAACATGCCAAATTTATTTAGAATGTCACAAAGCATAACCAGTGTGTCAACAAAAAGCAAATGAATCAGACTAAATAGCTTGTGCCCATGTGTCATGCATCAAAAATATCAGTTGTCTACTGACATGTTAAGGATGCGTTTATTCCAGAAAATCTTATTTATTATTACTTTTTTTCAGTTATACAATATTTGTTAAACTGGATGTCTCAAATCACCGTAAATATCATAGTTCAGCACTTTTAACAATGTTGGTAAAGAAAAATGCTACTAGCCCTAAAAGAATTTTCTTTTCTTAATCTATAGTATTTTATTTACATTAAAAACATTGCAGATTAGTTTGCCATACAGCTGTGACTTGCTGTAATTTTTTTTCATTTTAATGTCAGAATTAAAACACTGAGGTAGTCCACCCTGGGTTGGTCACTTATGAATTGTCAACTTGACACCAAAAGAAAGCATCTATAGTACATATGCAGCTTACAGATTTTCTTTGTCTTCATGAATGCCATGATTATCTAATTGAGAACTTTTGTAGATGATAATTTTTTGGTAGAAAAAAAAAACATCTAAGCTTTTGAAATAATTCTAAATTGCATAAGTATGTAAAATTCATAGTCTCTCAACAAAATAATACCTAATAAGTATAAATAAAAATGGTTTAGCTGATGTTCAAACTGCATGTGTGAAAACCTTGAAATATAAAGTAAGCATCGAGTTAAAAAAAATAGTATCTCCTGTGATTATCTTTCTGTATGCTGTGATTTCATCTTCTTCGCTATGACATGTCTTCACGATCAAACTGGTATGTCAACTCCAATCAAAACACAACACCAGGATGTCACATGAAGAATATCCTGTAAGGAAGTTCCTCATGATTCTCATTCTGATATGGTGGCTTCTACAAAGAAACCTGCTGATTCAACTTTAGTGCATAGAGCACACTTCTAGTGATGATCATGTAATAATTCATCTTCCAAAGGCAGGTAAATGGTGAAAAAGTTATTGACAATGACCAATATATGTATTTCCTGGTTAAGACCATGGAAAAGACAATTTTTCATGAAATGGTCTCTGTCAGTGACCCTTTAAGTTCATGCCACAAGTATCAAATTTCAGTTTGCTCCATTGTGGAGCTGTTGTTTACAGGCAACATGTAACTCGTCTCTCCACACTTAAAACAAAAATAAAATGGTAGAGATAGATAAATTATTATCACAGACATTTTCATTATTGTTTTTGAAAAGAGAATGCCGCACCATTTGTATTGCCAAAATAAATACCATAATACAAAAAGCATTTCCTTTTGCAATTGTTTTGTGTGAGGTGTGGGCCATAATCTTTCCTTTGTGCAAGAAGCAGTTTCAAAGTACCACCTGATTTGGCAGGGTAAAATATCAGAAGGTGCTTTGCTCTATTGAAACACATTTCTTGGCCTGTTCCTGTCTTCAGTTTTGAAATTTGAGAGGTCAGTATCAACAGGCTTCAAGATGTGGATGGCATTCACAAACTAGTTTGGAGATGGTGCAGATCTTTGAAAGCCTGTGACTGACACGACTGCTCACATCATGCAAGAAAAAGTTTATTCTCTATGGAAATTTTGAAACAGCAACTCCAGACGCTTCCAGAACAACCGCATGATTGTCAATGTTAACAAGAAGCATGTTAAGTTACTTGAGCCAAATTACGACGGCTAACATTTCCAACGCTTCAGTAGTGAAGGTCTTGACCCACTGACCATCCAGCACAGCAACAGAAGTCCTGGCAATGTCTCTCTTTGCTGCATATTTCATAGCTGAAATTCTTGTTGCTTATATTTAGCCTGTAGTTTGATTATGGCGATTCAATGGAAAATTACTTTTTGGTGCTGTTTACAGCTGCGTCTCGCAGTCGTCTGATGTATTCAGCACCCCACTCTCGCAGGAGGTTCTGAAACAAACAAAAAGAGTATTTTATGGCAGAAAGGCAACCCCCTCCCCCTAAGAATAAAGGAACTAAACGTTTTGTGAGGGGTGGAAGTAGGGAGGTGTGGTGAAGCCTGAAAATCTTAAGACTAAGATCCTGACTTGCACATGCACAGGTCTTTTCTTCTGACAAAATTTTAAACTCTTGATGCATTGTAGTACTTTTTTTTGTTTAGTTTTTTTTGAAGGCGTCTTCATTACGATGACTGTTCCAGTGTGTTCCCTTTGCCTCTTCAGTCCTATGCTGGGCTTATGCTACTTTATTTTTGCAGCACTCATTAGTACTATACTATGCAAATTGTCAACTCAACAATATAAAGTACTATATATGTACTCATTACCTCGACTACCACATTTGAAATTAATACTACATTCGAAAAATAATGCATTTATTTGCTAATACTACACTCAGTCCATGTGCACGTCTCCCTTAAGGTAGGCTGTACCTCGCAGTATTCGTAGGAGCGACGCAGTCGTAGATGAACGTTTCTCATCTCCTCATCGGAGAATACGTAGCGGGCCACCTCGCCAGGCATGGGCTGCGGGGCGGAAGAAGTGTTGAGAGATCAGCAATGACAGGACTTTGAAGTTGAAGAGATGAACACTGTCACCACTTCTAAAGGATTATTCTCAAGTCAAATAACTTCAACAAGCCCCTTTTTATCTTGTCAAAAAGAATACATCAGAGCAAGGACTGTATCATATGAAGTCTTTGATCAAAGATGTTCAAGTTTGTCACACCAAAAGACTAGAAAAGGGGTCCAACTTTGTGCGTGTGTGTGTAAAATTGGTAAGGAGCAGTGCAAGATATTATTTCTCCTAATCTGAGTAAATACCCCTCTTTGGTCACAAGCATCACAATGGACAGAAAGAGGTCAACATCGCGACCTCATAATGTGCCTCATTAGCTCATGTTCCCATCTCTCCCACACTAGCTGAACCTTCACAGTGTAAACGTCTCAAGTACTATCCTCACTTTGTTTTTGTTAAGGATGGAGTTTGGCGAGAAACAGGTCAGAAGGTTACGCAGTGACATCCAGAGACGTGCGCTGTGACCTACAACTGTGTAGCACAGCGCAAAGATGTGCGTGGTGACCTAACGAGGTGAGACAGAGGTTTGAGCAGTGACCCATAAAGCTATGCCCAGTGACCCATATAAAGATTCGCTGGGCTCGGGAGTGTAGTGGTTAAAACATTTGTCACCAGTGCAGTGTAAAGGTCACGGGTTCAGATCTCGTGTCGGGGCAGTCTGTATGTGACACCTGATCGCAGGGCTCGCTGTTTCTCTCCCATAGCTCGAAATCACCAAGATGGAAGCACTTTCCTTCTATACCAACCAACCAACCAACTTGGTCTTTGACCTTCTTTTCCCATATGCAAATGAGCCCGCCTCGTTCCGTATACATTTCAAGTCAGAAGTTATAGAATGCAATCTATAAATATAGATTTCAAATGTATAGCTAGAATGCATTCTATAACTAAAGAATTGAAAGGTATATATAAAATGAATTGGATAGCAACTTCTGAGTATAATATAAATTGCAATGTATAGCTAGAAATAGCAAATTTGAGAAAATTCCCCTCTTGGCGCCCCATAACCAACCAGCCAACCAACCGAAAGGTTTGAACAATCTCGGACAGAGGCGGTGACCTACGAACGTACGTGCAGTGATATGAAGAGTGTTGAGCAGCGATCTACAATCATGGAAGGCAGTGACCTACCATCATGGGGGCATCAGGTGGTGTGGACACTCTCCGAACCAGGAAGAGCATGATTGTTGACAGCACCTTCAAGTTCCTCTCAGCGATCTCAGTTAGCTGCTCCGTGGACAGGCCGTAGTCTACAGGCTTCATCAAGAGCTGCAATGGAGTAATATTGGAGTAATATTTTAAAGAATTTCAGCTTATGGACTTTCTAACACATTAGCGTATTAACATTACATCACATTAACATCCGGTTTACATTTCATCTCAAGCAAAAGGCGCTGCAGAAGCTGTTAATTTGTGTCAACATTTCTTTGGTCTCTTCTTTCGTTTCTTGACATTCTTGTCTTTCTCCCTACCTGTCACTCCATGTCTGTTTCTCTTGTGTTTGATAACTGGGTACAGCCCTCGACATTTTTTTTAAGAGAATGGTGTACTTTATGAAAGGACCCTTTGTGTGTCATCGTATGAGGACATTTAATGATATCCTACCTTCGAACTTTCTTGGGAGCTTGCATGATGTCAATCCGATCACAAGTATATAAACATTCTAAAAGTTGTCCCCATACTCCGAACACACACCACCACCACCATGTTTGAACAGATGAAGTGTACTCACGGTGGTGATAAGACTTCGGGACAAAAACATGCCCACGAGAAGAAGGAAGGCCTCATTGTCGCCTACATTCATGGTTCTGCCGTTGTTGTTAAATTGCAGCCGATCCTGCAGATAATAATAATGTCTTTTAATTTCGGCAAGTGACAAGCCGATGTGTGGCTTATGTTGCTTACAAATATTTGTAATGTTTGACTGTTTACTGACGTGTCACAACAAGCGGCTGGATATCGTGCAGTTATATGGCCTGGAAGTGATGCGACGCGCGTTATGTACGAACATTGCAACAGAGACCAGCAAGATGTCTCTTCATGATCCAGAATTCCAGTTCACAATTATAATGTTACATAATGTGTAGAGATGTCAAAAAAGCATCAAGAGAAGTTTGTCTACCAACTGTCCATTGCCTATGAGTTCAGTCTATCAATCAGCTATTGCCTGTCGGTTTACCAATCAGCGACTGCCTACCGATTCGGTCTACTAATCAGCTATCGATTACTAGTTCAATTTACCAAGCACATCTACCAATTAATTGTTACCCATGATTTCAATTAGCTATTGCGTATCAATTTAATTTACAATGAGCTATTGGGTACCTATTCAGTCTGCTAATCAGCTTTAGCTTAACAGTACAATCAACCAATCCTCTACCAATTCAGCTATTGCCTACCAGTTCAATCTGCCAAAAGTAGCCATCAGGAAACCTTTTGCCGTTCTTGATGAGCTCATACACTGCAGCCTTCTTGTGAGTACCCAGAACGCCTGTTTTGGGCTGTTTTTAAGAAACACAGTCACTTCACAAAGACTTAGTGCAGTGTTTTGTGTTTAACTTAGTAATTTTGGGGCTCGTGTTTCTTTCTTTCTCTTTCTCTCGCGTGCACGCGCGCGCGTGCACACACACACACACACACACACACACACACATACAGAAACCGTTTGGATATCAGCTTTCCTTCCATAGGTAAGAAGCAAAGAACAGTGTTTACAAATGGAACAACATTTAACACCTTTACAAAGATACATTTTTCTATTTTAAAAAAATTATCTTTTGCGAGCGAAGGGGATAGTTCACATTCGTGAACGTTGGCCCTCTCAAATAAGACAGCCGTCACGCACCATGATTTCAGTGACGTGGTAGATGAGGTTTTCCATCACGTACTGCAGAATCTGATACAGACGCACGCTCTCCTGCTCAGCCACCCGACCTCTTTCGCCCACCAGCTGGGACAGATCTTGAGCGCCATTGCCGATGATGTCACCCATCACCGGGTAGATATTGCCATTAGGCTACATAGATTTGAATGCAACATGTTGAACTTCAGAAAGTTGTGTTTATAGTCTTAGTTTCAGCAAATCTGCGCGTTAATGGAGCATAACTCAAGCGCAAAACGAAGAGTTCTTAAAGGCAAATCGTAGCAGATATCTATAGAGATTTATGGATATATATAAATATATATATAGAGAGATTTGTATAACAGAGATATGGCACGGACTTTGACTTACATTAAGATACACCCTGTGAAGGGCCGCCACGATTTCTTTAAGGATGATTCCAAACAAAAAGACGCTACTTGGGCGATTGCCTTTGTTCTGGAAGAAAAATGAGGACAAAAAGAGTTATTGGTATTTACAGAGCTCTCTTCAAAGAGGTTACAAAAGGAACCTGTGCTGAAACGATACTCACTGTTATGAAATATCAACATCAGTTATCGACATCAGATTTCTCAGACCATACGTATTTATGCTCAAAACCATAAAAAAGAAATCAATACTTAAAATGCAATTACGTTAATTATTTAATGACATCGAACAGAATTACACAGGATTTTTGAAACATATGTTATTCACGTATTATAGGTGTAACTTTAAAAGAACTATACAGCAGAATGGTGTTCAGCCGAGTTATTTTAAATTAATAAACTATAACCTTAAGTATTTCATTAAAAAGATATGTAAAAATCTAAACATTTAGAAGACACTATTGCACTATGGCAGCAAATATTACAGCATATGGTGGTCATTGATAACTTTATTGTGACATGTACAAAAAAAAGACGAGAACGCTACAGTGTGATCGTTATTGCGGGAGTCGATTTTTGTTTGGCACTAGCAGGCCACTGAGCAGAACCATAACAGTGCAATGTCAGGCTACTACGTGTCTCACATGGTGCAACATATAGCCGAAGTAAAGCCCGTGGTCAAGAACTGATTTCTTCATCTGCAATAAAAATTTCATCGAATTTCCACCCAACTCTGGTTAGATTTGTAGCGTATAAATTTTATGTTTCCACAAAATACTGGAATAAGTTTCGACACAAGCCGACACATTTTAAGTTGCAGATACTTATAGTTCTCTACCAAGTACCACTTTTCGTCTAATGTTGTTGAATCGTGTGAGGTGAGCTTTACACATGCGTTTGCAGCTGACAGCAGCTGACTGGTGCTTTACAAGACGTTGGCGCCACTATAACAGCATTCACTTCAAGATAAGTCTGATAATGCTGGCTTTTTTCACATACAATGACAAATATAATTTCTTGCATGCCATGGTATTGTAGCTGGACTGAAGACACTATAAAGCGATCAGCTTCCTCACTCGGACTAACATTGCGGTCCTATCCAAATCAGTCCGTTCCTCTTTAGGGGTCCAGGGAAGAGGACGGAAGTTCCCAAGGAGAATTGTCTGCTAAAATTCTAGCTCTCGTTCGTCGGGTGCGTTATCTAATGTGATACCTCGCGTTGTTTATTTTTTCCCATCTACTACACACCCGCACTTAGCCGACCTTGGAATCCACGAAGACCCTGTGTTTTTTTCCCAAACAAAAGTGTTTTCTCCGGTGGGTTGTTCAACTCCATGGATCTTCATGTGTGCTCTGCTGTGTCAGTATATATAATTTTTTACACGCAACAGTAAATGTTAGTGTTTTTAAAGTGCAATGGTAAATTTAATATTTAAATGTAATGGTAAATGTTATTTCTCTAAAATGCTATAGTAATTTTACTGCATTATCAATGACCTGACAGGAAATTCAGTCGTGTTTTACGAGGAGAGCACCAGACAGGAGGGGACTCAGCCAGTCACTATCAGTCCCAGATACCTAAGTAAAGTATGAATGAGTGAGAGAAAGAGAAAGGGGGAGAAAAAGAATGAGATGTCGGTGCACGAACGTGTAAAAGTTAATGAGGATAGTTTGTTGCATAAAAGTCATTGTATTAGAAGCCGTTCGAACAAAAACTACGACAAAGCATACAGAACAGAGACAAGAACTTGAAAAACACAAAAATATACTTTAACAGAAAAAGCCATGTGTCATGGGTGAATATGCGTCTAGAGCTAATATCTTTTATCTAAGCATGCTGTGAACGCAAGTTCTATTATTTTTCTAGATGTGCAGTTAATACAAGTGTCTTATTTCTAGGGCAGACAGTGCAATTTAATGGCTACAATTTTTCGTGCAGCTAGTATATAAAAATGTTGCCTATTTCTAGTGCAGTTTTAGTGTTAATACTGTCGTGCTGTTAGTACAAATAAAAATGCGTGAATCGACTTGCGAGCCACGTACAGAGAGAACAGAGATACTTACGTCTCTTTGACAACTCTTGAGCCATGACAAAGCTACAAAGTGACATATGGCTAAATATGCCACAATGACAGAAAAGCTCAAAATGTGCATCACTACGCTTTAAATAATCTCTGGCAATGACATGAGTAATTAGGAAAAAAAAGAGTTAATAACTGGAGCATGTCTGAGTCTGAAAGTGTTCGAATGAACCGATTCTTTGCCGCATATGAACTAGTATTTTAAATAAACTTTTTTCATGCTGTTCATTTCCTTTTTCTTCAGATCTATTACAAAGAGTGTAGTGCTAATTCTACTTCTTTGCTGAAGTGTTCACGTAAAATGTTTGTTTTCTCATGTGTGTGTGTGTGTGTGTGTGTGTGTGTGTGTGTGTGTGTGTGTGTGTGTGTGTGTGTGTGTGTGTTTATGCCTACGTGAATCTGAGTACTTATTTATGTACTGCATGTAAAAATATATCTAACGTCTCAAAACATTTTAAATAATCTTTGAAAAAGATATTATTTTAACGTTCTTATTAAATACTTATTTCACATTTACAGTTTCCTTTCACTATTCGTTTGTTGCAATTCTTCTTATGTCTGTTTCTCTCTCTCTTTTTTTTTTTTTTTTTAGAATATCACTAACTTTAGTTTAAATAAAAATTCTGCGAATAAAATTGTGTAGTGATAATCGAATGTCGCTCTTCTTTCTTGCTCTGTTCTTTCTTCGTCTTTTTTGTTTGTTTGTTCGTTTGTTTGTTTTTTTGCCCCTACCCCAACCTCACCCCAATCAGGAAGAACTTCTGTAGTTTCTCTATGTTGACGGTGTTAACCCTCTTGCTCATGTCGTCATTAGCCTGTTAGTACCTTTTTAGCAAGCGCTCTGAGAATAGCTATAGACCAAACAGCCCACGCTACGTGGCGGAAGCGACACAGAGCTTCTGAAACACAAAACGGGAGACAGACACATATCAGTAAATAATAATAATAATAATGATAATAATAATATGTTTCTAGCAATAGTCAATAAATTTGTTATTATACTTTGAAATAAAAAATTAATAATACAGTTTTTCTTAATGTTTTTCAAATGTACACTTAGTAAAGAACATCGAAGATTATACTATGTCTCTCCTGCGGTAATCGTTACTTTGGGAGGTAGACAGCGTTTTTAGCCGCCTTAGCTGACGAGTTTACATTTAGATATAGAACAGGATACTTACTGGAACCAGGGAAAGAAGAATGCTGTCTGCTGTTTCTCACCGCGTCAGTGCGGACGACTGAAAACAATAATAACATCTACAGTAGCATCGGGTAATGAATGAATGAATGAATCTGTCTTGAAATAAGAAGATGCTTAAGCTAAATTATTCTTAAGCTCATTCGTTAGCTAAAAATGATTTAAATTTTCCCTCTTCCTATGGAAGACCATTGTCGTTAAAACTGTTGCTTTGAAGATCCTTCAAATTTCGACAGACCATTTGAACACTTAAGTGATCTGTGGTTTTGTCTGGTCGTCCATGTCTTTTAAATGAAGATTTTAAATACCATTCATAACTCTGCTCAGAATTAACACCGTTATACTCAAAGACTGACATTTATCCCATCTGCTTACAAATCTGAATTTCTTGACGCACTTAACTCCTGGAAATGTTTTACAAGTTCTTCTTCTCGAAAGAATTTCTCTTTCACAAGTATGTCTAGACAGTAAAAGAAGTGAAGATGTACTGGAGAGACCTGGGGAATATGGTGGATAAAATAAAGTCTCGACATTCGACTCGAACAGTACTGACATGGCATTCTTGCGACATAGAATAAAAGGATGGAACCTTTCTGCCGTGTGCATTTTCCGGCGGACATTTTCAGTTTATTACTATACTACGCTACAATAATCACTCCATCTACTTTTGGAAGCTGTAATGGATTCATCTAGTAGCTGACCACCACACGGTGACTGTAGTCTTTTCTGATGGTTGATATTTCACCATGAATCGAGGAAGTTCGTCTGAGTCTAGCCATTGCGCCGACCTTTTTCTGTTATTGCACCAACTCAAACTTTCAACGAAAGCGAAAATTAAAAAAAATGCCGCTTGTGTTTCGTGGCAGCAATGAAATAAACAGAAATAAACGTGCCTTTATCAGACAGGGGGTCAGTTCATAGACGACCCAGGAGTCTAGCTTTTGCATTGTTTCTATGGTAAACAGGTGACACTGTACGATAGCTCCCTCTACCCCCTCTTCTTGTCTTAACGATCAGTCTGGTATCACATAATCTTTCTCGTTTGCAAAATAACCAAACAGATGTTATCTCTGCTACGTACTGATTGGTCCGTTGTTGGGAGGCCTGTTCTGGAGACCCTTCCGCGCTATCATAGTAGCTCCTGTAACGAGACATGGCACAAGTGGCTTTCTCTTTCTTAATAAGAATAATCAGAAGAAGAAGGACGACAACAACAACAAAACAAAACAACAGCCAGCGAATAAGGTGCATATATCTAGTCCCGGGAAAACCTTTGGTAGCATACACTATTTTAAATTACCGTCTAGATAATGCATTGGCTAAATAAAGCAAACTATCGGCGATATTTGTCTGACAACTACCCTAGGTACTGGCGCGATTTTCAAAAAAGACAAGTAATGTATTACAGAAATATCGGGAAAGCATAACAACAATGGGCCTGGAATTACACAATGATACTGGACGGGATCTCAATGGCAGGCAACAGTAGTACTACTGAGCTTTGACATGGGTGTGAAATTGCAGTACACAATATTGGGCGTAAACTTTGCTCATTGCACGAAAGGGCAGGCTGTTGGAAATGGAGGAAACCTGGATGGTTCACTTTTTTTCTTTCTTTACTTGTTTAATTTATTAGTTCTTAGAAATATTGTGTAGTCAAGGCTACTCTCTGTGCAGACAAGCTTGTTTACTACTAGTTGTTCCAAACTAATTCCATTTTATCATATCGCATTGAAAACATGGATAAAAGTATATTTTTCACTTTTCTTTTATCTTCTGCTAGATAAACGAGCTGTTAAAGGTCCTGTAGTAAATCGAGTAGGAATAATGAAGGACTAGAGGCATAGTAAAATGGAACAGCTATCGACTGTCTCAGCAGGTGCAGAGATAAGATTTACAATATTTATACATAATTATACTACTCCAATTACCCATTGTGTACCAATATCCAGTCTTGTTGTTAACGTCCAGCTATTTTAGTTGTGATAAATTACTGTCAATGTATGTAGTGGTGGCTACAATATACACAGGTTCACATTCGCGTCATGTCAAATGAGGACAAAGACAGAATAATGATGACGATGTTTATTTCAGCGATCCATACATGTTATATACCTACACAGATTTACTGAACGTGTGTCGAGAACAAAAACGTAACTAATAGTAAAATATCTACAGAAATATGACAAATATAACTGAAAGTAAACAATAAATATATCTTGAGTACATATCTTTGTATCACAGCTTTCGTGTTTTTGGCTAATATCATGGTATCACAGTGTGACTAAAAAAACAATAAAACAAAAACAAAACGAATGAGTAAAGCGCCAATAAGATATCTACTTTGCAAAAACGAAACGTTTCGCCGGTTGTGAGGGTCTCTTTAATTGACAAAATTCTAAAATATATAGAATTTGCGTTGGAAGCTGAACTCCCCCCCCCCCAAAAAAAAAGTTTACAGAATTATAAATCTGTTTTGGGAACTGAAATCGGACAGAGCTATGTGATATAAAGATGAAGAATTATAATGCATTTACTTGGTGAATAATTCAGTTGCCGAAAACTATATAGCAATGTAAATAGCAGCCCGGTGTTCTTATGGAGTAGAGATGAAATAAAGTAACTTACAAAACAAGAGCAAGTTTGTTCAGATCGTAAACGATGGCTCTGTTCTATAAAGTGGATCATTGGACAAAGTCCGGGGACATGCAAAATGAGCCGTGCCGCAGACGGAAAACCATAAAGTACAAAGTTGCACTTTGGTCATTGTCCCACTTCATTTGTTAAGAGTCCCCGATCTCGAACACGACCGGCGTTACTAGATGGGGTGAAATAATTTCTTAATCTGCGTGATGGATTGAAGTTTTCTCGTGCAAAGAAATGGAAAACACTGCACAAAATTTGATGGCGCTGAATGTCAAACTACAGCACACCCTACACTTGACTTGTCACGTATATGAAGGACGCTAGTGTTAAGGGGATGATGGGATATCAAAACAGCATTTTTACACATCATGTATAACGCGATATACGCAAAGATTTCGTCTTGCGGTCTACGGTGAACATTCAATACATTAGGCGCGGTTATATCAAGCCCTCTTTCACTCAAAAAGAGGCGCTAAACTGAAAGCACATGTTTCCTAAATCACTGTGAAGTAAACCAGTGCCTCTGTACAATGTGCGCACCTACAGTGTTCTGACATGCTCAGCTGTGACATGAGGATGAGAAGAATTATGGGTGCCGGTGCACATATTCTTACATTCACTCCCTCTCTTGCGGCCCTGGCATTTTAAAGGTTTCTTGGCTGGGCACGGACTGTCAAACATGTGGCTGTGCTTGGCAAACGTTTCATACGACCGCAATGTAGCAATCTGCTTAACATACTCACATATTTGACAATGTATCTCCAGTTAAGAAAGCCCTTAACAGCTTAAGTTTTCAAGGCAGGTCAACAGAAAACATTTCTTTTTTGAAACGAAATTTTGGCGTAGCAGGTGAGTGAGGGCTGAGAGTAGAAACAGTTTTGTTCTAACGACATGAACCCGCTCATGCAATGGCACTAAATGGCGTTGAAATGATATCCGTTGGCCAGTAGGCAGAGGTACTCTCTGACAGTCAAGTCTGCCACCACACGCCTGGGAAGGAGGGACAAGCATAGAGAGGGAAGTCAACACGTGTTCCCCATCAGACGCGATCACGACGCCCCCAGTTGCTATGGCAACGGTTTCTAGGCAGGGCCACGAGCGAGATGAAATGGGGTGAGAGTCAAGGCGTGGTCTCAGTGGTAGGTAAAGTAATTGGAACCGTCGTCATACACAGTAGGACTACCATACACTGAAACAGAGAACAAAACTCGTGTCAAGGTTGTGGTACAGAAGCTTTATTACGTTTGAACGATAACATGCGGACACATAACTGGACACGCTTGCAGTGTTCACCAAAGAGATTAGTTGGAGTCCGCCAACATGTATTAATCGGGCCGTGGAAACTGCTGACTCAAATTCAAGTTCCTTTGATGGTTTGGTTAGCAGAATGAAGACTAACATGAACACGTTAACGTTCTGAACGCACATTTGAATGGGTGTGAACGATAAAATGTTCTGTCCCAGCATTGTACTGTAACCCTGGAACTGTGTGATCGTGACCCCTCATCCTCTCCACCCTAATCCTTTGAAAACAAGGGTGTATATGATATGCTAAAAACAGAACGCATCGAAGCCACTCCTGAATTATTTTAAAAAGTGTTCTGAATTCGACAAACTGTAGTGGCTGTCTGAGAGTCACCACTGGTCATTTTCTGTTCCCTCATAATGTCAACAGTTTCCACTTCCGAAGTCTGAGGGTTGGTTGCTGTGGTTTAATTGACAGAGACACGATCACTCCTGAACATGCTGTGCACCTGGCAATAAACCTGGTTTGTTTTTATTCTTCATTAGTCGGTAATCGGTTTTAAAATCATTAAACGAGAAAAAAGTGAATATGGTCATCAATATTTTTTTTTACAATTTTTCGTTCTAACATTATACATGATCTTTTTAGGGGCTCGGCCAGACACATTTTCTAAGTTAAAATTTGATAATAAATATCTAGATATTCTGATTGCTTAGAAGGGTTTTTTTTTGCCGAATGCTAGTAAATGTTATGTTTCAATGTATTAACAACAATTAAAATGACGAGGATTTCAGCTGTTAATAAGCTCTACTTAAGACAAATGGATGGTCACCCCTAAATGTGCATGGGAAAACCCAAACTTGTGACGTTTAGCTATGACTTTTCAATGTGTGGTTTCTTTTTCATTAAAATAGTTCAGGAGAACTATGCAAAGATAAAGGAAAATGGACAAAAGAGCTTTATGTCTTAGGCAAGTGCAAGCGACTCTCCTAAACTGAATTTTGCAAAATATTTTGACAGAACTTGCTAGATAGCAACCAACCCTCGACACAAGTTAGTCATAAGTTTTATTTTCTATGACCATAAGAATTTATGTAAGAATAGGCAAATGCTGACGATAGTCGTATTTGCTATGCTTCAGTGTCAGTACAGTAGGAAACGTTGATTACTTTTACGAAAGAGAATCAAGAGCTGTAATAATTGTAAACCTCTTTCAAAACCCGAGACATCCTTAATGGTTAAAATGTCTTTTGGGCTTTTCCTTAATCCATCAATGTTAAGAATGCATCGGTAACTCGATTACAGATCTTAAGTTTCTCTTTGTCACGAATTTATTATGCTTCAGAGTAATCTGCCGTCGAGAGAAAAATATGCCCAAAATGGAGCACCGGAAAATCGGCCATATTTTAGTTCCATGTTTTTCGTGATAAAAGTCATCAAATCTTCGCTGTTTCCGTCCACAGCGCAAGTGTCGCAGGCTGAGTGTCAACGTAAGAAACGCATTCGTTGTGCCATTAACTTTCTGTCTACTGTATAAAAGGAACCATTTCTCAGAAGCATAACAAAAACGCATCCACATCCGTCAGCTTACCAAAAGAACCCATTAGTAGAACCCGTACGGGTACCCGTTCCCGTAGTCAGGATACATACCTAATAAAAAAAAAACCGCATCACATATTGAAGGGTTAATCTTATAACAGCTCCAATTGAGCAGAGAATTGTGTGTATATATACAGCAGAGAACGACCAGATAATATATCATAAATAATCTACCTTCCACGGTAGCCCAAGGGGCACCACTCTAGGTTACTTAAAATGTCAGCCTCACAAAGACGTATGTAAATATTTTAATTAATGTCCTCTGTGTTGTCAGCAAACTCAGTAGCGGTCGAACGAGCTTTATTGTTATGACTGGCGAAGTCTAACTGTCGTCACATATAAAGTTTGGGTTTCATGTCCTGTATTTATATCTTCCTATGACCTAATCACAGATTCACGATATCGAAGCCCGCAATTACAAGAAGAAGAAAACAAATTCATTACATAATTTATTATTGTCAAATTCTTGGAGTGACATTCAACAGCAGCACAAACCTGACCTTAACTTGTTCATCTTTTCGTTTCATTATTACCTTAAGCTTATCTACGTTTGTTTCGTAAATCTTATTAGATTTATATCTCGAGTTTTATGCCTTTCTTGATTTTTATTGTCGATATTTTTAGTTGCCCTATATCTGAGCTAAAGGTATAGTCACATCTCCTTATACAGGTAAACGCCAGTCTTTTATTTACACCAGTCCTAACTGTAGACTCTTACTACCTATCTAGTATTCAAGAGGTGTTCCCGGGACTAAAACATAATAACTAGGGGGCAGGGGGTTGTTGATGTTGTAGGGAAGTAAGTGGGGGAGAAACGCAGTCAGATTAATAAGTAAGCGAATGCAGATGAAAAGACTACAGAGTGATATAGCAAGAAAAGCGGAGTCGCCCATTACAGAAAGTACACACCAAAACCTTACCCTCATTTTGGGCTGGTGGGACCTCTTGGACTGTTGCTAGTGTCGATGGGTTATGTAATACACGCCTCTATAAGATAACGTGAAATTACGCTGTCACGTAATTCACGTCGCTTCATCCCTCACTTATGATTCCTCCCCTTTCTCATTTTCTTCTTCTTCTCTCTCACTTTCTTTCTCTCTTTTCCTTCCTCCAACATTTACTCTTTCGCACAACACGTTTTCGTGCGCCTGTTGCTGTTCCATCATCTAAAAAGCAGATTACAGAAAAAGTACTCACCTCTACCACCACCAAACCCACCGCCTCGGCTGAAACAAGAGAAATAGAACTTGTCAACACAACTTCTTGTGGATACTTATTGGTTTTTGTCATTAATAATGTCATTGTTATTACTACGTAGTTTTAACGTCGTTCATTTTATTAACTACTTAAAAATCGCTATACTATGTTATACTGTGCAGCCGCCCCCTCAAAAATTATACTTAGGAGGCAAGAATGTGAACGCAGTTCACTGTCAGCACTGCCCGCTTCCTCAAAGCTGAGCATCTTCCTGCGCCACTGTCATCGTCATCATCGTCGTCATCATCGTCGTCGTCGTGCTGCTTTACCACATTAATTTCCTGTAAAATTTATTTTTAGATTGTGCCTATTATTACACGTTTTCTGGTATAAACCATCTCTATTGGCAGAGGCAGCATCGTTAACCTTGTTTCAGAAACTGCAATGAATTTTCTTCTGGTCTGTTCAAAAGTTCTGCGTTTTGAACACTTCGGCTGTTTGAAACATAAAGTCATAAAAATGTGCTCAGATAGAACAGGTGAACTCCTGCTGCTGTGGCTGTTCAGAACACAAGGTCCTAAAGATATGTGTTAGGCCAGCATACATGAACGCTATGCACAGACTGTTTCAAAAAAGCGTTCTCATCTGCGCTAAATGAAAAAGTCCACCAACTGCATCTCTGCCACACACACACACAAGACGGCTGCGAGCACACAGCTTCACTCCCAGCCAAGGCAAGCCAAGCACAAAGGCTAGAGGTGTCACCGCACATTACAGGTGTCTGCGTGCTATAGCACTCGAGCGACTACCGACAGAGCACTGTACCATGTGTGTGCGCCCCCTGGCATGCCAGACGGCCGGGAGGAACAGATACTTACATATCCATAGGAGGGACCGACTGGTAGTGATGGATGACCGGGGCAGCTGGTGCGCCGTAGGTCAACATAGGCGCCGCCCTCACCTGCAAAACAGGTAGGGCGCACACACATACTAGACGTGCTGCACATCAACATCTATGTTCTGTCTTCTGGTCGTAATCACAGTCCAATCACTTCCTTTAAAAATCTTTATATTTTTCAGTATTTGCGTGATCTCAAAATATAGTATTTATTCTTTGGAAAAAACCATATATATGGTCTGAGACAAGATTACAAAGCATGCACAAAAGCTATGCAAGCCCAATCTGAAATTCAAATTTATCGTGTCAGTAATTGTAGTTTTAGAAGCGAAGCATTCAAAAGACGCATCATGGGCTTGGCGTACACGTGTTAATAAACTAAATCAGTTTTAAAGATGGTGTGCCAAGGAAAACATTGCAGGAAGGTTAACTTTCTTTTAAAAAATAGCAAAAAAAAAAAAAAAAAACAGCTGAGACACTCGCCTCATGGCTGCAAATAACTATGGTTACTATGACACAAAGAACCTGATTGCTGTGACACAAAGCACGCGTTGGTCAGTATAGCGTTAGGCCTCGTTAACTGGTGGGCGTTAACAAGTTCCCTCGAACACTAAACCGATGAACCACTTACGGCAGGTTCGACGACGGGAGCTAGAGGAACCGAGGCCGTGGGCATCCGCCATCCACCGCCGGGCAGGTTCTGCAGCATCATTTGCTGCATGACCATGTGATGCATCTGCGCGTTCTGCAGCATCATCATGTCCATGAAGTCTGCAGACAGGAGGACAAGATGGACATTCAAAGGCCACAGGAGAGAAAGGGTGTTTAAAATGTGCTACCTCGTTAAGTATGTCGAGCACTATTCAGGTCTGCAGACAATACAGCATGTACGTACACGGAGAAAAAGAGAATGAAAGACAGAAAGAGGAAGGAGAAAGGGAACATGTTGCAGAAAATTCGCTTTTGAAGAGACACACCTATTCCTGCTTTAAAGATTTGCTTTGGCAATTTAAAATTCCCCATGCTTTCTCAAACTGAAGAGAAAACAGTAGTACACGTCTATAAATAATCTAAGTACAGACTCTGAATACAGTCATCGCTTGGTGATTTTCGAGGTTTTCTTTTATTTATTTATTAACAGATTGAACTGTTGTTAAATATTTTATTTTCATGAAAGAGGCGTGGAACATACCGCACTGTAAATGCCTCCTGATGACTAGTGTTTATTTTTACTGCCTATAGACGTGAAAGCACTAAAGACAATTTCGCACCTTGGACCTTCATTTACCTGCTTTAGAAATACCTGATTTGTTGAAGAATGTGTTCTTGTTCTGCTGCCCGCCATCATAGGCAACAACAGGTACCTGCTGGATGACTGGCGGCGTCTGTAAAGAGACCTGGAGACCAAACACATCTGTAGCATCTTCTCCTTTCACACAGACAGTGTGTCTTTACCAGATCACGAGCGAAAATTTGACAGGCAACAGCAGCGCTTTCATCAAACACTAAGATGTTAGTCAGACACAGGGTCTTTATTAAATACTAAGATGTTAGAAAGAGGGTTTTCATTAAACATTAAGATGTTAGTCCCCATTCTTGTACACTCTAAATAGTTGAGCGTCCGTGTTTATGTCTACAAAATAAGAATATTGTTAAAAAATAGCAAAGTATTTTTTATGCACTTGTGGCATCTATCCAAAAGTAACCCCGTTCACTCTATTTAACACACGCCCGGTTGACGCATTTCACATTCGGATGTCGAATGAATAATATTGTATATTACACTTTCTTTGCTTACCTGAGGCACCTGTGCGTTAGTAGAGATGGGAGGCAACACGGTGTAGGTTTTGGGCTCCACGGGGCGAAACTGGTGCTCAATGACATGTTTTGACACAGCCATGTCTGGAACCAATCATCAACAGACACATTGCAAAAACGAACCAAAGCAGGAACTAGGCTACTTCCTCCTACAGCCTTATTACCTTATACACATTTTCCCATGCTGCTTTAGAAAAATCTCTTTTTCATTCATTACAATTAAAAAGGTCAGTTGAATTGGCAAAGTCTGCGGAAAATCCATAGAAGAGATCAACATGGTGCGAAAACCTAATTAAAAATATGCAGGACATCTCTCTTATACCGTGTGATCAAAAATCTTTATTTTAAAATGAAATTTCAATGGTGCTTCAGATGTGTTAAATATCAAAGAGGAACCCTTCCTATGGCAGTAAAGGTAATGTTAACCTAGGAAACACAAATGGCGTAAAGTGTATGAAAGTACATCAATAAATTTTCATGAAGGTTGGGGTAAATGTAATAAAGGTACAGGTGCGACTGATTGAAGGTACAGCTTATGGTTGGAAATCGAATCATAACAAGTGTTGCTCTGAAGCTAAGACACCCACTGCGTTGGACAGGTATTGTGTGCTTGTCACTATGAACGAAAAGAAAGTGACTCGATCTGCAGAGGAACAGACACGATCGTATTTTGGAGGGAAACAAAATAATACGCAAACCTCTCGGGTGCTTGGTGTACCAGTTGAAATGGTAGTTACGGTTCAGATCCGGCAGGGAGCGGCGGGAGGGAGGGGGGAGTGGGGAGGGGGTGTAACGGCGGCGTGGGGTGTACGTCCTGGGGCGCCTCTCTTCGTCGTTCAGTAACTGTTCTTGCTGCGCATATAATAAGACAAACAACATGCAAGCATTGGGTGATATGCACACGGAGAATGTCTCACACTAACGCACGCACGCACATAGAGCGAGAAGATAAAGGTACGTACTTGAAGCTGTACAACAAAATGTCACATCACACAAACGAAGACAAAACTCCTACGCATCGCACGCGCACACCATGCGCACGCACAGTGAAGTGAGGAAGAAAAGAGCATACTGCAAGCACATAAAGATACACGCGTGAGTGCATAACGGTTATAAGTCCACGCTTCTCACAAATGTGAATGCACAGACAGCCATTAACAATCGAGAACCACCTACTCGAATTCTGTCGAGAAGTTCTTGTCGACGTAGCATAGCCTGTTGTAGCTTTACCTGACTGTCATATTCATTACCTGCAAACACACACACACACACACACACACACACACACACACACACACACACACACACACACACACACACACACACGCACAAACACAAACACACACACACACACCAGATTTTTATTTCGTCAAATCTCTTCTCACAAACTTTTCATCCGATGTATGAAAATCAACTCTCGATTAACCTTTTTACAAGTGCGCCTGTCTCTTGGCCGTTAGGAACAATGTTTCTTTGATTTTTCACATTCATTTTCTTATTTCTTTCTTTTCCTGCTTAGACACCCCAGTGAAATACTTCGGAAAAATCGCCAACAGTCAAAGTTGTTGTGTCGCTATGGCGGGGTTGTCAGGCACTCAGGCTTAATATAAAGTATGTCTTTTTCCACCTTCATTACACAGCACTTATTTCGTCATTTGAAGCACTTTATATGCTCAGGAATCTTCTTTGTATTACAAGAACACTGCTGGAAGTCACTGCGTGACCAAAGTAATATAGACTGCCTGTCTTTAGCATTAGCACTTCATCGCACGTGCTTATTGGCTAAAGTACTTATTTGACCTGTGCCTTTATTTGTATTTGCTCTGAGCTGGAGTGAGAGTTTTAATATAGTCCTTGTCAATGTCCCAATACCAGCATTCTTTACATTTAGATGGGTAAATTAGCACCTGTCTTTTGTCTCGAGACATATTCTGCTTATCTACTATATAAATACTTAGAAAAGTAATAAAAGTGGTCTTCTTTACTCCTAGTGGGAACCTCAAAGTCCTGCTGTGAAAAAAAAAGATTAAAAAATAAGGCAGGGGGCAAGGAAGGAATACAATAAGAACAGGGTTTCTCTTTCCTCACATGACTATTTTCTTTTCCGTATGTGAATTTGATTTTTTGTAAATTAGTGTGTTATGTACGCTTCTTTTACGCCTTGGCCTTAAAATCCATGGAATGGTGCAGACTATGAATAAGCTTCACTATTTTAGGTCTCACACAGGGAGAAAAACCTGTTTTAAGCACAATTATAGGGTGTTCAGCCAGTCTTTGAGCGCTCTTTAATGGTTACTGACTTCACTTCTATACAATATATTAATCTACAAAATGCATCAGACTTTTAACGTTTTTATTGAGTTCGGAAATAAAAAATCTTAACCAGAGACATACTATCCGTTTTGTATATGACTGTCATGTACAAAAATTGCCAAATATGCCACTATATTTTACTACATACGTCTGGTTAAAAAGGCCCTTTGCAAATTTTTTTTATAAGTTTTATTTTTAATTTTCCTTTGTTCATTTGCTTCTTTTCTTTAGTCTTACTGATAATAAGCAAACAGAACTCTAGTCTGAAAAGTTTCAGTGATGGTTTTGTTGTCTGACATAACAACATTACAACATGACTACGTCGACTCGACAGATAACTGGATGGATATGAGCAAAAGACAAATAAATTATCCACTCAACATTATAAGCACACTTACTTGAGGCTGAGTCAGGTCTTTGTAGTTTTTCGCGTTCTTGCGCAAGTTTCTGAAACATAAAAATACATGATTTTTTAATAAGTACTTAAGTATATAAACATAAAACAATTTTTTTCAAACTTGTCATTACCGTTCAAGCGACGCAGCTTTTTGAGTAACACCCAGGTTAAGACCACGTGACCTGACATAAAATGCCGACGATACGTATCCAGGCTGCAGATATGTTTTCACTCGTCTTCTACAGCAGGCTTGTCAATGGATTAAACTTAATGCCAAGCAAGAAAAACGACACGCATATTTACCCTTCAAAGTAAGTAGTAGTGTGCCGATAAGAGCAGCAAGAATGTGCACGCACCTGTCAGAAGCAACCATCGAAAGGTCTCCGTAGAAATACTGTCTTATAACTGACTAAGTGAGATCCACAAGACATGCAAAGCTACTCATGAAAGGAACGTCTGGCTCTAAGCACTTTGCAGGATGCCGACTTTCAAAGACTAGGCTACTTGGTGGGAAATTATGCCGATCGTTTTCTGCCAATGTGATCTTAGCTTACGTCCAAGGATAATACGAAAAAAATCCACATAATTCTAAAATATAAGCAATAGCGTGCATGTCAACAGGTTGAGAACATAGAAAATAGTGTACATGTCAATAGGTTTTATAAACTTTTCCTTGGAAGGGATGGAAGAGAGAGATGGGTGGAAGTCAGAAAAGTAAGAAAAGTTTTAGTGTTTCCAAAAAGAAACCTTTTAGTGTTTCCAGAAAGAATCCATGCTGCTCTCTTCAAGGAAAGAATATTTTGCAGTCTTCTTAAAGGACTTGAGTGGTGCACATTTTTTTTAAACACACTACACAATAGATTCCCGAGTCCGGATGTATACTTCCACTCTGTTCTCGAGATTCACTCCTACAAACATCACCATGCACAAAAAAGCCAAAATCGTGACGTCATGTTTGTACACAGATACGCGTAATTAACATATGGTCTCAGCTCTCCCACTGGACGAGGGCTTCACAACGTAAATATATTCACGTGCACTCCTGACATCAATGTTCTTGGCCTCTTTCTAGACCTTAAACCAGGCAAGCCTCAAAATATGTGGCCATATTAGGCAATTTATGTTACAAGATGTCATATAAAAATTTGACAGGAGGCCCCTTACACAAAGATAATTTGGCCAAGTGAGCCACCACAAGCATCCCCAGCACATTCTTAAATCCAAACGCTATAAATATGAAAGGAAATTTGACCGGAAAATCCTCGTACACAAACATGTCGTTACAATAGTGACGCAGAAAGTAGTTGCAGGGGAAAAAGTCGCCTTGTAAAGAAATTTAACGACTAACTAACGTGATATGCAAAATCAGACTCCAGAATAAGGTCTGCCTAAAAGGGGAAAATGACAATATCTTTTGCAGAATATATGAAAACGGAACTGTTTCAACAAAAATCTGTTCTTTCAACGAATGCAATTGGAAAAACATAGTACTCTATATTTTGAAATTCTCCTAAAATCGGCAATGAAAGTAATGACGTCGCCTACCTCTTCCTGGTCTTCTTCTAAAGTAAAAGCGAGTTCACTTAGCAGCTCATCATCGTCGTCTTCCATCTCAAAACCTCCATGTTTGACGTCTTCAACAAGACGGCGGAAGAAGAGTTTATAAAAAAAAGGCAAAAGATGTCCCCCCGCCCGAGGCACAACAACAATTATTGTCGTCCCGGCAACACAGGAAACCGTTATACAAAACACATACCACCAGCTCAAGTACCGCGCCGTTTTACATGATAAAAGGTAAGGGCGTGGAGAGGTGTCGTGTGGGCGCCAACAAAACCTGACCTTTGAAAGTCTGATTGGGCGTCTTACCTTTTAGTCCTCGACGTCAACGTGTGTATGTTGTGTGTGTAGGTGCGTGTTTAGCTCTGACTGTCTGATCATGGATGTGTGTGTGTGTGTGTGCGTGCGTGCGTGCGTGCGTGCGCGCAAGAAACCACTCTTCTGCACCGGAGATTCGTGTATTTTTTTTCAACTCCTAATGACGTTTTTATTACCCAGCCAGGTGAGGGCGGAAGAAGACGCAGCTTTCCTTCGGAGTCACAGCACTTAACCTCCCTTTCTTGCTCGCACACAGCGCAAAAGTCAACCACCGCTCTAGGGACAGCAGGAACTGGTAAACACAAGCACTCCTATCTTTCACGTTTCTTTGTTCATTCCACTGCAGGATGAACAAAATTCAAATTTGTGTCCTATCCTTTCAACCCAGCGTACACCGTGTACTTACCTTTATACAGGGTATTTACAATCATTTAGGGTGTTCGGGTGGGGGAAATCTTCGTGGTGCCATTCCATATTCAGCCATATATGGAATCAAGACCAGTGGTTTGTAACAAATTTCTATTGTATGCAGCAAGTCTTGTTTCTCGGGAAGCTTGTTTGAAACGCCATAGTCTATCACGTGCTGTGCAGAATTATTTATGCAGAAAAAACACTGAAGTCTTTGACATCGTTCGGGTACACACACACCCCACCCCAGCGCCTACCTTGTAAGATTGTCATCAGCAGCAATGGGTTTAGACTGTGTGCTAGAGGGGCAGAGTTATACTGTGAGTTTCCCAAAAGTAGGGCTGTCATCGATACATATTCCAGTGTGCTTTGCACATGCAAGCTCCTGTGCTTGAGTGGTCAGTCATTGCTTTGGAGATGACTGACATCCAGGAAAGCTTCTTAAATAGAAACTCAGCATTCACAATTATCTTCTACTCAAATAGAGCTGTTCCTTTGTATTGTGTGAGAGAGAGAGAGAAGTGAGAGGGGCAACCCACAAAAAATGGTGGTTTCGTCATTAAGGCAGCAACAACGAATCTGTCATTGAAATCTTATATCGAAGAGGACAAGCAGTAACTGACATTACTTGACAACAAACTGTAGACGTAAGAACAATTTGTAAAGCCGACGTGAAAACCAAAAATGTTTAGGACCTGAATGTGAAGGAATACTCAACCATACTGAAACCAAATGCATTTTTCTCAAACACTTGTAGGACATCCAATAAGGACGAATAGAGCTGTTACTATTTATCGTTCCCTACACGCACACCTGTCAATCTACCCGGCAAACACTTCTACAGGCTTCAGTCGTTCATCAGTGGACTTCAGCAACGTTCTTGCCAGTGGAACTGAACAAGATACAGTTTTCTCACTGGCACACGTGCCCACGCACAACCACAGACAGGGAAAGGACGAGTGAATGAAAGACTGGATAGATACATGGATGGAAAGACAAAAGACACTATCCAAATGTTCTTCTTTGTGGATGATGGACAACATGACAAATTCACAAATAATATCGATATTCTCTTTTTTTGTTCAAGAACAAAATATGGAGAGACATACACATACTGCCCACACTCTCTTTTTCGGTGGAGCCGCACTCACCTTTTCCGTGTCACAGAGAGAAATTGCTCAGTCCGACATAACGATGTCAACGTAAGAAAACAGCAGTTTTCCGCCCTCCGCACTAACATCGACCTGATCACTCGATAGTTCACATATTCTCTTCAGACAGCAAGTCTCAAAAACACGACTGCGACTACCCAACTTTTGCTTTTCAAAAGAACAACTCGCCCTCACCCCTCCCCGATTGTTCAAGTGCTAAGCGGATGTGTCAGCAGGACACATTCAACTCTATCATTGTCTTCTGTGGTGTCGTCAAATTCTTTTCACGTTCACAGCTCGCTTTATAAGAATCAAAAGTTTTCAATATCTGGTTACACGGCATTGGCGCCAATAGTGTGGCAACGACTTTCTTAAGACTTCCACTTAAAAAAAAAAAAGCTATTCAGCATGGGCGCTCAGACCCTTTTATGGCGCAGGAATCTTTCAAGAAAAGCAAAACAAAAAGATCCACCCACCTCAGTCAGTTTTGTTCTTGCAAGAGCCAGGAAAAGTGACAGTCCATCACTTAGCACAATTTAGGATAAATTTATAATTACTAAAATTTTATTAATATGTTTATGACTTTACCTCTGACAAATATAGCGTCCGCAACGATATAGGAGAATAAGAATAAACTGGCTTATCGTCATCAAGAAGCATTATAATTTATTATGTTATTTATACAGTCGTGCTTCAGGATACGAGCGTCTCGCCATACGAGCAATTCATGTTACAAGCAACAAATTCTCGGAAAATTCGCCTAGGTATTCGAGCATTCGCTCGGGTTACGAGCGACCCTGGCCGCAACCTTCCCGCTCTCAGTCTGCGCTGTTCGCTCGTAGCGGAAGCATCTCTGTGTTCATTTGCGCTTTATAGTGTTTTGTGTGGTTTACGTGAAGAAATTTTGTAACCCACGTTGTCGCCCAAGAAGATGGCTGCTAATGATAGTGCTGCTAAGAGGAAGGACACAATTTCCCTAGAATTGGAGATCACAGGAAAACATGAGCGAGGTCTACGTGTGGTTGATCTCGCCAAGTTGTACGGCCGTTTGTCGTCACCAATTGAGAGAATTTTGAAAGGATCACTTCAATATCCTCAATTGCTTAAAGACCAACCTGAATGGTTTGCGTTTTTTGCAGATATCGGTATTGCAGCCTCCATAACCCATCTCTTAATCAATTATCCGCTAGCAAAGTACGCGATTCGCACCTGCGATCAACGAGCGCCGTTAACAGTGTACTACGTCACACTAGTGCACCATTCACAACATTGACAGCCGTCAACACCAAACAGAGTGAGAGAGAAAATGAGCGACAGTTGGGATTATTCGGACGTTAAATCTGCATTTCTCGTGCTAAAGTAGCAGTTTTTCAGAACCACGAGAAATGCAGATTTTGAACGTCCCAATAACCCGAGCTGTCGCTCATTCTCTCTCTCTGTTTGGTGTTGACGGCTGCCAGTGTTGTGAATGGTGCACTAGTGTGACGTAGTACACTGTTCGCCGCGCTTGGTGATCGTAAGTGCGAATTGTAGTGGATAATTAATTAATGGATGGGTTTTGGAAGCTAAAATTTACAGGTTATGTTTTTATCGCCTGTATCTACCGATATATGAAAACTTCGAAAACCATTCAGGTTGGTCTTTAAATCTTACTGATAAGGCCTGGGAAAGAGTCACAGTTAGGACCCTGAATTTTGCATGGTGAAAACTGTGGCCTGAGAGTGTCGTTGACTGAGACTTTGAATGTTTCTCCCCTGAACCTGTGGACCTGACAGTCCAGCAAGTCGATGACATTGTCTCTCTGGGACAAACCTTGAGTCTGGAAGTGGATCATACTGATGTGGAGGAGCTAGCGCAGGATCACAACGAAGAACTTACGACCGATACACTTCTAGAACTTCATAAGGAGCAGCAGAAAAAAAAGGTGGTAGAAAAGCTTTCGTCAGTGGAGGAGGGGATATGGAAGGATACATTTTCTTCCAGTGAGATTAAAGAAGTGTTGATAATGTTGGAAAAGGCGCAAAATTTCGTTGAAGAACATCATCCTAATAAGGCAGTGTCTGAGCAGTGCATGAACTTACTTAATGACAATGCAATGTCTCATTTTAGAGGCATCATAGAACGAAGACAGAAGCAAGTGTCATTAGATAAGTTCTTGGTAAAGCTACCCAGAAGACAGTCCAGTGATCCTGAACCACAACCTGGTCTTAGTGGGGCGAAATTCCCAAGAAAAGAGAGCCCTACTGAATCAGAGGGGGATTCTCCTCCCCACAGTAGCTCCTCCCCTCCTCCCCATCTCCCTTAATTACTTTAATTCTGTATAAAATACCATGTTGACTGATTTTTTATATTGATATTTTTGGGGTGTGGAACGGATTAATTGGATTTCCATTATTTTAAATGGGGAAATTAGTTTCGAGATACTAGTTTTTCACGATACGAGCTACGTTATGGAACGAATTAAATTCGTTACCCGAGGCACGACTGTAATCTAATTATAGAAAAATAAAGGTAGAATATTAAGAAGATGAAGATGGTTTGTGTCTTTGTAATTTAGAGACAGAAAAAGAGAGAAGGTAGGAATCTGAAGAGGTGACAATAATGTGCCTTAACTAAAAACGGGTGAACAGTTTGAGGATGTTAGGTCATGCTAATGCTACAGGGATGTAATTAGTAAAAGGATATGAGTCTTATTCTAGATTAATAACAGGACAAAGACGGAAAACATTCTGCACCTTCCAGAATTATAGTTGTTCTCATTTGTCTTGTGCGCGTTCTGTGCAAACAAGATGTACAGGTTTAGAGTCCTTTATCTCGAACGACTGCCGTTCATTGAGCAAAACACGCAACATCTCCAGACCTTGCTAATATACTGACCGGATGCCAGCAAAAGGTAAGGAACTCAGAACACCTTGTTCTTGAAACCATCGTGAAGGTACCTATTCAGAAAAAGGAGAGAAAGTTTATTAACTGTAGTCCACCTACTAAGGATTTCGCGTTGCAGGTGAAAAGCGTCGGTCAGGTCAACGAGCGAGGATGTGGAACCCGAATGGCCGGAGAAAATTTCCAACAGCCCAAACAATGTTTTCCTCCACGAGACCTGTCAAACCCAGAGCTACGTTTATTTTCTAAAGCATTTAGCTACAAAAGCTTGTTTTACCACTAAGCCATTTGCTCGTCCCAGAAGAGAGAAAGGAAGGTGAGAGGGCTCTCTCTTACGGCAATCGACGGCCTGAGAGTGGATTACGTCCTTCACTTTGTAAAAGATTATGAACAAGTTGCAAAAATATTAAAAGTATAGTTCTGCAGCAAGCCCCGTTTAGACAAATACGATAGCATCTCTAAAGAGCTAAGGCACATACTTTACGTCGTCAGGGTTAACCCCGAGGCTGGCTTGAGCAGAATCATCTCGCACCTGGAGAAAGCCAACAAGAAGCGCACCTGTCAAACATGACATCTAGAATGTGAGTTCAAATCTAGTGCACGCCTTTTGAAACGTCCTTCATTGATTTCCGTTATTATAACCGCTATAGTGGTCGGTACCCTTTATTCATATTCTGAGCTACAGCCGGCTTGGGGGACATTGCCAAATCCCCAAACTCAAGCAGGTTTTTTTTTTCTTTCCTTTTTTTTTTATCTCGCCATGTGTTCAACAAGTGTGATACAAGATATTATTAATAAAATAAGTTAAAAAATTTAAACACACTTTTATTTGAAATGCACTAAAAAGGATAACTTTTTCCTAAGGTCTCGGGTTTTTTTATATAACTTAAAATATAAATGTGTGAGTGGTCCTGGAGTGGTCCACGTTCCAAGAGTGCCGTTGTCCCTTTTGCTCAGGTATGGTGAAGGAGGATTATATTTTCTGTGGTTAGAGCTGTTCCTAACATTAAAGTGCAGTTTAAGTTTCGCCTATATAACACTATCTAAATGACCATCAATGTGTTTGCAGTTTCAGGACAATAAATGAGCCTGTAGTTGACATGGACGACGATGTGTAAAGCTTGAATTTTTCCGCTGCTACTAAGCACAGTTTATAAAATTGCGATAAACGTAGGCAGACATTGATCTCAATTGTACTTATGTCCTCCTTGCGACGTAAACATATCAATCTCCATTTAACTCGAACAGCCTCATTCAAAACAGCTGGTATAAAGACACACACAAACCGTTTGGTCCTTGCTGCCAGCTAACAGAGAAACATCGAGAACACAACACGAATGACGCAGATGTAAAGAATATTTAAAGGTTAGCTCATGGCCATTAACCATAAAGTCCTTCAGAACAAACACAAGCCCCCTCCCCTCCAACCTGAGTTTAAACAGGATCCAACATTGTCCATTTCTCTTATAATTTATTTGTATTACAAACTAAATGTTCTACACTTGATTCTTAAAGCGCAGATGCGTGTTGGAAGCCAGAATCGATCCACCTAGAAAAAAAGATGGCGGCGTTTATTATTTTTCCTGCTGGTCAATATTCTACCTCCCAATGTGAAAATTGCAGAGGGCCAAGGGAGAGTATACAAAAGAAACTCTGGGCGGAGGCCGTTAGACAGGAAATCTGATGGGAGGGACCCAAGAGGTCTCCAAAAACAGTCTTGACGTTCAGTGGCCATAAGACGTGCAACGGTCTGGGGAGAATGGTGTAGTATGGAATTTGATCGAAGTCGTCTTGAAGGAAGGGCAGCACTTTTTATAGCTCCACCTGATGAACAGTGACAGGTCGTAAAGGCTTGCAATGGGAGAAGTGGAGGCCGGTGGTATGGCGAAAAATAGGTCATCATTAAGATCGTGGGACGTCTTCTCCATCTATAACGCTCGAAATACCATGGGCATTGATTTTTCTTCCTCACCCCCCCCCACCCCACCCAGCGTTAGCTGTCGGTTATGCCATCAAGTTTCTAGAGCAAGACCATAGGGATGGATGAAAAGAGACAAGAAAAATTATGAAGTGGCAATATCATTTCAGAACATCAACTGGACATACATTGTCAAATATGTGACTGGTAAATTTCTGTGTGTGTGTGTGTGTGGAGGGAGAGGTGGATTAGCAGGAATCCGGGACTGTGGAAATGTGAAAATGCAGAAAGATGTGTCCCATTATGGTCATTTTAAGACAATTATTAGGAATGTTTAACACATTCCACAGGAGTTCACGACAGTAGGACTGTATCTAAGATAAATAGTAGCTAAGATAAACTGTAGCCAAACACTTTCACACTCCTGTCTGTCACACCTCTCAGCCGCCACGCCTAGCAATAAGTCTTGCAATGGAGCCTATGTTTAGTGACAGCAAGGGAGGGGCCTTGTTTACAGTACAGAAAGCCAAAGCATCAAAAGCAAAGTGACAAAGGTAGTGCGACAGCAAGTGATCCCCAAGAGTTCTGAGCAGTTGGTAAAGTCTCTTGCAAGCCACCCGTGCTTGACCGAGTCTCCTGTGTGTGTGTGTCGGGGTGGGTGGGGAGGGAGGGCCCTCACGTTATGTGTTATAGAGATCACGTTGAGAGAGAATAGTGAAACTCCTTCCCTTTCAAACAAACGAACCAGAAAGCCAGTGAACCAACCAACTAATGAAAATGAAGGCAAGAAATGGTGGGAAATGGTACACAGGGAAAACATAGGATGGAGTAGAGAGACATTACGTGAGAGGGTTTGAGATACATAGGGACAACTTGGGAGAGAGTATGTAAGCTTGGAAAACAGAGTAAATAGGAAAGCATATTAGGGAGAAAGACTTAGGGACACATAGGGTAAAAAAAAGGAGCGAAGAGGACACACTGGGAAAGTATGGAAAGGACACATAGGGGACCATTCAGGAGGTAGTAGGTAGACATGGGGACGCTTAAGTAGCTGTGTATCTCGTATGCACTTAGCGCACACTATGTGTCTAAAGACCTTCCCTCCCCAAGTAACATACACTGTCTTTGTTCCGTTTATTGTCGATCGGCGCCATCTGTCATCTATAAACGTCAAAAGCGAAAAAAGGCATGACACTAACGTTAACACCATGCTGACTGTCAATGGAGCTGAGAATGTGAATCTACGACAGAAAAACCTGGTGTGCGCGCTTTATAAACAGCGTCTTCCTGAAACAATATAAGACTTGCGGCCCGAGAATCACTGACTGGAAACTAAAGCCTTCTCATGCGAGAACAAAAAAATCTCTAACACGCATGAGTACGTGCGGTATACAACAGAAGAAAGAACACTCACTCTCTCGAAGCCGGAAAAAAAAGGAAACAAGTTGCTTGAACGGACACTGCCCGAACTGGGCTTTCAGTACCGCACTGGGTCTCGTGCTAGTCTAACCCTCGAGCATGCCTCGGTTTACTCTAAAATCTAACGTTTAAAGGCAAAAGAGTCATCCTTTGGGTTGGTGGGCGGAGGGACACGAAGCGTAAGACATTGACGGTGTCTAGTAAGCGGCATGTCAAAGGCGGGCCCTAGCGGTCCTCGAACCCGAAACCTTCTGCTCCAAGCCATCAAGTTCCCCGAACCTAAGATTGTGTGAGGATTTGGTTTACTTCTGGAGTTAATCGTGCTGAGCGGGCTAACCATCCAGCTTCACAACCATAAGATTACGTAAGGTTTTTAGTTTATTTCTGGAGTAAATCATGTAGTTTTCTTTGTTATTTATTTGCTTCCTGGTGTAGACTGTTAATGTAGTGTTCTTAAATTCACTCTCTTTTTAACCTCGGCCGATTTCTTTTTTTCTGGTTTTACAACTGTTATCTTTCTCCTCTTTCCGTTTGGCATGCTGCTGTATGACAGGTGATGTTCGTTGTCGATTTGGAGAAGTGTTGTGCAGGCACTGTGGGTTTAAATCTTGTCAAGATGCACCCTGTCTTGAAGTCCTGTGTATGTACATCTTGTTCATTTAGTATCTTGTCTCTTTAGCTCACATAAGATGGGTCCAGCCGATTCAGACATTTATTCTTCTGATCGGTCGGATTTTTGTTTCCTGAGAACGCAACGCGGTTGACATTGGACAGAAAGACCACCTCTCTCACTGTCTGAGAGAGAGAGATTCCCTGGATGGACTGAGACACGGAACGGAGAGCGAATTCCGCTGAATGGCCTTGAATACTATGTTTTTTTTTTACAAGATAGACAAAAGCACGAGCGTAAAGGTAGGACATACAGTCGTATTAAATATAGGGTGGGCCACATATAACCAGTACGTGCTATCCATTTCATTCCGATTACGCGGAGACGTACCGGTTTTATGGGGCCCACCTTGTATTAAGCATTTCGAGAAGAATCTTCGTTCTGTTTTAAGCAATTACACCCAAAAAAGGAGACTTTTAACCCCCAGGGAAGACAGCCTTTATCAGGACCAGAGTAATAAATGATTTATCTATCGGTATATCTTAATTCCAGAATGCATTTTCTAATCTTGCTCACAAGAGTAACGTCTCCAAACCAAATCAAAGATAAGCAGACTAGGATTGTATGCGTAAAGGTCGAAGCTATTTACAATATGTTACGATCCTTGGGAACTGAAGCATTTTTTTTTTTTTTACATTCTAAATGACTGCCCCAATGGTTATTTGGTGAGTCTATGAGGCTAAAGCACTTTTGTAGCCTAGTAAGCACCTTTTATTGATTTCACGCGCACGTAACATTGTCTATGTGGGAGGTCTATTCCAATTCTACACATGCAATCATGAACACACACATATATATATATATATTCACAGCACAAATTCACAAGCACAGTTCCTCTTCACTCTACTATACGATCATCGTCGCGGATTATGTTAAATGAAACTGACTTTGCAAAAAGACGGGATTGAAAAGAAAAGAGAAGAAAATCAAAACTACAATCCAGAATAAAGCTTCATCACTCAACAAAGAATATGAACAGTACATAGCAATTTCTAAAAAAAAAAATAATAATAAATCGGTAAAGCTTATCCAAGACACCAAGTTAAACATTCCTCCGAGCAAGTGTACAGAGAGAACGTAAATATTGCTCTAAAAACAAACACGCAGTAGCTTAAATAAATGTGCTGAAAATCTGTCGGAAGTGTTATCTGAAAATGATACATAACAAATTTTCTTCATGAAAACATTCAAGACGTGTAATCTATAAACCAGCATGTGTGGGTTTAACTTTTCCTACCTGTTGTACCATCTTCATGCGAAGCCTGGTCATATTATCATGCATGCTCTCGGTGTCCGTGGCCGCCATGTTGATCTAGCTGCCTTTTTGGGGTGGCCACCTACCCCGAATCGATCTGTAGAGACCTTCCTTTTGGGCTTTCGTCGTCTCCTCTAGCCAGATAGCTTACGCTCTCATTGTCCCCTATACTTCCAAGCCTGACTCAAACTGTCGTCTGCAAACGCCGAAAGCGAAAAGTGTCGGAAGGGGGGGGGGAGAGGGAGGGGGACCAGTCCATGAAACGCGATCCCGGTATGGAGGGGAGGAGTGGATCGGGGTAGGACAGATTCACTGTGGTGGGGTAGTTCATGTTTGAACAAGAGGTAACTAGGCGATGAATGCTTTGTGTTTAATGTACCGGGCGAAATGAAATCATTCATCCGGTGTTGTATTGTGCTGCTTAAAAAAAAAATTGAAAAAGAAATTCAACGCTCAGATAGTGCTTTCCTTTTCCACTCTCACTGGTCAAAAACCGAGGTGGCTCGGAGCAGTCACGCGCGCTACTGACGTGCTGATTTAGTCATCTGGATCAGAAAGCGGGAGCAAGGAGGTGATGCATGTAAGATAAAAGACCGACAGGATTAAAAACAAGAGAATCTATAGCAATTAAAAAAGATAGAACCTGAGTCTTAAGCAAAATGTAGTTTTAGTTATTTTGGTTCAGTAAAAATGTTCCCGATATGTGAGCAGCAGTTTGAGTTCAAACGTTGCACATATGTTACCCACATCCGCCACCCACCCATACCCCTCTCTCCACTAGGACACAGCGACGAGCATTGAACATGATCTGGTTGAACCAGATTTCGTTTGGAGTTTTTAAAGCTTACATTCAACCTATCCTAAACAGCTTAAAGGGAAATAAACGGTTTCTTTTTTCTTTTATCCACCCTATTAACCTGGGGATGAGAGTTGGGGGGATCAGCAGCACAAGACTTTAAAACATAAACGCGAAGTAGTGTATAAAGCAATAAACAATCTGTGTGCTGTACTTTTAAATCTCTCAAGCTGATAAAATGATGCGCTTTAAATTCTTTCATGCACAGCAGACAGATAACCCCATGTGGACTGTAGGGTCCCTGGGGTGGAAGGTTGACCGCTACTAGACGTTATTGCGGGCAGTCATCAACACACCTTGTTTGTGCGCGGTGTGCTCTTACAAGGATCGCTCAGCCCATTGAAAGAGCGATCCCCAGAAGCATGGTCTCCGCAAGCGCCGCGATAGATGTCAACAGCGTGCCCAGGTCGTCAGATGTATAGCGAGCCACTCGTATCTCAAGTTGTTGACAAGTGACCTGCTCTGTAAAACTGGCAATATAGCGAAATGTCTTTGCTTTTTTGTGCTACTGCGTGAGTGCGTTTTGCTTCCGATTCCACTTCTATGTTATCTGAGCACTTACTTTCATAACTGTTTAATGCACTGGGAACAGACTCCAATAAAACGAACAACAAAAGTCACATTGCACACTCACTAGCTTTCGGTATAAGCACAAAAAAGGAAAGTCGTTTAACTTTACCAATTATGTAATCGACATTTCTTCTCCTCCACCCCATCTTTTTTTAAAAAATGATTTTGCCTCCATGACCACTTCTTTGAAGGATGGGAGACTCGTTGAGAAAGCGAATGACGGGGGAAAAAAATGAACGATTTATGATCATGAACAGTTCTTTGTCTTCTAATTACTACTTTCAAATGCAGTCGTATTGCCTGTTCATTCTTGCTCCATTTTAAGCTCACAGTTTCGTGTCCGATCTGCTTTCTGCGCATTTTAAATTTTTAAGTCAGTCAGTTCCGTGTTGTCTCATTATATGTACCATATCCCACACATGCCAGGTGATAGTGAAGAGGGCTTGTAGCGCCCAGCAGAATCTCTGACAACCACAATACATGTTACATGTTATATTTATACGGACACGCACTACACACATCAATATGCATACCACAGATCGGACGTGATGGTCATTTTGAAATCTCAGCCTAGCGGTGGGTGGTCATGACGGGTGGAGAATGCGGCTGGTAAAGCCGAGCGTTCAAGTAAATCAAATAATGTTTGGGCAAGAGCGACAAAAGTTTTAGTTAAAATGTTCCTTACCCCTGCTTTCCCCCAAAGCGACGAGGTGTATGTTAGCTCTTTTCAACCGAAACTTGACGAAACATTCGCCTCAGACCATTTTTGGAAATAAGTTTTTAACTGACGAGCTTGTTGCTTTCATAGGGGAAGTGTTTCCATGTGGTGGTGATTTTGAACGCAGACATTTACTCCAAAGGCCCAAAGTTGATCCCCTGACCGGAGCCCAAATGACAGTATAAAGAGACACGGCCTTAGTGGCCACTTTGCGTCTTACCGGCCAGCTGGCGTGTACATGACTTGTTGCTGTATGATAAGTTTCATACAAGCTCCTCTTTATGCGGAAGATACTAAGTCGTAAAGTTTCTAAAAAAAAATTAACAAAAACTCACACTCACTCACAGTGATATTTACACGCTGAGAAACAAAATTAAAATGCCGACAAAATCATCCTCCTTTTAAGGGGAACGGCCACGCTAAGCCCTCTGTCTGGCATGGTGCCAACGTGCAAAAAGACGCGTACTGACGTCACTGGGGCACTGGGCCGCCGAGGTGGCATCAGGATGATGGGTCCCCCGCTCGAGCCTTGGCAGGAGGGCACTGAACATAAAAGCCTCACCAAAGCCGGTGTGTAGTCAAGGGGGCACAACCCCTGGCGTCCCAAGACGGCCAGCATTCGCATGGCCCCTAGAAGCGCCCGTTTCGCGAGGTCTGCCCCTTTTTGTGCGGGGGATTCCGCGAGCTCTTGTGTTTTGGCACCAGTCGCTGACACCCAACTGTTTTCCGCGCTCGAAAGCTTTTCCAGGCCATGGCATCGCCCAAAGGAGATCCTTTTTGAGAAGCCATGCGGATGCGACACTAACACCGCCAAGTTGTTTCTAGTTACTTCCTCCTCCTCCAGTGGCCTGTCGTCAGCTACCAGGGACTTGTCCAAGGAAAGTAATTTCGGCCGGAAACGCTTTTGCAGTCGTGGGCATGCGCGGCAGGTGAGTTCCGCGGTGAGCTCTGCTGCAAGAGGTCGCTGTAGAGAAATCCCCTTCACGGCGACGATATCCTTGGCGTTGTCGGAGTCGAAAAAGAATTCCACCACAGTGTGGCACGCCTGCAAAAACAAAATGGTGCAACACGAGATCAGTTGAAATGTCTGGCAGACGACGACACACCGAAAACAATCACCACGATTATAAATCCCAGATGCACGCATATGCTCTGTCGCCTCGTCAATTAATCTGGAGCCTCCTGTCTTCAAATTACAATTTACATAGCTTTTCCCTGTCACTAACGCTAGCCACTATCTAAGAGGGGGGAAGAAGGAGAGAGAGAAAATGACTGCGACAAAAGTTCTACAATTTAACAGTAGTCGAACTAGGTGGAAATCGGCATGTATTTTTTTTTTTTTTTTTTTGCATTTACGAATCACGTGGCAAGAAAGCTGTTTGTTCAAGTTAATATGCAAACAACTGTTTCCCAAACAACTCCCGGCCACCTTGACCTTTTCTTTTACTTACTTCAACGTTCTCTCCAACGGCGTGTGCGGGGATGCTAACGATGATGTACTCTTCTCCCAGTGACGTGGTCATCCCGGTGCACGTCCGCGCCCTCTTTCGGGCTTGTTCGCCTGTCGTCGCTGGGTGTGCGGGCGTGTGCTCCACGATCTTCACGCGCACCACGAACTGGGCCAGGCACAAAAGTGCCCTCCGCCACACCTCGTCGAGCTCACCCCCAAAAAGGTCTTGTGACGCCAGGTCACAGACCGGAACGAAGCTATCATGGTGCTTGTGTTTTGGGCATGCGCGAAGAATGATTGGTCGGAAGGGAGGTACTGGTGACCGACACACGCCTCTTCTGCTGAACCTATTTGAGGTCTTTGAACCTCTTGCCTTTTTTCGTCCGTTATTTCTGCCCATTAGAAAACCAGAACTTCCCTTTTCTTGCAAAATCTGCAAGGTAAAACGCTTGGGGAATGCTAGAAAAATACAAAACAAAAAATCAAAAGCACAAAAAGAAAACAGCTAAGAACACTAAAAAAAAAACTGACAAAGAAACAATCAAAACACACAAAAAACCGTCAGCCGATTGTTTATACACTCACATCAGGCGATAATTCTACAAACAATGCTAGAAGTTTTACAAATTCGCGATTGCAGTAGTTGTGACTGCATGCCAGCAAACTCGCGAAGTCAGATCCGACGTAACTTAGAGAAGTAGAGTTATCCTAAAGCCTTCAAAGTAAACAAATACAAGCAGAATTTGTGTTTGCGCCTTCTTGACCAAACCTATTTCCCCATCCATTATTTCTATAAAAGAAAGGGGTTTTCCAACACCACCAACACCCCGCAGTCTTTCTCGCTCCGCGTGTGTGCTCATCTGCAGCAAATATTTCCAATGAAGTCATACATTCTTACCAGATCTGTGTCCGATTTACTGTTCATTTTCAAACTTCTAGCTATTACAATGTAACAGGAGCTAGTAAAGGATCCTCGCATTATGAACAATGGATTTACGAAGCGACTATGTAAACACTGTGGTCGTCGCAAAAGTAGTTGAATAATTGTTTCCCCTGACACTCCTTTAGATCGCAGACATTCGCTCGCTTTTAATTTTTGATTTGCTGCTCCAAAGTTCAAATAAACGGAACAAGGTGCTCAACCTGATTCGACAACCGAGTACATTTTGTACATACGACCATATTCAGTGTAATGACTCATTTGTTGTATGTCAACAAAACGAAACTACAAATTAGTCACGTCAAATAGGTAGGTCAGCCGCCAATGTTGCAAAATGAAAAATGGACGAAAAACAAAATAATGTGGCGTATAGATATCAGCTGTGTATGATCGAGAAAAATACACTCCTTGGTTGGTTTAATTTACACAGTAGCAGAGCACTGGGCACGGCAGAACCGTACGACTCATGGCTACAAACCGGGCAATGGTTTGTTAAACTACACAGCATATCTGTTAGTCAAATTACCGAATATGGAGTTTGTAGGGACTTGCTTAGATGGATTAGAGTCTATTTTACTGTGATGTATGAAGGCAAGCGTCTGGCTATTTTCTAAGTTTGTCGTGTAAACCTTTGAAATAAAATCTGGCCATATTGCAATAAATGCAAATGGAAGCTACACTTATAATATTGTACACACAAAACACCTTTTACAAAGCAGTGTCAACACACATACACACAATGAAAGATCAACTTGTGCGGGTCATCAAAGGACGATAAAAGATGTAGGCCCCTATATCAAAATTTACTTCGATTAAATTTGGCCGAATTATCGCATTGATGATGTGATCGAACCGACTATAGTGTCTTAGACGAATTTTTTTGGCTCATAGGAAATCGCTAAATAGTACCTCAGGTTATCTCTTGCGCAGTTGTGTGGCTATGAAGGTATGTTAACTGGATACGGTCTGTCCTTATAGGCCCTATATATATATACACACCATAATGTTTTGCTCGTGGCGAATGACACAAAAACCTGTTTACTCGTCTTCCTTAAAGACCCCATCTTAAAGCATACAAATACACCAAGAACTGTATCAACTCTGTAATGACGCAAACAAGACTTAACAATACAATCATATTATTTAATAAAGTAACATACCTTTTATGGAAGGAACAAAAACGTTTTCCACGTGGCTTTTAGGTGGTGTCGTTTACAGTTATCTCCCATGTTCGGTGTCAACAAACCCTAAATACCCTCCGGTCAGTGATGTTAATAAAGAGATTCTTCGGTTTTCAAAGATATAACTCCACAGTTTCTTGCTACCATTCTGCATGACACTGGCGTCTTTGTTATTCAATATGTAAGAATATCCTTGTCAAAATCTTTAAAAGAAGATTATCGTCTTTTTCTCTTGCACGTCGCCCCGCCCACAAACGTACATGGCAGACACTACAGAACAATCAATGCTGCTAGTCAACTTGCGTTGTATTTCTCTAGATGTACAATCAACGGGGCATCACAAAATGTATTTTTCTTTCACAGAATTCGTTCCTTTTCTCAGCTTATCGCGAAGGTCAGTGAATTTCTCGGGATATTCATTTCACTCAAGATTTAAATTCGAGTGAAGTATCCATAATGGGAATTTACGAATAATCGTGTTTTAAAAAAAAAACAACTCAGAGTCATTGACTGAATAGAAGAGCGATGTGTTTTGTTGAAAAGGTAAACCGCATCTTGTAATTTACATAAATTACGATTTATAATTAACGGAAAATATTTCGGCAATAACGTTCTCGATCAGTCCTACAAGCTATTACAGATAAATGTAACAAAACATGCATTTAATTCCAATGTATAGCATTACACGTCACAGTTGTGTGAAATGACATTAAACGTTTTTTATTTTGAATTTAATGAATTTCATAGTTATTACCCGTACTCTCACCAGGCACCCAAAACAGGAAAAACACTTGATGACATTCCTGCCACACGACGCCATTTTGTAAAGGGAGATTACTATGGCGTATTCAATGGACCAGCCGTCTGCTAACACTTTCGCTCTTTTTCCTTGTACTTTTGCTTTTGTTCATATTTCTTGGTCGGTTAAACGTAAATTAGCAGATTTATCATATTATTATTAATTTTAGCCTGCTGACCCATATAACCTCTAAACACACTAAATGCACTAAAAAACACATCTGTTCCATGAGAATTATTCCTTACATCAATCCAAGTGATATGTTAATTACTTTTTTGATCTATTGACTAGTTCTCAGTAGTTGCGATTATAGTCTATTGACTAGTCCGCCTGCTCGTCTTCCTCTGCAGATGTATGAAACTCTTCATCCTTACTGTTTGTTCCCTGATTCCTCATCTTCGTGTCTTCTTTTATTATTTGCACGACTGCTTATCCTACCGCTCTTCGTAAGCTCTCCATGTCATGCACCATATAAATCACACGTTTATTATTATTATTACTATATGCGCTTTACGCACCATTACAAAACATATATGCTTAATGTTAGAAGCATAATCATTCAGAGCCAGCAAATAGAACAAACCTGAATAATTGATTTGCACACACTTTAATTCTTTGAAAAAAATAGCTTTTGTATGAGAGGACAGTATATAAATTTTTGAAGACACAAATCCCCCTCCCTCTCTCTCTCTCCCACACACACACACACACACACACACACACACATATAGTCCTTGCAGAACTCATTTGTCACACTATGTATTCCACATTAAAAGCACCATGATAGTCACTGTAAGTGTAAGTTAATCTGGCAGATGTGCATGGTCCCATTGCAGTTTTTTCCAGCAGGATTATGTGAAACTTTGTAAGACCCAACAGAACAGGGCATGCTACTGAAAGCAAGAAAGGTAAAGACAAATATTGACTACCATCACCAACACAAACATGTTTATTCACTTTGCCTTTTCACTACACGGCTAGATTTCGACCAGCCAGATAGAAAGAGCCACCACTGGTCAGGGTAGCTGGCAAGCAGACCAGTAATGAGGCCATGATAATCAGGATAGCACTAAGTACTTCAAGGATGTAACTCCAGCCTAGCTTGGTGTTGTCTTTGACATTCTTCATCAAAGAGTCCAGGTCAGGCATAGGGTCTCCTTTCTTCAATTGATCTTTTATCAAGTTCTGATATTCCAACCCAAAAATTGCCACGGCAATTAGCAGCATCAATCCTGTGCAGTAAAAGACAAACTCTTTAACATAATGAAATACAAATCAGTTTAACAGATTGAAATGGTAAGGATTTAAAAAAACAGTACTCTAAATCACAATTATTCAATTTTCAATAATAATTGTATAAAGTACAAAATATGCTCTCTACAAGCTATCTTAGGACTTATCAGCAGCTGTATTACAAGCACAATATATGCTGCACATTTCCTCTGTCACAACTATAGACATTACAGGTTACCAAAAAACATACTACACAGTACATTATTATACATTATACCTGGCATTTTATCATACTAAATTTAAATGACACTAAAAGCAGAAATATTTAGACTTACCAGCTGATGCACAAACACAACTGCAGTAATAAGGCAGTAGCCTTGCCCTATCTCCTTTGCTGTGGCCTGCAAGGCCATAAGTTATCAAAAATAGTCCCATCACAGCAATTATCATCGCCAAAATTCCTAAAGCTTGTACAGCCTTCATCCAACCTATGAACAGAGAAGACTTCTTTGGTAACAGCAACTTTAACATTAAAAGAGAAGGAGAATTTATTTATTTGCCGAGTGACATTGCATAAGGAAGATGTCTTGATGGATGCAAACACTGATTTGACAAATACCAATCACTCACACACACACACACACACACATCGGCAGACTTTACTACACATTCTATTATATGTACACCCAAGAAATAAAATGGACCAAACAGAAAAAAATGAAAATTCTTCTCCTTCTGCCCAAATGTGCACATTTCTTCCATACACATACTCAAATAAATGTGCAGGCAAACGCCCACTTACACACACACTCTCTCTCTCTTTTACATACACTATACACTACCCACACATTTCAGATTTATCACTAACTGCAGGTGTAGACATACCTTAACACACATGAGAGCATGCACATACACATGCATGGATGCTTACACACACACCTGCACTACCCAGGCTTCAAGGAGACTCATTCAACAGTTAGTATGTTCTGGCCTGGACATGTCTATACCTGACAAAGCCGGCCATTGGCCGAGTGGGATACATCAAGGAGAATCTTTATGGTTAATTTACCACAAGCCACACACTAGTACACAAATATTTCTATGTATGTCTATTTTTATTTTTAATGTATACACATTAATCTAGCTTATATGACTCATCATATATAGTTGGATTCTATGGAATCCAAATAAATCCTATGATCTGTAACATTTTAAGAAATTATCTTATGAAGAATATAGACCAAGAGAGACTATGAAAAATGTGACACAGAAATATAAAAGTACAGTTTTAACCCTCTTGGTTCGACAAGCCACGATCGTGGCTTTGCCGGGTAGCACGGACAAGGCGATTTTCATTACTTTTTATTGCAAAGTTCAAGTTTTCTCTTTTCCAAAAATGTCTAGGTTTCTTGGTCCAATGTTTATCTCAGAGCAGCAATAATAAAATACAAACTTCACCCACTGTCGTCTTCGCAATCTTCAGTTATAAGTCAGTCATTGTAATGTTATATTTTTATCTTGAACCAAGAGGATTAATGTTCTTGATGTTAAATTTAACATCACTTTGTTTTGGAATTTTAGTCAAAAACAGCTAATTCCAAGTGGTATTTGGGCTTAGTACTTCATCTGGGGTCAGGCCAGGTTACCCTGAATGAGGCTTGGGATTAACTATTTTTATATAAAACTTCAAGCCTGTAGAACACTCATAATTAATGCTAAAAGGCTAAATCATTCTGAAAAATAAACAATAAATGATATACAAAAATCTTGATTTACTGAGTATATATACACACACACAGTGTGTTTATAAGAAAGCACTGGAATGGGATTTTAAACTTTTATCTTATTTAGATAATCATATTCTATGGTTTTGAATCTCCAAACACTTGTTCCAGCTGATCAATCTCTTGAACTTAATCAAACAGATTGCATTAAATGTTCAAGACTGTCTCCCTGAATAATCTTTTGTGTGAGCTGTGGTTAATGCTCACAATCCGAATGCACACATGCATGACTATTTTCCATTTTTAGGCACCTGCTCAAGCACCTCTTCAAAAACCAGTGAGTAAAGAAACACAGTTCGCCATCAGATGACTAGATGCTAAATCTGAAATGTCACCAGGTGACCACCATCTTTCACTTGCACCTGGACACTTCTGACTACATGCACACATGTACTCTGAAAATTCTCATGTGAGGTGGGTCTACAGACCCCTGAGCACATCCTGCAGCTCTGCCCACTACACAGACACGGGTGTGGCCTTATAGAGTCACACTGCATGAAAAACTCTGGGGTATCAGAAAAAAACATAAAAACAGCACTTTTCACAATCACAGAAAAAAGTTGAACAGGCATGATCTGTAGAATGCAAAAGAGGAAAGGTAGGCACCAGACAGAATTAAACTTCATTCTTCAAACTAAAGTGACCGTATCAATGCAAAATGCATCTTTTTTGCTCTCAGTAATCGGTTTATTATTCTATGGTGCTAATTTTAGAATATTAATTATACCATATAGAGAGGTTCTGCAGGTCTGATTAGTGAGCTTAATTTCAGAATGTAAGGCACAGGTCTCATCTTGGCTGGTGACTGGAGAATAATCTTATCTGGAATGACTTCTATGGGTTTTTGTTTTTTTTTCAATTTGTCTACTTGTCCCGAGTGTGTCATTCCCCACCACCTGCTATTATAGTCTGAGTGTATGACATGCTTGGTTGATAGTTGATTGGTTGGACAGAGGTGTATGCCATTTGGGTGTACTTATTTGTGCGCGTGCATGCATGTGTGTGTGTATACATACTTTGTAAGCCCCAAGAGCTTCTCCATCAGGAGAAGGTATGCGTACACTAATTATTAATAATATTTAAAATTATTGCTTGCCCATAGGAATGGGATATGGAGTTATATAAGAAATCATCATCATCATCATCATCATCATCATCATCATCATCATCATCATCATCATCATCATCATCATCATCATCAAGAAACAATGGGTACAGGATTTATTAATTAAAGTCAAAAGGGGTGCAATGAGGATCAGGACTCTGTTTTTCACCCCGCTTACAGCTCACCCCCCGGCTATTATAGAACCTATATATAGAAATATATTTCTGACTATAAAATTATCACATTATGGTGTATTATGATGCGCTGATGACCGGTGTTAGTCGTTATCTCTCTGCAGTATGGGTGCATGACGCAGCATGTGTTTGGCTGCATATAATTCTGATACCGTTGCAATTGTGAAAAAAATCTACAGTTAAGATTATGAATCGTTAGGTGTGGTGTGTAGAGGGAACGATTGCCGTGTTTCAGATAATGATGGAAGAGCAACCGCGCGGAGTGTGATACATGAAACTGCTCGCTGTTTGTGCACCATCACTTACCTGGTGCATCGTTCGATCTGAGAGGATCACACTTGGTCGCTCCCGTCAAAGACTCTGACAAACAATACTGCCACAAGCCCAAGCGTATCGACAAGCCAATGTTAGCCAGCATGCCGTCGCCCAGGCCAGAGGGGTCGTCTTCGAAACTGTTTGCATCCAGAACATCCTGCATTCCTCTTGAATCGAGATCCGCGCTTACCCAGTTGTCAGTAGAGAAGCAAACACTATGGATAACGAACGCAAACGCCAGCACCCCGATGGCAGCGAACTGGAAAACGGGCGTTGCCATCTCTCGATAATGAAAGCGACGAAGAACAGCAACCTACCGAAAGGCCAATGTTTCCTCTTCTCCTGTTTTCTGCAGCAGACATCCTCTCTACCCCACTAACACGTCTTGTGACGTCCCACAGGGCGTGTTCTGCCTCGCGGAGTCCAAGGGTAGGGGATGGAGGGATACGAGCAGCCCAAGAGGATGAAAATTATCCCTAGAAAGTGATACGTAATAACCACAGACTATAGAGGGTCCAACTGCAAGAGAACAATTGCTCGAACGTGCGAGGATGTCTGAAATTTATCGTTTTCCCTCTAATGTCTCCCTTGGTCTTCCACGGAACTGTTCCTATTGATCCAGAAATGTGCTTGCATTATCAATGTGTAGCTCTACGTGCATGCGAGCATGCGCAAGCGCGCACGTGTGTGTGTGTGTGTGTGTGTGTGTGTGCTGCAGGTTCTCTGTAAAACAAATGAATAAAATTAATAAAGAGAACCTGGCGCCTATGCACGCAGTTATCAGAACCATGTCGGTTATACAAAGAGCGTGCAAAGACATCGATCAGTGTATGGCGCACCCTGTTACCAACTGATCTACCTGGGCGGCTAGCACTTGGCATTCTATGTCGCACATTCCATGTCGCGTCCGTAAGGTTCGTGCCAGATAAAGTGTCATGCGAAACGCTCCGCTTTCTCATACATCCACGCACACACGCAGGCGCGTGCACACACACACACACACACACACACACTACAAAGCCTTCTGTTTATTATATTTTATTTCCAAAAATGTGTCCCGCTTTGCCCAATACGCAGGGCCGCAGAAGCCAGCATGGGCCCCGAGGCAGGCGATTTTTCCCGGCCCCGTTCATTAATCATTAATTGTAATCGTTTGTTATCTTTCCAGTACATAACAGTATGCTTGCAAGTTATAATTCAACTGGCAATACCTATATTTCTTTTAATAAATTAACAGTGCTTGAGATGAAGATTTTCGAATTATGAGTGGTTTGAGCGATGATGTCAGAACTGAGAGGCGCACGGTTCAATACCCGTGCAGCGCAGCTCACTTCCCCCAGTCGACCCAGCTGACCGACATACATGACTCCTAAAGGGTTGGGGCAGGTAAGGTAATGAGGGAGAGGAGATGGGCACCGCCCTCACATAAAGCTGGTCTAAAACACCTAACGACCTGAAAAGGTGATGGGGCGACCTTTACGTTACCCACCTACACGTGAGTGGTCAGTAAATGAGAAAAAAATGATGTAAAATAAAACCCGCTGAGCCCGAAGAGCCAGTTTACTGGCTTGCCTGGCAGAGCGCGAAGAGCCACGATAACTGGTCCACGATCGTGATTCTCTCTTTGCACGATTGTGGCCCTACTGGCAGTGCACAACGAGCAACGATACGCTTACTATCGTGGCTCGTGCTCCACAAGCGTGGCTCTGCAGTTTCACTATCGTCTTCAAAATAAATTTTAAGCCCATGTTTTTGAACATAGAAATATTTTTATCCTGGGCTAAAAGGGCTACCCCCATTCGTACCCTTTCTACGGGGAAAACTTGACAGATTAAGATTTAAAGATAATACAAGGTTTATATCTTGCATCCTAATACATGTATGATGTCACAGATTTGGGTACAATTAATTACTGAAGGTAGCAGTAACTCTAGTAGTGGTGAAGCCTATAGCAATCATTGAATTTTACCTTTATTTGTTTCTTCATAATGCCTTTCTTTTCGCTTTTTTCTAAAATAAAAAGAAAAGGAAAAAATAAAAACTGAACAAGGCCGGGCTCCTTCCACAGCCGTTGGCCCGGGTACACCATCTCTCCCTCCCCCCCCCTCTCGCCGGGCCTGCCAATACACGCTAGACACGTGCGAGAAATGTGCGCAAAGTTTGTAGGGTCTATGGTGCACATGAGCTCTGTTCAGTACTTACAGACGATTGTGACTTTATAAGTCCCTGAATTTTGTTTGTCCCCGATGAAACAGCACTCGCCTTTCGAAGGTAAGCTATGCAAACAGTTGATGTCTTTAGTGTGTTGAGAATGTGTTGGAACTAAACGAACTGAGCATAAAGACTGGCTAAATTACTGGAGGAGTTAGATCTTACTTTATGAATTTGTGAGCGTGCATTATAAAACCTTTTATGGCTGACGACGACCATTGCTTACCTCAATGTGCGTACCTGCGTGGACAAACGCTAGTGAAACCGAAAGGTTCCGTTTAATTCTGCCAGTCACTCGCATAAGCCGATCTTTTGTTCACGGAATGTTGTTGAGGTCCACCAGATTATCTCCTTTTTTCTTACAAGATTAAAATACTTATACGCATGCATAAGGTACGTAAGTACATCTGTATCGGGGCGAAGAATCGTGCCACTGTTAGTTACATAAATGTGAGTGGACGAGGTAGATTTGGTTATAACTTTGTCTAACATGGATTCCTCATGCAAACGTTGCTTAACCTCGGAGTGGACAAAACTTAACCAGCTGTTTTATTGAAAGTATTGCGTCGTTTGTGAGATGTGATTTATGCACATTGAATCAAGTGTGATCATGAAGTACAACCGAAAAAGTTGTTTGGTCGATTGTTTTGTTTGGTTATTTTTTGTTTTTTGTTGTTTTGTTTTTTTTGTTTAAATATTTGTTGTCGATAAATTTTAGATTTATTTACCTCCTTGCCCCAAGTCGTCGCATACCTTGTCGTATTTACCGCTTGTTGCAAGTATTGTTTTCAGTGGACCATTTAAGCCCAGACAGTCAAGAGATCCGTAAGCAGCCGACGATGCCAGCCAAAAGACGCGGAGAGAAAAAGCTTGTGCAGCAAACACCGAAGAGAGACTTTCATGAGGGGACCAAGCAAGTCTCTCAAGAAGACGAAGTAACGAGTACACCACTGACGAGAAAGGACTATGAGTCGTTGGAGAAAGAATACTTATCAAAATACGATTTTGAGGGAGATAATCCCTACATGCAAATTCGACAGCCGGACAACGCTGAGCAGCAGCAGCAGCTTTATGGACCACGTGAGGATGAAGACGAAGATGACGAGGATGGAGAAAGGGATGACCAGACTGCAGACGGCGATGAATGTGCCGTGCATGGAAGAAGCGGCAGGGGACGTCAGCGTGGACGCAGACGACAGTTTCTCATCAGACCTACGCTGACGGTCGTGTGTTTCCTCGGCTTGAGAGTCCTGGTATTATTTGTCGTTTTCTTCATCTTCACCAATGGCATGTATGGATCGTATCATTACCTGCTGTATTTGGTGATCTCCATACTGACTAACTACTTTGCTGAATGTATCTATAGGTACTACTAAGCGAGGCAGCAAAACGGCCTTCGTTCCTCGATAAAATAGCACGTGCTTTCAGCGTGTGATCGAAGATTTTACGATTTTACATCTTAAAGACCATTTTAAAGCAGATTAGTGGCCATGCACTTTTACCGTTCATTCGCGAAAAAAAGCCATCGTTGAAGTTTTAAGCTGAACAAACTGCCTTATCATTTTTATTGATATATCTATATATGCTTGAATTGGTGATGGCTGTAAACTGGAATTTGTATGTGGAGAATTTTTAAAAGTTGAATTCATTTTAAGTTTGCTTCGAAAAAAATAGCGATTGAGCAGACAAGCTGGGTAAACAACTCCCACAATCTGCTTCGTCGGCTAAGCTGTGCGAAAAGGCATCGAAAGAAATGGTCGTTATAAGTGGTGTGAATTGTGCTACAAGATATTTAGTAATATATGGTGTATTTTATGAACGGCTGAACAGCGAAGAAGCAATTGATTTTTAAGTCTATTGTAGACAAGGTTTAAGAACTTTTTAAATGAAACTTCGATCAACAACGAAAGAGTTTACAACTTTAGCATGGGATATCTTTTAAGATTATGCATCCAAGGACATGATAAAGTCCTTTTTACCTATTCTTTCGGTTATCCCTGTTGGCTAGCGCTCTTCAGTTTATAATAAAGGAACGGAATAAATCGTGGTTTTCTTGCCTGTAAATGCATAACGTTTTTGAGGGAGAGGGTGTTGGAGTGTAGATGTGAGAGGGTGTTGGAGTGTAGATGTGAAAGTAGATGTGCATGTACGTGTGTGCGTGCGTTTCTGTCTTAAAAAAACATGCAGCAGTTACGTGTTAAATGGTTCGTGAGAGCAACATACAACACCGCATATTTGCCTTCATTTCTTTTCCTACATTTCTTCGCTGACAGACGCAGAGTGGGGAGGGGGAAATGGGGTTTTACGCCGAGCCAGCAACTAAGGCTATATCACAGCAAGGCAGCCAATCGGATAAACAGATGCCACTTGCACCAAAAGCAGACTGCCCAAAACGAGAACTGAACCCGGACAGCCAACCTTTTGCTGTGTTCGTGAGAGGCGCTAACCGTTGCGCCACCGGACCGCCCCGACAGACGCAAACAGACTGTGTATTCTTACAGACCCCCAAAGTACTGGTATTCTCTTAGAGGCAGTGGAAGCTGCTGTCATGGTATAAAAACAGCAAACTTCAGTGAATGTTTTCAGATAATGCAGCGAGAAGCTAGCGAATTTTGCGCACAGAGGCAGGTAGAATTTAGAAAAGCACATGTTAACAGTAGACATGCAGCGAAGGATCCACCTAGTCCACCCGTCCATCCATCCATACGCCTCTATGTGTCAGTTGGTCTGTCTCTTTGCATGTCATATCATCGACAGTGATGTGGGTATAAGCAGCTGTCCCTGACACAGATTTAAGAATAAAAACGGTTTAGTACGCTGCCCTGCTCCCCACCCCCCATCTCCCGCCTCCCCGACGTCCACGCCCTCTGCTTGGAGAGATTCTCGCTATGACCTTCTCACCTTTAGTTTCACCCGTCTTGGGGGCATGCAGTTTGTTGCCGTAGAGGTAGAGCCTTTACATCGGTGAACACAGCTCACCCAAATCGCCAGCCTCCTTCCTGCCGACACGTGCAGACGACTGCGTCGCGAATTATGTGACGGGCGACGTATGTGACTGCGTGTCTCCCTTGCGCCTGACTCCTTGTGGCGTGCGACTTCTAGCCGACAGTCGGAGACACCTTGTGGATGTGTGACTGTTCTTTGCCGATTACAGACTGTTTGGGACGCCAGCTCGTGGTTACACGGTACTGCAGTGTCGCAAAAGTCCTCGTTTGGTGTGAAAGCCTGAAAGGTATGTTTGATGTTATTCAGCGCACAGCCGCCATTCGTCTTTGCCTGTTTCGTGATTCAACCTTAGAACCACATATAAGACAAGCTAATACGCTTTATTTTTTAAACTGGGCCGGACCACCCAAGTAGCAGACCAGTAAAAGCTGGTTGCAACCTACAGCGCGGAAATATTCTGTATAGTGTTGCTCCATACACATTCCTCAGCGTCTAAATATTCTTTATAGGGTTACTTTATGAACACCCTTAGCAATTTCCCCCCACATCCCATCTCTTCCCCTTTCCAAAAAATTAAGTTACTCAACTTTCTGGTACCTGGTACTGTATTCAGAAAATGTTTTATTTGATAACGAATAAAATGGAAGTCATAATCCAGTGCCCTGATACTACTACTACACAAGTCTTAAGTTTTAAGGCCACTTTAAACCAAGTGAAGATGTTTTCTTTGATGTCAAAAGTACTTTCTTTTCGATACCAATTTTGATGTTCCTAAGTGGTGATGTTGGCAGAACTTTCTTATATGGGGGGAATGTGACGCCATAGGCTGGTCTATGTTATTTTTTCAGAGGTTTGGGGTTAGGGTAATTGAGTGGAGCGAGCAGACGATAATGCCGCGAGCCATTTCTGTTATGGCCGCCGTGTTTCCCCTCCCCCCCCCCTATAAGAGAGCTGTTCCGTGATGTTGGTGGTTGTGTGATTGTGATTTCTTGATTGATACTCCAGAATAGATATGTTTGCCTTACCGTGGCCAGCAGCGAAAGACTCATTACAGTGACAAAAATTGCGGACCAGTGGGTGAAGTTACGGAAAACATATGATATCACATCTTCTTTTTCGCCAAAACTCTGTCGTCGATTTTTATGGCGTCGAACAGTATTTGCTACTGCACATGTTCGTATGTAACTTCCCTAGCTTTCACAATGGTTGAATGGACACTGCTGGTGCCCCCAGTAAGTTATATTTGTTCCACAGATAGGACACCATTTATCTGTTCTATAACATAATTAAAAATGCAAACCAATGTTTAGTACTTTTTTCTTTCTCCTCTTTTCAGTAACAGAGAAAATGCCGCAGACGGATGCTGGTTTGATCATCTCTGCGGGGCACTCCCCTCAGCATGACAAAATCCCACTAGAAGATGTCCTCTTGTGTCGAGCCCGCCGCAACAGCAGTCAACTGTCCATCACTATTTTAAACGTGGCGCTTCGTAGTTTGCACCGGGTGAAGGCGGAGGAAAGCACATGTTTCTTGCCACCTATCGCAATTGCTTGTCCAGCCACCCCAAATAACTTGGAGAAAATCACATCTTCAGTAGGGCAAAAGTTGACCAGCAGCAAAGATAAAAGTGTCGTCCTCCCCGCGAGAAAATTCGTCACAAAGTCCAGCAAAGTGGCAAGTTCGTTTGCCAGTAACAAACCAGCTGTTGGCAGCTGGCAAAAATTCTCACCAAAGTCAGATAGTCAGGGAACAGAAGAGAAGAAAGGGAAGTATGAAAAGACCCGCGAAGTAACGAGAGCAGACAGCAGCACGGAACTCGCATCCACAACCCGTAGCTTGATATGGCAAGTGGTCCTCCAGCATAAGCAAGAACCCAGAACGATCCTCCACGAACTTTCTTCAGCCAGTCCACGACCGAGGGATCCTGCGACAATTAGTGAAACCTGTTCCTTAGACGAGGAAAGTACGCGACACGACGGCAGGCATGAGCCGAAGGCCTCCATCCACACCGAACATAGAATCGCCGCTGCTGCTCGATGCGCCAAACACTTTGTTACGAGCGTCATCATGGATGTTTCAAGAGCCGTCACGGATGCTAATATTAATAGTATTAGTACAGCTGAAAGTACTTACGCGAACACAGCCAATCAAGACAGTCCTAAATATACAAAAGCACATCTAAATGCGAGCGACAACACTGTGTTGACTAGCGTGTATGTCGCCAGAGCCCCAGATGCTGTCAGTAGAGACAGCAGGTTCATCTCAGCGACCTTTGTTCTGGATGTTTCGCTTCTAGCTCCACTCCAGCTCAAAAGTCAAAGTCAGCCGCACTTGATCCCCTCTCGAGAACTTTCGTCCACCAGAGAAGAAAGTCCTGCTCAGAAGGCTAGAAGACATTACACTCAAAGAAAGTTTATATCTAAGCCCTCGCCATGTCAATGCACAACAGAAACAGGCAAAGCGAGTCGGACGAGGACCAAATCACTTCCGGCATTGTCCAAGCCAGCTTGCTCGACGGATTTTAAGGAAGATGCCGTCGTTCAGCAGAGTCGTGAAACTGAGAAGTCGCTGTTTCCACGAGCCAGCAGGCTGCCTCGCGTCAAAGGAAAAGTTTCCGCTGACTCTTTGCAGGGTGGCGATGCCTTAACATCTGCGACGAAATGCACAACGAGAACTTCATCCCCAGCGGCGTCTGCTGCATCTCACCAAAGTGATGCCAAGCAGCGTCTTATCGAACTTCAGCGGAAGGATGAAACAAAGAAATCGCCGTTACAACGGATCACAAAGCTTCCTCAGGTTAGCCGACCAGTTTCCATCGGGAGTGCTTCTGATGCGGTGATCTTCGCGACGCCCAGAAGGAGCGCGGCAGAGTCAGTGAGGCTCTTGGCGAGTTCCTCAAATACTTATCACCCGACCAGTCCCAGCTACTGCCATCTTGATCGTCCATGGAGCTGCGAGTCCATGACACCAGCGTCGAAGTCGGCACGAACCAGCAGACTGCCTCACGCTGTCGGAAAATACTTCTGACTCCTAGGCCCACCCTTACCGTCGAAACCTTTTGGAACCACTCCTTTGTGCCAGGCTGCTCTAAACGTCTTATTAAAGTCAGGAATCCAGTGAGGCAAAAGAATCGCCTGGAACTTACTAAGTGGCAGGTGTGGCACAAACACATTTGAAGTAGCGAGATCAAAGGAGCTGAAACTTAAGCTTGCACGAGATATCGAAACAAACCTGTTGGTACTTAGGGAAGTTATTATAGACCAAGCAGCTAAGTATCAAAGCTTCGTCTCGGTATTAGTCCACAAGTTTGCTATGTGATGTTTCCTTTGTCCAAGTTTAGCTTTGTTTTCCGTAGTCACTCGGCTCGATTTGCATCGAAGAAATTTGTTTTTAAAATAGTGTAAACATCATGTTAAAGTTAAAAAGAGGTTACACGTATAGGCCCTTGCTCTTAGCTGTCTTTTAAACTTCGTCGTGAACAGTGTTTATTTTTAAACTATTTACTCATTCATTTTTTTCTATGCTTTTCGGACACGATGCATAATGTTCCACTGCCAAGCTCGGAGAGGACAACTTGAAACAGAACCAGCAGCTAATACCAGTTTATCAAACGTTTAATGTTATGTCCCGCGTACATTTTTACCTATACAGCTACCACAGCATGTTACAATTTTAGAGTACTTGCTAAGCAGTGCAATAATCATTACTCAACAATAGTATTTTTTATTTTACGTTATTTTTAACGTTCTTTATAACGTTTTGCCTCCGTCGGCCACTATTTTTTCTTTATTTATCCGTACATTTTTAAGAGTACTCTTTAAATTTGTGTAAGCAATAAGACAATAAAGATATGGAAAGCTTCTACAGGATGCTGAGTTCGCTGGTCATTCTTTTTGTCATCGATATTTCTCGCTTTGGATTAGCAATCATTGCTCCTACATTTTTTTGGGGGGGGGCGGTGGCGCAACGGTTAGTGATTGTCACCAGTTCAGTGATGGTTAGTTGTCCTGAGTTCAGCTCTCGTCTCGGGCACACTGTTCTTTCTCTGCACGTGGCTTCTGTTTACAAGGCTGGCTGCCTTGCCGTGATATTAGTTACTGGCTCAGCGTAAAACACCAATCCCCATCTCCCACCACACACACTTTTCGTTCTGAGAACAGTTGGCGAACAAACACCATCCACAAAGAGGAAGTTGAAGGTAGATAGGGACTTCATCTGTCACATTGACACCGTAGACAGCGTAGAGGGCCGGTAGGTCGGTGTTAGTTGTTAGTTTTGGCGAGGCTTGGTTCCTATTTTTTGGACTCGAAACACATCGTGGACCTGCTGAAGCATCGCTAAAAAGGGTGCTCGGCGGAGATTGGCAAGAGTTAAAAGCTCCAAATCGCTGCGACCACAAAGTTATATAAGTAATGGGGGGAAGCGGATGGTCGAGTAAGGTTAGAGCGCTGGCGTCCGAACTGAGAGCCCGTTGGTTCAGTTCCCGATAAGCGCAGCAAACTTCCCCCAGTCGACCCAGCTGCGGGAATGGGTACCTGACTCCGTTGTGGGTTAGGGAAGGTAAGGCAGCGAGGGAGAGGAGATGGGCACCGCCCTCATGTAAAGCTGGACCGAGAAAAGTGAGGTCTCTAACACCTCACCCCCCCCCCCCAACGACCTGAAAAGGTTAGGGGATGAGCTTTACCTATATATATAAGTAATATATAGTAATATAACTCCGTGCTGCGACCGTACAGGACCATTGCGGAAAGTTAGCCCTGCGAGGGGTATATAAGGGCAGAGCTTCGACGGGACGGGAAGACACAAAGCAACGACCCTTCCCCCACCCCCAAGATCCCTATCCCCCACAGTGCGAAATCACCGCGAAGTGGAAGCACTTTACCTCCAAAATCAACAACGGGGCGGGGAAGAACAGACGTGCGGCAGATAAGAATGATGAGAAGCGACTGCCCTGACTTTTACCGACGACGCGACGCAGCCGTGGCCATTGTACAAGCCCGTGGATTAAAGGGTTGCACACCTGCTGACTATTCCTGCCTTTGTTCGTGTTGGTGTTTGTTGGTGTCACACTATAACCTCATCACTCGGTTACAACACAGTATCAAGACACTTTTAGGAAAAGACTCAATTAAGATTTACAATAAACAAAATGTTTTAAAGTTTTTGTCCTTTACTTTCTTTTGTTGGTTCCTTTCCTTTACTAAATCATTGATGATTAGCAAACATCATGTTGCTGGTCTCATATTTGACTTTGAATTTTAGAATTCTTACCTTTTATAGTAATTGGTGTAATGTTTGAAGTTGTAAGGTGCAGCATTGAGAAATATAACATTGCGTTCGCATTATTGTACTTACAGGTAGATATCCTGTATAACACGTGTGAATAAAACTAGCACAGTTTTTATCAATAATATTTTGCACGTCTTTTTTTTAAATCTGCCGCGAAGTGCAGGTGTGCAATGTGCAAAGTCTAGACATTGTAATAAGGAAATCAAAGTTTAAGAGTAACTCGCTTCTTTTAAAACTACAAGATGCCGATTCACTGAGCTTTTTACACCGTGCGTCCGTCGACACTTTAATAATGATTCTTTTCACAACAATACTCCAATAAAATTGGTCATCGAATAAAGTTTGAAGACCTTCCACCAAGCGAATTAAATATACTCTACACCAGCAAACAAGCAGAAGCGCACTTTCTATTCCTCAGCACAACCTACAGTGTTCTCCGCTTCCCGCTCGTTAGGTATAACAACAATTAACCACTCGTTAGGTGTTTTAAGTTCACTAAGCATCTAGTCGACTGTGCAGCTCATGGCTGTATTGTAATAACAATGCCTCGAGCAAAGCTGAGTACAAATAACATTGTCTGCGCAGTTACTTTTCATTTCTAATGTGTTGAAATTTCATGAACAGTTTTAGTATCTGTCACAACTAGTCACTTGTATGAGAAGACATTTCTTTAACTCTTCAGTCATCGTCCTCAATAACGTCAAGGATTTATTTCAACCTCAGAATCGTTTAATGTTTTTTTTTCCACCGCAGATGGCATTTTGTCAAGAGTCAAGGTCATACATCTCTCGTCAATGTACGTAATCGGATGCTGCTAGAATGTGATAAAATATTTATCCCAGAAACGTGGTCAGTGCTTGTTGTGTCGTCTTGTCCTCTCCCTGCCTCCCACTCTTCAACCTTCAAAAAAAACCTCCGTAGAGGATCCTTCGCCCGTAGCTTTTCTCAGGAGCAGAGGCAAGCTTCCATTGGGTAGGTAATGTTGAGAGATCCAGTTTCTAAGCAGCACAAATTTAAATCGGATCCGATTACGTGTGACGAGTTATCGAAGCAGATATGGGACCGTATGTACAATAGGTATCCGCATCATTCGTAGGTCTGTATTTTCTTGTATCGGTGATACTGTAATGTACAATGTTTCTTGGGTCCAGACTACGACAGTGCTGTAGCCACTCAGGTATCTGGACCTCGGTTTCATACATACGTACTTGCCACTAGCTACTTATCAGACAGCCACACATAACAAGAGCACACAGCATGTCAGGTTTACTGCTTTACTGGATCTAAAGTTTCAGTACTGCGGGTAAGACGGTGTGACAGTACCAGAGGTAGTACTTTGTACAAAATACAGCGCTCAGCGGCCACACCAACACTGGCCGTTTTACATGGAAGGTGGGAGTGGGATAACAAGTTTTGCCGAGTACAAAATAATCTTGGTACAATGGAAAACAACAAAAAAGTCAACATTTGCTTTTAACAAGAAGCACGTCTAAAATATTTCAAATGAGAGTGGTTCCTAATGCACGTTCAAAAGCATGGTACAGTTGTTAACTGGAACGAGAACGACGCGACAATTAAAATATTTTCCTTAAATCGAAGGACGAATGCAGACGGAAAACGAGACAATCAAAAAATAAAAAATGGGGGGAGGGGGTGAACAGGACACGGCGAGAGACAAACCTCTGGTTGTCCTCTAACATACGACACATGTTATCTGCTCGCTCAAAGACCACCAAGTACTCATGGAATGGAATGGCCACTTAACGAGACTTCCACCCGCTGAGAAGCTCGCCGACGGCAGGCGCAATATAAATCTAGTGCCGTTGATACCACAGTTAAGTCGGGGCTGGAAATTCATGTCCATCTTGTAACTCACTTATTTGCCGGCCAACCCGACCACTTCTGTCTTTTCTGCATACTGTAAGACTTTTGGCTTCCAGTTATGCTTCCTTCGCGATACGCTGGTCAAGAGGTCATCGGGTTAGCTAGCTTGCAATGTGAGTTACAGGCTCGACGATTATGTCCAGCAGTTCCACGACTGGACGATGCCGGGTGCGCCAGTTTCGGCAAAGCGTGACGCTGGCAAGACTGGAAATTGCGAGAAACCGGTGGGAGGAGGGGCAGGGGAGTGCGGCACTGACGCGAGCGTCTTACCCGGCAGGTCCCAACTGACCCGCGACGTCACCAGTGTCCACAACGTCCCTTGCCCTGCGCTCTTCCAAGAAGAAAACGCGGGAACAAGTGAACGACTGTTGATTGCCCCCTTTGCTCCCTCGGTTATGTCAAAATGTTACAAAATTTACTTCTCGTTCCCCATTTGCAAAATGTTTAACACAGTCTTGCCAGGTTTCGCCTCTTCTTTCTTGTTTGCCGTACGGTTCAGCGGCTAGCAGATGGAGAGGTTTTAAAAACTTTTGTTGTAAGACTTGCAATTAACAATAGTCACTACTGACGTTGATTTTTTTTTCTCAGAACGCACTTGACTTCATTATCACTTTAACATCTGATGATAAATCTTCACTTCTGAAGCACAATAAACTTTGGTAAACTGAAATAAAACCACTATACGAGCAAAATAGTGTAATAGTAAAACATAACACAGAAAATCGACATGCCTCTTGAATATCACCATTACGTCTTCTATCACTACGACAGGAATGGTTACTGTGTAGCAGTCTGCCCGATGCAGTGTGTGGGTTACAGCGTTATCATGTGGTGCTCGCGATGGCAGAGGGGAACTACTGATCACCAATTATTTACAAGAGTTCTGCCACAGAGATGCCCTTTTACACAACCGATAAAACGGGAACTGCCCTAACATGGTTTCAGCTGTTGACTGCTAAAACATGGTTAAACAAGCACGGTTTAAAAATGCCACAACGGCCCTTATTGTGTAATAGAAGATACAACCAACACAACGGTCGCAAGATTTGCCCGTCCCTTACTAAGCAATGTTCAAAAACAAAACGCCTGACGTATTGTCGCTGCCAGTACAGCTAGTGGCGTCGTACACTGCCAACATTTCTTCTATCGTGATAGATTATACAAGAAAGGGGAAAAACAGCTCTATGCAAATTCAAAAATTGTTGTCCTATCAAGAGAGGTGAACTGGTTGCGTGGCTCAAGAAGAAACCTGTCTTGCCAGGAAAAGGACTCAAAGCTAGAAGCGAGAAGCGATCACACGGAGCCGACGAACCAATGTGACCTGCAGAGTCTCTCGCGTTTCCATGATGTTGGTCCATCTCTTTCACCATGGTCTTCAAAATACAACCACAGTGTTTAGCCTCAGAGGACAATAAGGAATACATTTTACAAGTCGAAAATTATGGAAATCTCTCTTTAAGGGGAAGTAAAATTGCTCGACTTCGGTAATTGTTGACCTTCGGGGCGAAGCGAAAAGGGTTGTTGATTTATACAATAAACAGCTGGTACAATAACTAACAATTCCTTTCTTCAGATAATACTTTCATGCTGCTTCCAGCAACCCAGCTTAAATTGCGATTCCAGACAATGCGTAGCCTGAGACGATTTCCTGTAAGGCTTCTAGAACTCGCTCTTAAAGCCAGGTGTTCCTACGTGGTTGCATGTCTTTGTGAAAAGTTGGTATGCTCTGATTGCAGGAAAGCAGTTAAAATAATATCTACAACATATCTTACAGGCAGGATGTGACGTTCATGACCCGGGTCATTATATTGCTCTCATCTTAGCCACCCTTTTTTCCTCCTGCAATGCTAATGCTCAAAAGACATATGAAGAAACAAGATGTACTCGACACATCTGAAACAATAACTGATACGCGATCACATGATAAAAGGATAAAGCATAAGGTTGCTGACCTCTGCCTAAGCTCGACACAGATCATACAAATCCGACGCCTTATATATATATATATTGGCGCTCTTCATGGCAGAAACCTATAGAGGCCAGTTGAAATGCAAATAAATGGGAGGGCAGGAAAGGTTGAAATGGAAAGACTGCACACACAGCAACCTGGCATATCGGGCGAAAAAAAGTGGTTAAGTACAACTCACAGAAACATCTCAAATACTGACAAGTAGTACTTAAAAGTCTACAACGACTGCATTTTAATCACTGGTCTCAACATGCTAAAGATACAGATCACAATACCCATGGTCTCAAAAAATGATACCACACCCCTCTCTCACATGCAATATTATTCAAACCACATTCACTACCCCACTAGCAACAAATATCACAACTGGGGGACTTCACAGTTCTTTCATGTACCTGCAGCCAGACTATGCTAGCAAGGGTTGGTAAGTGACGAATCCCAGCTTTTGGTGAATAGGGGCCTGAAGAGAGAAATCTCTTTCACAAATGTATTTACAACTCTGCAGTTCATCAGCTTGCCCAAACATGTCTATCAGTACACTACAGCCCTCGGCCTGCTCCCTGCTCTGTTGTAGCAACAGAAATAAGTGTGCACCACCATGCAAACAAACCTCAGCCAGGTTCACCTGGAACGTCAAGTTCCCAGACAGTTCTGGGCACCAACAAACCAACAAGGCCTTTCCCTGAGCCCGCATACTTCACCCAAGCTCTCTGAGAAAGCAGGGATGAGGCTTCATCTCACACTTAAAAGCTGACGCACCGCACTACTACTTAAAAAGGAATTCATACACTAAAAATCATGCACCTCAAGTGAGGTCAGGTCTGCTACTCGATTCCTACATCCTAACACAAGAAGAGTAAAACGGCTGTGCTGTGATCTTTCCAACCAGCATATAGCATGCAAACTCCAAAAGATGGCGTTAAGAGACGCCGAGGTAATAGGAAAAATGCCTGTTACTTTCACATACACAGTCCTCGTCACTGTATTTGAAGCTCTATAGCTTCCACTGTTAGGCCTTTCTTCTGAAAGTGAACATAAATTTCATTTCTCTGAGAATATTGATAATCTTTTCACACATACTTTGAGATTTACATAGTTCAAATGTTTATATTCCCGGTTCTATTACCCTGCCACTTCTACAGCATTTAGCATGCAGTTGTCATCCATATTAATATGAATCAGTAATACTAAATCTCTACTTTTTTTGCACACAAGTTTCAGAGGTAGTTAATAATGATAATAATCACAGGTAAAAGGAAAAAAACAGCCCTGTGAATGACATATAGCCCACTAAGAAATATACATGTTAATTTGGTTACTAATTAAAACTGAAAAGAAATACTGAATCTAGGGACTAATATGCTAGTAGTTATATTTTCATCTGCAGACTAATCAAGCAATTTCTACAAAATATAAGACTGTGTGTGTACGTATGTATGTGTGCACGTGTTTTGAGTATGTATGCCTGTGTTTTCACAAGAACACAAAGATAGCCTTAGTGTGGAAATGTGAAAAACCCACAAAATACAATGAAACCCTGGGGCTAACAGAATGTAAATTGCAAAAAAAAAAAAAAAAAAAAAGACAACAATAAAACCTATGGGCTTACAAGTCTAGAATATTTTTCAAAGCAAAATTCAGTCACCAATTCATTTGCTGCAGGCATGCTTGAGAGAACAAATTTGTTCGTTGTACAAAAAGTAATGCAGGCTGACAATTACAATATAGTGTGAACCACAGTGTAAAATAGCACAGATGAAGATGCTAAAAGATATTTCTTGACGACCACTACTATTAGTAGCTTCACAATGAGTCCAGTGTGAAATTATCAAAATAATACCAGTTTGGTGTGGACATCAACATGCACAACAATCATTTAATGCATAAAAGTTCTCAAAAACTTAATTAAGCTTTACAATATACAAGTTTTCTTTCCAAACCACCAGCCAACCCTCATGCCTCTAGGTGATGCAGCTACCAAAATTCAGTGATGCAAAAATGTGCATCACTCTGCAGCTTTTCATTTTTTTTCTTAACCATTAGCATCGATCACCATTAACAAATTCTAGCCTGAACAACAAAGCACAACTCTTTCAAATGTAGTCAGTTTCTGCTGCTAAGTTAGTTATACACATGCTTTGTTCCAACATATTTTACAAACATAACTGACAGAAAAATGTGCCAGTGTTATAATCTTTATAAAAAATATGACACATAGCCTTTTAAATGGGCAGCAGGCAGTGATTTACGTGACCATTTATTCTAGGTAAATCAGCTGAAAGCCAATATTTTGATTTCTTTTGCCAAGGACTATACCTGAAACACATATGCCTGTAAAAGTAGTCTGTATACAGAATGTGGGATTATTGCTACGTAACTTTAATGGCAGCATCTGCAGCGATTAATTTTCTTGCACACTTTTGTTTACAAAAGAAGTCTTTACAACAGAAATCATAGAGACCACTTTTTTGGACAAAAGTAAATGTATTACTATGCATAGTTCTAACTAAAATGTACTTTCGTACAAGCCAATTGACCAAGAATTGACCATGCTGCTAACAAAAGATATTAAGTACTTTTACTATGAACAATTTTGATAGTTAATTAGCTCTTAGAATATTTAAGAATATTCAATGACAAAGATCAATGTATTTCTTTACCCATCTTTGGAACATGCTTTCTAAGGGAGAGGGGGAGAAGAAAGAAAGACTACAAAACACTTCAACAATGGCAACAAATACGGAAAAGAATAAGAGTGGTGGTGTTCTTAAAATCTATTTTTTCATTTTAAAAACGTTAAGGTCTTACTAACCTATTTTTAGGTTATTTAGGGAGTGAGATATTAGAGACTCCATTTTTTTGGGGGGGTGGGTGGGGTGGTGGAGGTGGCAGCGATTTGTGATGGTGGTGCCCATCTCTTCTACATTTTGTCCCTTGACCAAGTACGTTTCAAAAGAAAAGGCTAGAAAGATTGCTTCTTTTGGACAAACAAAGCACACATATCCCTGAAAAAATATTTCTCAGCCAACTGGCCAACAGCAAAGCAATTCACAAAACCTAAAATAAACATTCAGCCTTACATCATGCACAATCTTGGTAACAAGAAGTATCTAACAGTTAGATCTAAATGGCCCAAGGAATACACTACAGGCACTAGGTGGAGTCTTAAGTTTAAATGTGGCCTTGGCTATGTATGTGAGCATCTTAGAACACAATTTACACTTCAAAACACATGCAGCTTTGTAAACTAACAAAAGGAAAAAAAGATCATTCAAAATATAATCAGAGGCCGTTAACCTTTGACATTTGTTATTCCTGTTAGAATATACATACACATAAAACTGTGGTTTGTTTTCTGAATATTAGTTTCTTTAAACAAAAACAAACAAAAAAAAAAGAGAAAGAAAGAAGACACACATTTTTTGATATGCTAAATTTTAGTTCCAAAAATTTGAATTCTCATGGGAAGACAACCCAAAATGAATACACATTAAAGAAGCCAGTCATAAATGAAAATTTGTATGATTAGCTTATATGTTCATTAAAGTCCAGTTTGTAAATGTTTTATTTCCATGCTGCTTTATATCAGAGAAAACAATCTGAAGAGTAGGCTCTATGTGACTATCTCCGTTCTTTTAATCATTGATCCCTTTTTACTATTCAAAATGTTCAGCAAACTCCCGCAAGCCTAACTCCCTCACACTGGTCCACACTCATCACAACTTCTGTCTTTTAAAATTGTTGTGGATTCAGGATAACAATCCTGTGAAAGACTTCTTTGGTTCTGAAATCTGCAAAGCTGATTTCAGGATCTTCTTGTATTAGCATGTGATTCACCTCAGGTAGTTCCATCCCATTTGTATCAACATATAAGCATGCCCTTTAAGTACATTGAAAAAAGTTGGAACATCACAATCCACATACATATGCACATGGGTACAAATGCCCCTACATGCAAAAGAAAAGTAAAAATATTGTAAAAGACAGAAATGGTATATGATCTCTCACATGCAATTTTCCTCTACAGCATTCCGATACGTGTAACATCTTCAGTGCGATAAAAAAAAAAAGACTACAATAAAAAACTTTCCACGGTGTCTCCTTTTGTGAGTCTACTCCTAAGAACCTTTCACTCAACCCCCATATCAAACTGACACACTGGCACCAGCTACTGACTTTAGCTGACAGGCAACTTTTGGGCACTGCTCACTGACACAAAAACAATATTAGGCGGTAAATACCCTGGGTACAATGTATTATCATGGCCACCAACCAAGGTCTTCCAGGGAAACAGATCCACTGCATAATGATATGTGTTACTAAAGAGCTAAATTGAAATCTTCATGCCCTGTAATCCCCAAAGGGTTGTGTCTCCTCATAAACATATTTTTTAAAATCTTCCACTTAAACAGTCAAATAGTAAGATACCTGATGTTCAGGCAATGTTAAGTGACATAAGACTGGGAATAAAGCCCTGATGCTACCTTACTATCCATGTAATTCTGCTAAAGAAGTCACTTCTTTCACTGTTTCACCGAATGTATTTTCACAAGGGGGAAAAAAAATCAAGTTTTTTTTTAATGCTGCCATAATCATCTTCTACTGCCTCAAAAATTTCATCTTTCTTGTGCTGGTCTCTGTACTCTCCTTTACCTTTCTTCCTCTGAATCCTGACATCATGATATCCACCGCATCCTTGTCAGCAGCTTCATGCTTTTTTCCCCTCAAAAGTACCAGAAGTAGCAATTTTCTTTTTTGCCCTATGTAACCTCCCTTGACATGGCTTCATACTCTACATCCATTTTGTGTCTTCCTGTACAAATGCTGGTCACATGTTTCTCCAGATTTTTAGCTGTCACAAAGCCTTCACCACAACGGCAGCATTCGTTGCGAGATTTGAGCAAATGAATCTGAGATTTCATGTGGCGATTCAGATCTGACTGTGTCACACCTTTATAGTTACAAAGTTTGCAACAGAATTCCCGAATGCCTGAAACAATCACATTTGATATAATTAACCCCAACGTAAATTGCAAAATTACAACATGCACTTTTGGTATGACAGAATGACAACAGGGGACTGCGCCAGAGCTTTCTTCTCTCACTGAATAATTTTGTATCTAAGGATATGTTTTATGAACTGGACATCATTTTACATGCAGTGAAGATAGCTAAAAAAGCTATAAAAAAAAATAAATAAAATAAAAAAAGAATTGAGTCAATGTGTTTAGCAGATATTTTCTCACAAGCTACTAACAGCCTACTCAGGTGCTACAGCATTCCCCTGCTACTTGAAGTGCTAGATACACCCAGCACTAAGGATTCATATGAGTCATTTCAACTAATGAAAAGAAAAAATGTTACAGTAAAAAGAAATATAAAGTAAGGGGGGGGGGGAGGAACTGGCATTTTCACTAAGAGCCACCAACTATTGCTGCATCATCGTAAAACAGGTACATAAATGGTGCTAAAGTATAACTAAGGGTCATCAATGGAGTCAGAAGTAGGTAGGGTTAAACTTTTGATAATCATACCAGTACAGTGAGATAAAATAGAAAAATTAAATATCTGGTAATTGGTATCTTCTGACAGTTCTGTAGTGTTTTCTCATGGAAAATACTGCTACTGTATTTGGTAGGTTGGTAGTTCAAGGTAAGATACTGCTGTTTGACTAAAGACTATTTTTCTATTTAAATCTCTAATATTGATCTCATTTGCACACTATGCGCCCTCCCCAGATTAATTTCTGTGTGTACCTTTTTTTTTTCAAAGCTGTTGCTGGTTTCAGATTTTCTTGTGGTTTTATACAACAGAGGAAAAGACATCTAAGTAAGTACATCTTTAAAGTATATTTTGAATTTTGACTGACGGTGCAAGAAAAAGTTCTTTTAATTTTTTTACTTGAATTTTCTTCCTTTCTTTTTGTCTAGACACTTCTCATGATTTTCTAATCACTTCACTGGCCCTTATTCACATTAAACATTACTCCTAACACCAGTTACCACAATGCTATTCCTTTTTCCCACCCTTCCCCCTTTTCCACTGATTGCTACTTCCATACTCGTCTTCCTTATGCAAAATTATACTCTTAGTCCTTGTTATGGGTTCCTCTTTGCGTTTTCTGTATTTGTTTTTATTGATCATCAGTACTATTGTTTCTTCTTTTGTAATTCATATGTTGTTTGTTTGTTTGTTTTCCTATCCCTTGTATGTTGCCCATGTCTCGTTATTGTTCTTTAGCTCTAAGAGCATGCTCCTTAGGAATGTGAGTAAGAGCTTTACAAACTTTTGCACTTATTATCATTATTTACAAGAACATAAAGTAAACCATTTGGGGTCATAGACATAATGTACAAACGATCTTTCTATATTGATGTTAATCATGCTTTTCCCATTTAGTTTGATTATTTTATTGTGAGTTATGACAAACATTTTGGATGTCATAGCATGGCATTGTTCAATTAAAGTGAATGCTGTTTAAAGTTAAGAAATGATGCACATTATGGTAAATAAACAAAGAACAAATGTTCTATATGAATAAACTGGAATTTTACTCAACTGTGATTTCATGGTACACCCATGGAAACATACTGATGCCATGATTAGTAGGAAGTGTTTAAATACCACACGTGCACAGACCCCCCCCCCAACTCCACTAATGGAACATTGTACAACAATACAACCATTGTTCACCCACCTTGATGCCTCATCATGTGGACCTTCAACTGGCTGTTGGTCCTTGCATAGTAATCGCAGAAGTTGCACTTGTACGGCCGAATGTCTGGAAACAAAATGGTAAGATTCCGATAAGGTTTTCACAATTAAATAATGACACACTACAAATAATAGTGACCAGGGATACAAAACTGCACGGTCACTGTTATTTCCTACTGCCATTATGCATGAGTGAATGCTCCATCACAAAGGCAGACATACATGCACATACAAGCATGCACAATCTCTTCCCCAACCCTTCCTGCAATGATTCTGACCTTCATGGAAGTCCATGTGCCTGTTGATATCAGAGTATGAAAGGAAATCCTTTCGGCAAAATATGCATCGGAACACAGTCCGTCCATCAGGCAAGATGGTAGGCTTGCAAAGACGCTCTCTGTCGACTGGCTGGTTCACTACATAGAGCCTGATGCCACAAACACAGTGCTTAATAGAATGACTTTAGGTGGGCTAAGACCTTCAGCCCCAATCATGATGCTTGTAATTTAACACCTGTACCTTTATCCATAATGAACAGGCATCGTAAACCTTTAATGGAATTTAACAAATGACTTAAAGGTCTAGTAAAAGGTCATGTCTTATTTCTTCCCTCATTTTTAATTCCATGCCTTTAAGGTATCTTTCGGCATGCTAACAAACTGTTAAGAGATTTTCTCAACTTCCCTGAATTAAATATGCCTTAGCCATCCCAAATGAAACATTACTTGTTGGTGAAATCAAGAAATATGCCTTTTCTTTTCCACACAAACTCATTATTGCAAAAACTACACACCTATTACCTCTGTAACATCTGTAGAACTGGATAAATAACAAAAGCAAAACACTTGATATACAATCTCTTTGAACTTACCATGAGGAACTAAATACTGATACTGTGCAGCTATATCCTATGCATAAAAGCATTATAAAACTTTTTGCATCTATTGCATCAGTAATATAGATACCAATATTTCACTTTAGCAATGTTACAAAAAGGTATTTCCATTTTAAAATGATTTGTGGTTATGAATAACTAAAAACAAAGATGATTTGATGACTGATGATGGGCAATACATGACAAAAGTTGGGCAAAGACTGAGAAGACAGAAAGACATTATGGGTGTAAACACAAATGCCAACAGACCAACATTAAGTGTGCAGGTCCCAACACCATCAGTAAATACACAACCCAGCCACCCTAGCAGGCAAAAAGTGGAGTTGCTGCAACAGCTTCCCACTTTCATGTAGGAAAGAAAGGCAGCATTGTCATGACCTGCCTCATTACACACCTGTTGGCACTCAACTGCCAGACCACTATTCTTATAAACATATTATTATGATTTTATTTTTGTAATACCTAGTATCCCTCGGAGTTCAAAAATAGGTAGGCATCAACGATTCATTATTAGTATGGGTAAAAGAGTTGATGAATTGTTAATTGGTTGGTGCTTAAGCCATTTCAGCATCTAAAGCAACGTTGCACTCCTATTAACAGGTGCTTCACATAAAAAAATCTGAATATAGAAGGCTGAGAGTTTATTTTAGGTTAGTTATATGGAGAATATAACCAAAACTATTTTTGTAAGCCTAGAAGGATGAGTTAAACACTTTCAGTGGAAAGCAGAAAAAGACTCTGATTGCAGTAGTATTGAAGTCTCTCAGACAAGCAGTTCTGCATTATGGATTCTGAAATATTTATAACTCAATGCTTCTCCATTGCAACACCAAGCAGTGCTAGTTCATGATGCTTCTATGAGACAACAACACTTCATGTGTGACATTAGTATAAAAAAGCTGGGTGTAAAACCAAACATTATTTACTCTGCTCACGAAACAACATTTCCTTTGCTTCATGCACCCAATCTGCCTCATGCCTGAGCCTATGCTACTACATATTACATGCACAATTAACATAAATATATTACGATTTGTTAAAAATTACCAGGAATCACAATATTTTAAGAGATTAGCCTGTTATCCATTGAATAAGCAGATTAATTTTTAAAAATATATTTCAATATATAATTCTTGATTAAAGGAATAGTTTATTTTCAAAGCTACTCACAATGTATGACAGTTATACATGCTAAAGGGGCTGTAGTTATGAAACAAGGGCAAGTCATTGCCTTGGGGAAACAAGTGGAACTCAAGAAAAAGCATCTTGTTTCCAAAATTATAGGGCTGTATCCAGATCTCTTGGATACTGCTTCAAGTTTCTTTATCCCAGGGAACTTTGCTACTGCTTTATACCTATGGCTCTACGGGCAAAACATCTACTGGGTCTGAACATTGCTTCATAATTTTGGAAACAAGGTGCATTTTCTTGAATTCCCCATATTGCTCCAGGGCAATGACTTGCTCTTGCTTCATAACTACCGCCCCAGGGCATTAAGAACGTGAAATTTTCTATAAAATGGTTTGATGACTTCAGTATAATCACCAGGAATGAACTGCTGAAAATTGCCCTTGTGGGCCAAACTGTAGTTTTTGTATTACCTTTTTTAATGGAAACTCTTTTGATTATTACAGTTTTCCAAGGTGACCAATATAAATGGTCATGTTAGACATAAAAGCTTAATTAATCTCTTAAAAGAAAAAATATAAAGAATGAAGCAATGAAGCTAGGTTAACAGATGGAAGGGCAGACTTTTAGCAGGTGCTAAATGTGTATCAATGTTACACTGTCATCTATATTATTTCTTTCTATTAAACAAATAATAATAATAATTCCTCAGATACATCAGTAGTTAGAATTTAAGTCAACTGTGGTGTTCTCTACAAATGTAATTAAAAGAAAAGTCAATGCATTTTTATAACAAACTACAGACAGCACCATGTTTTGTTAGCATGCCTTTAAGTTTGAGTTTAATTTCATGTCTTGAATTAACCTTTAGGACTTGGTAGAATTAAATTCTGAGAAAAATCTAGAGTAAAAGACTTTTTAATTAAAAAAAATGATTAAAATGCCATGTCTTCTACTTTAGTATCACAATTTATCCATCCAACTGCTGTTGTCTAATCAGTATTAGTCACTTAGGATACAGCTATACACAAGGTTGAAGCACTAATGTCTGCTATGCTACTACTGTTGAAAACAATCGGTAGTACTATTTAGGGTACTATATGTCTTTTATGTGTCTCTTTATGTGTTATTACTGAGGATGGTGACCTAGAGGAATTAATAGAATGCGTGTTTGTGTGAGAGAGATTATAAATATAAATGAGGATATAAATATGTGTCTGATTCTGTGACCTAGGTAAGAGAGAGAGGGGCAGAAACATCACATGAAAAAAATGTATCCTTTGTTTAGATGTGTTTACATGCTTTATTTGATTACATATGCAGATATATATTTAAAGGCTGGGAAAAGAAAAAAATGAGTGAGTGATACAGAAAATTAGTTTTTAATATAGTAGCTATTTTAAAGTGACCCATGTGTGTGTGTGTGTGTGTGTGAGAGAGAGAGAGATATTGTATATAGACAGGAATGTGTGTGTATATATACACACAAATTGAATAGCTCAATATCTCTTAGAGGATGACAAATTAATAAAAAATCTTGAATCTTGTAAATTTCTGCTCTGAAGCTAGAAAATGGTCACATTTATGTTCAGAACAACATAAAGCCTGGAAACAGATTTTCAACAGAAGTAATAAATTTATTAAATGAACTCCAGACCTGTGGCGCTGGGGTTCTAACCATCCCATAACTGGACATCTTCCTTGGTTTTTCTTTTTAGCCAGTTGTAGATGAGCAAATCAACAGAGTGTCACATGGCTGAGGTGAGTCCCTGCCCTCTTATCTACCGTTTGAGAAGGGTGGGTGGGTTTTGGTGTTTTACCCCAAGCCAGAACTAAGGCTATATCATGGCAAGGAAGCCAGCCTTGTAAAAAGATGCCACATGCAGAGAAAGAACAGCATGCCAGAGACAAGGGCTGAACCCAGGACAGCCAACCTTCACTGTATTGGTGACAGGCGATAACCGTTGTGCCACTGCATCGCCGTTACCATCTGAGGAGGATTTACAGTGCACAGAAGCTCTTAATGCAGATAGGACTCACTGTCTGAGACTGCCTGTCTGTGCCCTTGAAAGTTTACCTGGCCTACCACCTGCTTTTGGTTTTGGAGTTCAGGCGCCTGAACTCAAGTGCCACATGCAGTAAAAAATTATATGTGCTGGAGGCAAGATGTAAACCCACAACCAATGATTCTGTCAAGGGCTGAAAGCCCAACCAGGACCTCCGCCCCCAGAAAGACCTCTGGTATAAACAGTCTAGTGTGGACTTAATAGTGCTTGTATGCTACACCTGCTTCAAGGAGGCTTCCATACCTCTATTAAAAAACATGTTAATCTATCAATTTTTTTTTAAATTTATAAATTAGTTAAAATTTTGAATTAGAATGAGCTCATCTACTACAGTTTTTAGAGCAAATACCATGGCTGAGTTCACCTCTAGCACTGATAAGCAGGTCCTCTCACAGTCGAACTGTGCTGCCTCTATCAACCCAATATCACTCAAATAAATCCCTGCTCTTTTCTTGTTCCTAAAATATCTTTGTGTAAAAGCTTAAAAAAAATCCAGGTTTGAAAATCTTCTGTAAATTGCACAGAAGTACTACTCGTGTACCTTTTGAATTCGAACAGTTAGTACTTTTGCCTTTGTTACAAGTCATTTTAAAAAAAGTCAGACAAACATGTGCACAAATTCAAAGGCAAAAAAAATCATTAAAAATTAAACCCACACAAGAAGCACTGTCAACTTTGAGGAAAAATTAGACACATACAGACATACATGCATGTGTGCACCCCCCCCCCCACACACACAAAGCATCAGTGGGGAGAAAGACTGAATAAAAAAAGCTGAGGTGTATGACAAACACACAGGTGACAAAATGTGTGAAACCCAAACTGTTCATGCAGGTACATCTACACAAGGGCTGTGATGGACAATGGAATGACACTGGAGAGTAGTGGGGAATATGACTGATCTGTGATTCTCATGTGGCAGGAACAAACTGGCATCAGCAACAGTTAGGGATCTAATCTACCATAACAACAACAAGCTTTACATCTTCTTGCTTCTTACTTTAAAGAAAGAAAGAATCAAATCATAAGTGGGTACACTCAAGTTTTACAGAGCAAAATTTGATAGAAAAAAAAAAGAAACCAAAATGAATGCTGCATGCAACAGTTTATGGCAGACTGCTGTCTAGACCACATACCAGCTGCAAACTTTGAAAGGTTTGGTCATTTTTCATGCAACAATGGGTTACTTTTCAACAGTGAATAGCATTCTCCAAACTGCATGACAAAAATGAGCATTTGACTGAAGACATACCTGCAACATGATGTTTGCTGCTTATTGATCATTCTGAGCCTTTCTTCTGGCCTGAGATTACAGGGGGGCTAAACGCAAGCTGCTCTACCACGTTTTTCCTGCACCACGTTAATCACGCGACGGACTATGTGTGATGACTAACAAGGGAGGTGACTCTCTGATCCTACCTGGAATGTGTGCGAGATAAAGAAGTGACCTTGCGGCCATCGGTGTTCGGTGCATTACGGAGATCATCACTGGACAGCGTGTGCCAAACAGGCTGCATGCGTTTCCCACTGGCAGAACTGTTTGAGGGATGTGTTAGGGAAAGGTTGGGAGGGGAAGGGCTGTCGTGGTTGGACTTGGATCCTGCAGATGGAAGCCAGAGCACACGTGGGTACCCTACTAGGCCTTCCTGCTCATCAGATGAGGGCAAGGCAGAGGCTGATGAATGTGATGAAGAGAGAGGAGGACTGGAAGGGGATATACGATTACCCGAAGAGAGCGACAAATTCTCTGCTTGTTCTTCCTCATCTGCCCTGTTGCTGAAGGTCTGGGTAGAAGGAGGGGAAGAGATGCCCAGGAGGGAAGTGGAGGTAGCTGTTGGCACCTGCACACTTACTGGCTGTTGCCCTGGCAACGAAGGACTGGCAAAGGGACCCACAAGGCCAGCAGCCACAGTGGGTGGAGATGGGGAAGGGAAGCCATTGCCAAGGAAACCAGCATGACTGTAGGATGCATGCAAAGACTTAACATACTTGGTCTGTTTGGCCAACAGGGAGTCTTCCTTGATTCCACTTCCTCGCTCTCTAGCAAGCCATGTGTCTTCATCTGAAGGACAGGACAAATGAGGGGAGGGTGTCGAAGACGGGTGTCCATCTGGCACAAAGTCTAGGGCCTCAGCAGAAGCTTCCAGGTGTACATGCGATGACAAAAGTGGCGACCTGGCTGAGGAAGACAGAGGAGAAGGTGGCGGTGAAGCATGCTGTGGTTGCCCAGAGCTTGTGGCCATGGGTCTGGTTTTGTAGTCAAGGCGGGTGGGCAGCGAGGATTTGCGCCGTGACTTTGACACAGGCCCAGCTGTCCTGTAAGGCAAGAGTGATCGCTTCGGTGCACTGCGGATCTCTGTCTCTCTCTCCTGACCTGCAAGGTCAGGACACTCATCATCGTCATCCACAACGGGGAATTCTGACATCTCCCCTCTATCTACATCTGGGTCAGAAGGTATAACTACCATGACATCATCCCTAATATCTTCATTCTCCAATAAATCCTCTGGACATTCATCTGTACCTGACTGAGATCTCTTTGCTGTGTCACTTTCCACGCTCTGGTCACGACCGATAATCTCCTCTTCCTCGTGCTCCTTGGTCACCTCCTGACTACCACCCTCCTCCTCACCTCTGCCTTTTCCTGTGCTGCCTAAGCCTAAAACTGCTTCCAGTCTGTCAGTCAAAAGATCCCGATGAAGCCCATTTGTACTAACTGCAGTGGCAAATCCTGCACGAGTGACAGCCTGCTGGAAGTGGAGAAGCATGTGGCGCTGTAGCAAATACTGGCTGGTAAATCCTTTACGACAGACCATGCAGCAGTGGGTAGGAAAGGCCTGCATGTGGTCATCCGATTCGTCCTTATCCTCATGTGATCCTCTCATGACACCAGGAGAATGAAACAAATGGAGGTCACCATCATTACCATCCTCTTCATGGGGTTCTGCTGCTCTTTCATTGTCTCTGAGTTTGTCATTGTTATTGTTATGGTCATCAAATCCTGCAAAATGTTTTCGGGCTCTCTGGTACTCACGAGCAATCTCTTCCTCGAAGTAATAGTTTTGATGAAATCCACTGCTGTCCTTGTTATTGTCATTGTTAATGTCCTTGACCTTCGCCTCAGCACCATGTTGTACTTGCAGGTGCTCAGCTAGTTCTGATTTGCACATAAAAACTGCGCTACAGAGATGGCAGTCAAAGGTCATCCCTGCTAGGTCAAAGTGTGATGAGATGTGGGAGTGAGTCTGAGCAAGTGACACAAACACTTTGCCACATATACAGCATTTGAAGACAGTTGCTTCACGGCCAGTGCTCAGACAAACTCCGTCCAGTCTTGACATTAGCAACGTCTCCTTGGACACTAGCAGTCGTTGACGTCTGTGTTGCTTCACATCCTTAGTATCTAATATCTCTATATCAACTATCCTCGTTCCCTGGCCTGCCTCTTCCTCCAGGAGTACATTCTTCAGTTTTGAATTTTGAAAATAGAAGTCTTGGTGATTATCTAAAAATGCTGAGCCAGCAACACTGTTGGCATGATATCTGGCAGGAAAGTTATAGGGAAAATGCTTTCCCCCACTATCTGCATCAAGACTATCACCTGAACAGTCAGCAGCTGCAATAAAGTAAATAGTATAATTATTAACATCCATAATAAAACAGTCTTTTAACATTCTGCAATGTAGTACAAACATCAACTTTAATAAGAAGCATACGCTACATCAATAACGAGAAATGTAGACAGTAACTTTAAAGACAGTAATTGAAATGAGAAATGCAATCAGCAACTCAAACATGAGCTATACACTGACTATCAGAAAATAAGACAATGATTAACTATTGCAAAAGCGCCATGACATACAGTTGACAAATACACACAGGTGAACAACCAGCATATGCAGCGAGTAAACTAAATATGCAGTCTCATCCAGAGTTATTTCAGCTAGATCAAATGCAGTCTCTTCATCAAAATTCATTATGTACAAAATTTATCAGACCTCAAAGATTTCTTTAAAATTCCCAATGCAGCTAGGCTTCACTATACCTAAGGATGTGAGTTTTAGGCAAAACAACCCCTTAAAGAGACATTTTACATACTTCCTAACTTCACACAAATATAGTCTAGTGAGTAATGGTACAACAAATGAAATCTGGAGGCACTACAATGATCGCACAACACACCTGCATCTTGGCTACTATGGCTGAACGGTGCAAAACCATCCATTCCATAATGATTCAGACCATCCAATGCAGCCAGGCTACGCATGGCTGAGCGTGTTTTGAGACGCAGATAGCGCTCCTCCAGCCCTTGGCTAAGCTCAACATTGAGGTCATGTGCAGCTTTCTGGTGGTAAAGCAAACTGCCTTTCTGCTTGAAACACTTGTGGCAGACCTGTGCAAAAAATGTTCCCTTAAATAAGAATTTTAGTATGTACACTACATATGCTCATCTTTAGACTAAAGTACATAAAAGAACAAATTAATCAAAATCTTACTGCAAGCTGTAAGAGTTACTTGTATAATTCTGATTTAGCTCAATCAAGATATTTTGCCACTGAGACTGACAACCAATGAAGGCCTACTCATCACCACTCAAGACAGGACTAAGTGGCAGGTCTTGCCAGCTGCTGCATCTATCCATGTGCTCATCCCAAATGACAGGTACCAGTCAAGGGATGAGTTAATGAACTCCCTACATGGAGGCAGTCACACAACAATAAAAACTTGTTTAATACGTGTAAGCTATCAATGCTTGGTACTCTCCTCACCTGACATCTGAAGGGACGCTCGCCAGTGTGAACCATCAAGTGTCGTTTGAGGTCTGATGGTTTGGGACACACCTTGAAACAGTAAGGACAGCTCCGCTTACTTAGATCTTCCAGGCTTTCTTCTTCTTCTGCATCCTCCCCTTCAGCTGTCTTCATGTTACCTTCAATATCTGCTGGTGTCTGCGATTCTCCATTAACAAGGTTACAATTACTTTGCAAAGAACCATTTTCTGCAAAATCAAGAAACTTAGACCTTAAAATTTTCAAGAACAATGCTCTCTAAATACTTGCAACAGGCTTGCTAAAAATATATTGCTATTCAAATTATTTGAATATTTAATACTAGCTGACCTGGATCCTTTTGTGCCAATTAACATGGCAAGTTTAACTTATCCAAAAGCACTGGTTGACAGTGTAATGCTACTTTATATAATTATCAAGTTCCAATGAATAATAGGTTTGTTCCTTTGGCTGCGAATTTTTTGACAATCCAAGAGTTAAAAGAAGGCTCAGTACTAATTACCTTAATGATTCTTAAATTTCCCATCTAACAAGTTCACTCTGGTCATATTTCCTGGTTTGTTTCTAAATCTCTTCTTTTCACACTTCTTTATTGCACAACCAAAAACAATATTGCCCCATTAAGTGCTAAGTCAGCATAAAATTCACAGAAGAAAGATTTTAAACATAAGAAGACAGAATGGTAATAACATACTGTAATAGAACACAAAAGATATTAGAAAAAAAATAATGAAATGCAACCAATAACATCATGACACTTCTATTTCAAGTATGGACTGTTGTGTGCGACCCTTATTTCAGGAATGCAAGCATAATATGTACAAACTCTCACTTGTACAGACTCACCTGCTGTTAACACGTTTAAATCCCTAAAATTAAAAATCCCCTTTTCATCATCTATTCTTGGGAACAATTGCTGGTTGTCCTGTACTGCATCTGATATGATGTGATAATCATCCATTGATGAAATTACTGCATTTCATTGTTTAAAAGTGAAAACACAGGCTGAAATATAGACTTTAACGAACACTGAGAAATTTCATTGAAAACACTTGTCTAAAATGCACTCACTGTAAGCTGTCATTTCCTGTGGACTATCTGAATCTAATGCCATGACATCCAAAATCAGCTCTGAGTGAGGATCATGGCTTTCAGTAAGACGGGCCAGCCTTCTTGTTTCCAGGGTTTCCCGAAGTAGATTAGTTGTACTTGGTGAGACAGCAGCACTTGCAGGGTTGCTGGGGTCTAGGGCAGCATCACGCTCAAAAAGTTCCTGGTGGTGCGACAATTGATGCAGATGCAAACTGCGTTTAGCCTTGTAGCGTTTGTTACACACCTACACCAACATAAAAAAATAAGTAATCAGCACAAAGCCTGCAAGAAACTTTCATAATTCACATATGATTGATACCAACCGAGGTACCACAGCCAATAAAATTTACTGGAGGCATGTTTATTGGTAGCCAAACTACCAATCAGAAGCCAGATAAATAAAAGACATTTCACAGAACCACCATGCAGATCTCTGAATGCTATGCACCAGCTCATTTACCAACTTACACAATATGGAGTCTCACATGCTGTTGCTGCATATCATATACAAATATGATGTTTTACATGAGCAGTTAACTGTTAAATTTCTGCCTTTTGTTGTTACATCATGACCCATCAAATCGTGAGCGGGCAGTCCATGGGAGAAATTTTTGCAGGAAGAGTTACTGTGTCTGACCTTGGATGAAATGTGTATGACAACTCTTGCCATTCAGTCAATGGTCAGCAGATCCTGTATGGAATGACCAGTGCATTCTTTCATGTTTGCCGACCAGCTCTTCCTCTGTCCACCTCAGCATTGACTCCTCTCCAAAGTAACCTGATGGACTGTTTTAGACAGTGTCGTGCCAGGTCATATGGCCAAACCAGACAAGCTTGTGCACCTTGGCTGTTGCCAGAAGGGGTTCCTGGTGTCATACAAAAGTGGTGACCATATCCGTATAAAGTCATTGGTTTTTGTGCTTCCTGTACAAGATTCAGAACAACCTTCTCAGCCACTAGGTCTTGAATGCCTGTATTCTCCTCTCTGTATCGGCAAGCAGAGACTTTGCCTCACAACTGCTAGGTAAGATTAGAACTACAGAGGACTTGTACAGTCAGTACTTGGTGGCAAACCTGATGCTGATGATTTGCCAAATCCTTTCCAGCCTGGCCATTGCTGCTGTTGATGTTGCGATCCTGATAGGGACTGCTTTGGAAAAGGTGTATCCCAAGTACTTAAAACTGTTCACCTCCTCAAACTGCACTCTTTTCATGTAGATTTCAGCTTTGCCATCGAGGCTGGTGTTAACAGACTGCATTGTGACAAGGAGAAATGTCTCAAATGGATAACACTTTGCAATCGACCACATTGGCACCTCAGCCTAGAACTGCTCTAAGATTACGTTTACGTCTGCACTAAGTCACAGAATTCAATATCATGAAAATGTAATGAAGAACTGTGAAAACAAAAAAAGTACAGCACGACCATTCAAATATAATTTTTTTAAACTGATGAATTTCAGACAGTGCCATCAAGGCACATGTTTGTTAGCACAACATACTTAGACATACTTGGATAGTGATTCAGATTTCAGACCTAAATATTATCAAGCGTGGTGTAAAATTAATAGCAACTATCAATCAGTATCCCACAAATTACTGTTCTGTCACTGTCATTTATTAGAGAACAAGTGGAAGCAGTGCTTAACTATGACTGTATTAAAAGATCATTTAGAACAGCATCGTTGAAAACAATGAACATGGTGCTAAGTTAATTTTTTAATGTGAATATTATAAATCACAGAGAGCAAGCTACATGCACTACTGAAGCATACTTTTTAATTAACTGTTTAATATGTTTAATTTACTAGTCAAAATATCTCATTTGTTCAGCCTTGCAACCAGTTATATCAATAAAAACTAGCACATAAATTGCATGGCAGGGACAAAAGGTCTGTTTGACAAGAAGTCATGTTCGTCCATGCAGTTAATTCCTACGACTCAGCTGTGAAGAGTGAGGAGGGGTTACTTATGGTTAACTGCTAACTGCTCACAAGCAGCAGGAAAATAAATAAGAGCTTTATCTGCCCTTTTGTATTGTGTAACATAGACACCATATATTTCTCTCCAACAAATAATCAACATATTCCTACGACTCATGAAGACAAACATCCTATACATGGGACTTCTACAAGGACTTGGCATGTTATAATCAAGAACAATACTGAAACACTACTATTTTTGGCAGCAGACAAAGCTTCTAGTCTGCAGAAATAAAGGAAGTCTTTTCTCTACTTCTTCCCCTTCCTCCAAAAGTGTCTCTCACTCAGTGAGTTACTGTTTTGCCATCTGTTGACATGCAAAGTATCTCATTCTCCTAACAAGTAACTACAAGTTTGTTGCCTAACACAGATTGACATCACCAATTTCTAACCAAATAAAGGACATCTCAAAAGACTCCCTATGCCAAAAAACTCTAAGCCAACCACTAATCCAAGCTTGAGAAAACTGACAGCACCGTTACTGTTTACTGGCAGTGATTGATTTTAACATCTCTACCCTTAACCCCACCCAAAAAAAGAGTCTGCCCATGTTTTGGATGTACCTTTTAAAATAAAGCACCTAGGCAAGTAGCCATCCAAATACATAGCTAAAAGGCTCAGTGCATGGAAAGGGTACACATGGATCACATAAAAAAATAATAACCTAGTATAACAAAAGAGTCAAATGAAGCGTGAAAAAAATAACAAAAAGGCTACAACAAGACTGAGTCACACAATAATGAAATAATGACAGGAGTATGACAACAACGATGCACACAAAGCATGAAAAAATAATAACAGAGGTATGAAAACAATGTGCCACACAAAGTGTTCTTTATTAAGAAAGTGCATGCTTTAAAAGACGCCATGAAAACATGTAGGAAATTACACATATCTCAAGTGAGCAATGTTTATTTTACCTGATAAACCATACAATATCTAACTGTCAAGCACTGATACAAACTTCAGTAACAGTCATTTATTCTGAATGTTCCAATTACTGCTTACAGCCCCCTGTTTGTTCTACATTTTCACTTGAAAAGTTTAAATTGAACAAATTGTAATTTTTTTTAGCATGGTTTCAACAGGTGAGGTTATTTGTTATTATAAAAAACATGAAGTTCCATTTTACTGTATTGCAATTCTCTCATCACCTTACTTCTCATCATCTAAAATGTCTCATCAATTTTCCCAGGGAAATGACTGGATCATTCACTATCCTCCTCCCAGAAGCTTTTATCACCAACACCTATCCTCTCTCGAAACATTTTCATACGAGCAGCATGCCCATAGCTTTTCCCCAGCTTTGGAAGTACTCTCTAGCAGCTCCACTTGCAAGAGAGAGAAAGGACAATGACAAAACAAACAAACAATTGGGGGGGGGGGGGACCAAGGAACTTACTTGGCAGACAAAGGGACGTTCGCCTGTATGTTTTCTAATATGGCGGCAAAGAGCAGCTGGAGTAGGCTTGACCACACCACAATACTGACAGGTTCTGTGACTCATCTTGTCCCTGGCTGCCTCTGGTGTCATTGGTCTTGGACCACGAGACCTCTGAAGGCGCAAACTCTGCCTACGTGGAGATGAAGATGCTGGAGGAGGAAGCCTGGAACCAGATTTCTGAAGATGCAGAGATGGAGGCCTGCCTCTTTTTCGAGCTGGCTTGACCAAACCATTCTCTAAAGACTGATTTGAAGCCAGCGTTACATCTGATGCCCGATCTGTCTGTCCTTCCCTGCTGCAGGCTGTTTTCTGGATTAACTCTGTATCACCTTCAGCAACGTTACTACTCTGGCTCAAACCTGGGCTCCCCGCAGTAGCTGGTGTTGTGGCATTTACAACAGATGCAGGAATCAATGCAGAATGTTCTGGTGGTGCATCCTGTGAAGAGCCTTCTATCACAGTTGTGACGGTGGATGCAGAATGCTCTGGTGGTGTGCAATGTGAAGGGTCTTCAATCACATGAGCAGCATCCTTGCACCCCTTCACCTTCTCATTTTTCAGCTCTTCCTCAGAGTCACCTGTCAAATACACATGATGCTATAGTAACAAAGAACACATTTTAGAATTAGAGGTAAGAACTAACCATCTGGCCAGCACTAACCACTATCTACATCTTATACACCTTGTGAATGTGAAACTGTGGTAAAAGCCTTTGAATATCATGGTTCTCACCTGGTTGAGATATTATTTCCTGTGATGTCACAAATATCAGTAACTTTTTAATAAAATATTCAAATATGATTTTTTCTTACAAACTAATAACAGCTACACGTCCAGTTAAACTTGCTAGCAACTGTGACTTGGGTTAGGCACATCCACAGGCAGAAGTTATGATTTGGCTTTTATCTCTTACTATGCATAGTGATATAGTGTTATAAGCTTGATGGGGAAGGGAAAAGGTTTATTCCCTCAGATTTTTGGGAAAGAGATCCTATAATGAGCTCAGATCAATAATACAAACGATTAAAATGTTTTCAGCTACCAGACAAATAAACCAAAGATCATCCCCAGTATTAAAAACCCAAAACAAAACCAAAAACTGCCCCATTTACTTTTTAAATTTGAAAGGAACCAGTACCTCTTTCATTTAGTCACTGCAACTTTAACAGAATCTTAAAATAGTTGCAGAATATTTAAAATTCATAATCACCATTTATTATTTTGATATTTATTGTGGAACCCCAGTTTCAAATTGTAGATAACACTTTTATGCAATGCCTTAAATAAATCCCAAGATTGAAGAATGAATCACTAACATTTAAAAAAAGGACTAAGACTTGCAATTTATCTACTATGCACACTGCATTTCACATCCTCCATCACTCACAAGCACATATATACATCCAGTCATCAAGCGTTGTTGTTTCCTTCATTATCAGCAATCGTTTAAGACAACAAAAAAAAAAAACTGAAATATGCTACATCCTCCCACACACCCACCCCAAAAATGCTCCTGAGTTTTGACCTGTGGGTTACTCTTCCCTTTCAGCTTTGTTCCCTCTGTTGAAACAGGTCTCCCCTTCCTTCCTGTCACACCTACAATCCCCACCCCAACTGATCCCTCCTCCTCCTGCCCAAATTGCCTGATTACAGATTAGGAAATTCACTGCTTTTGTGAATTGAGTGAAGGCAGGCCTGCATGGGAAACCCAGGATTGGGTCAGGCTGGTCAATACCGCCATGGGTGATACTCTGAAGCAAACAGGAGAGCACTTGAAAACACAATCCACTTGTTACCAACAGTGGGTTGGAAAGAGTATGGGGAATGTGGAGGGCGTTTGTCCTACCCTCCACTTTCCGTTTATGATTAAAATAATCTGCAGTGGCATAGCAGATACTGGGCTCTAGTTCATGATCCATCTGCCAACACCCCCACCACTGCGTCTTGTTTAATAATGCCTATGTTCTGTGGTAAAGCAGTGTGGCTTTTTCTTTTATTTTTAAAATCGAGGGCTAGATGTAAAAAAAAAAAGCACAGCCTTTGCTTATTCTGTTACCCTCCTAAATAAAGATCAGTCATTTGTCTCTCTCTCTCTCTCTCTTGGCTCCTCTACCTTTTTTGTACTTTGTGAAGAATCACACCTCAAGCATTAAGCTGGTGGGGGGTGGAATAATCTCCCCCCCCCTCAATATCTTTTATGAGGGGGCTGCTTCCCCCTCTTCACCGCCTGGTTCATGTAGATGACCCTTCCTTTTAGGTACCACGCTGGGTCGAGGACATCATCCAGTCACAACTAGTAAACCAGTTCAGCTTCCACGGGGTGGGTGGAGAGGCAAGAGGGTCGGGAAGAATTCATGTTACAAGACCGCACACGTGCTGGTCACGTTCTGCCGTGCTGTTCAAAGTCCTCCACCATCCGACTCCGACCGACCTGCAAGCGACAGCACCAAGCTACCTGCAGTCGTACGCCCACATTCGATCGTCGTTTGGGCACAACTTGCAGCTTGGCACCAGGACAACATCCGGCGTGGCAAAGTCTCTCGACGCGACTGCTGGACGTCTTGCCGCTCGTTGACGTCAAGTGGGTCGTGAAGCGCTAATAACGAACGCGCTCCGACACGTGCGCCCTCCGCACGGACAGGGGTCTCCCTGCCCACACCCCTGCGAACACCTGTGGCTTGATGGCCGTCGGGAGACGACGCCAAGTCGTTAGCTTTAGACCTGGAACACGCCGACCGAAGCATGCAGACGAAAGTGCGTGTGCCAGACAACCACTAGCACTAAAACACGTGGCTTACCTAATTAGTGGCTCAGCGCCTCACGTGCTTAGTACACTCAGAACCTCACGTGCATCCACAAACCACGCACGCGTGATGGCGATATCCCCCCTCCCCCACGCGCCCCAGGCAAAGCTCTCCTTACCATTCTTCACCATTAACTAGATGTCCTCGGTCTTCAATTTCCGACTGCAGAGCTGCATGACATTTTGCCTTCTTCCGACGATCCTCCGCTGTTTCCTTCACACACGCACAGTGATTGGAAGAGAAACATATACTTGCTCGTGACAAGAAAAGTTCTCACCTGTACACGGTGATTGGAAAGGGGGGTAGGAAACGGAACATACAGTTGCGCTCGTGACAACGGAGTTATCACCAGTACAGAACAGCCCTTCAACCTCGTCTCTGGCGCGCTCAGCCTCGACAGACGAAGACTCGCACACTAAACACACATAGCGTGTGTGTTATGTATACACGACGCGCGCGCACACACACACATGCACGCACGCACACGGCGGCTTCTGGGCGAGCTGTGCACGTACGCGCCGCGAGGTCGCTGCCGGTGCCCGTGACCAGGACAGGGCCAAGTCGTCGAAGGCGGGGGGGGGGGGCAACGCTACCTGGCGCGCCAACCTGCCCAGCTCTCATCCCTAGCCCTTTGCCCTGGGGGCCTGCCTCCTGTGGGATTGGAGGGAACCCGCAAAATCACGCGCTTTCCCTCCACACAACTTCCTCCAATCCCTCTTCCTGACCGCCTTCTCACACACACACACCGTAGAAAGGTTAGAAAGCTTACTTATACTTACAATTCATACATTAACGAATGCACTAATTAGTAACGTTAATAACTTGTTAACATTAATCTGCAAACAGCGATTATGAATAAATTAAAGCGAAATACGTGGAACTAGTGTTGACGACTGCTGACTTAAAAGAAGCCCAACACCAGTCAACAGCAGACAAGACACTTTGAAGTACAAGTGGCAAGGAAAGTAACTGGGGACCCCGCTCCGCCCATTCCAGACAGCCCAGGGAGTGCTTACTGTGGGCACGACCGAGAGACTGTCTCGATGCCCGTTTGTCTTGGGCAAGAGGAAACTTGCTGGCAGGAGACAGGCAAAAAGTGGCGGAAGTGGAAGGACCTAACAGAGGCTTTAGTGTTTCGAAGAAAAGGCGTCGTTCACACAAACTGCTGCGGTCTGTATCCGTGATGCTTGGCAACCATTACACAACATCGAGCAAAGAGCAGAAAATGTCAAAGTACAAGCAACAATCTCATCAAATCACCATGTCTCATCACTAGCGACTTTTTCCTTGACACCTCCCCCCCCACACACACACACACGATGGCGGCGACTGGTGTTTAAAAACTCTTTTACTTCGGTTCTTCATATTTCATGCCCAAGGAATCTTAAGTGTCGGGCGAGTGTGGGGAACACCAGCCTTCCACAATGTGCTGCAAAAGCCGACTCATGCATGCAAGCGCACGTTCCTTTACTAGTGGGAGGTAAGGAGAGAGAGCGGGGACCGAAGGAAAAAACTGCGAGGTGGGGGAGGGGGCAATGTGCACACGAACAAAAACTGGTCTTTTCTTATAACCCCCTCCCCCAAAAAATCCTTTTACTTGACGACTCCTTCACAACCACCACCACTCAACCAACATGCCTACTCTTTTCACCCCAACATATATACCTACTTTCTACTGCCCCTCCCATAATCGTGTACACCTCCCCCCCATGGGGAGCACTTCCTCCCCTACCACGACCACCACCTCTACGCTTCTCTCGCACTGCGACCTCCTTCGTGCGTGCACCCGTGCCGACGACGAGGGTTGCTCACCCCCTGACAGACTCTGTAACTGGAGCACAGTCACTGCCGTGCTCATGGGAACATCACCTCCACGCCGTCAAGTCGCCCCCTCTCCCGTGTGACGGTCAAATGACACTGACGGCAGGCCCTGGCACAGCATAGAGGGGAGGAGCGGGAAGGGCAAGCGTGCATGTATGCACGCACGCACGCATCCCGTGAAACTGGGCCCACGCGCACGCGCCCTTTCGACGTGCATGCGTGGCCTTAAGAGGACGACAGTCCGCCCTGGATTGCGCCCACCACCCAAGTCTTACACGCTGTACACGTCGAGTCCTCGTGATGCGTGCACGCGCGTTTGCGTGCGCGTGACTCCCCCCCCCCAACCCTTTTCCATTCACCCCTCCCAAAAGGTCATACCTCTATCCACCCTCCCCGACACACAAATACTCTATAGCACCCTGGTCCTTCGAAGAGTGTGACGGAGGCAGTTTAAAAAAAAACGCAGTAATAAGAAAACATGCGGTATGTGTGCGCATGCGAGCGCAAATGACGCGGGCATGCCCAGGCACGTCGCTAACACGGCGGCGCTGTGAGCGTGCATGAGCGCGCGGATTACTAACTGCCGGGCAAGGCGCGGGCTGGGGTTTCGGGAGGAGGAGGAGGAGAGCGCTGCTATCTGGCGTGAAGCGGCCCGCACAACCTACATTACGTACTGCCCGACAAACGGGTACCTTCCGTCCCGCACAAAGTGGCGTTGGCTACAGGCGCTCGTCAAAAGTCGTCTGCTACACATCCGCGATTCTCCTTACACGGGGATACTGTCATTGGCGGTGCGGGATGGTACGCGCGTCACTACCTACCAGCACACGTCCCTTGCTTTATCTGTGTGCACGAGCACGCACGACAGGACACGGCAACGACTTCCTCCGCGGGCGCGCGCGCGTACACACACACACACACACACTCCACAACGCTCAGCGCTGTCTGCCGTGCCTCGCCATCTGAAAGCCTAGTCGCCGTCACACTGTATGTAAATGTATCGCTCTGGCGGCTGCAGCGCATATGTGTATGTGCGTGTGCTATAATTTGTGTGCGTGCGTGAAAGACAGGGTATGGTAAGTGGAAAAGGAAAGACACGGTGAAACTCGGCACAAAAGCGTTAGCGCTAACACCCTGAAAATCTGGGAGGTTCTCTGATATCTCAAACATAAAAAATGCTTTCGAACGTTCTCAATTACGTCATTCTATTCTAAAATAATTGTGAAAGAGTGGCATTGGATGTTACGTGCGATACCATTTGCCTACCTCAACCTCTCGGTCCCGCTTCGTGAGACGACGATGGTAATTTCTAACTGGGAGTCGCGAGTACGATATATTTTAGCGTTTGGCGACACTAAAGAACAACTCCGCATGCCAGTACGAACTCTTCAATCTCATACCCCGTATCCTCATGCATAAAAAATCTCTTATGGTGTATGCACGCTCTGTAACTATGGGAATTAAAAACAAAACGAATGTTCTTAAAAATCTTATGAACAAGGCAACATGCCGAAACAGCAAACCTCTGCCCCAAAGTACCATTGTACAGGTAATATACAGGTAACAAGCCACTATAGTTTCCTGTCACCTTCACACATACACACGCGTGTCCAAACTTGCTTAAACGTTTAACGACATTTGACCAGTTAAGAAGGACCTTTATCCCTCCCTTACCCCCCAAAACCCCTTTCCAGGCAGATTCGAACATCGAAGTTCGCGCAGAACTGCTTGTGGAAACTGTAGCACACAACATGTCCCTTCAATGTTACAAGCCGACCGAGGAAAATATACACAATGATGTCAACTGGTTATATCACAACGTCCAGACCTCACACTGGCAGATGTAAAAAAAAAAAAATGGCAGCTCTGGGATGATGTTAGCACGAGAAGTGGTGCACAGTCGGCACAGATTGGTCATGCGGTTTTCCCCAAGCTTCTCTTACTTCCCGTGATACCTAGGAGACAGATGTATCCCACTTCTGCGACTACTGTTTTTTTTCTGGAGAATGGTACCCACTGGCTATCGAGGGCTTCAGTTATTTCTGATTTGGAAAGGTCGGCAACACTTGATACCCAATACATCCGATCCAGTGAAAACTAGCGCTGCTATGTAATTTGCCTTTATGTCTTAAAACAGCTTTAGTGGCCAAAAAGAACAAATGACAAAAGATGGCGGTAAGAGAGGGTTGGGAAAAGATTACTTGGAGCTCGAGAGACAGACAGAAGACAGAAGAGAAAGAGAGGGGTCAAAATGTGGGTGAGACAGGAAATAAATAAAATGAGACCAGGACAGAAAAAAGACGACTTTAAACCGTCATTTATACATAGTCCAGCGACAATGCATTGGTTCAATTGCAGTGAGAAAAATCTAATAAATCATTTTTTTTCTCTCTCCCATAACACACACGCACACGAGCGCGTGCACTAGCGATTTACCTCTACCCAAATAGCCCGCTGCGCTCGCGGGGTACAGTGCCCAAGCAACGGATATCAAGCCACTTTGGGGCCGCGGCTCAAGAATGCAATGACCAAACAGGTCCGGTGTGTGGTCACATTCTTGCCTTGTTGACTCAAGCACGCGAGGGAGAGGCAGCCAGCGCACGTGAAAACGCATTCGACGTGACACAACGACTACCGCCTACCCCCACTACACACAAACCACGCTCTTGGCCGCTCGTGTGCCGTGCGCGGCCAAGCTGAGGCCGCGAAGACGGTGATACCGGGCACACACAGAAGGACCCCCCTCCTTCTCCACACACACACAGAGCAGGACAGTGACTCCACTTTCTGACCACCCCACCCCGAGACTCCCACAAGATGTTTCAGAAAAGTTTCTGGGCTTTTAGTGTGACTGAAAATAGACAAAATGGACACAAATAAGCACATACATTAAGTACAGCACTCACACTAATGGTGCAAGTCATGTGCAGATGACTGAAATCGCCTGATGTGTATTTTTTTTTTTTATCTGTGAGACTTCTGTCACTATCCAGTCATAAAGGCTAGCCTTTTCATCTTTCTTCAGCTACCTCTTATTGTTCAAAATGGCTTGTAGGATATAGCAATAGCAATTATAGCAATTATTATGGCACAGCAATTTCAGGTGGGCAAAAATTTTTTTTGCACAGCCGACAAAAAAATTTTTTGTACTGTTTGACTGCTTTCTTTAAAAAATACATCTTCACTCCCTGCAAATAGTGTAAATTAACAGGTTCACATGCTTCATAAGCTCCTGGTATCTAAGACTAATACACTGTGCTTTGTATCTGAAGTGTCATAAAGTACTACACTTCAAGCTGACACTGCACCTGCTCAAACCCCTTGAATGAAACTGAAGAACTGGCAGAAATGGTACAGATGTGTCTTGCAACAGGTAAATTTAAAAGGCAGAAGCCCAAACACACTGGGTGCATGGACTGAAAGAGAAAAGCCTGTCTTCAATAGAAAGCTTAAAATAGAATTTAAGATGCATGCAGATAACTTTATACCATATTCATTTCTGTTACTTGCTAGTTGTCCCAAGCACCAAGTCCAGTAACAGAGCTTGGTTGGATAATTACACCATAGGGTTAGTGTTCTTAACTTGTTAACCTGCTTTAGTGATTGGAAGCTTTGACTAAACAACAGAAGCCATTACAAAAAGACGAAAGAACAGGGTACACAACATCGTTAAATCAAGTGTCAATCATTTGTAAATTAACCAATGTTGTAAAAGATTATGGTCAAACTTAAAAAAATCCCCAATAACAAACATTCATTAAAAGAAAACATTTTATAGCATAGCCACAGCCTCAGGATCTCCTGCAAGTAAAATACCTCACAGCGTGTATCCAGCTGGTTCCATTCAAGCCAGTAATCAAACAATGCAAATATCAATGGGTAATTAACAATACCTTATGAAATTCTTTTGCCTAATTACAGCCAAATCTGTTTAATTCATAAATCAAAAGATTCAAAGGTATCTTTGTATTTTCTACCCCATTATTGAAATACTTACATGTGTTAGTGTTTGGAAGCTTACAAAAGGTTCCTACAGGCCAAGGTATGACAGGATATTGATGCAAAGATGCAACCCGCGTCAATTTCAAAGTGGCATGGAAGCAGACGACACTCAAGAGCAATATCTATCCGCTGACGCTCGTGCTGTGTGAATGCAAGACCCTTCGCGACGAAGTAAGATGAAAGCTTGCGGTGGGTTAGGTCTTGTGGTGGTGGGGGGAGGAGAGGGTGGGGATGGCAACAGAAAGTTTTAAGACGGGGAGGGTTTTACAAAAGGAGGGGCACGCAGCAACGGTCGCACGTTTGAAGCACGCTCGCGCAGGCTGCGTGTCACCGTCAGGAATGTGGACTCAGTGCTATCTCGACCCTGACCTGTTCTGCACGTTCTGTATAATGCACGCACTCAGCCGCGAAGCTATCTAGCTCAAACCGTCTGCCAAACCCCGACCGTGCCTCCCCTCAAACAAGCTTGGCCCTGACCACGCGCGCATGTTACGTGCTCCCACAACGTCCAACTTCGCAAAGGATGAAAGATCATCAGTAAAAAGTGCAGCCGAGGCTCCCACTGAAACTCCATTTGCAGAGAGAAAAAAAAGTCACGAATACATTTTGAGGAATGTGTCGCACACTCAACACACGTCACAAGCGCACGCGTAATGGCGTGCATGCATGCGAAAACAGTTTACGCCCAACTGATAGCTATGAAAAGAAGCGAAGCGCGGGGGTTAGGAATAAAAGCATATTAAGACTTACTCTGCCAATGCTGTGGCTTCGTCTGTTTCCGCCGCGACATCTTCGTTTCGTCAATTGTCTTATAATATCGGCATTGTTTGTAAACACATTCCCTACCAAACCCATAAACATTGGAGTATGCGGGAAAGTCGTCCCCTGTCGACGGCTTCCATGTTGCGCAGAGAACTATGGGATAGGCACGTGTGTGCACGTTGCGAGAGAAAAGGTGGGAGACAGCAATCGTGTGTCGGACGGCGTATGTGCGCGCGTGTGTACTGTGTCATAGTAACCAACATTTCGTGCCAGCGATGGAGAAACAAGGAGAAACTCCTGGGTAAGCAGTACACGTTGGCTAGTAGATGTCTACTAGTTGGGTAGATGGAAATGTTCAACTTCGCCCATTTTATTTTTAGTGGCTTGTTATTTCCTTAAGTATGGAAGAGACGATTACACGAGAATTTCCGCCTAAACTCTTTTTGATCAAGCCATTCAAGGGATAGTATAAGTAAATTAAGATGTTGTGACCGAGATCCTATTTCACGCGGTAATTTTATTAACTACTTTTTATAAATGTCGAATTATTTCTGTATCAGCCCCCGGAGTCACAGTGATTCCGGTTTGGTTTCCTCAGGAAATTAATAAGCAGTCTACGCTGCCAGCCACTCCTTTGCTAGCTTCGCTAATAAATTAATCTGTTGGATTTTGTTTTAAAAAGTAAAAGCGTAAAAAAGAAAATCCTGATAAAGAATTTCTCATAGCATTATTTGATGTTGTTAAAATGTTTGTAAATAAATCACGAGATCCCACATTTCATACGCTGTACAACATTTTAAACCAAGATCTAAAAGCATAGATGCAGAAACTATAGTGATTATTTCATCACCAGACCCCGTAAGAATGATACAGACGCTGCACCCATGCAGTCAGGGGTTGACTGTGTGCGTGTGCGCGCGCGCTTAGATATTAATGGGCAAATATCTCATAATCATTTATGATGGGGAGAAAACTGAGAGTTTTTTTGTGTGCTGCAGTTCATAAATACAATTTGTAGAGTTAAATATATAGAGATTTGTTGTCTTTTGTTAAAAATGTTTATTATCCATTTATTGTATTTATCACATCTACCAACCAGCAACCGTAAAGAATACTTTTATTTTGTGTGTGTGTGTAGGGGGGTGGGGATTATAGTAGTTGGGATGGACTAATACTCAGGGTGCTCAAGTTCATGTTTCACTTTCAGCATCTTTGACCTATATGCTTGACAATCTCAAATTATCATACTCATACTGCTTTTTTCCATCCTGCTTTACCATAGTTTTACTGGCAATAGACTGCTATCAGTAATTTTGTGGGTATGACATTATTTTCTGTTTGATTAATACCTTTTCCCTGTTATCTTTTATCTGTCATGAATGGCAGTGAAATGTAAGAGATCATTATTTCTACCAGACACAAGTCTCAATCTGACGACATTCAAGAGATAACAGGGATTTGGGAAAGGGTGGTGGGGTGCGGGAAGGATGCTTATTTCCAGCCTTTCCACAATCAGTCTTTTACTTTTACTCTTTCCACGCCCTACATTAGTAATGCTAATAAGAAATAGTACAGGTTGTTGGTCATGTTGCTGCCTCCAGACCTGACCTTTACCCATAGACTTACCATGACAGAGACAAGTAGTTAATAACAAGAAATGGCACATGGCTTTCATGGTACTGTGTCCAGGCCTGACGGGCAGCCGCTGTCCAAAAAGGCACTTAAGAAACAACAGAAGGATGCAGAGAAAGCTGCCAAGAAAGCTGCTCATAAACACCAGGCTGAGCAGAAGCAAGATGCTGGAGAAGTAAGCAATTAAGTGTTTATCCTGATTCACGTGGAGTATTTTCACTACTTCGTACCATTAACATTCTGTGCAGAGCAGCTTTTAATGCTGTTAGGGACTGACAGGTGTAGCTGACATCTTTCCCCCAAAATTGCTGCTGTCATATCAGAAGAAAATAAACTTAATGCATTAATTGTAATTTATTAGATTCCCCCCAATCCCAGCTGGTATCAGCTGTTTTTTCTTCACCATACATGAGGACTTAATTATTTATTTATTGTTTTGGAATAAAAGGGTGAAAAGGAGAATGAAGATGTCGCAGAGGGTCGTTATGGCAATTTACCACTTAACCAATCCAGGGAGAAGGTGCAGCGCTATATCTGCAAAGTCTGCGAGCTGACACCAGAGCTGAAGGACAAGCGAGTGTGGATCAGAGCAAGGCTTCATACCAGCAGAGCAAAAGGTGAAGCAGAGCCCAGTCTTACATGAATAGAAGTAGTCTATTTCAAAACCATGATATTAACAGATTAGCACCTATGTCAAAATTTCCAGTGCAAAGTTCTAGTCCCGTCAGCTGTTTCGTATTGATAAACATTTTTTGTAAGAAAGACAAAGAAGACTGGTAAATTAAATAGTAGCAGGAGAGTGTTGAAAACTTAAACAGTACTTAGTGCTAAGGGCTGGAGCTGCACTTCATTCTGCTGTATGCTATGTCATCTCCAGGCAAACAGTGCTTCTTTGTGCTGCGGCAACAGAAGTGGACAGTACAGGCTCTTGCTGCTGTGGGTGACAACATCAGTCGACAGATGATCAAGTTCATTGCAAGGTCTTTATCCTGTTAAAATACATTAAAAAGACATTCTGTGAGATCTAACACTTCCTCTTTCACATCCCTGTTCTGTGCACAGTTATGCCTAAAACTTTACTACCTTTTATTATTGTGTTGAAAATTATTTGATAGACTACCTCATTTAATTAAAAAAACAATCCACCACCTTTGCTGTGCAGCATTACAAAAGAGTCAATTGTGGACGTGGAAGGAACAGTGCGTAGTGTAGATCAGAAAATAGAGTCCTGCTCACAAGAAGATGTGGAACTGCATGTTGAACAGGTAGAATTTTATTTCTGTCTATAAAGTATCTTGACAGTAAGGACTGTAAAGTACCTAACATGCCAATCAGATAGATGGAAGCACCAGCTTTCTCTCCTAGTCCATCTCAAATCTTTTGCAGTCATTCCATCAGAATTGGTGTAAGGGAGAGAAATCACATTGTGACCCTAATAACTGCCCCTGAATAACTTACCCACTTTCCATCTTTTAAACATAAAAATCTCCATGTTGAAACCAAAGATACGTTTTTTTTTAAGATAAGAGAATTAAGACTGGTCATTTGCTACAAAGCACTTATCCATGTTTGTTTATGTCAAAGCACAAACATACAGTCCATGCCATTCATTTAAATTTACATGTATTTTCATTTCTCTGTATCTGCTGATGTAGCATCAAACACTCTGAAAAAGCATAATGATTTATAATGGCAGGTTTGGGTGGTGAGTGCATCAGCTCAGCGCCTACCTCTGCAGATTGAGGATGCCAGCAGACCAGAAGGAGGTGATGTAAGTTTGCACTTATGAATATGTGGGTGTTTTGGTGTGAGTTTTTTATTGCAAGATTGAAGGGTTGATGAAATTGTTCTATTTTTAGCTATAAAGATATTACAGTTCCAAAAATAGTCTAGCTGCATCAGTTATGTTTTCCTCTTTGTTTGCAAAATAAATGCTTTTGAGATATTTCAGAGTCTTCTGGATTAAAGGTACATAAGCAAGCATCACTATTAAGCATTATCCCTAACTGCATATTTAGTGCATATTTTGTTATTAATGGGTCTTAAGGTCTGTGTACTATTTTGTTACTACAGGACCTAGCCACAGTAAACCAAGATACACGCCTAGACAACCGTTTTTTGGATTTGAGGACCACTACATCACAGTCGATCTTCCAGCTTGAAGCAGGTGTCTGCCAGCTTTTCCGAGAATACCTTATTGGCAAGCACTTTGTGGAGATTCACACTCCAAAAATAATTCCTGGTAAGACAGTGTAACTTTTAAAATGAGGTAGGCTTATAAATAAGCCCAAATATCAATATATCTTTCCCATTCCTTTGTTTCCCTTCTGCTAATGCTTTTCAAGATATTACCTCTTGACACATTTTTGTTTTCATACTGAGTTTAGTGAGTAAAGATTAAACTGGTAGTTGAAATTCATTTAGTCTGAATTGTTATATCATAATTTGCTCCAGTACAAATTGTAGTGCTTCCTTTCACTCATTAACTTTACATTTAGGCAGTGTTTTAAGATATCTTTATGCTTTCTTCCTTTCAGCTGCCTCTGAAGGTGGAGCCAATGTGTTTGAAGTGACTTATTTTAAATCCAAGGCTTATCTGGCCCAGTCACCACAGCTATACAAGCAGATGGCTATATGTGCTGACTTTGAACGGGTCTTCACCATTGGTGCTGGTATGTCCACTAAATTTTAATTTTGGAGTCTCTTGGGTTAAAGTGGGATTTCATCTTTGATCTTTGTTTATGGTGTGAAGACTAGATGCTAGAAGATGGTAAAAGTGAAAATTTGATACAAATTCGCATAGTTAAAAATGCTGTTTCCTTAACTTTTTTAAATTATACTTATTTATCCTAAAGATTTACCCAAGCTCTAAGAGGAAACTGCTGACATACCAAATCAGGTCCGTAACAAAAAGTAGTGGTGCTGATTCTGACCAAAAGATAAATAGCCTCTTACCTTATGTTTTTTTTTCACCCAAACCTTATCTGGATTTTTGGAAAATATGACCTGGGGAAGTTTGCTGTGCTAATCGGGCATTGAACCAGTGCGCTTTCAGTTCAGATGCCAGCGCTTTAACCAGTAAACTATCCATTTAGCAGATTTCAGACTTGAGTTCAATATATTCACAGTTTAGAATTAAACTCCAGCACACTTGATTTTTAGTAGCTTATCAATATATTGTCCATATTTGATCAGTATTTTGGCAGCCAGTGTCTCTTTAAATATTAGTACTTCTCAGTCCTTATTTCATTTGGTACATTTCCATTGTATATTTCAGTGTTCCGAGCAGAAGATTCCAACACTCATCGTCACCTCACAGAATTTGTTGGTCTTGACCTTGAAATGGCCTTCAACTTTCACTACCATGAGGTGGTTGATCTTATTGGTGACATGTTTGTCCATATCTTTAAGGGGCTTCAGACACAGTGAGTATTGTGGAAAATATAATAATCTGATTGTGTATCACGAGTTTGAATCTTGGGTCTAACCCGTGTGTGTGTGTGTGCAGACCCGTTCTTAGTCCCCATGGGGCCCGAGGCATAGGACATGTGCAGGGCCCTCGATGCCACGATCACCATGTTTTTAGTTGGGAGCCTAGTTAACAAATTAATCAAAAGTGCGGGACACTGACGATTATCAAAAGCACAGGGTCCTAGGCAGATGCCTCATCAGCCTGCCCCTAAGCACTGCCCTTTGTGTGTATGTGTTTGCATTTGTTGCTTAGTCTAAAGGAGAGTGGTCGTTCCTCTGTGTGTGTGTGTGTGTGTGCTGCCTTGAGCTTTCCTTTGGTCATGGTTAAAGACACTATATAAATGAGCAGAAAAATGTACTCAAAAACTTTGTAAAATAGACAGAAATAGAAAAGGACTTTTTAGACATCAAATTATTTATTTTTTTATTAGGCCTTTGCTATGAAATGAATGAATTTGTGCATACAGCTGCTTACTGTTATGCTAAATGCGTCATTGTTTGCATTATAGGTATGCTGAGGAAATTTCCATGGTGTCCAAACAGTTTCCTGCTGAGCCTTTCAAGTTTCTGGAGCCTAGGTATAATAATAATAAGAGAAAAAAGAAGTAGATTATTATAGCACATTTAAAGCAGGCTTAATGCACTGTACAGAAATAAAAACAAAGTAAAACAAATATACAAAGTAAACTGAAAATAAATATAGCACATATGCTATGATCAAAACATACCAACAAATATATAGAAACGTCACAGTATCAAAAGGCAGAATGACGTTCCTTTCTAGGTGCATTAGGATTGAGAGTAAGAGAGGTAAGTATCTTAGCAAACTGAAAGTAGCATTTCTTGTTGGCTCATTTGTGTTGAATGCTCATATTTTGTTTGCAGTAAGAGTAGCGCCCCTTGTGCACCACCACACTGAAATGTTCCTCACAAAGTACACAATACTGACAAATGCTGACACCACCACTTACATTTTGTTTTTTTTTTAGGGGTCATATATAGATTGTAGCTTTTGAAACTTGCAAACAGGGAAGTATGCTGGTAGTGATATTATTTATTTGCATCTTTTTATGTGTCTGGTTTTTTTTTTTTTTTTTTTTGCAGTCTGAGGATTGAATATATAGAGGCAGTAGCCATGCTTCGTGAAGCTGGGGTGGAGATGGGAGATGATGAAGACCTCAGCACACCAAATGAGAAATTGCTAGGTCGACTCATTAAAGCCAAGGTAGTTTAGACTATGCTAGGAGTAAGATTATTCTTTCTGCTTAAACACCTGCTGGATGGATATGTGAAGTGTGTGAATCTAAAAATGAAGTTAGATTGGATGCTTTTCTCATCTGCTTTTATTTGGGGATCTGAACTACTGAAGTCCTAGCTATAAACTAATGAATTTATTTACAAATTTGCAGTATGACACAGATTTCTTCATCCTTGACAAGTTCCCATTGGCTGTAAGACCCTTCTACACCATGCCTGACCCAAACAACCCTGTAAGTGCATTATTGAGTTTTGTTGGGAAGTGGGGGTGGGTTAATGTTTTGAGTGTGCTTGAATTTCTGTGCATGCATACATATAAATGGATGCAAGAGCCAGGAAATAGTCTTACATGAATGAAGTACATCTTTGTTTTACGAGAAAATATGCATGTGCTTGCACATTCTTTTCCCTAGTGAATGCTTTCCTTTTTATAGCCAGATTTCCTATAGTAACTGATCATGAGTTTCCTTCACTGACATTTATAACATTTTACGTATCAGAAATGGTCCAACTCCTATGACATGTTCATGAGGGGAGAAGAGATTCTTTCTGGAGCACAACGAATCCACGATCCTGAATTTCTTACCAAGCGGGCCTTGGAACATGGATGTGGTGTGTATTGCATGTGTTACGCGGGTGTAGCTATTTATTGGTCATTGATGTTTTCTTTCTTCTGGTATCAGACATCCAACATGACCAGATTAATAGTCTGTGCCTAGAAATGTGTTACAGCAAAAGCTGGTAAGAAAAGGCATTCTCACGAGGGATAGCAGATTTTTTTTCTTTGAATCTTTGGATCAAAACTGTGTTGATTTGGTTTTGTCACACACTTGTCTAAATACCCATAAGTGGAAAAGTGGCAGATAATACTTCATGTGTTTAGGATGATACTGTGCTGATTAAATGCATTTGTGTGACTGGAATGAAGAATATATAGAATATAAGACAAGCACACATATGGATGGAGACTTTCACACACATACCCCATGCTACTTTCTGATGTTAAAGCATCTGTCTATTCCTTGTGGCAAGAGTTAGAGCTCTCAAGACCTCTTATTTAAAAAAAAAAACAACAGACAATACAGATGTCATTATTTGTAGATTATTTATTTCAGAGACAACTAGGTTGGAGTTTTTTTTGTTAGGTGCAATAGCTGGCATTTGTTTATGTTTGATAATCAGTTTATCTCCTATTATGCAGAACTTGAAAAAATCAAGGGTTACATTGACTCCTTCCGCTATGGGGCCCCACCGCATGCTGGCGGTGGTATAGGTGAGTGAAATAGGCAAACAATGCAGGCAAAGGAGAGTTGATTTAGTAGGCACCAACATTCATCCAATCTTGTGAATGATCTCTGCCATAATAGCAACTTTTCTCTTTGGCAATGACTGCTATATCAAACAGATTGTAGTTTCATTGGAATCATGTTACTGTTTGTAAATGCATCCACTGTCATACTAGCTTCTCCACTTTGCTCAGCTTTTTCGCACTGCATTTAGGTTTGAAATTGTATTGCACAATCGCCATAGGCTGTAGTCATGAAGCAGTGATGAGTTGTTGCCCCGGAGCAACATAGGGAAATCAAAGACAAGTGTCTCATTCTAAAGTTCTAAAGTGGTGTTCAGTCCCAGCAGATGTTATTTTACTCCTGTAACTATATGTATAAAGTGGTGATTATATTGTAACTGCAAAACCAAGATGTTTTTCGAGGTCCCAATTTTGCCATGGAGAAACAACTTACTCTCATAACTATGGCCCCTAATCCATGATGCCAGCCTTTTTATTGCCACACTTAAAAGACTGAGAGTGAGCTCTCACTCAAAAGTGTAACTCAACATCAAAATGTAGCAGGCTTCTTGCTTCGCCCAAAAGCTGTGCTTTAGGTGCAACTCTAAGTGAATGTTCTGCGACCCAAAATTTTGAGCAGAAATGACTTAAAACACTAGTACCATCATTTAACCCCTACTTGCTAATTCACTTAACTATTTATCATTGTTTTGATTTAAAAAATTAAGATATTGCATTATGTCTTGAGCTGAATAAATCTTTGGATTGTTTCAGGACTTGAACGAGTGACTATGCTGTACTTAGGTCTGGACAATGTGCGCAAAACATCACTGTTCCCACGTGATCCCAAGAGAGTCACGCCCTAAACGTACAACCTATTTAAAGAATGGTCACAAGCACAAGCACGGCCTTGTTTAGCAAGAACCTGCTACTTCACTAGTCGAAATAACTTTGAAATCTCGATCGGTACCTTCTTGTCCACATCATATAAGAACATTGTGTAGTCATATACAGATAATTGAAAAGCACTTGAAGACACATGAAAAGTTTCTCCTTCGTCTGTTTTTACAATCATATGTTATTTGTCCCATACTTACACATTCTTTGTAGTGAGTGAAAATGGGTAGTTAGTTTTTTTCCATGCAGATTTCTGTGAGAAAGGCTTCTCTATTTTGACATTTTTCACATTTATGTATCATTCTAAGACCTTGACTTACGCACGCTAATTTATTCTACATTTTCAAGAGTTATGCCCTTCAGAGATCATTTTTGAAACGTCTGTTCTGTTCCCTTAAGACCGCAACTCTCATATATAAATAAGAATATGTCTTTTACACTCCTAAATGTTTACACTTAAAGATTTTAAATGCCAAGGGCTGAATTTAACTCAGAAGAAAAGTTATATTTTGTGTGTGTATGTGTGTGCACAAGAGCCTGCGAAACCACTTTGACACCATAATTTACTGTCTTTTGGGGAGACCAGTTAGATTGCTTACATCTGACATGCCATTTGTCATCAAAATTCTTGACTTTTTTTTTCATTCTGAATGAGTAATGCTGGTTTTTATATATCTACACCTGCTATCTACCTTTATGGGCTGTCACAGCAGCAGCAATTTCAGCTTCACATTTATTGTAGATGCCCAACTCTGTAGTTGTAGAGGTAACACACCTTGTGGGCGGAAAGAAAGATTGGAGAAGCGAACTAAGCCTACCTTTGCAATGCAAACAAGCGTTCTTATTCAGCATTCACCAAAAGCCACCAGATTATCTGTCCTCTGGTTTTTGTGAATAGTGTTGAGTAAAGATTATGGAATGATAGCGTTGAACGTGAAAGCCAGCATTCTGACCACAAGTATTCTAAGGTACATCAAGGTTAAATTGAGAATGACTTTAGCAAAGAAGCATTTACATGATTAGTTTTATCTCACTTCAACAGAACACTTACTTAGTCCATTTAAAGGTGGGTAATGCTTTTGCACACTCTCACCCCAACTTCCCCAGTATCCACCTGATTGCCGATTGACTATTCCTTTCGCTGACCCTTCAGTGCCTTTTCTTTATCCAATCTTAACTTCTGCTGTGACGTTCCTCCAGTCTTTGAATATCCACATGAGTTGATGCACATTACAATTATAATAAATGAAGATTTATATAGCGCACACTCACACTCATAAGAAGGATGCTCCTAGCGCTTAAACAGGAATGAGACATGGACAGTATAGGAGGGACGGAAGAATAGACAACATTGCTGACGAAAAAATAGAAGACGCAAAGAAGCATCAAGTAACAAGGACAGAATATCGTGATTCTGCAGAGGAAGACAAGTAGGAAAGTAGCAAAAAGTGGAAAAGTGGGAGTGTGAAGAAAGACTAGCATTGTGTGGACTGTTAGGAGTAGTGCTCAAGGAAGAGGCGCGTCTTCAGTGCAGATTTGAAGGATTCGATTGTAGATAGCTGGCGGAAAGGGAGAGAATTCCATTGTTTTTTGCACAGTAACCAAAAATCCTGTGGTCATATGTTGTTCTGGTGACAGAAATAGTTAAGAGACGGTCATCAGACGAAGAGCATAGTTGTCTAGCTGGGACGTAGGGGAAGAGAAGTTCAAAGAAATAGGGCAGGAGCAAAGAAATTAAAACAGCACGGACAGTTTGTATTGAATGCGAGAGCGGACGGGTAGCCAGTGCAGAAAACGAAGGAGAGTAACATGGTCCCGTTTCCTAGCTTAAGCACCAAACGTGTAGCGGAGTTCTGCACTTTCTGGAGTCTCTGAATGAGGGACAGCATGCGAGCAAGGAGTTGTAGTAATCAAGCCGAGAAAGAACAAACGCACAGACAAGAGTGTTGGTAGCGCGCGTAGAGAGAATGTGACAATGGTGCTGATCTTACGAAGCTCATAATAGGCAGACTGACAGACAGCTGTAATACTTGTTTATCAGTAGTCATGTCTGCAGTGACAATAAATCCCAAGATTCCTAACGGATGACGCAAAGGTGATATTGGTTTCGCCCACCTTGATGTGATTGGGCAGACTGACGAGCGAAGGTTGATTACTTCTTCTAGGGGCCAGTTGCACAACATGTTTTTAAACCTTAAAACTGTTCTAAAGCAGCAAAATCTCTTCTATGCATTGCACAAAAACATACAAAAAATTGTACTGACCGGACGGAAAGTCAGATTTAAACAACTTTATCTTACTTAAAGCAGTTTTAGTTTTAAAAATTATAAAATTGTGGTGTGCACTTTAAAACTGATTATCTAAAAAAAGATTTAAAGCCTAAAAGTGTTTAAAATTATAAATGTGTTGTGCAGCTGGCCCTGAGTATAGAAGGGCTTCCGTTTTTTCATCGTTTAGTTTAAGCTTGTTTGTTACCATCCAGCCCTTGATGTCGTTAATACAGGCTTCTATGGTGATAGTAGCAGAATGAGATTCAGCAGGTGGAGTGGAGCAGTACAGTTGCATGTCGTCAGCATACGATTGATGAGAAACATGGTGAGACATTCTGTTAAAGTATAAGTGAAATCTAGAAAACAATCCATCTGTACTGCTCCATTTTCGATGGTCCTATCAAACATCAGTAAATGTAAATCTTCAATCTTCGACTGACAAGGATCAAGTCATAGTTAACACCGGCAGCGAAAACAGATCTACATATTTTCCGGAGTTAAAATGGAAGCGGTGAAAAGTTTCAAGTACTTTAGAATCCCCGTTTCTACAGACGGCAGCTGTGCGACAGAATTCCGCATATCAGGTTGGAACAGCTGTAGACTGAGCAGGATTTGGTACAGTAACGATATCAGATTTTGCTACAAGACCCTTATAGTTTCCTGCTCTACGGAGGCGAGACGTGGACCTGCAGATGCGAGGAAACGTTTCCAACTTTCCTGATGGATCATAAGACTAACGAATAGGTACAGAGAACGGTCGCCACCAACAAACCCTTCTGAACACAAACGGTGTGGGCAGGGCCGGCGCAAGGCTGTGTTGCGCCCTAGGCGAAAGACAAATACTGCGCCCCCCTTCCCCCTCCCAAAAATGAACCAGTTATCAAATATATATATATACGTTTAGGCTTAACTCTGTTTTCTTAACTGAAATTTTTAACAACTATCATAGACTTACATTAATTAAAGATCACAAGGCTGTGACGAGGGACCCGTTTGTGCAATTAAAAGTTTTGCAAAAAGTTGTAACACCACACAAGCAAATTAAGCATTATAAGAAATGAGAAAATAAAAGGAAGGTAAAGAAAGAGACAAATCGTTCTATCACAGTGTATAAAAATCATGCGAACTTATCTTTACAAACTCTCATGATGTCGGGGCTGTAGGACAGTATGCACTGTTCACTCTTGTACGGCTAAATCCAGTTCACAAATAAAGTCTTATAGAACAGTTCAGTTCACAGATAAAGTCTTATAGAACAGTTCAGTTCACAGATCTTCTGTTACATCTTTTACTGATTTAGCTTTGGAAGGATGATAGCTCCAATCACCCGAACAGACCATTACACAGTAAACAGCAGCACGAGATGCCGGCAGCCGCTTAGTAAAGTGAGGTTTTTACAACATCCTGTGAGTTTTAAGTTTAAATTTAAGACTACCTCCCCTCCCCGATCTTGGTTGTCCAGCCCTGTTAATGTGATCTGATTTTCTTTAAGTGGTAAAGATTTATCTCTACCCATCTCCACTAAGCCACTTAGGTCCTGTCAGTCTTTCTCTCCTCTCTCTTTCTCATCTCGCGGACAACTATCAAGTAACATCGCACCACCTTCTTTGTCCAGTCTTCTAATCTGATCCGACTGGTCATTAACTGTGATAGATTTATCGCTACCCTTTGGGCCTTTCCACCTAGCACCTACGGCATGCTTTCAATCGTTCTCTCCTTTCTCATCTTACAGACGAACTAAGAAGTAAAACCGCACTGACTACATGTTTGCTGCTTTAAAAATATTGGAAAAGTGGTTTTCTACAAGAACTGATTATGACCAGAAGTCAAAGAACCCAGAAGTGTCAAAGAATGGCTTATTAAAATTAAATCATTTTCGAGAATTTGCTCTCCGATTTGATCAATAACTTATAAGTAAGAACTATTTTTGTTAAGAAAAACTACGTCTGTTTTTCAATGTCAGGCGTGCATCATACACACATGGATACTTGCATGCCTACCAAATCAGACCTACACTTATGAGTAGGGGGAGTTCAAACACTGGTGTAAAAGGTTTTATGGAGTGACGACTGACTGCACGCTGATGGAGACAAGAAATCTATAGCACCTTGCTCTGGTCTTAGTTTGCTGTGTGGTCTAAAACTCAAGCTACATGTATCACAGCTTTTAGCATCGCAGCTATCGCGTTCCCATCCAAAGTCACACCTGACAGGTGGGCGGGGCAGTACGAGGTCTGTCAAGGGAGAGTCTTCTAGTCGATAACAACACAAAGTTGTAAATCATGGTGTCAAGGCAGCTGCCCAGACTCAGTCCAATGGTCAGCGCTGCTTGGTGTCCGGCATAGGGTTTGTTGAAAACAAGAGAGCTATGTAGAGTAGACTATAGGTCTTAGTACGCATTATCACTTAATAACCAATTTCAACTATTCTGTCAATGGAGCATAACAACAAGCTATCGGTTCAAACTGTAGACAGACAGACGCACTCTTAGATAATAAAAATAAACTTCAAGTGACTCTACCTTGATGTTTGTCTGCTAAAGACTTTAATACTCTTATTAACTAAGAACGCGATCGTGACATTAGCTAAGTTCCTTCGGGTTCAAAGTTCGTAAGTATAAAAAATATTGAACATAAAACAGTTGTCATAACCAAAAAGAGACTCGCGTAGCAAACACAAGTCAGTGTTGTTGTCCCTGATCTCAGCTGCAGTGTTTTCAATGCATAAGTGTGGAACGTCTTTCAAAGGAAGATAGAAGAGAGAAAGGTTAGGTTGGTATTAGTGGAATGTGGTCCCATCCATCGTAAATGTCCGCCCTGACCAGGCCCCATCCACCAACCCGCCCCTCCTACCCCTCTGCTGTCTATCCTCCACCCCCTCCGCCCTCTTCTTCCCTGCAGGTTAGGTGGTCACTTCAAGTGCACCCTGTAATGATGGGGTTTTCCTGTAATACATGAACTGAGAAACTCGCGTGGTGAAGTCAACCTACAAGCAGAGGAAAGGCGTCCTGCTCATGTCATTCTATGAAAATTATCTTTTTCTCTAACACTTTTCATCACTTAAAAACAAAAAAGCAGGCCATTTTTGCGCCCCCCTCCATGACTATGCTACCACCCCCTTTGCCATTCACCAACGCCGCCCCTCTCACCGCCCTTCGCCGCCCCCATCCGCCCTCTACTTCCCTGCTGGTTAGCTGGTCACTTCAAGTGCGCCCTGGGATAATGGGGTTTTTCCTGTAATACATGTACAGATAAACTAGGGTGGTGGTCAGTCTACAAGCAGAGGAAAGGTGTCCTGCTAATGTCATTCTGTGAAAATGATATTTTTCCCTAAAATTATTCATCTTAAAAAAAAAAAACACCTGCCCATTTTTTTCCGCCCCTGTCGGTCGCTGCGCCCCTAGGCGAGTGCCTAGTTGGCCTAATAGGTAGAACCGGCCCTGGGTGTGGGCTCTTCTGTTGGGCCATGCGGCCTTGCACAAACACTCTAACACAGTCCTTCGTGGTATGCTGGAGGCCAGTCAACCCCAAGGCGGACACACACACGACACACATTGGCTGACTAGCGTAAAAGAACGACCGTGCAAGACATTACTGCCTCTCAATATTGGTATGAAGCGAGCCTTGTCACCTGCTGCGTCTATCCAGTTCTCCCCAAGGACCAGTATGGTCGTCAGGTAGTACAGGTCAAGAGATAATTGAATAAATCTTTACTGGGAAAAAAAAGATGTGACCGGGCAGCTTTCAGTCCTCTTCCCAGATGTTCCGATTTTCCTTCAGAATATCGACGCATGACGTGCTGTGGAATTTGTGAATCTTTTTTGATTTTGTGGTCTTGTTGGACAGTGTATCATTGAGGGAGATCTATATTAACAGGGTACAGCTCGGAGAGGTAAGAACCTTCAAGATCTTGGGAGCCACCCTCTCCAAGGGGGGCAGCTTCACGCTAGATATCCGCATCAGGATCACAACAGCAACAGCGGCAATGGCTAAGCTAGACAGGATCTGGCAGAGCCATAAGATAAGGTTCACTTCCAAGTACAAGCTGTACAATACTGATCCTGCTCTACGGATGTGACACGTGGACTCTACTCGCCGAAACGGAAAAGAGAATCGAAGCATTTGACCAAAGATCATACCAAGATGTTCCACTGTTATATGAAAGGTTGAAGCCAAGCGGCGGTCAAGGGGCGGACGGCCGCTCCCCCTTTCGGGAAGTAAACATCGCCAGCCTCGGGCGTGCCACACCTTTGTTCTGACCATCGTGTACTGGCAACACACACACACACACACACACAGGCGCGCACGCTTTCATACTTTTCAGAAATAGAGCTTGAAAACATATTTCGAAGGTGCAACTTTTCTAATTTAGAAGAAAAACAAGAACATAAAATAAAATGAAACGTTTCAAGTATACATAAGCATAGGTTTTGCAAGTAACTCTAATTGGACAGATTTCTTTAACACGAAGACATTATGGTTGTTACATATCTAAAACCTCTTTACACCCAGTGCCTTTGCAAAAATATAAAATATGTACACGTGTATTTACAGATGTTGCAGTTTTAACATTTTTCTTTTTTTCCTTGCGGAGGCTTCTGAGAAATGTCTATTGTTTTCTTTCAGTGCAAAGTGCACCCGTATATTTAAAAACAATTGAGTAATAAGACTGGTTTGCATTTGCTGGAGGGACACATGAGCGAACTCGATTTCTGTTCAAAACGTTCCAGAAATCGAGCTCTCACTCGGTCCATGTGGAGGAATTGTTCAGATTTTCTGAATATAATTTCAAGTTCCTCCACCAACGTTACCAGCTGAGATGTCGGGAATACTAGCCCGTAGGTAGCACGAGGTACCTGCTTAATTGACAACTGATTAGACTCGAGTCTCCCGTACAGTTCCTTCTTACTTTCCCGTAATAATTTCTTTACATTCTGCACACAATTTCCTTTGTACCATTTTGGCGATGTAACCAGCAATGTAAGTTAAAATATTGTTCTCCGGAATGAATAGTTCCTCGGCAGAGTTGGTAAAAGCATACTAGGAGATTTCACATCTTTTGTTTAGCTCATATCTTGCATCAGAAATCGCTGAAGTGCACCGAGTACTGATGTTGCTCAGCGTCAAGAGAAAGTCATCTCCATCTTCGATGTAGTTGCTTCTTTCACTGCTTGATGAGACCAACCACCATTACCTGGCACAGAAAGAACCGAAATTGCTGGGGACTTGGATTATCTCCATGTCCTTATCCTTTTGTTGAGAAAAAGAGTTTTTTTTACGCAGTCTTAGTTTAGTCTGGTATTGTGGAAGAATTTAACCTCTTTTGTTTTGCAAAGATCGTCTCAGAGTTGAAGCATGCTTTGTATAGCAATTTCCCATCCAATCATACTGGATGAATTGCTTTTAAGTGTCGACAGCCATGACTTTTCCGAGATGGCATCACGCATCGTTTGGCTGATAAACTTGCTACGTCTGATGAATCCATTAAACAGTTGATCAGTGGGTTCAACAAAGAAAACAGTCTCAGAGGCCTCTTCTGATACCACTCCTAAAGTTACTATCGTTGATATGTCAGCTGCAACGCTGTGCGACAGAACCTGAGGGACAAACTTTACCCGAAGGGCTGAAAAACCTGGTAACTTTGGGTGTTTCTCTGAGGTGTGGAGCCATTCGGGTACAGTTCTTTCTATCCATCATGAAAAAAATATTCTATTTCGGTGCATTCGGCACATTAAAAATGGTTGGAGCTGTACACTTCTGCACCCACTTCTTACATCTATGGAAATGACAAGACTAGTGAAACTACTAAGCAGCAGTATATGTGGCAAATCCAAAGATAAATGCGACTTGTTAAATCTTGTGAAAAGCTTTTAACTCACATCTTTTCATCTTTCAGAAAAGAGAACGATCGGAAATCTTTAGTTCGCGAGTTTAGACAACGGCGCAGCGCACCATGTACTACCAGCCTCCTTGCGCAAACACCGATCGTCGGTACAGGGAGTGGGGGGCGTGGCCGCAGTCACATACGGGTCAGCGCGGCTTCACTTTCCCGCCTAAGTGGTGGATCTTGGTGTATGATCTTTGATTTGACCACCTGAGGAGGCTGCTCCGTATCTCGCACAGAGAACATAGAACCAACGACTTTGTATGAAACAAGACTGCCACACTCGCAGGACAACATGAACCTCTTCTTTCAACAGTCAGGCGACGTAAGCTGGTCTTCTTTGGCCATGTGACCTGGCACGACACCTTGTCGAAAAGTATCCTTCAAGGCACATAGGAGAGTACTCTACTCGACACCGCGGTGGCCAGAGGAAGAAGTAATTTACGAGCGTCAAAGATGGAAGTGATCGTCTTGTACAGGACCTGCTCACTATCGCCCAAAATAGGGTAAAAGCGGCGGGCCCTGTCAGCTGCCACGTCTATCCATGTGCTCCTCACAACCCCAATGACGTGCCTGTCAAGGGACGACTGACTGACTGACTGACATTGACGGAGAAAAAAAGCAGCACGCTCCCGATAAACGAGATGTAAAACACTTCGAGAAATTATACACACCTGTGCACATGGATGGTTATACGGGTGTTCAGCTACAGGCTGGACAACGTCGACATCATCTCATACCGGTGTCTGGTCTTGGAATGACAACTTAGTTACACATCATTCATGATGATGATGATGATGTCCATTTGTAATGCGCAGGTATCCATTCGGAAGAATGCTCATTGCGCAGCAAAAACAATATAAATAAAAAATTAAAAAATAAAGTAAATAAATAGATAAACACCAGGAAAGTAAAAAAAAAAAAGACAGAAGTGTTGCTTGGTTGTTTAAGTCCGTCTTAAATAAACAGATGGGTCTTCAGTCTTTTTCGAAACGTGGTTGGTGAGGTGATGGTGGACAGTGACGACGGCAGAGCATTCCACAGTTTAGGTGCCGCGTTTGTGAAGGCCCTGGCTCCAGTGCGCTTCTTGTTTGTGTCTTCCACTGCAGGGAGACAAATGTGACGGAGCCAGAGCGCAGGCCACGTGACGGCCGGTAAGGAGGAACTACCTCTTGTAAATATTCAGGAGCAGTTTTAAACATGCAGGACTGTGCAATCGAAAGCACTTTGTGATCAATGCGCTTGTTCACTGGGAGCCAGTGAAGGCTCTGTAGGATAGGGGTGATGTGCTCAGTGGACGACTTTGCACGGGTGACAATCCTGCCGGCCGTGTTTTGAACTCTTTGGAGTCGATCCAACTGCGTAGCAGGTATACCCCACAATGCACTATTGCAGTAGTCTAATCTGGATATGATGGTAGCCACAGCAAGTGAGTTGGCAGCAGCTTGAGTCAGCATGGGCCGTAGTCTACCTAGAGTCCTCAAAAAGTAGTAGGATTTTGCCATAACAGAACTAATATGGTTACACATGGAGAGCTCTGCGTCAATAAACAGCCCTAGGTCCCGTACACAGTCAGCAAAGGCTATGGAGGGGTCACCGACCTGCACGGCACTAATGCCGATCTGCTCCCTTCTGGCCTTGGGGCCGCATAGTAACGCTTCTGTCTTGTAGTCGTTGAGTTTAAGACGATTCCTAGTCATCCAGGCCTTCACCGCAACACAACAAGATTCAAGTCGTTGAAGCACATTCCTAGCCACTGCTGGGTCGGGGGGAAAACTGTTCAGAATCTGTGTATCATCCGCAAAGAACGGACGTCCCATCTGAAAGCGTTCAATTACCTGTCCACGCTGTGAAGTATATACCGAAAATAATAAAGGACCCAGAACGGATCCCTGTGGTACGCCACACACCACAGGAATTGCCTTAGAGCTTGCAGAGCCGACAATCACTCTCTGAGATCTATCGGCAAGATAGGAGTCAACCCACTGCAGCGCAGCGCCCTGGATACCAGCCTCTGACGACAGTCTCTGGAGCAGCAGGCGGTGGTTGATGGTGTCAAACGCACTACTCAGGTCGAGTAATACCAACAGCACTAAGTTGCCAGAGTTGACACTACAAAGAATGTCATTGGTTACACCAAGAAGAGCAGTTTCTGTGCTGAAGCCAGGACGATACGCTGACTGAAATTTATCTAGGTAGCCATAAGTAATAAAATGGGTCATAAGCTGCTCTGCGACCACCCTCTCAAGTAGCTTGGAAATATATGATAAATTTGACACTGGACGATAGTTTTTACAGTCAGAGGGATCCAGGTTTGCCTTTTTCAACAAGGGCTTGACAACAGCCTGCTTAAAACACCGTGGATCACAACCTGCTCTCAAACTGGCATTAATAATGTCCAAAATGACAGGAAATAGAATGTCCAGAAGTTGAATAATAAATTTAGTTGGTACAGGATCCACAGCACATGAAGTTTTTGTTGATCTTGCTACAAGTTTCCTCAAGTAGCTCTCTGTAATTCGCATGTCGGTGGCTTATGACGAGAGAAGACTGCTAAAACCATCGTCAATGATCTTATATCCTTGTAATCCAGTAAATCATGCACTGAACAGACTGCTGAAACAAAATGAAAGCGTTCATGACCGGTTTTGGGAGAACGCAATTACTGCGGTTGCAAAACACCCAGTGTTAAGTGACCAATTCATAATCGTAGACTTTGTTATGATTATAAAAACCACAATCAGCTTGATATGGATAGTAAAAGGAAGATGCATGTGTCAGTTATTAAATGCGCATATAGAAAAAGGATTTACTAGGGAACAATTCTTTGGGCGATGACCGACTAACGCCCAACTCGCACTGCGTGTCCAAGGAAAGACTACGGTAACGCATGGGAGGTAAGCTGTAATGAAGGGAAAAGTATTTGGGTGCGAGGGCTCTGCTTAGCCTCCCCTGAGAATGAACATGGCGCTAGATGGCGTAAAACACCAGATGATGCACTGAGTCAGAAGCAAGTGTCTGCTGCTGAGGAAAATAGCATAATCGATCTTTGTACCGGTTTACAGCATGATAGAGACCCCAAGAAGGGAAACCAGCTAACAGATACCTGACATAAACCGAAAAAATGCAAGGTAAAATTTTGACGTCTGCTTTCTGACCATTATTGTGATTATGAAGCGTAGTATACACTATATAGGCCTATTTGTGTGGATCGTGAGTTTTGTTTCCCTGCATGTGAACTGCCATTGCTGCTGTTCAGGCAAGTTTTGACTTTCTACGTACATATCAAAGCAAAACATAAATGCCGAGACAGCTTTTAATGACACTTTTCTGCCATTGTAGAGTTTGATGAAAGATGAGTGACGAAATGCAATAGAGATGAGGCTGACAAAACTATGCAGCATGCACTGAGCAGTCTAGGCCGTGTGCATAGAAAATTTAAACGCCTTGTTACTGGAAATAACGGTAGCATCCTTGAGCGTCGACTTTTTTGTATTGAACAAAGTGATAGTGTCAAAACAATCATTCCTCCAGTGACTGAGTTTGAGGGTCTGACAGTTAATGAACAAACTGACTAAAAAATATGACTAACCTGGAGGTGTCATTATTATTGAATTTTTTTTTAGGTTTACCATATACGTCATACACATCTGTAAAATATGAGACATTTATTCATTTATCCTGGAGGTGTGATTCCTCGTTTGATAGAGAAATTGGACGTGAGACATCACAAGCAAAGGTTCGACTCCTGGCTGAGTCAAAGCCTTGGTGGACTAATTTTATGACATCTCATGAGATCACCCTAAGGTGGTAAGGGATACTAATATCAAGTAATCCCATAGCATTGAAGATTTGTAGCCAACATTTCTTTTTGTTTCTGTTTGAAATCACTTCACTAGCTTATACTATGCATGCCCTTTAGGCCAAATTTTAATGTGCTTATGGCCAGAGCATGGTTATTTCAAAAGCTTGATATATCAGACCAAATTAAATGGGACTGGATGCATAGAATGCTAATTAATGGTGTGTGTCTATAACCAATATGTTTTAAGTGGAGTACACTATTTTTGTTTTCATTTTGCTTACCTGTACTCAGTATCAGTGCACTAATCTGCGCTGTTTACATCAGCCAAACACATAGTTACTCTTTGGGCACCACTATAAAGGCAGAGTGTATGTCCCCTATGTCTGAATAGGATGGCTTAGGGTGAATAGACACCATCTGCACTTCACTCACATGATACCATCACTGATAGATTGGGTCACTAGTTATTATGTTTTGCATTTGACTGGACGCACTGCCAGCAGGATTTATACATGTTTGATCTTTTTTCATTTTCATTATTTACCCTGTCAATTTCTGAAACGTTTCAAATAAATGGAGATTAGTTGATTGAATTTTCTATGACTAGACTAGCAATGGTGATAAGCATGACATTCTTACAAGAGATCAGCAAATGTAATAAAATGACCCCAAAAGAAATAATTATTTAGGACACATAATTTTGGTAGCTTAGGAGGAAAATGCTTCCCCAAATTGACAGTTTCATGGGGACATTCTGGGGAAGAGTCATCTGCTCTTGTTTTATGTCTTTTCTTGGTGCACATAAGCAGTCATATACTGGAGATAAGAACTGCATAACTCACTTAACAACTGAAACCAATTTTCTAGAGAAGAGTGGAAGAATTATGATTTAATTTTGTTAGAAATAATCTTTATTGGAATTGGAGACATGGGCTCTTAATGATGTTGCCTCCTGCTTTTAAGTAACTTAAATAGTTTATCTTTGAAAAAGGCCAAAAAGTGTCTTTTTTAATGCATAAATATTTAATTATTTTAAAGTTTATCAAGATTTGAATATGAGCTTAGATGCGTGAATGGTTTTTAAAAATAACTTATGTTTGATTATTGGGCTCACTGACTAAACTAGAAGTTTAACTGTCCTGTTAGATTCATAGGCTTATTACGCTTGATTTTATAGGAAAGCAGATAGCTAGAATTATGCTTTGTTGCTTAAATAACCAGAGAAAATTTCACTTTTTTGCTTTTATCACTTTCTGTAATAACACATATGTGGGTGCTTGATAAAGAAAAGGTTATTTTAGTATTCAACAAATTATTTATAGTCATTAATTTGATGTTTAAATATTAAGGCAACTGTTTTTGTTTGTGGGTGATTGTCTTAACTATTAAATAATAATTGATGATACATTTAAATATGTTTAATTGTAATGGGAAAGAAGTTAAATAGGTGAAGTGGTGCAGTAAGCCAGTGACTGCCAGAGAAACAATGAGTATTAGTGTGTTAGTCATCTCAATGGGCTGCCTGATGAGAGCCACTTCTTAATGCAAGCTATAGCCTGACAGGCCACATGTTTTTAAATATGACTAAGCAGTGACAGCATCAGCAACAGCAAACTACTCAGAAAACAAGTGGCAGTATTTTATAAGTTGGATTTGAAATATATAACTTCAGTCTTAAGACTGAGAGCATGGCAGAAAATGAGAGCAAGTGAAAATTTGTAAGCTGAATCAGGCAAAACTAGTAATAATTATGATGAACAAGAACTTGTAAAGTGTGATATATGGCAAGCAGTCTTGCACTTAACCAATGCTGTAATTTTAGCTGTTGAGTTGAATGTCTACACTGACACAAAGACTTTTATATAAGACCATGAAATATAGTAAGTAATGAAGCATTATCTACAATGTAACAGTTTTAGTGTTTTATGTGTGATTGGTTTGTATGATGGGTCATTGGTACTCTTTAGTAGCGTAAGCACCCTGTTCTAATGCAAGATGCACTGTCAGTATGGTTTTTTTTTCATGCTTAATGATGACTGATGAGTTTTTGATACTAAATGCTGGTCAATGTTATATTGAAATAAAAGATGCTGAAAATTAATGTTGATAATATATATTTATTTTACAGTTATAACCATCGCCAATGCAACTTTTTTAATGAGATTCTTAAACACAAATAAATGATATCCATTTCTGCCATGTAATTTTGCAACCCTTCCCCCTGACCCTTTGGGGGTTTTTTTCCCCATTCACTTTATCGAAAAGCACTTTGACAGTGCTGTGGAAATAATTCACAGAGCATTTGTTAATGATTATTAAGACCAGTTGGTAAAAATATTCAAAATATAAACTCATAGGTTTATACTCATAGCTTTTTACCACTTTAGACTCAGCTGAAATATTTAAATGGTTGCAGAGGGGAATTCAATTTACAACAATGTGGGCTGATTGCCTGTCTATAAAGCTACAGACATATCTCCAGATGTTTGCCTCCTGGTGAAAACTGTTTAGCAAGGGAGTTTTGCCAAGAAAATAAGAAATGAGAGGGGAAGGAGGCAGAGACTGAGGAGAGAGGCCCAAGACTAAGCCATTCAGGTGTTTGCATTTTAAGTGTTCAGGACCTTGAATCCCATTTGGGATTCACCTAATGATTGTTTTGGAACATTTTATCATTGTTGAAATTCACCCTCATTTTCTAAAGCTGCAAGTCCAAAGCAGATCACTGAATATGAGTATGCTTGCACTGTAGCTTTGCCAAGGGTGCAAATCAGACACAGCTGTTCAAGTGTCTTGTACTCCTAGAGCATTAAAAGTTGAAAGATCCTAATATGCTTTGAGCAATGACTGTAACAAATTTTCATATATTCCATTGATTTGTTTTGATAAGTTTGTTGAAAATGGGCACAAGAAAGGTGGTGTGGATGAGTTACTGCTATCATGAATGGATGCTGAAAAATGCAAAAAGATCACATCCATGAATTTAATAGCACGTGCAGTCAAGAATTTACCAGGAAATTCCCTGATTCAAATTAGTAACTGCTTTCATGATACATGTCCGTGCACTTAAAAGAAATCCTATATCTGCTTTCAAGAGCTGTCAGAAAAAAGGAAGAAAAGACATCCAAAAAAAGTTTTTTTTATCAGCTCTTTGTGTTCTTTAGTCATTATGTTGTTAAAAACTGAAGAAGATAGCACTACATGAAGTGTGAATCAGTTCTAACTTCAATGCATCCACATTGGCTTGAGAATGATATTTGTAGAAATTGAATAGGCATTTAGTTACTCTGGGTGAAGGAAGAACATAAACAGATCTGGTGAACAATGGCTAAGGTGGCTGAGGTTGTTTTAAATTTGTACCCTTTGAGTGGGTGAGTGTTCTTTGTTAGTAAAATTTACTTCTTTGGCCAAACGTGTGTGGGAGGGGGTTCCTGACATCAGATAGATTAAAAGATAACCCTAAATTTAAATGACTGTTTAAAAATAAACAAATCTTATAAATAAAGCAGAATATGGCAATGTGTGTTTGAGGGGGTGGTGTCTGCTATGCAAATTCAGTCGACCAAATTTTGAGACTACTCCTTTCGTGTACGTGAATATTGTAGACAGGTTTGCATATTTTACTCATCTTTATTTTATTTTATCCATTATATCATCCCTGACTCCATATTTTAAAAAATCCATGCAGAGCAAATTTTGACATCATTTAGAGGCCATAGTAAAGAGATATTGGATGACAGGCCTGCATTGTCTCCCCTACCCTAGAAATCGTCTGTGCTGCTGTTTAGTCTGGTTCACTGAGTGTTGGCAGCCTGGGACAGCCAGGAAGATCACTCTACAAATGCTGGTTTTAAATACACTTGGAAATTTAGCTGCACGGCTTCTTTAATTTAAGAGACCTTGAAGCAGAAAAAACATCAGACTTTGTTAATCTTTTTTTCTGTTTATTTTTTTGGGTGGTGGTTTATTTAAATTATCCTTTGCTTTGCTTTGTAACTTTTTCTGTAGCTGGGACAGTTGATTCTCAGTGCCGATCATTCCTTATTGGATGTTGTTTTTTTTGTGCTAAATAGGTCACATCTTTGTGGTGTCTTAAAGTGCTCACATATTCTAGAGTTTATGTAATATTTATATCAAATAATAATTGTGTTTATCTACACTAATCATTACTTTGAGCATAAATAATTGCATCAGTCAGATAAAAATAGGTTGGTGAAGAAGTTTTTTTTTCAAATCAGAACATTCTTAAGGTAAAAAAAAAAAAGTTAGTATGTGTACAGATAGGAAACATTCTTGTATTATGTCACACATCATAAATAATGCTCTTTTTCCTTTTTCCTCTTTTTTTTATGGATAATAGGAGTGAGCTTATCAGCCAGCTGTGGTGGAAAAGAAAGGGCAGCTAGGTGCCAGTGACACACACACACAAGAGTTTCAGAATTTGAATAAAGTAGTAAATTAGAAAAGAATTTTTGCAGTTGAAATTCACACAGAAAGCACTGGGTACATATGATGCTTAAATTCACTGTAGATGGCATTACAAAGGTTAACTTTAGAAAATTCTCTGAACCTTTACATGCAGACCTGCATAGATTTACAACTATATGTAAACAATCATATAAACATGTAAACATATATGTTGGTTTAAAACACAAATAGATTAGCTTGGAAGAAGAGGAAGGTAATCTGAGTATGTGTAAGAGAAGAAATTCTTTCTGGCCATAAAACGATTGTTTTCCAAATTTGTATCCCAAATCTACTTGTAAAAGCCTCTTGTGTTATTCTTGGTAGCCAGCCAGAATGTACAGCAGTACTTTCTTAATAGCATTCTGAATGTTTTGGTACATTGAGAATCACATAGTGGATAGTGTTGAATCAATTTGCTTGTAAAGAGTCCATCGGATGCCTGTGCAGAACACATATTTGGGCCTGATCAGCGACTGCTTTTCCAGGCACTTGTTCCATCCGGGAAGCCCATATCCTGGTGCATTTATTTAGTTGTACTTAAAGGTGATTTAAAAAAAATTACATTTATCTTTTTCCCTTGGCTTTTTGCAAGTCAGTATTTGAACAGCACAGTGGACATCCTAGGGAATATGTGAACATTAAAAAAAATTGAACAAGATATTGATGGAGCATTAGCCTCAGTCCTGCCTGCATTAGAGTTGAAAACGATTACCGGCCACATCAGCATGACTAGTGACAGTCGAATAGTCACCTAGGAATGGGTTAGGTAGAGGTATCTCTTTAACTTGGTAGGCTGTGTGTGTGAGAAAGAGTGGGTGCAGTAAAGCAAGGCAGTAGGAATCTGCTATCACGCATAGTTTGCAATGGAAGAATCTTTAATTTAAGCTTCCTCATTGCCTGACGGGTTGGCTCAGCGGTCGCTCTCTGATAGTCACGCGCCCCGGGCTCTAACATTCGCTTCCTTCTCCGCCGCGTGGATATGCGTGTGTCTGTGCGAACTCGTGTGTGTGTGTGTGAGAGAGAGAGAGCATATTGCTATCTAAGTTGGTGGTTTTGCCTGTTGCGTCTGGGAGTTGGAAGGAGTAACTATGCATGTAAACGGGGTAGGAAGTCATCCGCTTGTGACGGTCGTAGTTAGGGTGTAGCCAGGTGATTACGTTACACTTATATGAGTGGCAGAACGTGCCTTTTCTGTCGGCGTCGGAACATTTTTTGGGGGAAAGGGTGTGGGTCGGAGGTGGCTTTTTTTTCTGTCCTCTCCGTCGGTGGGTGTGTTGCAAGTTGAGGGGACAGGCAGGGATTGACAGGAGCAGACAATCCGAGGATCGCACGCCAGCGGCCGTGACAACGGATTTTGTTTTTGAGCCGAGGGCCCGAACGACTTCCGCTTTTTTTGCCAGCGAACTCAGCCTATCTCAGTAGCTCATATGTATGTCAGACGACTAGGGCTACGAGCTGGAAATTCCGCTTCGCAAATTATAGGCTCTGCTTGGTCTGCAGCAGGTGCGTGAAGGACGTTGTGCAAGAAAGCATGGTGTCATACAGCCTTGATCAAGCCTTATTAACAGAGTCTTAACATCAAGATTGAACGTGTTCTAGAACATAAAACTATTTGGCACTTGTTCTTTTCTTTTTCATTGGCTGGATTTTTGTGTGTGGGGCCAGGTTTTGTATTAATAAATGGATAACACAGTCACCAGGCTTACGTCGGCACGACAAGGTAGCTGACCCGAGAAGTTGTTGACTCTTACCTGTGAAAATGAAGAGCTCAAGTACAGACAGCTAATAGGCCCAAAGGCCATGATGTGTGATAGTGCCACATAATGGAAGCAAGACAGATGTGCTGCATGAACAGCTTTCTACCACAACATAGTTTTATGATAACTTGATTCTGAAAGTTACAGAAAACATTACCTTAAAGTTATCATTTGTGAGGGTTTTTATGTGGTGAGCAGAGCTGTATTCATAATGTTGTCAAGGAATTCATGGAGTAGGAATGTAAACATGTCTAGGGTTCATGCCAGAAGGTCTCAGGACTATACCACTATACTTGCAGATGATCGAGAGTCTCAGCGGTTACCAACATGGAACACCTATTGTGAGTAAAGCACTTAATTTTTCTTTCCTCTATTGCTGTTCATGCTGTGACTTGAGTAGGCTTCTGGTATTCTACTCTTCTGCATGCTGTCATTCTGTAGCACCTTTTCTGTGTTTGTGCCTGTGGACATTGTCATTTTACTCTCGGTATTGCATAAATAATGTGGTATGCTTGCTTGTAAGCAGATGAACAAAAACTTGTAGTAATACAACCCAGTTACAAAGAAGTGAATCATTTTGCTTCGTCCAATTTAGATATATTTTCATGCCTTGTCTGTTGTTCTCTTATCAGCTCAGCATATACAGTGTGATCTTATTTTATCACCTTCTGCAGCTGCATCTTCTTCCATTCTTTGCTTCTCCAGATGAAGGACTTTGACTATTTTGTTACATAAATATGTAAATAATGCATTTATGTTGTATCGACTTTAATTCCTGTGCTTAAATTTCTTTTCGTGTTAGCACCATGCTAGCATTATCAATCAAATAAAAACCTGTATAGTATCTTTCTCATTACTGCTCTGCTGATATTAGCTTTCATTTGTTAGAAAAAAAATCTCAGGGGTTATAGGGATCATTGTTTTCCATCCATGAAGTGTTTTCAGTCCCTCACTTAAAATTGCTGGGGTTCTTATGCTGGGCTTTCATCAGCTGGTTGCAGAAAATGATCTTAATCGCCTGTGTAAAGATATGGCTTTCATTATTAGAGTCATGTTTTTATAATGAAAACATTATTCATTAATGAGTAATGATGAAATATCAGATTTCTTATATGGGCATAAGTTGCTGGCCCTTTGTAAAACATCAATTTGCCACCCCCTCCTCATTCCCTTTTCCTGTAGAGAGACTGTTTGTTGACCAGCTGTTAACCACCTATATAAAGATTGCTTAAATATTTTTATGGATCTGAGAATATACAATACAATTTTGTTGCCCATTATTCTGTTCCTTCATGTACTAAATAACTTGGTTTTTGTGTCAAGCACTTAGTACACACTCCTATGAAAGCAGGATTCTGTGCAATATAAATTGCACATTATTATCATTATAATATGCTGTAACTGTGGTTGTCATCATTTATGTCAATTTTAAATTTTATATCTTTTATTCTGACAAATGTTTCACAATATTTGCAGTATATCGTCTGCAGCAGGAGGCCCCTAAACCCTTCTGTGTTGCATGCCAAAGAGAGGTGAGCTGTGATGTGTCACACTGTGGTTGTTTGTGTATGTGTGCACTGCTTTTGCTCATTTTGCTGAAGACACCCAAGTGGTGATAACCTCAGTATTTGGGAAAGATACAGCCATGTGGAGGGAATTGATTAATAAGAGAAGGATGGAGAAGGGGAAGTGTGTGTGTGTATGCACATGTGCATGTTCATACATCATCATAATTCTACTCACTGCAGACAACACATCCATGCACACTATAGAAGTATTTCAGGAAAAGATGTTCTCTAAAGTATGCATATAATGTGTCCTTACATTTATGCCTTCTATAAAGTGTACATTTACATGTTTGTTTACACCAATCTGAGGTTGTTTGACAACTTGGTCTGGAAACCCAAACCCATTTAACTGATGTTCGGACAAGGAAGTGTTCCTCCATTGCCAAAATGTTTAGAAATGCAAATTTGAGGTGGTTTTTTGTTGTTTGTTAAAAGACAAGTCACAAAGATATTTAACTGTTTATCGCCAGCACCAGGAAAGTTTGCTCAGGTTTCTTCTTGAGCGATGCACTAAAAATTAGAACATGGTCAGATGAGTCTCTTCTTGGTGTGTCAGAGGTGATGTCGAAAAATATCAAAAACTAGATGAAGAGCTAGTCATTCTGATATCATTAACTTAATATCCATGAATACAAAATTTCTGTCCACTCAACAAAGAAGAAAAATTGTCCATTATTAAAAAGTAACAAAGATTTCTAGCATTATTTGTGTTATAGCAAGAATGTGTGTGTTTTACAATTTAGTTCTAAGTAATAGTGATGTGCCTGTGTATGCACGGGGTATAAATTTTGTAAAATGCATTGATCTTAATGCATAGTGCAGAATTATGTTTTTATAATTCTTTTTCTTTATTATTATTATTATTATTTTAAAAACATTGGATGGTACAGGTTATAAAATTCAGTTTATTCAGTTTGGGTTCAGTTTATTGTTGTACAGTTTGCTAATAGACTGAAATTGTTCCATGCTTGCCCAAAAATAAGAATATAATAGTAGTTGTGAATACTTTGTGGGCTATATGATCCTTTTCCTGTAATGCATCATTCCCCTTGCATCAATAGACTACACCAGAATGGGTTAGCTGGCTCATTTTTCTATAGATGCTAAAACAGTCAAGCATATTGAATGTTTTTATTTACTTTCAGTTACTTGTTCTATAATAATAATAATAATAATAATAATGCGAACTTATAATGCGCAGAATCACGAATAAGATAGATCGCACTCTCTGCGCAGTACAATTTGATAGAACGAAACATAACAACCAATAGACAGTGAGGTACACATAGGGACACTGGACAACATAAAGATGAGGTACAAGTCAGGAATAGTATTTTGTAAAAAGATGTTTTAAGAGAGCGTTTGAATGCGGCCTTAGAGGCTGAGTGGCGAATGTGATGTGGTAGAGAGTTCCACTGCTGAGCAGCACAAAGGGAGAACATCCGTTGTCCATATGTGACTGTCTTTTTGAGAGGGAGGGATAAAATGCGGGAGTCTGATGAGGAGCGAAGGTTTCGGGCAGGAGTTTTTACAGACAAGATTTCATTAAAGTAGCTGGGGGACTGACCTTCGAAGAAACCATAGCAGAGAGTTGAGAGCTTGTAGTCTATTCTAGCTTTAACTGGTAGCCAATGAAGAGAGCGAAGAAGTGGTGAGACATGATCATGTTTGCGAGTCCGAAAAACGAGACGAGCAGCTGAGTTCTGGACCTTCTGAAGCTTATCAAGGAGGTATTGAGGACAGCCAGCAAGAAGAGAGTTGGAGTAGTCTAATTTAGACAGAATAAACGAGCAGATAAGAATTTTGGTGATTGAGACGGACAGAGTATGGCGAATGGAGCTGATCTTCCGGAGCTCATAGTATGCAGATCGACAAATGTGAGAGACATGTTTATCAAGAGACATGTCAGCAGACATTCTGTAACCTAAATTACGTGCCGAAGTTACAAAAGGAACATTGGCATTGCCTACCCGAACAGAAACAGGCAGTGAAGGGTGAACTCTGGCTCTCCTCTTTGAAAAAAGTAAAGCTTCTGTTTTTCCGTCATTTAGCTTTAACTTGTTGTGGGTCATCCATAGCCTAATATCCGAAATACAATCTTGGATGCTCTGGATAGTAGTGTGAGCCTGAGAAGGAGAACAACTGGTATATAGCTGGGTGTCGTCAGCAAAAGATTGATGGGATATAGAGTGAGATTGAATTAGAGTGGTAAGTGGCTTCAAGTATAAGATGAAGAGGATGGGACCAAGTACAGAGCCTTGTGGGACTCCTGAGTGAATAGACACAGGTGCAGACAGGCAGCCATCCACTATAACTGACTGAGTCCTATCTGAGAGATATGACTGAAACCAGCTGAGTGGGGAGCCTGAGATGCCATAGAGAGTACTGAGTCTGTGAATGAGAGTAGTGTGATCTATGGTATCAAAGGCAGCAGACAGGTCTAACATGGTGAGAAATGAGATGTCACCTCTATCCAGAGCAGACAAAATGTTGTTTGTCACTTTCAGCAGAGCAGTCTCAGTGCTGTGAAAAAGGCGATAAGCAGACTGTGATGGAGAAATCAAGTTTTCAGAGTTCAGATGGGATAGAAGTTGCTTGAGAACTATTTTCTCAAGGATTTTAGACAGAAATGGTAAGTTTGAGACTGACGGTAATTGTCTAATACATTGATGTCGAGGGTAGGCTTTTTTAACAGCAGCTTCACTAAGGCTGTTTTAAAGGTGGAAGGGAAAATGCCAGAAGTCAAGCTGTCGTTTACTATTTCTGTTAGGGCAGGAAGTAGGACGTCAAGACAGTCTACCAGTAGAGGGGTGGGAACTGGGTCCAGTGGACAGGTTGTGGGTTTTGACTGGAGTATCATGGTCTTAAGCTCGCTTTCCGAGATCGGCTGAAAGGAAGAAAAAGAGCACTGTGGCCTTGCCAGATGGTCAATGTGGCTAGCAGGATTGTGCACAGACAGCTGATCAAGTTTAAGCCAAATGTCAAGAATCTTCCCCTTTAACCAGGTCATCATCTTTAGCCACTATGAAAGACCATTTGATTTGTTGTTAAGTCAGTCGTCCTGTGACTGGCACCTGTCGATACAATGCTGAACGCGCACATGTAGTCGAATATACACCTTTTTCGTCGGACGCTGTGTCCCCAAAATGCTCTGAAAAAATCCACCTTAGTCGAACTGACCCTAGTCAAAACGACCGTTAGACGAAATGACAGTTGAACTGACCCTAGTCGAATCGACCTTAGTCAAACTGAACCTAGTCGAATTGACCGGTTACCGGGGGGAACACATGGATAGATGCGGCAGCTAACAGGGCCCAACACTCTTGCCTTTTTTTTAGCAATAGTGAGCAAGTCCTGTGCATGACGACCAGTCCAGTCTTTGACATTTGTAAGCCAGTTCATCCTCTCATCACTGCAGTGTCAACTACCCCCCTAAGAAGCCTTGAAGGATAGTCTTTGAAAAGGTTTTGTGCCGGGTCACATGGCCAGAAAAGACCAGCTTACATTACTTGACTGTTGAAAGTAGAGGTTCCTGGTCTCCTACAAGTGTGGCAATCTTGTTTCATACAAAGTTGTTAGTTGTATGTTCTCTGTATGAAATCTGAAGCAGCCTCCTCTGGCACTTGTTCTCGAATGCCTGGATTTTCCTTTCCATTTCGATGAGCCACATGTCATATCCATAGAGCACCCACCTGGGTATGTATTCGTCTTGGCCTCGTTTATGCTGGATTCGAAGCATCTCGGCTGGTTATGGACCAGTCAGTCTGGTGAGTGCCACATGGTCATCCTTGAATTCTTTTGGGTGTGTAAGGTGTTGGCTAAGATGAGTTTCTGGGTCTGCGCAAACTCGACGAGTTTGATACCACTGCCATTGGTTACACCTAGGCCAAATTTGCCCACCATTCCTGCCCAATGCAGGTAAGTGTTTGGGTTGACCTTGACGTCCCGGTCATCGAGTACAATGAGAATGTCCTTTGTTGGAACTGCTTTTACAATCTTGTCTAGTTGTTGGTAAAACCTCCACTTGGTTGTCTCCATGCATGGAAGTCAGAGTATACTTGGACAATGGTGACATTGTGGGGTTTAGCTGAGACACACTGGATACAAGTATACTGTACAGCTGATGATGGCTTTGACCACCTTACTGTGCACAAGGAATACCAGACTGAACTCATGTCTGGCGTCCTCCCCACTGTATCATAGTTTGTGGCCATTGTCCATTGCTATTTCCCCAAATCCTGTTCACCTGACCTCCACCAGTCCCACTATGTCCCATCGATACCATTTTAACTTGTGGGTGAGTTGTTACACTTTATTGTCACACTGATGTAGCATGCATATGCTCCACGTGCCAATGGATGTTCCTTCTCTCAGCTTGATTTCTGCTTTGGTTCCAGTAGGACATTTTTCACTGTCTCCATGCTGGAACTTGCCATTAGGGAGTGTGGTCATTATTGGTCCAGGCCATGACCGATCTGGCATGATGTCTCTTCTGCAGTGCATATTCATGGTCCTAACAGTGGGCATAATACACTTGGGAGTGGCCATTTTCTCTCCAAGTGAATCACAGCCATTGGTTAGCCTAGTCACGTAACACATAGGTGCTGGGCCCTGCCCAGTACTTTCGTCATGGAAAGTCTTTGCCTGCTGATGCTGTGTTAGCATCATGATTTTCTGTAGGGGTTTACTCCCTTAGCCTTTATCTTTTCCAAGATTTACCCAAAGGCAGATGGGCCATTTAAAGTTGGCTTCCCCCAAAAGAGTTTAAGCTTATGGTCTTATGCAAGTCTTTCTCATTATGTTAAGAAAACATACTATGGTCTTTGAAATAACAAAATTGTAAGATTAGACAAAAGATTAAGTGAGCCTACTTTTCCATTTAAAAGACTTCTTTGTTGTTAATCCTTGGCTTTTTCTCGAGTTATGTAATAACATGTCCTAAATACCAAGTTCAACTAGTCTGCATAACCTCAACTAAATTATGCTAGCATTTTTGGAGCATGTGACATTAGACATTTATGCATATTTTGTCCTTCATCTTGAGCTGTGTTACAACAGAAACTCTTAAGAAATATGTATTCAGGAACCTTTAGTCACTGCTTTCTCACATGTTCATATGGTGTTAAGAAGAGGGAGGGAATGTGCATGTGGCTGATCAGAACGTCTTTCAGTGTTTTTTTGTTGTTGTTGTTGTTGTTGTTGTTGCCAGATTTGTCATCTACATTAAGAAATATTTCTGTAGTTTCTACATTTTTTTTTCAGGTTCCTGGGCGAGCTGAGTTTTATGGCAATGAGTAAGTCATTTAAAACAACTACAACAAAAATTGCTTTTAATAATTTATAGTAGCTTAACAAAATAGAAAAGCAGCAATGCTAGTAAAGGATAATAGGATTGTAAAAGATACTGGCACCTGGTAAATAGAGACCTTTTGTGTATGCTTAGTGGTAAGGCCAACTGCAATTCAGGAAACAAGACCTGCTAAAAAGCCAGTAAACTTGAGCATGTCTGAACTGATATGCAAGCAGTAACCCAAGTAATGTGCTGAAAGTTTTCACTTGGATTATGGCTTGTTTACCAGTATTGCACTTTGTCCTGCCAAGGGACCCATGATGGTCAGCTTGCTGAATGCTATAAAATATTGACAACAGAATCAGGTAGCATGTGTCTCATACCTCCTTGTGCATGCACACACACACGCACGCATGCATGCACATTGTGTCCATGTATACATTCATTACTAAAGATACATTTTCTTCTTAGTGTTGTCTCAAGATGTTTTTCAGTACATAGTGTGGCAAGCTCACAGTTCATATCCTCTAGACTGCACATTCCTATGCCACAGACTTCATTTGTTACATCAACATATTGTCTATTTTGCTGATTCTGCTTTAAACATCCTTCTAATTGGCGATGCAGATTTCATGGCACTATCAGCAGAATAGAGGCTGACAGCCTTCTCAGGGAAGATGGATACTATCTGGTCAGAAAAAGTGAACGAGCACCAGATGCTTTTACACTTGCCATCAGGTATTTGTTGACTGTCTAAACTTTTCTTCGTCTTTGTTATTCTCTGTAATCCTTTTTGCATATGAAGACTAACGGACTATTTTCCAGTAAATAATGTAACACTCTCTGCATACAAGACTGATGGCCTTTCTCTTAGTCTTAGGTTTTTTCCTAAACTGCTCTTTCTGCTTTCTTGTTCAGTTGTACTTTTGTGTAAGTTGTGCAGGCTTTGTTTTCAGGTCTGTTATTATGTATATGTATCTGTGGTTAATTACTGAAAAAGAGAAAAAACTCTTAAGAATTTTTTTTTCAGAAGTGTTTTATGTATAAAAAAAAGAAAGCTTTGTGAGTCATGAATCACTTTACACAACTTCAAGCCCGTTGGTTAAAAAAATTAAGATGCTCTTGCCTTAGTCAAAAATGGTTAGAGAAGTCTGTTAGCAATATCGGTATATCTCATAGCCGAGCTTTCCAGCTGATCACAACACATCTGCTTACATCAGCCTTGTTTATGATTTGTGAATTATGTTATTGTGTTATTACTCTTTTTCTGTTACATGTAAATATGCACTAAGGTACATTGAGAAATATACAAATAAATTAAAAAATGCTAAAATAACTCATCATTTTGATTAGCTGTGTCTGTTAAATTTGATTTTATTTTTTCATCCAGATTTAATGGGGAAACAAAGAACTTCAAGCTGTATTATGATGGAAAGCACTATGTGGGAGAAAAACGTTTTGACACGGTTTATGACCTTGTTGCTGATGGTCTTATCCACTTTTACATTGAGCTGCGGGCAGCAGATTATATCAAAGAGCTGTCAAATGAGTCCAATTATGAGGAGTCACCTTACATGGCTTATAATCAGTGCCGACTGCGTCATGAGATGACCATGCGAATACGAGCAGCAGATGCCAATCGTCGTCGCTTGGTTAATGTGAATGACTCTACAGCTGGTGAAAGCAGTGACAGTTTGGATGGAGAGGTATCTAGAAATGGGTTATAAGTGCATGTAGGATCAAAAACAAAAATCCTACTTTATTTTTATTTTTCTTCATATGTAAGGAAAAATTGCTCAGTACATTTTGATATTATTTAACAGAGTGTTTAATGAGTCAAAATGGGAGAAGAAAAGAGAAGGATCTGGCAAAGATTTCTACCCTTTAAAAGCTGAAAGTAGTGTATTTTAACCCTTTGGCCACGATGGACCATGATCGTGGCTATGTCAGGTAGCACAGGGAAGGCGATTTTCATTACATTTATTGCAAAGTTCAAGTTTTTTTCCAAAAATGTATCGGTTTCTTGGTCTAATGTTTACCTCAGAGCAGCAATAATAAGAAACAAACTTCATCCACTGTCATCTTCACAGTCTTCAGTTATAAGCCAGTGATTGTAATGTTACATTTTTTTGTCGTGCTGAGAGGGTTAAGAGTGTCATAATTTTTCATGTACGTCTGTGGAGAATTGCAGCAGTAATCATGAAACATTGTGACAAAGAGATACAGTAGGGATGCAGTACATAAAGAGTTGGGTCTTATGTTCTAACAGATGATTAGTGTCTTTCTCCTATGATTATTTCCACAAAAGATTGAACTGGAAAGCAAATTCCTTGAATGAATCATGTATATGGTGTATGTATATGTTTGTGTGTGTCTGCGTGCCTGTTCAAAGGGCACCTTTCCAGGAGAGGAGGGAGAGCCTGGAAGACATGTTGCCTGGAATCAGTATGAGAAACCTCATGTATTTAAGGTTTGTCATTATTTCTTTTGCTGCTGTTTTCTCCTGGGAATGGTTCTGTAAAATTAATTAGACTCCAGTTTTTCTCATATCACATGTGGATTTTAAAAATTGGTATCTTTATCACTAATTAATTATTTAAGAATTACGTTTCTATCATTATTTTGCCTTTGAAGTACATATTTCATTTGTAAGAGGTCTGGAGTAAGTAATGCTTGTAGAATCTAGTTTTTTTTCCTCTCTTTTTTATGTGTATTGGTCTCTCTGTTTTCTTTATTTCTCAGTCTTTCTGACATATATATAAAATCAGGCACATAATCTTTTTTTGGGGTGGTGGGTGGGGATCAGTTTATGCTTGCAGTAAAATTAGGAAAATAAGTTTTGTAAGGAGCTCCAATTCTGTTGCAGGTGCAAAACTTTGTAGGCCTCAACTGGTGTGACTTCTGTGCCAACTTCATGTGGGGACTGCTAGCTCAAGGGGTGAAATGTCAAGGTGAGCAATATCTTAGCATTGCAGACTTAAAAGTGCTTCTGCCAAGCTGAACTTGAATAAAATAATAAAATATACTTAGTTCCAAATTACAAAAAGTCTGAATGGATATTCTTAGAAAACATTTAAGCATTGACCCACCAGTGATGGATTGAATATAAAAATCATGGTCAGTAAAATGATGATCTGAAATAAGAAAATGGGAAAGGTAAGTTTATTCTGTTCCTCTTTTATTTTTTAAACTTCACTATGACCATACCCTAAACCAATGGTTCTCAAAGTATTTCAGACCGCGGACCACTTTACTCAAGTAAAAAATATGGCGGACCACCAAGGCCTAAAATCATTGTGTACTGTGAATTTCAAATTTAATATTCCCGCATTTGTTTCATTACAATTCAAAACTAAATGTCCTTTTGTGACACTGCTAGAGTATAGTAATAAGTTGACATAAAATTACAAACCTCATTCTTTATAATTAAAATGTTAATGTGATGAATGCAGTTGTTTTTGATGAGATATTAAGGTGATAATATCTGGATCAACGTTGGAGAGTTTTAATCTCATGTCAGATTCCCCGTTCAACCAGATTCTCATATTTTTTTTAGTCCCACAAGTGTTGAAAATCCAGTCTCGCAACAGTAAGTTGTTGGAAATGGCAGTAGATGCTTCACAGCGATGTCAGCAAGTCCACCGTACTCAGATTGTACATGAAGCCAAAAGTCTGTCAAACATTTCTCACCAAACAACATTTTCAGTGAACCATCCGAAGCAAGTTCCACAAGACTATCAACATCCCTTGAAGAAAGTTTGGTACTGACTGCTTCTACTGCATTCATGCATTCAAATGGATTTCTGATCCATTCAGACTTTGTCTCAGGCTCTGGAAAATAAGTTCTGAATTGCTCATCCAGACCATGTAGGTGTGATTTGAAGTTCGTAACAACCTGCTCATCAATTTCCTGCAGTGACGTCACAAGAAAATCACAGGGTTGGGAATGAGTTAAATTCTCGGTGGTCGAGGCAATCACACCACACGGTCTTTACTTTGTCTTGAATGTTAAAGATTGTGAAATCTCTGCCCTGCAGGGCTATGTTAAGCCCATTCAGACTGCTACAAATGTCAGCCAGGTACGCCAACTGAGCAAGGCATGAAAAGTCATGCATGCAATCTGACAAGTGGAAAGCTTTATGGTCACAGTTGTGCAGAAAAATTGTAACATCCTCGCACAGTTCAAACAGACGACTGAGTACTTTTCCACACAACAACCAACGAACTTCTGTATGAAAAAGAAGCTTGGTATGTTCACTTCCCATCTCTTTGCACAAAGCTTTAAAAGTCCGCATGTTCAAAGGGCGCCCTTGGATACAGTTTATAATTTTTATTGATTCCTCCATTACTCTCTTAAGATCGACAGGGATTTTTTTGTTTGTTGCGAGCTGTTCTCGATGAATGCAACAGTGCGTTGGTACTGCCAACTGTTTTGTTACATGTGGTCGAGCCTTTAATTTTTCGTGTCATTGACACAGCATCATCAGTGCTAACACCAACACATGGCCTCTAGTCAACTTTGTTTTTTTAGAATGTAATTGTTCAGTATCTTGAAAATGTCCTCTGTAGTTGTATTGGTCGGTACAAACTTGCAGAAGAGAAAGTCGTCATGAACAGCACCTAAGTATTCATACCTGAGACATGCCAAAAAGTTTGCTTCATTCACTATGTCAATAGACTCATTGAGCTGCAGCACCAAGTACTGACTGACACAGTCGTGATAATCCACACTTTTGGCCATGGCTGTTATTCCACGTTTCATGGTTTCATTTGAAAGAGGGACTTTGTTGATAACATTTGTCACCTTTTCACCAAGCATGATTTCTGTCATTAGTTTGGCAGCAGGTTTGATCAAGTTCTCTTTTCTGGTCTTTGCGATCAATAGCAAAACTCTGTAGGATACCTCTGTAGCCTTAGCGTTTTCCTTGCCAGAAGCAAAAAGGTGCAACATTCCTTTATTTTGTTGCAGCTCTTTGCATTTATTCTCGAAAATCTCCAGAGGCTTATCAACATATTGGCAGTGCTTGGATTCAAAATGGCGCTTTAGTTTGGAGGGTTTCATTGCTCCATTGGCCAAATTTTCACAACATAAAGCACATTGCGGGTTAGGGACTTCTTTATCACCTGTCCAAAAAGACCTCATGCTCAAATAATCAGTGCTATATTTTCTTTTAACTTATCTTTGGTTTTCTTTGCTGTAATGACGCGACTTTTTTATGTGTATCACTACTGTTCTTCGCAGCTTGTTTGATGCTTTCTTTGTTGCTATTATCTTGAGCAGAAGATGAAAATATCATGTCAGGTGCGTCTTCCACTTCCTGGCAAATTGCTTCTGCCTTGCAGCTGGTAAGCGTATCAGAAGAACAAAGTGGTTGATTTGGATCACTAATGACATCAGTTGCATCTTTTCCTACCTTCTGCGTCTAGTTTGCACTTTCACAGTCACCAGCATCACGGGATTTGTTTTAAGGTCCCTGATTTCAGCCAGCTGTCCATAATAAGCCTTCGGCTTGAAAATACTGAGAAAGAATACTTGGAAAGACATCTTCTCGCCAGCACGCAGATTCGTAAAGTGGTCAGCCTTTCTTACTGAGGCTAAGTTGTCTTTGCCTGCCTGGTCCCCTTTCATGTTTGACCGATTCAGGGAAGCTGTCACATAGTAAAAATCTTCAACAGAGCCGTCCTGTTCAAGAAGGCATGTCACGCATCACTGGTCAAGATTCATAGCTGCCTGCCTTGACCATCCTTTCAGGCCATTATCAGATGTGGTGGTAACTTGACCAGCGAATGGTTGGGGGTCCCACACAAATTTAACTGAAGTTTTCTACAAGCCTATCTGGCGATTTAAATATCACTTTGCTGACATATGACTACTGTCAGCTGCGGACCACACTTTGAGTATCACTGCCCTAAAGCATATGACAGTTTTAATTTGGACTTAACAAAGTCTGTTTCTTATTGGTGCTTAGGCATGTGAAAGGTTCTCATAAGGCACCACAAAGATTTTATGTACCATTTTGGGAAGAATTAATCAGGAGAGGAAAATGCTAATATGAAAATTTCAGGACCAATATGCTTTGTTAGTTTGTGTGCAGTAGGTTCAATACTTCGGTTATTTTCTTTGTTAGTTGATAGAGGAGTTTGTAGTTGCCAATGGAACCAAGGATCAAGTATTCTGATATTTATTCTCACATCATACCATCCAGTTTGTAATATTTTTCATATTAACATTATCTTGAGTGCATCAGCATTCTAGTATTCATGTTTTACATTTCAGACTGTGGCACTCAGACCCACAAAAAGTGTTCTGAAAAAATGCCCAATAACTGTATGCCTGACATGAAGTATGTGAAGAGATTGTATGGAGGGGATCTGACAACTGTCACAAAAGCTCACAAACAAGATCTACCTATAGTTGTGGACAAGTGCATTAAAGAAATTGAGCGACGAGGTAATGAAAATCTGTTTGACAAGGAGTTAGTAGAATGTTGTCATTAGTTTGACATTTTAACACAATTCAAGGTACTGGAAATTAATGGCAGTTTTTAAGGTCATTATTTTGACATTTCAACACAATTCAAGGTACTGAAAATTAATGGCAGTTTTTAAGGTCTATCATACAGTTTAAAAAATTAAAGATTTCTTTTTAACATGCTGGAAGGAAATGTTTAATTGTTAGGGAAATAGATCAAAGTCTTCCCATTAACATAACATTCTAAAATAAAAATGTGTAAAAATGTGTACTTGAGGATTTATGTTTAATTGTATGATTTTACACTCTGAAAGATATTTAAAGGCAAGAAGATATTTTCACTGCTAAGTGGGATTCTAAATAAAATGGGTTAGTGGAAGATCATTAAATCGTACATTTGCAGCAGTATTTCTGAAAAGAATCTTTTTATTATACTTTCAGGGTTGGATGCAGAGGGATTGTATAGACTTGCAGGTTTTCATGATGATGTAGAAGCCATTCGGATTGCCTTTGATAAAGGTAGATCGAAAATACTCTGTTTGAGCCTGAATATCTACCATCTTAAGAAATTTGTGATTGTGAGAGGTATATGAGTCCTAAACAACTTTGTGATTTATTTGACTGTAAGTGAATACTTCAAAATCATTCATCATTATACAGTGAGACAGATAATTGGAAATGCTATATGTGCTTAAAAGTTTCTTCGGCTAAAATCATGCAGGAAGCACATTCTCGGTGAGAGTGGTTCCACAGATCAAGACTTTTTCAAATTAATTATGTGAACATGTTATTTAGCAGATGTTTGTGCAAGTGGTCTTTCTGCTTTGGGTAATACATAACTTAAAGGTTTTTCAACTATTTCAGTGAGAATTGTCTATATTATTGAAGTGCTTTAGAAAATTTGAAAACCAGTTTCTTTATCTCTGTGGCTTGCACAGTAGAGTGAAGATTTAACAAACTAGTTAGTTTACAAACAGCCCAAGAAGCCAATTTGTTAAGTAACTTGAAAGAGTAGAGATTTATCTGATGTTACTGCAGATGGAGAGAATACAGACATTGGTGTCAACAAGTATGAAGACATTAACACAATTGCCAGTGCTTTGAAACTGTACTTTCGCCTTCTACCAATCCCACTGATAACATTTGAAGTCTACAAGCCTCTTCTAGATACCATCAGTAAGTACCAGACTAAGGTTGTTTTCTTTTTACCCCTGGTCCATATCATGATGGGGCAGAAGTTAGCTTGTATGAATCAAACTGTTTTCTGAGTAGGCTGCAGCATGTATCACACATATACATACATATAATAATAATAGGATTTATTTAGAGCATTTCCCAACATAGAGGTGAGCTCAGTGTGCTTTACAAGATGCAAGGGGAAGTAGGTGTTGATGCCATCTGACATCTGGTATGGTTTTCAAGAGCTTTATTTCACATTTAAATAAATGAACTTGAATTTATAGGTGTTTGAAGTTGTTCCAGGAATGAAAGCAAACTGGAAGATCTTACTATGACCCTTCGGATCTCAGTTACGGCATGATTTTGGTGGATTTTAGTGAATATGGAGGTTTTACTGTTCTTTTAAAAACATAATATATGACTTCAGTCTAATGATATCAGTGACTTATGCAGGTTTTTTCTCCACACACAGATTTAAGTTTGGATGAAAATTTTGTTTGAAGTACAATTGTTAAGAAAGAGGATGATAATGCAAATAAACTTTTTTTTGCAGAACGGGATAACATCTTGGATGCAGAGCGTGTGAAACAGGTTAGGGACATTTTGACAACTCTCCCACCTGCCCACTACCACACAATAAAATATCTCACTGGCCACTTAATCAAGTAAGTTCTTTTATAATTTGTTACACTATACTTTTGGCAGCAAGGGGCTATATTTCATAATCTAGTTTCTTTTAATATGACATGCAGTCAGCTTACCCCACAAAAGTCCATTAGTTTTTAAAGTTTCTGTTATTCATAAGAGCTTATAATCATGTTTAAATTATTGGAGCTGAGATTATAGAGAAACATTGTCACTAGTTATCCTCCAACGCAAATAATACTATCACCAAATACAGGTCTGCAGAGAATGTTTTGCTTGAGCTTATATTGAATCTATTTTTGTATTTTTGGACAGGGTGATGGAGCACAAAAATAAAAACATGATGTCTGCAGAGAATCTGTCAATTGTGTTTGCTCCAACTTTGATGCGGCCGCTGGAGACAGATCCTATGGTCAGCCTGATGTCTGCGAAGTTTGAACAGAAGGCTATGGAATTCATCCTGATACATCAGCGAGATATATTTGGTCGATAACATTGTGAACCCAGGGCATGACTACTCTTTTGCTTTCTCCTTCCCATCACTTTTTTTTGGGGGGGGGGGGATTAAAAGGCAAGATTATCAAGGATGAGAAAAAATGGCTGCAAGTAAAAGCAGTTTAGTTTCAACATACCAGGTTCAGGACAAGTTTGATCGATGGATACTTGTAAGTTTTTCCATGATCTTCTTTGCGTGGTCATTTATGCCATCAGGGACTGACAGAAAGGAGAAAAACAAGTTTGGTTAATTTTGGGGGGTTAAGTGGAAGGGAGACAATAATGATGATGGCAGTCAGCATTGCTTGATGGTCAAGTGGAGTGTGACTAATAGAGCTGAATGCAGCTCAAGGAAGAGGTCCTGTATAGTGGTGCTTGGCCAAAACATTCAGTGCTACCACAAGGTCTGTTTGCATTAATGGTGGGCAGATTGAAATCTGTGTGCAGAGGTGTCATTGAAGGTGAAGCTTGTGTTTGCTCTGTTTAAACTTTGATGTGCTTTCTTTGCTTTCATTGAATTTTGCAAAAGATGACCAGTGGACAGCTCAGAAGAAGGGACTGTATGTTCATTTACAGACTTCTTGTGAGTTGTGACAATCCAAGTATGGCAAAGCATTTAGAATGCAGTTTCTGCACATGAAGAAACCAAGAGATTATAATTTGAGAATAGTTAAAACTGTATTGTATGTAGAGATAAAAGTGGTTTTAATCACGAAAATCCTTGAAAACTGCATTCCAGAAATTCCTATCATTCAGCAGGTGACTTACCAGCTTTTTTGAAGTTTTTGTTGTTGTTTTAGTAGTGGTTATCACTACACAGTCCAGTCAGGGTCATAAATGTCTCATTATTCCACCATGGATAGTTGTTAATTTTTTAATGGTATCTTGATCAACTTCACAACTATTTGAACAAAAGATTCAGGCTTTAAATTGCCAAATCAGAAGCTGTTGTGTAACTGTGTTACAGTTTTGTGTGTCATAGAATAGAGGTGATGAACGAGGAAAGAAGTAACTTCACAGTAACTGAGGAAATTCAGCTTTTGGCTGCTTTGGAAGTATTCGCAGGGGAAATGACTAGTGGACATCAACAAGCCATTACCATCGCAATGTAAATTCATCAAAAGTGGGAAAGCTTGATAAAATACCATTTGAAAATGGAAAGAAACTGGGTAACTTCTCTCACAAGGCATAAAGGTTGTTAAAATACTGATTTAGGCAGAAATAATGAGTCTGTTTACAAGTTAATTAGATTAATACCAGCACATTTAAGAGTGGGACAGGGTTAGGGTTTTTGTTATTGGTGTTTGTGCAACACACGTAGACACATGAGCAGACTGGCACACATATATAAATGTAAAGAAAGAGGATCAACATCTGTAATATTTTACCTCCAAAGTGTGATTAGCATAAATGATGCACTTTATCATCCTCAGTACAAATCCATCATCAAAATAACATTTCATTTTATTAATGTGCAGTTTCATGTTTTTAGAGATGTAATACTTAATGGGAAAGAGTTCATTGATTTAAAATATATGAAAACAGTTAAGAGAATTCTTTCCTCATATTTTTGGGGAAAGGGACTGGAAATAGAAACATTAAAATTCAAATGTAGTTTTACGGTATTTTTTTTTTTAATCTTAAAAAAAAGTAGGTGTAAAATTTTCAAGGAAACATATATTTGGAACAGTAAAACAGCATTAAAAAGGGAACTTTATTTTTTTCAACTTCGTACAGGATAATATTTCTTGAAATCTGAATGAATAATCTACATTCTCAAGAAGCACAGAAAGAGTTTAAGAAAAATAGTGGGAAGGTAGGCAAACATACATTGTTAAAGCTACATCCTGTGGGAGAGTTTGGACCATATGTTTGGCATATCAGTTGACATTTGTGATTTGTCATGGTGTTAAACTAATTTTGTGTATGGGGCTATTCATTCAGATTTTGTGAAACAGTATCATTTTATGAAATGCATCTCACTAATTCTAAGAAATGTTTTGGCCTCTGGTAGACCTTAAAGGAAGGACTTTTTATGGGTTTTTTTTCATTTTTTGGGGAACATGTGTTCAGTTTGCTCCCATTTTCACATTCACATCCACTTTAGTCCCTTATATTTCATTTTTTTGTTGAAATTACCTGACTTGCTGCAATGTGTCAGCTGACCAGGTGATAGCAACATCATTTTTACTGGATAACTTTGTAGATCTCTTTGATTTTTAGGTTCTTGAAACAATGATTAACTCATTGGGGTCACAAGGTCGATACTGAGCTAGTTACTCTGCAATGCATAAATTTACCCTATTTTCCAAATTTATTTTAAAAAGAACATAAATAAGCAAAACAAACTTTTAATAAGAAGTGTATTAAATAAGCAGAAATCAACTTTTTCTAGTTCAGTTCTGACTGAAAGCGCCCTTTTGTAAAACCAAAAGGAATGTGGTATGTCCGATGGAACATTGGAAAAGTCTTACAAAAAGGGTTCTGTTTACTTTGGATATTCTGTAGACAGTAAGCATAAATGGTCACACATCAACTAAAAATAAATGAATGTTTTGGATATTCTGTAGACAGTAAGCATAAATGGTCACACATCGACTAAAAATAAATGAATGTTTGTCGTGATGATGAAAATTTACTAATAGCATTGCTCATGATAAAAATCAACTATAATATTGCTCATGATGATTAAAATCAACTATGACAATTTGGCATTTTACCTTTGAACTGCAGGCCATCACAATTTTTAAGCAGAAAGTGTCGTGATGGGAAATTTTTAGACTTCCCTCCAATATTGCTTCTTTTATAATCTATTGGAAATACTTACACATTTATATTTTTTTAAAACTTGTTAACTTATTCTCTTTTGTGCATATAATTATAGCCTACTTTCTGTGACTGCTCCTTTGACATGTAGAGCATGTGCAACAGACTTTTTACTTTGGAAATGCTTCAGCTAGTATAATTTTTTTTTCTCAGACTTCGTGTTCATAATATCTGAGTAAACGGTACACATGTTCTACATGTCTATGTTGCAGCCGCAGAGAGCAGTCTAATGAATTAGTGAGTACAGACTGAAAACAAGTTACATATTATGTCATTTGAATACTAAAGATTTCTTTAAATATATGTGAGCTCGAAATATCGGATTATATTCTATAATTTATTGTATGCTGTCATACATGAATGGTTACTTAGTTTATTTTGCGTTTGTTTGAATCTTGAAAAATGTATGTGTAAAAGCCGTAGCAGTCATCAAGAGAAATTTTACACCTCAGTCAAAAATTGTGGCCACGAACCATATTACATGCTTTATTTCCTCTAGACATCAGTGCAATCAGCTCCATCTCATGTAATAAAAAGTATTATTTGTTTGTGTTTACTGAAGCTCAGACAGAAAATCAGTCCACCATTCTACAATGACTAAAATTCTTACTAGTTATTTTTCACAGCTTTGTAGAGACCTAAGAAGAATACTTAGATATTTAGCATGCATTTATTTGCTTTCATTCATTGTAAATGTATAACAGTTGGACTGTCCTGCCCATGGCAGTATGAGTAAACCACAAAAGTATTAAATCATTGTTATTATATGCTAGTTCTTCATTGTATTGTGTTTTCTTCCTCATTTAAAGCTCTCATTTTCACTGATAATTTGTATTAACTCTTATTTTCAAGGACATGTTTGGTATGTTATGTGTGTTAATGACCTTATTTTATTTTTCTTTGCTGCTGACAGGAAAATTACTTTGGCCATCACATGGCTGCAGATTTCTTGCTACAAAGCACTTTATTTAAGAATACATAGGCGCATATTTATACAGCCAGCTGTTAGTGTCCAAGTTCAAGAGACAGAATGCTACTCAGTATGTTGTACTCATTTGTAAGTACATTTGTCATCAGAATACTTTGTTTATATATATAAATAAATGATGTAAAATGATTTTTAAATTGTATTGTAATGACATTTGTCAAAGACAATCCTTCTGCCAACTAAGACTTTTCCCCCCACCTCTGCATTAGTTCCTCATTCTGTTTAGAGAATAAGACTTAAATTTAACATTTATTCCTGTCAGCATCAGCATCGTTTTACACTTGAGAGATCTAGAAATGGGCCCATGAGAGGCTGGCTCCTTGTTTACCAGGAGATGTTTTAAAATATTTTTCATAGGTTTTGCATATGCATGTCTCTACTTACAGTTACTGTGAATTTAAGCATACTACTAATCTAATAGTACTGTATTCAATGATAGATACTGCACTAGCCGAACTTTAGTTTCTCTTCTTTTAAGCCCTTGAATGACACACCAAAATATGAACTGGACTCAGCAAAAGCGAGAATATTAAAATAGAACAGAATTTCAAGTGCAGTGTACAGAGCAACAAAAAAAAAACAAAAAAAAAAACAACAAAAAACCCAAAAAGGCATGTCAGGGAAAGATGTCAGCTCCAATTGTGGCTTATTGTGGATGTTAATGAAGTTTGTTAACATCATTATGGCTTGTTCCTTACCTGCTGGGGCTAACAGGTGTGTGTGTGTGCTTGCATGGGTTAGTGTGAAGGCATAAGCTGATATGTTTATTGGATCTAGGCCAATTACCCGAGAAAGAGCTACCCATGCTGATAGAAGAACAGCTCAGGGCATTGCACCCTGGATTGTTGAGCAACTTGGCTAGTTTGTGACTAAGAAGAGTGAGTGAATGTGAGGGTAGTGAGAGTTGGTGTTTGTGGACCTGAGCTTGTCAAGATGGCTTTTACAATTTGTGTAACATGCTGACACCAACATAGCATATGTGTTTCATGTGAAATTTAAGTATCAGTAAGGATTGTTACCCACACTTATCTGTCAGGTTTCTTGGTATTGTCTACCCTGGCAGAGCTTTGTCTCCATCACCAAGGGGATAGGTGTGGTCAGATTCATAAACTATAAGGTAGGCAGCTTGCTGTCAACAATGGATGTGATAAAATTCATTTCTCTTTCTTATTTGTGACATCAGGAGTTCAAACGAACAATCAACTAGTCTGCCATTTAGAAATTCTTGGTGTTTGAAATATGTGACAATATAAAAATCAGTCTGAGAATATATGGTAACCAAGAATGGCAGCCTTTTGTACAAGTTGTATATAATGTAAAGAAGCATATCCAGACTTCATTTACTACATCTATTTCTACAATGCTTGCATTTTCTAATTTTTTGGAAGGTGTGGAAATATTTTCATGCATGTGTGTGGGGGGAGGGGTGCAGGGGGTTGTGCATGGGCTTGTGTGCTTGGGTATGCATATACATTGTCCAATCATATGTGTGCTGTATGAGGGATTGCCCACAAACGGATTACACATTTTTTGTGGGCGAATTGTTGGCTTTGTTTCATGGTTTTTGATCCCATCAGGCTAATGTTCTGGTGATTGCACTGTGTTGTTTCTGGAAATTGAAAAGATCTTTAATTATTTTTGAACAACTGTGTGTTAAGCTTTTCTCAGCCCTGCCTTTCTCTGAAAGTTCTATTTCTATAAATATGGACACAAAATAGAAATTCATTACTTGCATTTACTCTGTGCATGTGTGTAACATATATCTTGTGGAAAATGAGTGTATCAGTATCAAAAATTATCATTGATTTGTATGCATTAGGTTTTGTTTTGTTCTGCTTTCCTACTGATTTTTTTTTAGTATTCTTTCTCTTCATTTTATTGAAGCACTTTTGATGAAAGTGAGTTACAGTTCATGATCTACGAGTAAACTGTATTATCTTTAGCTGTGAGCATTGCACGTGTATTTTTATATTATTCATCCTTCCTAATTTGCTATTTTTGGATCCTTACCCTGTTCCTAAGATAAAGTCTGTTAGTAAAGGTAGTTGAGATCCCAACCCCTTTTATTTTGGTGTCTTCATTCTTGTCAGCATAGAGTAAGCACCCATCGAGGCTTTTTAGACCCATGTATGACAGGATAAACTTTGTGTTTAAATGTAATAACCATAGAAAACAAGAAATAAGGACTACGTTCCCACCTTCGAAAACTCCACTTCTTATCATTGTTGATATTAAAGTCAAAATATTGTAATGATTTGTTAAACATAACTTTCTTTCATGAAAGATCACAACTGGGATAGAAAAGAGGACGCATTGCAAAGGCAGTTTTGTTTTTTGTTTTATTGCAGCAAGTTGTTTCTGCTGAAAAAGTGAGCCAAATAGCTGTTCGGAAAGGTTTGCACCCAGTGTCTTGTGACCACAAAAGTTTTATCTTGCTTTTGCCAAAAGAGCATCGCCCCACCCCTTTCACTCAGTGCTCGCGCAATGCAAACCTCATTAATATTCCCACACGCTCATTTTAAATAGTGATGTGACGTTCCCTATTTCTAGTCATTAGAATGATTTCAAAAAAATGTTTCACTGGCGGGATTCATCTTACTGTGATTTTTTTTTAATTTGCCTGAATCTTGACCCATTACTGGCTAATGAGTGCTTCATGGCGTGGCTAAAGCAACTGTCAAGATGAGCTAAAACCGAGGCATTTTAAGAAGACATTTTAACGAAATATGTGATTGATTGATGTAAAATGCTTAACATGAAAGACAAGCTTTGATTGAAAAGCAGAGAAGGAACATCTGTGTTTAATTCCGATCTTCGTAATCTTATCACGTAATTGTTTTCATCGTCTGCAGGAAGGAAAGTGGACAATTGTCTCCGCTTAGTGTCTTGGACTTCTTTCTCACAGTGTGCCCCACAAGGCCTCGCCGTCTTTCCTGCGGGAGCATTGTCAGAGCCCTTTGAGTAAATGTTGCCAGAAGACCGAGATCTTGACTTCTGGGGACAATCGATGTGTGTGTGTGTGTGTGTGTGTGTGTGCGCGCGCACGTAGTGCCAAGTATAGCCCGATTTTTTCATTTTGTTTTTAACTGGTAGATGGAACTATTTGGATCGCGGGTGTATACTGGTCACAAAGATCTCAAGTCTTTCGTGCACGTACATTGGCACACATATAGCATACTTCTGCTTTAAAAAATCTTATGTGTTTTGCGTTTCATGGCATCACAAGGGTGATGAATGTTCACTGGAAAATGTTCATTTGTTAGTCATGAACCATCATCTGGTTATCCGGCTTTTGTATTTTTAAGTCGTAAATGCCTGAATTTCATCTTTAACATGAAAGAGTTTTTGCTGATTGCATTAAAAAAATGGTTTGTAAAAGGATAGAATTTTCGGTTATGTGTGTGACAGGGCATGAAGCGCTTTAACCATCACGTGTGTGTGTGTGTGTGTGCGCGCGCGCGCGCGCGCCCTTTACGATTTCAGCAGCACGTACATCTTCCTCTTACTGTTTACTGAAACCATTTTAAATGTTGTACAACATACATTTAAGGAAACAGAGATAATTTTACATAAAATTGTATCATTATTACGCCCAAGTGCACATTACGAGGCTAAACCATTTTGGGTTTGGAAGACCTGGAAAAAGAGAAATGCTGTTATTTAATGATGTGCACTGAAAGTAAACACGAAAAAGATCGGGTCACGAGAATTGCCTGTAAACACTTGACGCTTCTGAACTTGGGAGCATGGCAAGAAGAAACTTGGAACTAATCTTCATTTTGATGTAAATTATTTTGTGAATTCTGTCACATTCGAGTAGAATGTTCCACCAAGGACAGAATGGCAAATCGCCAGACAAGAACAACTAATTTGTATTCATTCAGATTTGATTAACTATATACTGTGGTCAGGCTGAACGGAAATACGTAGGAAGCAATAAGCATGACAACTAACGTTAGCATTCTGTCTCTAAATACTCGATCATCAACTGCCTCGAGATGCAACACACATTTTATTGACGCTGGAGAGTTGCAACAAAAGTGTTGGAGAGCTTAAATTTTATTGTGGCATGCCGGACCTGCTTGCCGCTGCTCAGCATGTACCTTTAGCTAACGTTGTCATTTACTGCATCCATCCACTTACTTACCCATCCCCCCCGGCGATGAATACGAGTTAACCAGCAGATTTCGAAATACATTGCAAACAGAACTGAAAGATTGCAAAAATAAAAATTCAGATTTATGCGGGAATATTAAATTACGACAACGTTCATGGCTTTAAGAAGGATACTTTCAAAATTTGCTATACCGGAAGGTCAATTTAGCCCTAAATTTCTTGATCGTATCGAGCTTGAATTATTTCTCTTTTTTTTTAAAAAAAAAAGCCTGTGTGTATAACGATAATCATCTGACACATGCTGATACCAACATACAGCTAGAATGAAAAAATGCGAAGAAAACTTTAATGCCGCCTTGAATACATATGATTTTTCAAGTAGTGTTCTTGCTTTACACAACCGATCAATCTTTCACAAAATGCATCAAAACGCTTTGTAAGTAGATTTTTTCAAACTAGGAAAAGGATTTCTTTAGCAGTATACAAAACCTGATAAGTAATAACATCGAGCAGAAGGTAAAGATAACAAAAAGACACAAACCCACTTGTCATACCAGTCCCCTCCGTATTCAGCAAAGTTTCGTTGTCTCTTCCAATGTACAGCAGTTCGATCCGAGATTGATGTGCCATCTTTCTAAACAGTTTCATTATGCTCTGGCTGAAAATGTTCACGTTTTAACATAACTTCAACTAATAGCAATGAAAAAAAGTCCGAATAACCACATTTAGTTACAAAAAAAAACAGTTTCCTCTTGAGAATTTCAAGGAGGATGTAAATGCCAGTTTGCACACAACTGTCAAGTAACCATTTCAAAGAATTTAATGAAATAAGTTTTATGAAGATAAGTATTTGCAAAATGGCTAGCTGTTCCACCGCCTACCATTAGGAGTAAGGCTGCTGCCTAGTAGTCGCTCGGGGAGCCCACAGAAATCTATAAATTTTTGTTCACGTCGGTGAGAAAGCCACTAACAGGACGTCACAGACACACAGCGCCGCCCCAACTAACGGCCGAATGACAGCCCACAGAAAACAGCGTCGAACTCTCTGTCTGATGTCATTGAAAGCACGAAACGTGCTTCGACTAAGCCTTGCAATGACATCAGCAGCAGCGACCAGAGAGAAGACACTCACTTCTCTCGCGCAGTCCAACAGCAGGAAGAGCAGGTTCCCCCGGAGGACGTACCACGCCGCACGCATCCACGTGGCCGTCCACAGACGAAAGTGCAAGAAGAGGGAATGCAGGTGCGTCGCGACGCCCTTGAGGTCCAGCCTAGCGGTTGCCCTGAGAAGAAGACGGCAGGTGAGAACTGGGGCCAGGAAGGGACACGCAGCGCAGGCCCTTAGCAGGTGCACACAGACGCAGGAAAAAAGCAGACGGACGAGCTGACCCGCTGTCGTCAGATCTGGAAAACGACAAGTGACCAGCGCGAAAGTCACGTGCTTGCAGAAGACCAGCAGACTTCTGCCGTCCACGTGTGGATCTTTCGATGATGCGATGAGGAAATCTCTCCCGTCTGCCCTGCTGTTACTATGGGTGACGACGCTTCTGTTGCGATCCCATTCGTCTCGAGTGCCCTGTCCACCTGAGTGTTGGTCACCCCAACCAGATATAGCTGCTCTGTATCTAACGCCTTTGCAGTGACAAGAGGCCATGTCAGCCTTAACGTTGCATTTGTTGCAGAGACTCCATTTGTCAACAAAGGTTCTGTTTTCCGAAGCTCCTCTGTGATCGTCTTCTGGTCGGTTCACAAGATCCCTGACATCATCAAGGTCGATATCGTCGGTCATGCGTCGTCCTACCGATCGGCTGGAAGGCAAACAAAAGCGAGAGGTGCTGGGGTCATCATCGGGTTCCCGAGCTTTCACTTTACTAATGGCCAATGTTTCAACCTTCTGACCGCCAACATGTGACGCTCGGAACTGCAGATTGCCAACAGCTGTTGCTTGAAATTTCTGACTGCCAACATCCGATTCTTCGTATTTTTGCGTTCCAGTGTCCAATGCTTGGTCACTGCCAAAATCCATGGGATCGTGGTGGTCAAGAACCCGCGAGATGCGTTTTTGCTCAAGGTCTGCGGAGAGCCTGTAGACCTGTGCGTCGCAGTAGTTCATGAGCAGAGCACGAGGGACATCGTTATCTTTGGCCTGGAGATATGTGACATCGACTGATGTGACAAGTTCTTTGTTCAACGATTTGTCAACGTCATCATGATATTGTTCTTGACCCTGAGTTTTAGGTTGTGTTTCTTTGTGTTGGTCGTAGTCTGGTCCATCGAAAGCTTCATTCTTTGCATGCAAATACTTCTGAAACATGGATTCCTCCGCTTCCAAGTAAAGACTGAAAGCTGTTAGCTTCCGCTGAAGCCACGCCAAGACAGAAGATATGCGTTTGGAGGATACCCACTGAAGTTTCCCTGCGTCTGAAGAACTGAAAGTGCATCTCGACTCCAGATCTCGAGCAACCGTGTTCCCGAAACCGTGATGTAGATGTGACCTCGAATGACTACTTTGTGGGAAAGAAGTCAAGGTCACTGATTTATCACCAGCCTTCTGCTGATTTAAACGTTTTTCTGTTAAGCGCACACCGTATTCTGGCACAGAACCCTGCGTGGGGACGTCGCTGTGTAATTGCGGTGACAACGAAGTTGCTTTAACTGTTGGTGAAGTCGTCAAAGAGTACATCGTGTTGGACGAGTTGGACGAGGTGGACGATGTCATCCGCTGTGTCGTGCAGACGTCATCAGATCTGGACGCTTCACAACGGGAGACTTCATCATCACTTGGGGCTGTGAGTGCAGCATTAGTTTCTTGTTCGACATGCCTCGTGTCATGACCTGAAAGTCAACGATCTTATTAAATGTCATGCAAAACAGATCACAACCCATGTTTACAGTCGTTCATAAAGAGGTCACACACGCGATGAAATAAGTTTCAAAATAACGTTTCGCGCTGTCTCCTTTACAACACAATTTGTCAGCAGCAAATGTGTTAAAATAGGTGAAATCGAAAGCGAAATGGTTTTTCTATTGAATCTGAATCTGCTACCCTACGTTAATGACAGCATGTTGCTTACCTACGTAGTAGTTAAATGTTAAATGTCTACACATAGTGACCTAGCCGCATACTGTTAGTGACTTGCCCCCCAAGTTTCTATTTCTCGCCCACTTTAACTCCCTGCGCCGTCACGTACCTGTGGATTGTCGAAATCCAATCCATGCTAGCGCCAAAAGGAAAAGACTGGCTGCGATACTAATCGCAAAGAAAATGAGACAGTCATTCCGCTCGAGACTAGCTATGTCATTCTCCATCACGATGCAAGTTCAGTAGTGCATGTCAGCCTCTCTCTGACTAACACTAGGAACGCCAGTGCTCATGGCGTGTCAAAAGGTGAATGCTAATCACACTAACATGTCCAACCTGCACGAGACGAATGAATTTAGGCGCAAATGTTGTGCAGATGCGAGGAGAATTTTTCAAGATTCGCCGATTCTTCAGGGAAGGAGGGTGGAGAAATTCTGTCTTGGGAGGCCGAGTTGTTCAACTTCGTGCCAACCAGCGGAGTGTCCCTAGCTAGAGCAGCAATACCTCGCAGCTTAGAAATATTTTAAAACCAAGAGAGAATGAATAAATATTCATCTTCATGATTGTGTAGAGTTACCTGCCCTTGTCGCATCATGTGCTTGATGGGGCAGTTCTACAAATTATATGTATTTTCACTGTGATTGACTGATCTTTCTCTCATGTGCTCTACATCTTCTGCTTCCTTATTTGAAAACATCTACTCTGGAATGTTTGTGGATTGCTCGCTCGTGGAAGAAGGACGTTTTCAAAGTTTTCTTTGCTGGACTTTCTTCTGCCTACTACACCATGTGCTCCAACATGGCTACCGAACCTCTCTGCCGGCCTTTGCTTCGACACTCTCAACGCACCAGACAGGACGACGCAGCCACCCCAGCGCGTTCCCATACAAGAAAATTACCTACGGTAGGCACGAACTTATATCACTGAGGTTTAAGACTTCTGATCGCTCATTAGCGCTTTGCACCGTGCTTCGTACTTTGAACATTCATAGCTCCTGTGACATTTCTCGAAAGAAAAAACGCCGCCCGTTCCGTGGCGGTCGTCGGCGACACCAGCATCGCCGTGATCAAAGTGAACCAGTTGACATAACCACCAGTAACACCAGCCGGAAACACGACCGACCAACTGGGTCAAATAACTTTACATCTTGGCGACCAAACCAACATGATCGCCTGAAATCAGTAGTCACCCAAGTTTCCCGCACACGACAACTGAACACTCGCCTCCATGTTGGGCTTTTCAACGCTCAGTCGGTATCGTCCGCACAACAGTCACTGAAGCGAGTTGAAGATGTGAATGTGCACTTCGACAACAGTGCTCACCCTGACACTGTCAAACTGTCCGAAATGCTGCACACCTTTCGTCTCGTACAGTCCGTGTCGCAGCCAACACACAAAAGAGATCACATCCTGGACTGGGTCATACATCGACCTGATGACCACTTAGTCCAGTCAGTTGATGTTTCCCACGATCTCTCATCTGACCACTACTGTGTACTGATCGAACTTGATCACAAATGCCCATCATCGGCGCCAGTTTTCAGACCCACTCGGTCATTACAAAATGTGGATAGACTAGCATTCAAAGCACAGCTGCAGATGGAGCTCCTCCAACCACCCTCTGCCGAGCAACTTGACTGTGTTTTACGTCGAGTAGTTGATGACCACGCCCCAGTGTCTCGACGTCTGATGCGCCAGTCTAAATGTGCGCCATGGTATTCACAGATCCGCGTTGAACTCCGTGACCTGAAGCGCACGCGCCGGCGAGCTGAACGTCTTTGCCGGAAGACTGGACTCGCCATCCACAAAGAAATTTACAATGCCGCAAAGCGAAGCGTGGCAAAATGCATTTATGAGGCTAAAACATCATACCTTCAGGGCCAAATAATTAATTGCACCTCCTCCAAAAAGCTTTTTGCCATTTGCAATAAAATGACTGGATCTAAGACAGCAACACCACTGCCTACTGCCTACCCTGCTTCACTGCTGCCGCAAGTTTTTAGTGATTATTTCACCAGCAAGATATCGGACATTCGATCATCATTAGACTCGGCGTCGGCGCTTGACAGCATCTCCTGTGATGTCCTCCCAGGATGTTCCATGACCAAGTTCCTACAAGTCTCTGAGACCGATGTAAAAGCGGTTATCCTAAAAGCTAAAGCAACAACCTGCGAGTTAGATCCGATGCCCACGAGCCTTCTGCTCGAGTGCCTAGATACTCTACTTCCTGCCATCACACATATTGTAAATGTCAGCCTGTCGTCAGGTGTTTTCCCATCTCTGTTCAAGAATGCGGTGGTGAGGCCACTTCTAAAGAAATCCACGCTTGATGTCAATGTGCTAAACAACTACCGCCCAGTCTCCAACTTGTCTTTTCTCTCTAAGATCATAGAGAAAATAGTTTTGACACAGCTCTGGGCCTATTTACAAGACCACCATCTTCTTCCACAAGCTCAGTCGGCATATAGACCTTTCCACAGCACTGAGACCACTCTTATTAAAGTAACAACAGACATATTATCTGCTCTTGACAGTGGTGATGTTTCTCCATTAACCCTACTGGACCTGTCTGCTGCATTTGACACTATAGACCACTCTCTGCTTCTTCACAGACTCCACACCCTCTACGGGATTTCTGGACCTGCCCTCTCATGGTTCAACTCCTATCTCACTGATAGGACCCAGACTGTGGTAGTCGATGGTCAGACATCTCGCCCTGCTTCACTTTTCTGTGGCGTTCCCCAAGGCTCAGTACTTGGCCCAGTCCTGTTCATCCTGTATACTAAACCACTTTCATCTTGCATCCGGTCTCACCAGGTGTCTCATCAGTCCTATGCAGATGACACGCAGCTTTACTGTTCTATTCCACTGGCTGAGTCTCACTCTGCTATTAGCTCTCTAGAAGCTTGTATTAGTGATGTCAAGGGCTGGATGGTGAAAAACAAGCTTAAACTAAATGATGATAAAACGGAAGCCCTCTTGTGCCATAGAAGAAGACATCAACCTTCACTAGTCAGTCTGCCCAATCACATCAAGGTGGGCGACAGCAACATCACCTTCACGTCATCCGTTAGGAATCTGGGATTTATTGTCACCGCAGACATGACCCTTGATCAACATGTTACAGCTGTCTGTCAGTCTGCCTACTATGAGCTCCGTAAGATCAGTGCCATCCGTCACTTTCTCTCTACACGTGCCACCAACACTCTTGTCTGTGCGTTTGTTCTTTCACGACTTGACTACTGCAACTCCTTGCTGGCAGGCTGCCCCTCATCCCTCATTCAGAAACTCCAGAGAGTACAGAACTCCGCTGCACGTCTGGTACTTAGAGCAAGGAAACGGGACCATGTCACACCTCTCCTTCGTTTTCTACACTGGCTACCCGTCCGTTCTCGCATCCAGTACAAACTGTCTGTGCTGTGTTTTAATTTCTTTGCTGGCTCCTGTCCTGACTATTTCTCTGAACTTCTCATCCCTTACTCTCCGGCCAGACAACTCCGCTCTTCCTCTGACAACCGTACTCTGACTGTTCCTGTCACCAGAACAACAACATATGGTCACAGGACTTTTGGCTACTGTGCTGCAAAACAATGGAACTCTCTTCCTCTCCATATCCGCCACCTTCCTACAATTGAATCCTTCAAATCTGCACTGAAAACGCACCTCTTCCTTGAGCACTACTCCTAGTCCACAATGCTAGTCCTTACCCCCCCCCTTCCCTCTTGCTACTTTACCCATCACTATTTTTCTCTGTTCCTGTTACTTTATGCCTTTTGTTATCTGTTTTTGTCAGTACTGTCGTTTTCTTTCGTCCCCTGTGTTCTGTATCTACTTAGTCCACGTCTCTTCCCCGTTTTAAGCGCTAAGAGCATACTCTCTACGAGTGTGAATATGCGCTATAAAAATCTTCACTACTATTATTATTATTATTATTGTCTTCGTTATCTGGTCGTCACAGGTGATGCTGTAATATTTGGTTGATCTTCAATTGATATTAAAATGTTTTATTCTGAGTTTATTCAAGGTCTACGTGATGTCTATCCAATTGTCTCTCTCCCCACACCCTAATCCGATGATCAGTACCGGCAGATCAACATAGTCATTCGTCAGATGGTTATTGGAAGAACGAACAAAATTCCTAGATGACGACACTGGAAGGATCAGGACGATGGACATGCGAGATGAAAAGTGATAAAGACTGGGCAACTGGGAGCAGGTAAAAGTAAACTAGTAGAGGTCTAGATTAGAAGAAAATGTGTTTACAATAGGTGAAAGTCTCTCGGGTGCTCCCGTGATCTGGATGGTTCGACTTTTGTTGAACAGTGTGCTTGCAGTCAGTCATTCGCGAAATGGGAAGTCCCTTTCATTTCCTACTAGCAGCATCTGGACCGTCTTTCCCTGACTTGTACGTGCGTAGCGGTAAATACGTGTCAAAAGCTTAAAAATGTTTTCGTACTTGACCTTCCACTAGAGACTTTTGAAAAATAATAAAGAAATAAGACAAGAAAGATACATTAAAGTTAAAGATTTTAAAAACGCCACAGACAGGAAGAAGATGTCAAAAAGATGCAGCATCACGTAGAGAGAGAGAGAAAGTATGTATGTTTCTTACAGCCAAGACATGAAGGTGTTTTTCTTCCCCCCCCCTCCCCACACACACACTAAAACAATTTCAGTTTCGTCTACAGTGTCTGACAAAAGCGGCTCTGAAAACATTAGCACTGCTGAGGACATCGCGAGTATCTTACAGCAGTGTAATTGCTTTCAGAAAGCAGAAAGTTCTTTTAGTGTTGCTAGGATACCGAGTTCTTTGCGTAGCTTTCGTTGCTTGATCACCAATGATTACTTTCCCGTAACTCTCGGAGTCCGTAGAGCCAGTTTACTGGCTTACCTGGCAGAGCGCGATGAGCCACAATCGTGGCTGTGCTCCACGATCGTGATTTTCTCTTTGCACGATGGGCCACGATTGTGGTCCTACAAGCAGAACACAATGAGCAACGATACGCTTACTACCGTTGCTCGTGCTCCACGATCATGGCTGTGTAGTTTCACTATCGTCTTCAAAATCGTAAATTGTAAGCCCATGTTTTTGAACATAGAAATATTTTTATTCAGGGCTAAGAGGGCGCCAGTCTGCGATTTGTCAACTGCCTTGTAAATTCTTCTTTCGATCTATAATATCGTATCCTTTGTACTCGTTTCACGGATCTAGAAAGGATGCAAAGTTTTTTCTTGTTAAATATTGGATGCGTTAGCACAGACAAAAAAAAAACAAAAAACAAAAACAAACTATGCCTTCCCTATCTCCAGTGTCACTGGTCGCTCTAGGTTTCAGTGTAAGGACTGAATAATTCAGAGAAAAACCATAATATGTCTTGCCAAAGCCTTTACACGAATGACCAGCAAAGTGGCTTCAAACGCTGGGTTCAGAGCACAAATGCAAAACGTTTTATTTATTTATTTGTTTATTTATTTATAAGGCATTTGAGCCCGTTCGAAAGGACTGGATACAACTGGTATAGAAAGAATACAGGAAAAATATATAATAAACATTACGGGAGTGAGAAAAGGCTTTAGTGCAGAACAGCACTCCTTTTCTTTTAAGCTTAGTATATAAGCGAAGCCAGATTATATACTGTAATGTCATTTTCTGTCGATATCAGCACCAGTAGCTTAAAGTTATTGGGTCTATTGTAATGCGGGTTTTTTTGGAATGAAATTTTTAGTACATCTATCAAACAAGGACAGCATAATATAAAATGAAATTCATTCTCCTCATTGGTATGACACATAGGGCGAATTTTACTTTATTGTCGAAATCTTACAAATCGGACACATGAATATATATATATATATATGGACATATTGGAATGTCATAACACGCTGATGACATCAAGATCCACTAATATCCTTGCGTTCTACAACATTCCACACGAAGCAATGCAGTGAATAGGTTTCACGACACTTGTTGATCCTGTCTGGTGATCCTGCACAAGTGTTTCCGGCGATAAGCGTAGAAGCAAGAGAACGCTGGTAAATGGGATAGAAAGGAAGAAAAGAAAGAAGGAAACGAAGAAGGAAGGAAGAAGGGAATGAAGGAGTTATTTCAAAATTGTGGTAAATCAGCAGTAAGAGAGAAAAAGTTCACTGAATAGATCTCTGCAAGAGAACGATGCCTGCTTATCACAGTAACATGCTGTTCTGTGTATACCGATGTACAATAACAATTTGTCTAAACTTGAATCACCATCAACACCAACTCAGCAACTGCCCCTGCGCGCGTGTGTGTATGAGTGAAAGATAGAGATGCATGGTATGTCTGCTGAGGTGAGACCATCAAACGACCGAATCGACTGACTCCCCATTCACTTTGTATATCGATTTGCCATGGGTTTTATCTCTTATTCGAATTATGTACCAAAAGTCTTGAGTTCCTTTTTCTGTTTAAATTCTGATTTACCCTGTCTTCATTTCTCATTGTACATCTAATAGCCCCCACCTTGTATTCTGTACCCGACTGCGCCACTTGGAACTGAAGCACTGGGCGCCATTAGAGAGGAGCACACAGACACATCGTCAATCTCTATACTCACTGATTCAAATAAGCTGTACACGGGAATTGATAGTTTATTGGAATAGCAATGAATCAACTGACATTTTCTTATAAGAGGTACTTAAAAATATTCTCATGCACAAAACCGAAAATTTGATCGGCGACCTTTTTGATTCCACGGACACTGCAAACATCGAATGATTTGATTGCAAGCTTGTGTGCAAATAATGTACATTCACAGGCAACGTTTTCTTCTGCTCAGACAAACGATTTCAAAATAACTCATCAACCACTTTTCTTCTGTCTTCACGTTCATCCCGACACAAGCCTTAGCAGTAATTAAGCTCAGTGTGTAAGCTAAGTTTTGTACAGCCACATCCACGACAGCCAGCATGGTGTGTCCTGAACGCAAAGCTGCCTAACAGTTAACTCAACTTTTACAGTACGGTTTTGCTGCCTCTCTTGAAGAAACACGCGTATTAAAGCAGTAAATGGGCGGACCTCGGCTGGTCTTTCTCCTCAGCATGTAGGTTCACAAACAATTTCACAATCAGAGACGTACGCACGTTTGTTGATTTAGTAGGACAGTGATTTCGCACTATGTGGGAGGAGGGGAGAGGGAGGGGGAGGAAACCAGGAGAAAACCCCCGACGCCAATCCCTCTCTCCCTCTGTGTGTGTGTGTGCGTGCGCAAGCGCACGTGTGAACAAGCGCATGCATGATTTTCAAAAGGTATTATCTAGTAATATGTTGTTATTATTATACTGCAGCTCCCAGTTTCAAACTCCCGCTGATGCAAACAGCAATGCTGAGGGGAAAAATGTAAATGAAAAAAAATTAAAGCAAAAACTAAAGAATAACGTTGACATGCGCACCTAGATGACTTCAGCTGGGCGGAGCTCATCATTGTTTGTGACCACACACGTAGACATGAGGCTAGGCTGCTACAGATCATCCCTTGCCCGGGCTGGCTGGATAATCTTTTACGAAGAAATAAACACTGTCCAGCAGTTGGCATTCCACGCTGACCCGCTCGTCCGACGTGGTCAGCCGCCTCTCTCGTCTTTCGAACAACCGGGCGGCACAGTTGCGGATGTCGCCAAAGTTGTGACTGACAATGCCCGGCATGTCGCTGGGGGCACGCACTTGAAAGTTGTCGAAGGCCACATCTTGTCCTGGATAAACCTCTTGGCGAGGCCACATGATGATGTCTTTGAGCCACACCACCAGTGGCCACACGTGTTCGCTGTCTTCCGCATAAGGAAACATGTCGACGTAGGGGAAGCGAGTGACCTCCTCGTCCTGCCACAAGGGCGAGTCAGCGGAGAAGAATTTCCACATGAAGTCAGAGTAAATCTTGAGCTGAAAGCCAGGCACGCAGGACAGGACGCGCCGAGCCACGGGCCACTGCTCAGCCTTAAACAGGACGTCGGCGTCGTCGTCCCAGGGGATTAGTCCCCCGTGACGCAGTGCCCCAATAATGGTGCCCTCTGCCACGAAGTACGTGATGTTGAAAGCCCTCAGCACCGAAGTGGCCACGAAGAGGGCACGCAAGAGGGCGCGCTGCTCGCCCTCCGTCAGCGCGGGGTGGAAGAAGCTCAGCTTGCGCAGGGTGTCCGGGTCATAGCGCATGCGCAGCTCGCTTTGCGCCGCCTCCCAGTCCTGGGCCCGATACACGCGGAAGGTGGCGTTGAGCTCATCGGCTTTGCTGAGGATGCCCAGCTGCTGGACCTTCTGCGCCACGTCATCGCATGGCCCGTCATAGGGCTTCAGGTCCATGGGGTAGAAGAAGTCACTCATGTGTATGTACAGCAGCTTGTAGGTGCCGATGGGTCGCCACAGCGGCGGAAACACGGGGTACAGCAGCGCATTGCGCAGCGGTTTGATGCAGGCGATGACGAAGGCGAGGAGCATTATCTTCAACACCAGGCCCCAGCACCTTTTGCGGCCTCGGCACCTGGTGTACAGAGGCAGGGCCATCTCCAACACCGGCGTCGGACCGCTCACTTGGAGGGCTCGGATCTGTGGAACAAAATTGTCAAAAAACAAATCCTAAGAGACTTAAAAAAACAACAACAAAGAAACAAAACAAAACAAACAGGCAAACAAAGAAACACAAAAACCCATCAGCCTCATGCACGATGCTCTCTAAAAACAGTCTAAGGGTGCGCGTTCGGTGCTTAACACAGGACGAGACCTTAATTTGAAAGACTTTGAAATAAAGCTTGGGTGTTTCGTTCGAACAGGCTCTGCCCACTGACGCTTGTGCCGGACCGTTTCTTCAAAGCTGCCATCAATAGCCTTTAATAATTGAGCGGAAGAAAACACTTCAGAGTTTATTTGGCTGCCAGCTGGACTGTAAAAAAAAGTGTGCAGAGCCAACCCATTCTTTCATTTCCTAAGACATCAATCTCTTCATTGACGTGTTGGGGTGGGGTACATACGTGGCGAGGATCTGACTATCCCCTCCCATCCCTTGCCCGCAACACTTGTTTCCTTCTCCATAGCAAACGTCTGCTCTCCAAACTATTGCAGTGATTAACGGGAAAGACGGTTTCTAACGATTCCACACCCAAACCTCCCGCTTCGTATCCTTCCCCCGCCTCCACCTTTTAACGTTCTCCATGCTCTGTGATCGGCACTGATTTTCCAACATTGCATTGAACAGTGCAATCTACGTTAAACTACCCATAAGACAATTCAGCAGCTTTGAAACGCCCTCCTACAGAATTCTATGATCTGTTCATCAAGAAGAAGACGAAGAAAGAGACGAAGAAAAGAAGAAGAAAAAAAAAGCAGAAGAAGAAGTGGCGCAAATATTAAAGGCCAACAGCACTAAAGTACTCGAAGTCTTGATAAATGTGAAAATATAGATGACTGTTCGATCGTCGCCAGGGTTATAGGTTACGACACGTATGATACACGTGTGCGCACACACTCACATTGACGCATTATGACCAACGTTGGAGACATTTGTTTCAGCAAAGAAAAACATTCAACGTTCCATTTCTCAAGCATAAAAAGAAATAATTGGAAATGATATAATTATCGATAACGAGCTGTGTAATCAACCACGAAGGAAAGGAAGAGGGAGAGAACGAATGAACGAACTTTATTGAGTGGGCCTTCGGCCCATTTCAAGGATGAATAATTTATAAGTATATACAGAGATTAACTTTTAGGTCATAAATAGCTAAGAAGCGTAAGCAGTACTTACATATACAAACTGTCAACAATTACATTAACGGCTCTGTCTTACAATCCAGTAATAATATACTGAGGGAGAGCTAGTCTTGTCTAGGCAAGGGAAACGTTGAACATTTACACTGCTTCCATCAATCGACCAAAATGAGGGCAGTAGTTGCTGATAATATCGAGATAACAGGCGTGCGTGGGTGTGACCCTGTCTTGGTTACAACGCAGTGGCGTAGGAACAGGGGGGGGGGGCAAGGGGGGCAGCCACCCCCCAAAAAAAGAAGCTGGGAAGGCAAGAATGTGAACGTTATTCATTGTCAGCATGGAGCTTGCCCCCCCAAAGCCGTGCATCTTCCTACGCCACTGCAACGATCATCTCTATTTTCATATTCATCAAGGCTTCGAGTATTTAAACATAGACCCACTTATTATATATCTCTACTACTCATGCTCCTTACGGAAATTTTTTCTTTGAATGTTCCTTGCGTTACCTATAATTATTGTGCCTTGTGAACAAAGACTATGTTCAGCAGTTAGATGTCACTGTAAATTACGAACTTATTACTGTCCTTTCAGTTAGAAGCAATCTTCTTTTACGCTTTGTTTAAAATGTGGAAAGACAGTCTAAAAAAACAAGTGTGCCAAATAAGGCGAAACCTGTTGAACTTGCTATTATGTCCCTACTGAGCAAAAGCAACGGCGTGCAAATGTGGGTTTGTGTGCGCTTCCACATTTAAGTTTTTTTTTTTCATTTCAAGAAAAAAGTTACATTTTAAAACTAAATCCTCACTCCGCTGTTAAAAACTTTCCGTATTCTCAAAGGCATCATCAAGTAAATGTCACTAACGTAAGTTTTTTTCTTTGTTTTTCTTTGTTGGTTCTTGTTTTTAAAGTGAGCATACCACTAGAAGCTGTCATTTGGTACGGACTGTTTTGGTATTGTTCGTTTAAACTCACTATTTTTCAAGCAGTTTTTTTTCTTACAAAAAATAGATAAAAAACCTTGCTAGAACGTACTCATGCTTAAGCTGAGGAAATAGGTCCAGTGTTGTTTGTGGCACAGTGGATACATTTTTAAGTTCTATTTCTGCGAGGGTCTTTGTAACAGTACTATGGGAAGGGTAAGGACTTCATACTGATTTCTCTGCGCACTGGGTGACATGTTAAAACAGATGGAAAACACTATTCTTCTACTTTTGTATCTATACTGCATCTTTTTATCTTGTATTATTCATATTTTCTATCTCCCTCCCCTCTCTCATTCACACTCTCTCACTAGCTGGCTGGCATATACTATGTGCGCGAGTGCACTCGTACTTTGCGCACAAGCCGGGGGCTTTGTCCTGACCTGACCTGACCTGACTTACCCTGACGTACCCTGACGTACCCTGACTTACCCTGACGTACCCTGACGTACCCTGCACGATCGCAACATTGGCGCTTGACCCCATTTTGTCCCCCTTCGTCGCTAGGGACCCATTGTCGTGACCGAAATCGCCAGTACTTCTTTTCAGATTAAAAAAAAAAACCCTCAAGAACTTTGAGAGTTGACACAGTTTTGTGTACCTAAGTTTATTCTACATCCGGCTGACTTGCCAGGTTTTTTTTAATCACACGGTAATGTAGCTCTTCTAGACCAATACATGTCGATATACAGTAATATAGCTATTAATTATTAATACAAATATTATTTGTTGAAGTTCTCCCCCCCCCCCACACACACACAAAAACAAAAAACGCGGAAAGTGAACTCTGTGGTTAGGGCAGTGTTCAAACGTTATCCCGTTAAAATGAGAAAATGTAACGGCATTAAAATGACTGTTATTAAAACATACGTAGCTGCTGGGTTGTAAACAATCTACTCTAGCAGTATTTTCCAGGTAGTGCAAATGTTAACTACCGATGAGCGTTTGAAATACCAGCATCTACCTTTGCTGTGCACTCTTTGTTCTAAAGCACAACTGCTAGGCGACACAGATATTAATTATCCCAGTATCGACTGACCAAAAGCAAAACAAAACCAAATAAACTATATTATCAGCTCAGATTGATAACCTGTTTGTGTCAACTGTGCTCTCACCTGATTTACTAGAGCTGCTAGTCGGAATCAGACCTGTGGGCTATAAGTTGAGTGCTACGTTGCGACAAAGCACATGTTGGTGGCGAGGCAGAGTATACGCGTGGATGGTTCGACAGGGAATAATGTGATATTGCGAAGATCACGGCTTCGTATGTGGTTTTCTGGCCAGTCAAAACATGCATGAAACAAGTAAAACAAACTGCAGCACCCATTAATCTTATCGTCTGCTCAATGATATAATCTCTTTCTACATGACAGTGTTATGATGCAATAAAACACAGAACGTCTTCTGGAGACGAGGATTCAACTAAATAAATTTAAAAAACCACTAACAATTACAGTGGTGTCTGGCTCCTAGATGTGTACTGAAACTGTAAGCAGCCATTCGAAACAATTAAGTATCTTTCTGACCGAGTTGACGAAACGAATTCCATCGGAAAAAGCAGGCACCACTCCACAACTGGTCATATCTTCACACTAAATACCATTACACGCCTGCATTTCCTACAAAAGAAGAAGCATTAAGTTGCTCTTACCAGGTTTTCAGAACACCTTTGACTCCATAATAAGACAATCAAAGCAGTCAATTCGTCAAAACTAAGCGTAGTTTGTTCTCCACCAATTGGTTATCCGTTTCCTCTGCTTTCTGAGACCTGTCAACAAAAACCAAACAAAAAAATTGCTCGAATTATTTCGAACCCTTTGGAAAATAGGGGATCAAATCTTAAGCTTAGTTAAAATAAGATTTTATTTATTCCAATTAGATGCAACTCTATATGGTAGCACAACAACAAAACAACAATACCACAACACATTCATCTCTGCTCCACCAAACAGACTCTCATACAATCATGGTTCAGGCTTACATATGATGTATATTCGTTCCCACACAGTAGCGTTCAGGAGTCACACGGCCGAAACAACGAACGACAGCCTCAAGCTGTTGGTCCTGCACATAGGTGCATAGAATCGGCGGCCTGATGGAGGTTGATAAAACTCTTTCGACAGGACATGACTGTCATTGCTAGGAAGTGTCTGCCTGTTAAACAGAGTCTGAAGATCACTTGTTTGTTTCTTAAGTGTTTTCAAAGAAACAAGTGCCAGCTACTATAATATCTGTTCCAAGATCACCGGAATCTGGGAGAGGGACTTGGCAGCCTTCTGTCACCAGCAAATCCTTAGGAAGGCATCTCGTATTCTACTTCTGATCATGTGTTGACATGTGAGTTTTCACTCTTGCGGTCTGGCTGTAGGTACGTGGTGCCAGTATGCAAAACCAATCGTCACCGCAACTCATTCATTCCACGCGCCCTTTACGTGATCAACACTACTGGCCGTCATCTTGTACTACCCTGAGGTGACCTACGGTTATCAACTGTATCTACTGTTGCTGGGAATATTTGTGCGTGTGTGAGAGAGAGAAATTATTTCAACATGTATATGTATGTATTATCTCTTGTGTATATCATGTATATGTATGTTTTACTGCTAATACGAGCACTATATGGAATTACCCTTGTGGATAATTAAAATTTTATTGTATTGTAGTAAGGCTATATCACGGCTCTGAAGATTACTCTGGGCTGCCCCAGTAACTTTGGAGCAGGTAGATACAACGCGATGCAAGCTGCTCTTGTCCTTAACTGATAAACTGTTGTAAAAACAGATAAACGAGGACAGCACACGCTTTATATAGGATCTATAAATAGCTGAAGAAATCTCTGAGGCAGAGAAAGATCAGCTTCTGGAGAAGGAAGAGGCACTGTTGAGCCTTCTTCACGACAACATAAGTGTTGATATCCCAGCAGAGTCTCCCGTTGAAGATGGTGCCCAAGTAGTTAAATGTGTTGGCAATATCCCACCTCCTCTTCATGGATGACAGTGATGGGACTTGAAGAATTCCAACGGAAATTAAAGACGATCTCTTTGGCCTTACTCGCATTAAGTTCTAAGAAATTGCCATCGCACCAGGCAACAAATTCACCCAACGCTCTACTATATGGGTATCTACTGGCCCACTAATAAGAGTAAACTGTGCAGGGTCAACAGAGAATTAGAGGAGATATTGACCCTTTGGTTACTGCGACAGCTGCTAGTATACAGAATAAACAAAACGGGGATAAAACATTGCTTTGGGTGAGTTAGTGCACGGTGTGATGGAGTCAGAAAAAGTGCCATTGACAAGTACTCGCAGCTGCTTTTTAACCAGAAAGTGAGTAATCTATGAAACCAGCTGATGGTCAAGGGAAAGCTCGTAAAGGAGTATTCTATCTCACAGATATGGTTGGATGGTGTTGAAAGCGTATAAGAAATAAGCAACTAGCAGTCTTACATGGGCGTAAAGTTTCTGCAGGTGTTTGTACAGAGTATAGAAGATAAACAGTTTGGTATCAACAACGTTTCTTTTGGTCTGGTGTGCAAATTGCAGTGGATCAACACATTTCTTTAGCTGCATTTAGAATTAGTGAATGATGATCGTCTCCAATACTTTCATGATCGACGATTTTAGGATCACTGGTCTATAGTCACTGAGGTGTCAGACTGAATCTTTTTTTGGAACTGGTACAATGGTAGATAATTTTAAGCAGATGTCATTGACAGTGAATCCAGAGAGTGCTGAAATAGATGTTGGAAAAAGCCATCAATTAAAGCAGACAATATGCTGATCGAGTTTCAAGACCAACGGAAAGCCTGCTGGTTGTCAAAAATGCACGCAACACACTGTACAGGGATGGTTGTGGATACGTTTGTGAGGGGGGAATTGGTATTTTAAGCAGAACCAGCAACTAAGCCTATATCATGGCAAGGCAGCCAGCTAGATAAAGAGATGCCACATGCAGAGAAAGAACAGCATGCCCGAGACGAGATCTGAACCCAAGACAGCCAGCCTTCACTGTATTGGTGACAGGCGCTAACTGTCGCGCCACCGAACCGCCTGAATACGTTTGGGAAAAACACCCCAAACAAACCAAGGTTTGAAAAATGTGGGCAACTTTCTCCATAACACATAGTGATACATGCTAGTATAGTAACACATCGATAGCAACACTTAGACTGGTACCACCGTCCACATAGCAAGCACTTTGTGAATAATAAAGTCCACAAAACTACTCTCATTATACTTGTATGGGAATCTTTGAATTCGAGATCCATATACAGAAGTACACAACAACTCTAATTTAATCTTTGCAACAGTACAAAAGGTAAGGAAGTGTTATGTCTTCACTGGTATTAGCTAAGTTCATACCAGTGAAATACGTGTCTCGCTTGTAACACTTTATATATTCGCAGAATAACTTAACGACACATAACAACTTACTTACCTAGCCAGGTAACTTATTTCCCCGCGATAATTCTTTCAGCTATTGCCAAACTAATGATTTATGAATCTAACAGACTGACTTACAAGATGGCTCTTATTGTTACTGGGTTATTGCTGCTGTTATGTGAATTATTGCTGACATGTGATGTCATATGAAGCCAGGTGACCTGAATCCAAAATTCGTTGGTTTGTTTCTTCATTCTGTGTGCCTGCGTGTTACGTGTGTGTGTGCGCGTGCGTGCGTGCGTGTGTGTGTGTGTGTGCGCGCGCGCGACGAGATGAGGCTTCACTTTAATTCCACTTCCACCACTATCACCATCATCATTATGGTCATCACCTTTATTATTTATGCAGAAGACAGAAGGTTATTCACAATGGTTCGGTATTTCTAGGAAGACGATTGGGAAGGAACAATAGTCCTATGTTTCCATACCTAACAAGAAAAATGGAGAGAATAGTCCTCTGTTTCTGTGCCTCACAAGAGAAGGAAGACAATAGGCCCGTATTTCTGTACCGCACGAGAAAGGTCAATGTCACCCGGTTCGCATTATTATAATCGGACTCGTAGCCTAACGGGATCGCGGTCAGGGACCGAGTGTGTAGATGGCTACGAGGCGCTGCAACTCGCTACACACTCGGCCGGGGAAGCGGATGGGCGAGTGGTTAGAGCGGTGGTGTCCGAACTGAGAGCACGCTGGTTCAATTCCCGATAAGCGCAGAAAACTTCCCCCAGTCGATACAGCTGGCGGGAATGGGCACCTGGCTTTATAGAGGGTTGGGAAAGCTAAGGAAGCGAGGGAGAGGAGATGGGCACCGCCCTCATGTAAAGAAAAATGAGGTCTCTAACACCTCAGCCCCTTCCCCAACGACCGGATAGGCGAACTTTTGCATTTGTTAAATGGGCATTTCCCGAAGAATGTGCGACTATAAGTATCAAACTCCTTAGGGAGCAGCATCAGTGTACTCGCCAACTTATTTTGCAAAAGCTGTCTCAAAGCAGACTTAAAATAGATTAAGCTAATGTCAACGTTGACGTAAAGGTTCCCGCGCTGCTGTCCCCGCTAACTGTCACGTATGCTACGGTCTAGTGGAAGACAGCGAGGTGAGCGACTTGTTATACGACACGTGCATGTCGTGTAATCGTACAAATCACACCACACGAAGGTAGCCGCGGAAAAGGTCAAGGTACCGCTGCCTGCTTAGCCGTAATGTCAGCCCACATAATTGGTTCGTGTTTGGGCTGTGGTGCTTACTACGTAAAAAGTTTCTTCTACTTAGAGATGAATTCGCATGGTAGGTAATTGTGGACTGGAGCGGTGGAGAAAGGCTGGGAAGGAGGAACCTGAGGAACCAGAAAAACCACTCCCCCCCCCCACCCCGAGCCACACTATAGGTCAGCTTTGTAAATGTGTATGTGTGTTATCCAACGAAAGTGCAAGTGCCTCACGACGAGATCTGAACGTGGGAAAGTGGGGAAAGAGGCATTGATGTTCTTCTATGCTTAGTCAGCAGCTAAGGCAAAGCAGGCAGCCCTGTAAACAGAATCTGAACGCAGGAATTTACCAGAGAGCTTAGATACTCGTGTCTGTTCTCTCTGGACTTTATCCCCTTTTCTCGTTCTCGCTAACCTACCCTTTCTGGGCAGAGCAAATTTTCCAGTCATCGTTGAGTTCAAACCAACAGACCACAGTTCCTCTTCTAACTGCTGCTTATTCCTTCTTTCTGGCTAATCCAAGTTCTTACGGTAATCGTTAAACTTTTGTGATGGCTTGGGGATGAAAATCTCCGAAAGAGTGGTACACTTTTTACTGCCACTCACTGCGTATAATGTTTCTGTCTCTCCACCCCCCTTTTTTTTAAAACTGCTTGACATTTGCCCGAGATTTCATTTAACTGCGTCTTTATAATCAATACGCCAGCAACTGTTCTGTACTTTCCTCGAACGTGTGTAGGCCGTGGCTTGCTCCCCGATAGTACTACAAGTTCACTCTCCTTCCTCCCCCTCCATAGTCCTCTCCACTTCTTTCTGACCGATTTTTTTATACTGCTTTACAAATGGCAACAGGAAGAACAAAAGAATAGCAATCAATGAAACCAAAAAGAAAAACATAGTAAAATTACATCATCTTTGACCTACATTTATCAGTCTCTTATCTCGTGATTATCACATTCGCCCTTCTATGTCAGCTACTGAATACCTTTTTTTTTTTTTTTGGAGCCCTACTACACACATGCGTGCAAAAAAAAAAAAAAAGAAAAAGAAAGAAAGAAAGCGCTCGTTCGCTTGATCGACAAAGACAATAAAAGCTCTGAACTCACCCGCACAGCGCTTCGCAGCCAAGACCACTGCGTATACCTGGCTTTATACACCTGGAGGGTAGGGTATTCGCGCAGAGCTGCTGCGGCTACTTGTGACTTGGCAAGCGGGTAAGCGCGCAGACACACAGCACTGTCACCTGAAATGACTCGCTGCTAGGCGCATGCGCCGTCGCACAGGTAACGACCCACACTGGTCACCTTTGCGCAGCAGAAGCCCTTGACAACTTGAGAGACTCGTGGCACAACAGGAGTAAAGACCACGTCAGCCTTACCGCCACGTCGCTGCTGCAAGTGTCACACAAACAGACTTAGCTGATCGTTCCTGAAGTCGGGTCACACCTGACAGATCTTTCCCCAAGGAATTTAGAAAATGTAGTAGGGTGGTGGAGTTGTTGCAGTACAAAAGTCATGCTTGGCTAGGTCATGACATCCGGGTATCCACAAAAATCGGAGCATTGGATGTGGGAGTGGTGCGAAAGCGCAGTGGCCTCAAGACCAATATCCCCTCCACTCTCTCTATCACGAAGCTGCGGGTGGTCTCTACCTTTCCCGTCCTTCCTCTCTCCCTCTTCTGTAACCGTAACTGTATTTGTGGTACTGTAGTACTTTCTCATGCTTCTGTTTTGTTCAAGCGCATCGAGCCCACTACTATGCGGGAAGTTTTCTATATAAAGAATAACGAAGACGATATTGATGATGATGATGATGATGATGATGATGATGATGATGATGATGATGATGATGATGATGATGCACTCGCTTGTCACCACTACAGTGACGACAATCAAGATCTGGATTCACATCTCAGCTCAGTGTATACGTATTTATGGAAGTGGCACTGGCCGGTGGGTGGTGGTGATGGTGGTGGCAGCCTGAGGAGAGTTGGGTGGGGAAGTGGAGTATGGTGTACCCGGGCCCACGGCTGTGAGGGGACCCGGCTTTGGTCATCGATTTTTTTCCCTTCTTCTTTTCCTTTTCTTTCTCTTTTAAAGAAAGGTTGACGTAGCATTCCTTACTCTGGGGATTTTTTTCTATGGAGCGGGGTTGATCCTTTAACGTCAGTTTTCCTCGTCTACTAACCACTGTGTGGGCTGAGTGGTACAGGTTTGCTCACGACCCTGTGTGGGCCGTGTGGTGCAGTTCACGTTAAACTATGTAGATGAGTACGCTGCAGTCCCTAAAGATGAACACGGTCGATAAAGCTTGTTCTGTCGATCTGTCGAGAAGCATCTGTACTGTGAGATAAAGATAAAGCGATTAAGCTCTCTGCATGATTTTAATGTGTAACAAGTAACGCCTACAGGAGTTTCTAGTGTAAGCTGACTCTTCCATGGGTTCAGGTTGAGCCCTTTATCTTTTCTGGGAGGTGTTGCCCGTGAAGGACGCAGCCTGACACGGATTTTTAATTAAGACGACCTTCATGTTAACAGCAGCCAACGTGAATTAATGTGCAGGTATTTAAAAAAAAAGTGGAGACAATCGGGATTTCCTGTAAAATTCGACCGTTATATGCGTCGGCACAAGACGATCGCATAAGGACAGGTTGACTGTCTCACATACTCAGGGATAAAACATTTTCATTTCGAAGAAGATGCGCAGGGAAGCACTCACAAATTTTCGCCGCCCGTACCAACCCAATACACACTCACACTACTGTAACCTCGTATCTTAAACCACTTTTTTTTTACAATATCGCCATTTTAAAAGACCTGGGGCTGACCACGCCCTGGTTTTTTTCCCTTTTAATGCTGCCTTTGTTCAACCACGGAAGTAGATGCATCCTGCACAAGGCAACTGTTTTTTTGTGTACACGAACTTTGTATATTCGCTCCATATCCCCCTGAGGCACTCAGTCGGTCGTTGGCCATCAACCATTCACCGTTACACCAACAGTCGTTACAGAAGCCGTGCGATCGGTTATTTCTAGTTTGTTCAGTCGGTGACGCATTACACTTCGACATAGTCCCTCTCACGTCTTGCAAGTGTGAAGGGCACACGACCAGGTGCAGTTCTGCTTGGCCACCATCACGATAGGTTACCAAGTAACAGATTTGTGGAGATCACGAATTGCTAGTATTATTGCCCGCAGACGATACGAAAATATGTAAGAAAAAAAACCAACACATGTACAGAGTTCACCCAAAAAATATTAGTTTAGGTGTACAATGGAATGGAAAAAAATGTGCTAGCAATCTTCATGCATATAACACATACAGTATGTCATTCTATTTAAATCTCTGATGCATACTTAGTCACAACGTTTATGAAAGTTTGAGCACGGGATTTCCAGGTCACCTGATTAGGAGTCACATTGCACAAGTGTGTGAGTGTCAGAGAGAGAGAGAGAGAGAGAAAATGCATGTTGACCTGGCGTTCGCAGGCTCAAACTAATCTGCTATTTCTCTGGGAGGGGATAGGGGCGGTGAGTACGTGTTGCTGCCAGCTTCTTCCGCTGGACATCGGAACACCGGTTAAACAGTAATACTCTATAGCTAAATGAATTATGCATTAAGGTAGTTTATCAAGTCAGGCTGTACTTACACCTCCTACCTACATGCCTCCCTCCAGCATCAGTTTGTGCCCCCCCCCAACTCCGGCTGCCCCCCCCCACACACACACACCGCGATCTTCAGCACACCCTGCTTTGTGGAGTTCAGCTTCACTACATCATTGCTCGAACATTGCATACTCAGGCTATTTATCAGTCATGTCAGTCTTACCGCAATGTGGATTAAGCTGGTGCAAATTATTGTTGACAACTGCCTCCACCGCCTTTAGAACGATACAAATGTATTTTTCACTGGACTAAACAACATCTGCCGGCACAGCAAGAATGATACTGAGTGCAGAAGACAGGAATAATATGTGTCAGCTGCTACCCAGAGGTTGCGACGGAAAGGATCAGACGCTCTCCGCCTGCGCAGGTAACTAGGCTGACGCCATAGATACAATCTCGGCAAAGAAATGTCGTCCAAGATAACGTATCGGTTAGCCGTGTGTTTCCTGTCACTGTCGCCTTGCCTTGTGGGACTCTCCTACTCGTGCACGCACATACGCTCGCGTACTCTTGCACGCACGCACACTTTCCTACTCGTGCGCGTACACACGCTTTCCTACTCTTGCACACACACACACACACACAGGTGGACGGAGCAGATTTAAGCTTTGCAATATCTGAAAGCCGATCTTTCTCCAAACAATAGGCCATTGACGAAGGTCAGTTCGTCTTACGCCGCCATCGACCACTTGACTAGGTCTTTCCGGAGAAATTCTGTGATATCTTTGGTTACCTGTTTCTCCACTTAGCGTCACACTTGACCTTTAACAGCCGCACGACCTCTGATCTCTGACGTGCTAGCTTCTGACCGGACTTTCGATCGTTTTCATTGATTGATTGCAATCATGCACTGCGTTTGCGGTCACTTGACCCTATTGTAGGCAGTCCCCATGGACTCATATAGTAGCCATTGACATTTTGATTTCAGTTGAGCCCTTTGTGTAGCTATCTGTAACAGCTTATCTTGCATTAATAAAAACCACATACACACACTAGCTGTCGCTCGAAAACCTTACATCAAACGATCCGTATATAACACAAAGAAGTGAACAGTGACTGGTCTGAAAAGAGGGGTGTTTGAGGTGGACGATTTGTCTGTCGATGGAGGGGGAATCAGTCGACTGCAGAGATAATGTGAGATGAGATCAGTCAGTTATGCATCCTTGTAACCGAAGAGCAGCCAGTTGTGTAGTTATTGTAGCACGAGAACAGTCGCCTGTGTATTGACTGTCAAGTGAAGTTTAGTGTACAGTCAAGTGTGCCAGTGTGATAAGAGTAAAGTGTGCTCAGTCGTAGGATAAGGGTAGTCAAATGTTCAGCCGTTCGCAAAATGAAGGTAGTCGACTGTACAGTCATTCGTATGATGGGTGTTAAGATACTGCCGTAAAATTGAGACCATTGTTTCCTAGTGCGCAGCTACAAGTATATGCACAAATGTTCACGTTAACACATGCAGTAACGTCTTCTGGTAAGACGCATATATTATCATAGCTTTACAGTGGGCAATCTTGTACTTTCAAGCATCTACAATGCTACATGACTTTTAGGATTCGTGCCTAAGGGTCGCAATTTGCCTATCTCCTGAAATTTGCCTTCATCACCATATGTGATGGATAGAATGAGTTTTGTTTCTCTAATACAAGGTATTAAGGATCGAGAATCGAACTAATTGACCTCTGTGAACTTACGGACACTTTACGCACTTGCATTGCCTCAGTTTCTCTTTGCCACTGTCCTGGACAACTATGCATTTCATCCGTACAGGTATAGGTTATCCCGTTAAATGAAAAAAAAAAACCCGCTGAACTTACTTGTATATTGTAGTCCGTACCAGGTGATATGCACAGAACAGGAGTCTAAATCAAAGAAATTAGAACTAGGGGATATTTAAGTGGGCGCCTACTGTAGCGCATGTTGAATTTGCCGAAGAACCAAGCAGCGTGATCGGTGAGCTGTTGCTTAATCAAGGTCTACTCCGCCCACATGTCCTAGTCAGACTAAGCTGTGTTAAAAACGTGACAGGCAGGCTGGGCTAGATACAATTACAGCGAAGAGAGTGGCTTAGCATTCGATATTAAAACACGCGAGTTGTGGGGCCTGGTGCAGAGGAGGGTGCTAAGCGTTAGCTAAACAGGTGATATGACGACATGATTGGAAAATATGATTTTTCTTGAAACAGTCTTATTGTTTACGTTTTTCGTCTAGCTAACACACATCGCAGCGTGTTTTGCAAACCTGTTTGGCAAACTGTTTTCCTCGTGTTTCTGGTTTTACAACACACTCTGCTTTCTAGAATCTGTTTCGCTGTTACAAGTTATGACATACTTAATGGAAATTTGGCAGAGCTGCATTGGAAATGCAAAGTTCTAGCAGGCCAAAATATTGGAACAAGCAATTTAAATTATGTGTCTGTCAGTGCTTCGTTAATTGAATGGATGTATCACACAGTTTCCGAAAACAAATGTGCCAATGTGGCATTGCAAACGAGAAAACTGTTCCCGGAACAATTTTAAAAATTGTCTTTCTACCACTTAGGAAAACGCCGTTCTGACAAAGATGTTTACGATATTTTTTTTAAATTCATCTGTTGGTTTCGTCTTTGATGCGATTCTTATTCAGGCAAGTTCCCGCAATCCCAAACCTCAAACCTCCCAAGTGTCTCAAAGTCCAACAGTCTTAGTCAAACTTTGGCTAATGTTTGGCAAATAAGTTTTGACTTTGCTCAGCATGTTAGCTGAAGTTCCATTCTCCCGAATGTTCACTCCCAAACCACTGGTTTGCATGTGATCCCTTAAATATAAGTCTTAAATCACCAGTCTCAGATGCGTCGACTTTATTGAGGTTGGTCTGAAAAGTCGGCTTGCGACTGAAGACTCGTTTTTAAGACCTCATGATGATGATGATGATGATGATGATGATTATGATGATGATGTCACACCAAACAAACGGACAAAAACACATCGGCAACCATCAACACAAGACAGAAGGATGTGCATACCAAGCATGCCGAGGCAGCTCAGGGGAAAAAATGGGATAGGCAGACAGTGCACACCAGCATTTTTCTAATCTAAGCCGAAAAATAAAAATTTGGGTTTTAGTTTAAGTCCTACTTACTATCTCACATGCAAATCAGCCATGGGCTCTAACAAACTGTCGTTTACTGGCTGCTCTGACTGCGCCCCGTCCCAACCTCGTGTCACGGGTGTTGTAGGAGAGGGGGTGGGTTAATTGGCGACATCATTGATTTCTTTGTTACCTTGCTCTCTCTCTATCTCTCTCTTTCCTTCACTGTTCCTTTTGCACCACCCCCCCCCCCCGTCCTATTCGCACACGTTGATCTGAGCATGCCGAAAAATCGATAGACGATCGTCAATCGAATCATGAGGTAAGTGAGGCGATGAGACTGACCTGGTCCAGATCGATACAACGTGAAAATGTGAAGAGGGATAAAATGTCTTCTGTGAAATACTTCACTGCAGGCTGTTAAGTTCCAGAGTTGGACGTCCATCCATCAGTTTTTGTTGTTTTGTGGGAAATACTTCCATCTATAGGCGATTTCGCAATATGGAGGGGTTGGTGGTGTGGGGAAAATGGAAAGAATGAAGGAAAGGGGTCAAACGGGTAAGGAGGTGATGGATCACAGACCTACGTTTCCCAAATGAAGGTCTGTGGACGCAGGAGAGGCGTGGCGGACGGTCGCTCTTTGGAAGCACGCCTAGTTCGCAGTAAAGGCGTTTTATCCTGGAGCCGCGCTTATGAAGCAAGAGCAAGTCGTTGCCGTGGGGCAACATGGGGAACCTAAGGAAAGGCGTCTTATTTCCAAAGTTATAAAGTGGTGTTTAGACGCCGCATATGATGCTTTATCCCTGAGTCGTAGTCAGAAAGCGGTGGCATTGATGCTCGGGGATGAAGAAACATGGAGTAGTGCCCGTGGGGGTCTAAGTATAGTACTGTACCTACGAAAATAACACGCTTTTCCTTGAGTTCCCAACTTTACCCTAGGGAAACGACTTACTCTCGCGTCATAACTATGGACCCTGGTTGCAGGATCGCTATGGTGCGATGTTACTATAATCTACACTGACGTTTAGTTTTTGGCTTGTATTATTATACTTATCTTTGTTATAGTTTGAGTATATATCTTACATTTTTATTTATGAATCAGGCTATTTATGGCTACCTTTAAAGGACCGAGCATGGGGAGGGAGGACTGAAGCACTCTTGAAAGATTCTTATGTTGACATTCTGGCGTTATCAAGCGAATGTCGACTGCATGGACTATATATATGTCTTTCGCATCGAATCCAAATCCGTAGGTTCTGTGCTTCAAGCAGTAACTAGAAATAAGTGAATGACCATTAAAAGTCATTATTTTTATCTGTTTAATTATTTCTATAAGGACATTACAGCCCGGCAAGTGTCCTAAAATACATTGTCCAATGAAAGCCACATCATAACTGGCTTAAAAATAGGTATAGCTTGCTTGAGCGGATGTTTTCAAAAAGAATTGAAGTGCACAACGTGGTCAGCATATGTGGCTAGGATCAATCCAGGCAGCTACCCACATACGCGATTCCCGTCCCCCCTTTCTACCAATGTCTTGGCAATGTACACACTGTGTGTTTTCTGTTCTGTAGTGTTGTCACTCAAAAGATGTGTCGGTACCCTGTGTAATTGTTTGCGTCTTTAGTCACCCATACTAGCATAATTGACCCTGGCCAAGGTGACCAAGTGCAAGTACCCCTGGGTGTTCTTGATATGCCGGTCGATGTGTAGCACAGCCGGGCAAAGTGCAGGTCATTCAACTGACCTCACAAGTCTCGTATATGGCGCCTGTGTGAAGGACATGTGCCATTGGCCTCGTATCTAAATGTCTTCGTGTCTACAGCTTTATATGTTTATTAAAAACTACCTGGATGATAAGCATGATAATATACAACTGTGGCGTTTTTGATGTTTGTGACTGAGTGTGCGAAAGGAAAGAGAACGCGAGGCGCCGACAGAATAAGATTGAAATGTGTGTGTGTGTGTGTGTGTGTGTGTGTGTGTGTGTGTGTGTGTGTGTGTGTGTGTGTGTGTGTGTGTGTGTGTGTGCGCGCGCGCGTGCGTGCGTGAGAGAAAGGAGGGAGAGACTTAAAGAGACTGGCTAGGCTGTAGAGAGACTGAGCGTTGTAAATATTCTCATGAAATGTATGTGAAAGAAACACAAGTAACTAAAGTAAACACAAGAAAGAAAGAGTATAAAGTCTGTCGATCCTCTCTCTCTCTTACACTCTCTCTCACACACACACACACACACACACACACACACACACACACACACACACACTTACACAGGCACGCACGCGCGCACACACATTCAAATAAGATTATCAGGTCATATCAACTGTTTGCAACAGAACGCGAAGCAGCCATCGTTCCGACATATTTTCAGTTTCCATATTGCAGAACAAGAAAACGATATATATATATATATATATAGAGAGAGAGACAGAGACAGAGACAGAGACACATACAGAAGAAAATAAATATGAAGAAATACCTACTGTGGGTTTTACCTCCATGAGCGCAGGCACTTAGGCAATCCAGTTACACTCCCAACACGACCGCTGCTTTTGTATCAACATGCACCGCCCTCCGTCTGTTGTCAACTCCGTCCGTTCTCACTGGGGACCAGCCAAAGTGCGAGACATTTTCATTCGGGTAGTCTCGACTCGAAATGGAGGAGTGATGATCGAGTGTGACATATACAGGGGGAAGCGACACCCGTCACTCTGCTTGGTGAGGTTTATTGCCCTGCTGTGTTGACCGAGTCCGTCAGTGAAACTACGTCGTGATTTACTGTTTTCATTCCGCCTGTTTCTGATGGCAGGTCTCAAAGTGGAAAGAATAAAGTCAGAGTCAACATATATTAAGCAAGGGCAGCAAAGCAGAGATATTGATAAACAAACAATAACCACAAAAAGTCACAATCTTCCAGAGAGGGCAGCTGCACTGCTGAAATATGCAGCGGAACTATAACAGCGACAACAGCAATGAGCAGGGTCTGGCACATCGATGATCATAATATTTTCGCATGCTGCACGAATCACTCGTAGTCTGTGTAGCAGTAGTAGGTCAAGGGTAGAGTTAAGCTGAGCGCAAGGAGATTGACATCACGGATGTATGACGTAGGATGTATGATGTAGTAAGAATGACGTAGAATGTATGACGTAGTGAGGGACGGTTGAATGAGAGAAATGACAGATGATGATGATGATGATGTCCATTTTTCATGCGCAGGTATCCATTCAGATGAATGCTCATTGTGCAGCAAAAAAACAAAATAAATAAAAAATAAGAAAAAAAGTAAATAAATAGATAAAACACCAGGAAAGTAAAAAATAAAGACACAAGTGTTGCTTGGTTGTTTAAGTTTAAGTCCGTCTTAAATAAACAGATCACCTATACACCAAACTCCGGATCGGCCAGACGGACAGATGCCCGTGCCAGACAGACAGCCAGACAACAAAACATCTACTACAAGAATGCCCCATACACGAAGACCTCAGACACCGCATCTGGACTGATGAGACGCCGATATCAAGGAAGCTACACGGCAGTCTGGAGGACCTGCGGCGCACAGCATCATTTGTACAAGAGGCAGGCGTATCCATTTGAGTGACCGACAACAACAACAACAAATAAACAGATGGGTCTTCAGTCTTTTTCGAAACGTGGTTGGTGAGGTGATGAACAGTGACGACGGTAGAGCATTCCACAGTTTAGGTGCCGCGTTTTTTGAAGGCCCTGGCTCCAGTGCGCTTCTTGTTTGTGTCTTCCACTGCAGGGAGACAGAAGCGTGACTGGGAGCCAGAGCGCAGACCACGTGACGGCTGGTAAGGAGGTACTATCTCTTGCAAATAGTCAGGAGCAGTTTTAAACATGCAGGACTGTGCAATCGAAAGCACTTTGTGGTCAATGCGCTTGTTTACTGGAAGCCAGTGAAGGCTCTGTAGGATAGGGGTGATGTGCTCAGTGGACGACTTTGCACGGGTGACAATCCTGGCGGCTCTGTTTTGAACTCTTTGGAGTCGATCCAACTGCGTAGCAGGTATACCCCACATGGAAGCCAAAACAGAATAAATACGCTTACTATTACAGTATGGAAGTATGAAAGAGGGAAGAAAGTGCAGCATTTCAAGTACTAAAGGAAAAATTTTCGCACTTCCTACTTCGACCAATGACTTTGCTTGGAGAACACTCATCTCTTTGCGCAACCCTAAAACAACCCAAGCTGGCTTGGCTGCTTACGCTTGGTCACAGCGGTAAGTGGTTTGGTCATGTGACCCAAAAGAGAAAACTTTGAAACTTAAACGAGATTAATGCCTGGCTGTAAAGGAAGCAAAGTAGAGAGCCTAATAAAAATTTTATTAAAAGGAAGCAGAACTGCTTACTTGACTGTGCTGGCCCAAGTGTAAGCCTATGCAGAGCTCAAAATCATATACTTCGCGAGATTTTGTTAACTTTGTCACTGTCATAACAGAATCTCTTGTGCAGTGTATGGTAGGCGTATTTATTCTGTGTGTGTGTGTGTGTGTGTGTGTGTGTGTGTGTGTGTGTGTGTGTGTGTGTGTGTGTGTGTGTGTGTTATTAATATCAATACGCGAATTCGTTTCTTCTCCTCCATCACTTCTCCCTCTACGTAAACTCAGAAATTTGGGAAATGTTCTTTACTTCAGCCTTTTATTTGTTTCCAGGGCCCTGTTAAATGGTTTGGTTTGCTAGAGATGCGTGTCGCTTTTTAGCCCATTTACTCTCGTTTGCTGAATCGAAATCAATTATACTCCGACACATTTTAGGAGCGCGAAAACGATGCGTTAAAATTACCAATTTGTTACTCGCTTGCTTCGGCAACAGACGACAAATTTAAAAGCGTAAACAGCGGCGCGAGAAGAGTCTCCGATCCTCCTAGGCTGCCTCTCCTACTGGCAAATATTTACAGTGACATGGCCAAACATGCAGGGCTTTTGCGATAGCTAGCCTCTGTGGGAAGATGTCATGTCAGGAAGCTGCAAACGCCGGTAGAAAAAGAGAAACAGGGAGAGAAGAGTGAAGAAGAACAACACCAACAATAATAACAATAAGAAGAAGAGCAACAACAAGTCTGCGAGGAAGTAAAAATGTTTGTTGCGCAGCATCGCACTCTACTGAGGTATGATTGTCACGTAGTAACATTATTAGAGACGTTCTTAGTAAATAACAATATCAATGCTGGAAATGAGGTGGAGGGGGGGGGGAAGCGCATTAAGAGGCAGTTGGAATAAAACATTATTGCGTGGCAAGGGCAGAGGACAGGTCATTTAGGGTCATCTACGTTAGTTTACAGAAAGACTGAATTACAATTTAATTCCAAACGAATTAAAGTCAAATACGAAGACGGAGAGAGTCGAGATCTGAAGCAAATAAAGCACCTCTTACGGTGATGGAGAGACAAAGCGAGTGGACAGATGACTAGTAAGGAGAGGCTACTGCACCATACGGTTATCAAACTTCAGAAAATGTCACTGTCGCGTATAGCGACGAATCCAATCGCTCTCCAGTGCAAAACAGACCACACACGCACGTGAGGATAATACAAATAAACGTTTAATTTAAAAAAAAACGGATGTAACGGAAACAAGGAAGAGAACAAAGAAACTAATGGGCCGGGGGCAAAAGAGGACGCCTACCTGCCCAATACCACCCCCTCCTCTGTCTTTTCACAGCAGCCTCCCTTTGACTTTCTTCGCTCTTCCATAACCGCCCCTCTCTCCTCACGCGCCAATCACGTCAAAACCAACCAAATTACAATGATTGCGTCAGATGATCATGACGCAGCAAACCCCCTCCCACTTTAGAACTAAAGCTCGGACTGAGCCAGCATGCGACACGCGACAGTTATCTTTGGCTAGCGACATCCGAATAAAAAGAAAGAGATATGGATGCAAATCGTCCTTCAAGGCTGTGGCTGCCTTTGTTGTTGTTGTTGAATTTAAAAGGGAAAGTGCTTCCACCTCTCGGTGATTTCGCACTCCCTGTGCCTGCCTTCTCCGTCTCCCTTGCTTTTGTACTTCCCTAACACCCCTACCCCTCTACCCTCCAGCCTTCATTACTTCCTACTAGCAGCTTTCACGGCCCACAACGCAGTCCGTGGATACATGTTTTTTTTGTTTGTTTTTTTTTGCGTTAGTCCTCTGGATTATGCCCACCCCAACCCCTCAACACTATGTCCGTGATGATTTTAGAGCGATATGCATATATCCGTAAGATCAGTGCTATCCGTCACTTTCTCTCTACACGCGCTACCAACACTCTTGTCTGTGCGTTTGTTCTTTCTCGACTTGACTACTGCAACTCCTAGCTGGCAGGCTGCCCTGACTACCTCATTCAGAGACTCCAGAGAGTACAGAACTCTGCTGCGCGTCTGGTGCTTAGAGCAAGGAAACGGGACCATGTCACTCCTCTCCTTCGTTTTCTACACTGGCTACCCATCCGTTCTCGCATTCAGTACAAACTGTCTGTGCTGTGTTTTAATTTCTTTGCTGGCTCCTGTCCTGACTATTTCTCTGAACTTCTCATCCCTTACTCTCCGTCCAGACAACTACGCTCTTCGTCTGACGACCGTATCCTAACTGTTCCTGTCACCAGAACAACAACATATGGTCACAGGACTTTTGGCTACTGTGCTGCAAAACAATGGAACTCTCTTCCTTTCCATATCAGCCACCTTCCTACAACTGAATCTTTCAAATCTGCACTGAAAACGCACCTCTTCCTTGAGCATTTCTCCTAACACAGTCCGCACAATGCTCGTCCGTCTTAACCCCGCCCCCTTCCCTCTTGCTACTTTACCCATCTTTCTCGCAGAATCACTATATTTTTCTGTTCCTGTTACTTGATGCCTTTTGTTTCTGTTTCGTCAGTACTGTCGTTTTCTTTCGTCCCCTTTGTTCTGTGTCTCTTCCTCGTTTTAAGCGCTAAGAGCATGCTCTCTATGAGTGTGAATATGCGCTATAAAAATCTTCACTATTATTATTATTATCTTTCCGTCCGCGCCAAACCAGCAGATATTTACCCGATACATCAAAACTGGTTCGCTAGCAAATATCGCTTCATTTTAATTCTCTCTCTCTCTCAACTCTCCACACCCACGAACCAGCAAGTGAGGTCTCGGACGGACAAATTAATTAACAATTAAGCAAACCCACGAACAACAGCACGAGCAGGCACGCAGGCAAACAAAAAACAATCACAAGCTAATTATTTCTTGAGCTCTTTCACTAATATGGCGATGGAAACAATGGCGCTAGTTAAACTCGATCTGTTTAACACTTCACTGGGCACTTCAATGCCTCTGTTTAAACGCGCCACGTTGCATTTCACTGTATTTGTCACTGCGTTTCACTGTATTTAATGTTGCGAGTATTTCATTTTGGCTAGAAGCCCAGGGGGCATTTTTAGCCATAACATCACAGTTATTATAATCACAATTTCTCAGTAACAAGCTCCCAACAGGTGGTGACAATATGGCAAATATATGTAAATAGATACAAGGCACTATATATATATATATAAAGATTATTTAAACAATGATAATGCCGTCTGAATAAATTTGCTTAGGTTAATAAGTATACACTTGGATTTAACATTCATTAGCTGGTGAAATTTAAATTCATTTGTATAATGTACAAAATATACCGGTAGCAGCGCTTTCCGTGAAGCAATTAAGAAAGGGTGAGTATACACAAACATATAATGAAATTCATCGCCTACCTCATCTAGATTACACAGTGGACATGTTCTTAAATATCTAGTTATATCACTATATCTTAATTGCTGGATAGGAAATTTGTGACAGCTTAACCTAAATTTTATTAAGTTTGATCTAAGAGCTGGTGTTATGTCTATTAAATAGTACTAGAAACTAAAATAGTCTTTAAATATGCTATAAGTGGTTAAGTGGTGCAGGTCTTATTTGTATACAGTTCTTGTTTCCATTTTTGAATAAATTGATCCTTTAGACGTTGCATTACAATATTTTTTAAAATTACAGGGAGAAAATCTACAGCCAAATTTCCAGATAAAGGAAAGACCTAAGGCATTTAACAGGGAATGTACATAGCTAAACCAGGAAAATTTACATAATGGGCTATTAGTTAACAAATTGCATAAATGAAACAGTAGGACAGATAGTTTTGGGGTTCCAGAGTTATGTTCCATGTATAATCTATACCAAAAACACAGTAACCTACATTTTGCAAAAATTGACACAGGAAAGGTGCCCAGTTCCCCCAACACCATACATGTTAGTGTGTTAATTTTCACATTTAACAACATTTTCAGGAATCTCAGTTGCATCTTATCACAAATATCAAGAGATTCAAAAGCCCAAATTTCACTTCCATTAAGCAAAATGGATTTTATACAACTATCAAATAGGTTAATTTGAGTGTCTAAAGGCAGGTCAAGTTTTCTACCTTTCTTGATCAATGAAAACATAGCTTTGTTTGCCAAGACACATGGTAATTTTATAGCTTTATGAAATTTGTTATTATAGTTAAAAACTATTCCTAAGTACTTATACTCCCATACCACTTCAGTTTTTTTTCCATTGAAGGAAAGATGTGGAACTTTTCTACCTTCTCCAGATGAGAATATTATGGTTTGTGTTTTTTCAGTATTTAATTGAAGTCCATATTTCTTGCAGTAAACATTTAAAGCATCTTATGCATTTTGTATATTGCTGACAGTTTCAGCAAGGATAACGGTATCATCAGCATACAAAAGAAGAAATAAGTATAGATAGTGACTAATATTGCAACAATCATATTCGTTAACTAAGGTTTGAGGTAATACCAGTCCATCAACATACTGAGAAAGAATGTTTTTTAGGTCATTTAAAAAAAATGAGAAAAGTACAGGCGACAAGTTTTCTCCCTGCCGTACTCCAACATTACATGTGAAGAAAGAGGATAATCCATGCTGTGTTTTAACACAGGACTTTATGGTAAATATCTTTTTATTATGTTTAACACTTTCCCTCCAATGCCATGGCTACTCAATTTTTCCCACAGTATGTATCTTTGTACATTGTCAAAGGCCTTCCTGTAATCAATAAAGGTGCATAGCAATCTTTTCTTGTGTTTCAAATAAATATATCAACTAGGCAGTTGTATTCGGCCTGGTGTTACAGTTCTTTCTTCTTCTCGTGCGCACAGGGTCACAAAGGCAGCCCACCCTGAGAAGTCGATGTTACATTTCGCTGTATTCTGCGCTGCATTTCACGGCATTCGTCGTTGCATTTCGTTGTATTCTACGCTAAAACCACCCGTTGTGTCTAGGTGCTGGTGTGTTGTTGCATGTGAGTGTGAATAGTTTTGCTTTATGGCTGCACAGTCACGTCAAAGTCAGGCAAACTGCACTAAGCCGAAATCACATATTATTTCGTTCGAGTCTGACTTATATTATTATTATTACTACTTACGCTTACGTGTTGTTATTTTCTGCACTTGCATTAGATCAAGTCGTTGCACTCATGACTTCTTTAGGGTATCTCAGCGCAGAAAGCGTGGATGCGTCGATAGTTGCGGATATTGAAAATCTATTTGGAGTACATTTGTTTCCGATGACTCGCTGCAAAAAGCCGATGACTCGGTGCAAAAAGCTACTTCCCTGCTCAGCAGGAAGGCAGTGACCTCTGATCGTAGGTCCTGATGGGCGTAGGCTTTTATGATATTTGTATGCATCAAAACAGGAATTAATCTCAGGGCATAGACTGTACACTTCATGACTTGCGTGTAAAGCGTGTGTAGGTTTGGCCTGAGCATCAAGTCTAGCTTACCAGGCACGAAAGTTTACAGCAGTAGAAGCAGCTAATATAAGAAAACAGATAGTTGAACGTGAAAGGGAGGGAGAGAGAGAATATATTCACGTGGTTTCTATTGAAATAAAAATCATCATCATCCATTGGATATGTCGGAGTTGAAGACTATAGTGCAAACAACTACTACAGCGACAACACACACACACACACACACACACACACACACACACACACACACACACGCACGCACGCACGCACGCACGCGCACGCACGCACGCACGCACGCAAAAAAACCTTCTTATCTTTCACAAACAACCGTAAAATAAACAAAGGTTTCCAACAGATCGCCATTCTCTACGTGAAAAGTATCTGGCTCCTTCATAAATAAATGAGGTTAAAAAAAATAATAATAATCTTTATCTTAAAAGACAATAGCATTCAGATATCTCTCTTGAACTCTTATTGGCTACTTTGCCTTTATGCACAGCAACTCGGCTGCGTGTGAACGATTTGTAGCGTGCAATGTCGTCCTCACTGTCCAGGACACAAGATACGGCTGAACAAACAGGTTGTCTTGCTTTGAGATCGTCATCCGTTTTTCTCTGCGAAGAACTCGTCGATTCCACCTACACCGCAAAGCAGCAAAGGAGAAAATTCCAGACGAATTTTTCAATGGTCTCATTTTGTGTTTATTCACTCCCCTCGTTACCACCGACTCTTTGCAGTGGCAAGAGGTCTTGCATTAGATGACTTTTCTGTCCCTGCTTTTTTCCAGATATCATGTAAATGTTGACGAATACATGGTTTTGGTTGTCCTCAGATTGTTCCTCTTATCTGATGTTTGATCTGGTCCTTCATCTATCGATGCTTCAGTTTCTGTCTCTATGAATCTGCAGATGCCCCGGTTTCTCCTCTTTGCCGCTGTTGCAGTTTGACTTAAAAAGTGGTTAAATAGCATGTACAGGTGTCTGTGCACGCAGTCACGAATAGTAGATGATGTTTGTTTTCTTTTTCCCCAAATGCCCTGTCTTGTCGCCTGTAAAGGGCAACAACTTACCAACAAGATCTATTGTCGTGGTGAGGCAACCACCATGCACCTGCTCACAACGCCCTGACCATCCGGCAGTTCCTGGCCGAGAACATTGCCGTACTTGAACAACGTAACTATTGACCGGATCTTGCCCCATGTCACATTTTTCTTTTCTCCATGCTCAAGGGGATCATCAAGGGGACTCGTTTTGAAGGCGTAGAGGCAATCAAGAGGGCAGTAACGACGGAGCCGAGGGACATCCCAGCAGTGCATAATAGCATGCCAGAGAAGGATGGAAAGACTCGAGTGGGATTACGTTGAAGGGGAAACCATGTAGTCTGTTGTTTGGAATTGAAAGAAATTGTTTGTAACACAACTCCCATTGTTTTTCAGACACACCTCCTATGAGGGTTTTTCTGGTGTGTCGGGTATAAATGAGTGATATTATTGATTGTCCTTGTGCTGTGCGGTTCTAACCTCAGTGGCGTAGGAACGGGGGCAAAAAAAAAAAAGATGCTGGGAAGGCAAGAACGTGAACGTTATTCATTGTCAGCATGGAGCTTGCCCCCCCCCCCAAAGCCGAGCATCTTCCTACGCCACTGAACCTATGCTTCCTCACCTGCCTTTTTAGAATTAGGTGCGTGAAAAATATCCCCAGAAAACCATATGGTACTTCCGGTTCAGACATTGCAAGCATGGCTGAGTCACAAACGTCGTAACCTCTTCTGCGTCCTGTCGCTTCTGTTTCAAACTATCATTATATCTTTAATTGTAAAAAAAAAACCCTCATCAGCAGTCAGTTGTAACTATTGTTGCCCATTAAATTTTGATCTGATCGACTTACCAGTCTGTTGAATGAATTCGGTTTGGACCATTTAATTATTTTTTAACTTCATTTGAAGATTCGAAATAAAGTTCCAATCTGTAGGGCTGTATTCCAAATTCAGCTGTTTCATTTTAGGGCAAAAATATCGCTTCTTGAACACGACAACCTGAGCGATGTTTCTTCATTTGACTTGAAGACATGCACACTCGATGTTACAAATACTTCGATTGCACAAGAGAACCTCAAGTACAGGAGAGTATTTTTTCCCCGCCTTCCTAGTTGCAGATGAGAATGTCGATGTTTGAGGGCTTATATCTTGAAAATTAAGGATAATTATGCACTCATATTTTGGGAATTATGATTTTAAAACGAACTTAACCCGATCATAAAGAAATAATGTTGCGCTCTCCTGGACCTTTAACACACAGAGGCATCAAGACAGGGTGAACAGTGAAGAACGCACTTCTTTGTTGGCTTGTTGCTGGGGACAGCTCCATTATGCAGATTCTGTCGACACGCCTCCTTCATTTTCTACTCAGATTTGTCCTAGGACAAAGCTTCTTGCTACATTTGGATTAATGACCATTGAGAATAATTCAAAACCTGACTGTCGTGGCATGTAAAGTTGCCTTGCCATAGCTTGTTTTGTCAATCGAGAAACTGATCTCAAAGTCCGGAAACAAAGCTTAAAAAGTGAAATGTGTGTGTGTGTGTGTGTGTGTGTGTGTGTGTGTGTGTGTGTGTGTGTGTGTGTGTGTGTGTGTGTGTGTGAGAGAGAGAGATTTGGGGCATCTCTGGTTTGCATGCATGTGTAAAGAACTATTGATTTTGGCAAACGTGCGCGTGCAATCGCCAAACACTGGAAATAGTTATTGATTTTCACATCTTATGTTTCATAAATAATTCCCCTTTCAGACCGTGGAAATTTTTTCTACATAGCCATGTCACACAGCAAGCAATGCAGGCAGAAACGAGACTCACAAAACGATCGCGTCCACACCCACTCGATCATGCGGCAGCAATTTATATTTATAGATCTAAAAGTGTTCAAAATTTTCTTTTCGAATCACTTGGTTCCGTTACTACTTGTCTTATCTGCAGGTACGTCAGAAAAAAACCCTGTGGAAGTGTGAGGTGCACGTGTTGCAAATTGCTAATCCAAAACACTCTTTGACAACCTGACAAAAAAGTAGACCAAAGAGTTACACAGAACAATGCATGACCTCGTGACCCTCTGTCTTTGAGGGAACATTGTGGTACTTTTGGGACAATATAAAAAAGGACATAGGACAATTAAAGTGATCACCGACATATTATCAATACTCTTCCGTTGTTCATATTTTGTTTGTTCTTCTGTCCCGCGTAGTCGTATGTTGCCCGTGTCTCGTTTTTTTTTCTTAAGCGCTAAGAGCATATCCCCTAGGAGTGTGGGTATGCGCTATAAAAATTGTGCATTTATTATTATTATCATACGAATGTAAGCGGCTTTGGGAAGACAGTGCTAGAGAAGGGGGAAAGCACACACACACACACACACACACACACACACACACACACACACACACACACACACACACACACACACACACACAAACAGAGCTGTTCGCCAGATGATCTGGAAAAGGAGGATGATTGTACGATCTGGGGATCGAAATACAGACAAGAGGAAATGTGCTTAGGGCAAAGAGAGTTATCTGAATAACTTGTCCTTTTGCTTCCCCCCTTTTTTTTAACTTTTAGTTATTCGAGACCTCAGTTCAAATAAGAGAATTATATACAACTTGCTGGATATCTTGACGGGCAGTTACGTCAACCGATTGCTGTAACCAGTCTTGAATAAGGATGACTTTCTTTTTTTTTTTATACAAAATTAGCTAAAATAAAGCACAGATAATAATAACAATCTCATGAAAAGTGGTTTTCTGCGTAAGAGCTATAGGTCTTTTGAGACATTAGTTTATGTAAAGTGGGCCTCCTGTACAATGGCCGTTCAACTATGAAGGATTCACCAGGAGAAATTGTGTTTAATAGCTATTTCTTTAGCGTCATGTATTGAGTGCAATCAAGCTAGTCCAGGAAGGCATCCTGTCAAATTTGACCTGTCAATTCGATCGTGCCGTCTGTCCGCCAGCATGGCAATCGGTGCATTGTGAGAAATTTGCTGAGGAGACAGGGGAAGGGATGGGAAGGAAAACCAGCAGCAGCATGGGAAGTTAGTCAAAAGACAGCGTGAAACCAGCCGGACAGGTTTTTCTTCCTAGCGCAAGGCAAATTTAGCAGAGCGCCTTGACATAAGGACACCTTGGTGGCAGGTCATGTGGCATTGATTCATGCGTAGAGAACTACACATGCGGAGACTGCACCAGCAATCTCAGCTGCCTTGCATCACTCAACCGGGAGTGGGTATCAGGTGCTAGATGTAGCTAATTGTCCAACGCGTTTTCTCAAGGTCATTCTTACCCAAGCAAAGTCCCAAAGTGAGCCTAAAGTGGCAAAGTATTGGCAAACAAGTTTACCCGTAACTTGTTGACCAAACTTCTTTTTCTTTCTCTTCCTTTACTTCATTTCTTAAACTCCGAGTGAAGGAGAGGATCGCTTAATGGTATACATGGCCATGGGCATTGTAGCGTGGGTCAGATGATCAAGAACAGGATTCTGCCAGCGGGACCGGGGTAATTTCTGTAGTATAACTGAAGAGAATTACGGCAATTAAAGGTCATTTCCCAAACGCCAGGAATGCTTCTTACACATCATATTCTTCAGCACCCTTGAATCTCCACAAATTTGCCGAGTTTATAAAATGGATGAATGGATATTTTAGGTATCTTTAAACATGTCATAGACGAAGCTGTCGTCATATATAAGGGCTTGTGTTTCGTGAACTGTACTGCTATTTCCTTAACAATACTGTGTAGTCCGTGGCATGTTAAAATTTAGCTGTAGGTTACCCAGCATCACTCGGGTGACTGTTAGTACATTCGTGCAGAACAGGTCAAACGAAGAGGTAGGTGAGAGACGTCGCCGCCTGCTTCTCGTTATGGAGGGAGATAACGCTGCCTCGAGACTGATCGCTCGCTCCCTCTACCTCCCTCTGTTTCAGCGTTATCGTCTCATGTTACGATGATGTTTCAATCTTGCCCTGCATAATAAATGTATATAGCAGTTTATTCTGCATAACAGATTTTTTCTTTTCCATTTTGATCCATCGGTAACATCTTAGAAAAATAAACATGAAAAATGCACAAGTGACATCCTCCGGGGCAATATACACCAGCCAAGCATCTCACTCACTCTCACTCACTCACACGCATGCGCGCACACAAACGCACACACATTTCGGGTGGGATATATACTTCATTTCAGATAGAGAGAAAAAAAGAGAAAGAGTTAAATATACGGCCATACTGATGCACCGATTTCCCTATGCACTCTACAGTGGCGTAGGAAGATGCTCAGCTTTGGGGGGGGGGGGGCAGCTCGATCATGCTGACAATGAATGACGTTCACATTCTTGCCTTCCCAGCATCTTTTTTTTTGGGGGGGGGAGGCGGCGGCTGCCCCCTTGCCCCCCCCGGTTCCTACGCCACTGCTCTACCCATTCGTACTATATATGCAAGGTCGATCGATTCCGTGAGCTCTGATCGAGACAATATGTGCGGTCTGAAACTGAAGATCCAAGGATCAGTCAAAAATCAAAACGTATTAAGCGTCCGTTTCTTTTAAACATTCGATTTAGGTGTTTTGCAGAAACGTACTGCCAGCGAGGATCGCAGGTTCTAGGTTTATATCTCGATTTTCCCAAGGTACTTGCATCTCAACTTGTCAAGCTGACCAGTGCGAGAGGAGTACCCGTTCTTACTTCTTAGGGTACCCGGTTTTTCGTCTTCTTCACCCGTTCCCATCCCACTGCGTAAAAAACATAATATAATGATAATCTTAATATCGAAAGAACGTGTAATCTAATGTTCTTATAATCTCTTCCTTGGAATACACTGGTCGTCGGGGAAGGGGCGGGGTGTAGGTAGGCTGGTACACAGCAGATGGAGCAGCCAATGCTAGTTTAACATCTAGTCACAAAGTCAGCTACTAAATGCCCGCTTCGAGGACATTACATAGCACAACAATATTTTAATCAATTGATTCCTTGATGAACGCCTTTTATCTCTCTGTACCCCTCCTTCGACTCCAGCACGACACGTCACTTTTTCCCTGAAAACAAATACTTAGCAGTAGCTTCCCTTGAATCGTTTCATCCAATCACGGAGCCCGTATCATTCTGCTGTCATTGTACCGGAAGTTCCGACGTGTTTATTAAGGTGTAGGTTGACACCGTGGAGCTGCAGAAATTCTATTATCTGCTAGTATATTACCAGCACAGCATATACTTTATGCTTAAAGGGAGTAAAGACTATTAAGATGCTGACAAAGTTTGAGACGAAGTCGGCCCGTGTCAAAGGTAAATGCTTTATCTGTTCTTTCTCACCGCTAAACTGTAGTTGCAGTACAGAGTCCGCTTCGGCATTTGTACACAAAACTCTTGAGTAATTAACGGTATTGATGGTATTTTAAAACTTATTGTTAGATTTAATACATGACAGTATAATTTAATTTGACACTTTGGGCTCATTTCTGTGTACCTGACTGAGAAAGATGCTAAAGAGTTCTGACTTCTTTAGAAGTGCCTGGTCAGTACAACGTTTGGAGGAAACAAGCCAATAAAATATGTAAAGAGGCTCTTCAGAAATTGCTAAACCAATGTTTCTTTTGTGATGTAAATAAGATAGAAGTTATTGCAGTTCTCCATCAATGCTGAAAGTGGAAACGCTAGGGACAAGAACTGCATATACCTTTGATGTTATCAGAGATGTATTTTAGTAGGCCTATTACTTTAACATTAAATAAAGTTGTATGGTGCGTATTTGTTCTCCATTTAGGTCTTTCTTTTCACCCAAAGAGACCATGGATCCTTGCATCACTTCATAATGGGGTGATTCAATTGTGGGACTATCGTATGTGCACACTCATTGATAAATTTGATGAACATGATGGTATGTATCATCATTTCGTCCACTGAAAAATAAAGTCTTAAGCTTGCAGTGAAATTAGGAGTGTTACACAAGTAGTTAAAGTGTTAGATTTTGAGTATTAATGTCTGCATGTAATCAATTTGTTTTAGTAAAAAGACACATGAGCACACAGTGAATCAGGTACAATAAAATAAGTTTTCAAATTTCTTATGCATGGGAAAGGTGAGATTCTAGATGATTACCAAGCAGTTCATGCCAAGTGATAATGCTTTGTATCAAAGATTGAGACTTATTAGAACTGAAATCTAGTTAAAGTACATCTATATAAGATGATAGTGATGCTAAAATGGATAAGATTTTAAAATAACCATATTTCACACCCTAGGACCTGTTCGTGGCATCTGCTTCCATCAACAGCAACCACTGTTTGTTTCTGGTGGGGATGATTACAAAATCAAGGTATGTTGATTCTCATGCACTCTTTCTTTTATTTTTCTTTGACTGCTAGGGAGAAATACCTTTTGCACTGTTAAGGCACTCTGTAGTGTTCTTTACATAAGTGAAGGAAAATGATTTCCTTCATGGCAGGACACTTTGAATACATAAACTGCATTTGTATTACTAACTTTATTGGTAGCTAACTCTATCTGTTATTTTAATAAGATAAATCATCACCAGTATCCACAACTTTTAATAACTGTTTCCTAATACTGTGAAAACTATGTTAACATTAAATGGAGTATATTGTGTTTTTTTTTTTAGTTGTTGATTGATGTTGACTCTTTGTTGCACCTTAGGTGTGGAACTACAAGCAGAGGCGTTGTCTCTTTACTCTCTTGGGGCATCTTGACTACATTCGAACAACAGTATTTCATCATGTGAGTGCATGATTTTCATGCTGTCATGTCTTTTAGATTCAGTTTTTTTTAAGAGTTTATTTAGATTTTTGAAGATTACATCCTGTTGCCAAAAGTCTTATAAAGCACTTGTGAGACTGACTTAGTTTTATATTCCATGCTCAGTTTAAATGGTCAGCTGTTTATGTTGGAGTTGGCAACTAAAGGTAACTCATAGCGTGCTTGTACAGCCTTGTAGATAGGTGAAATATGATGCATGCTAGAAACAGACTCTAATTCATTGCTTGTAAAATTTATAGGAATACCCCTGGATACTAAGTGCTTCTGATGACCAAACTATAAGGATCTGGAACTGGCAGTCTCGCAACTGCATCAGGTAACATTGGTTTTACTAAATGGTTAGAACAATACAAATTTTGTACATTGGGTAACAACACTACCCCCCCATGGGTGATATAAATATAGCATCATGTTAAGTGATATGATTCCTTGTTTATCATTTAATGGTATCGGATGTCACCATGACCGAGTCTTGATTTTCTTTGAGTTTTATTAAACCTAACACTGATGCTGAAAGATGATATATAAAAAGTATGGTTTAATTTTATGGAAATGATATGTAGTTTTTAAAATGTTCTATAAGGTAGATGTATAGGTAAATAGGTTGTTGATTGCATATCAATGTGCACCCCTAGTTTTTGTGACAGTATGCTGATGCAACACAGCAATATGTGCAGCAATATGTAATATGTGCTCTCCTTGTTTTTGCTGTAGTGTGCTCACAGGACATAGCCATTATGTAATGTGTGCCCAGTTTCATCTATCAGAAGATTTAGTGGTTTCTGCTTCACTGGATCAAACAGTCAGGGTATGGGACATCTCTGGTAAGTGGCTATCTTGAAGCATTCTCATCAGCATATGAGATATCCCTAGGTAATCATAAACATCATCCGGGGGAGGGGGGGCTTGCTTCGGACTATGGTTGATGAAGTTACTTGATTTCAGTGGTTCATTCCTCAAAGAGTGAGAAGTACTGTCTGGTACCAAATACATTATAAATATTTGGTGTCTTAGTTTAACTGCTTTAGAATTAGCGTGTTAATAACAACAGTGGCAATTTTGATTCACCTGTTAGTGACAGGTAACATCGCATCTGCAGAACTCAGTTTACACTGTAGTAAATAGTTTGCATTGTAGACTATTTTGGAAAGAACATTTTGTTATGTCCAGGTCTGCGGAAAAAAAATGTGGCACCAGGACCAGGTGGCTTGGAAGACCGATTGCGAAGTCCAGGGCAGGCTGACTTGTTTGGCACAAGTGATGCCATTGTCAAGCACGTGCTTGAGGGCCATGATAGGGGGGTTAATTGGGCCACTTTCCATCCTTCTCTCCCATTGATTGTGTCAGGTGCAGATGATCGGCAAGTCAAGCTGTGGAGAATGAACGGTGAGTAAAGATGAATGCTTTCAAATTTTGTTTTTATTCTTTAGTCTGAGAAGCTTCCACTCCTGCGTTTTGCACCACGAGGTAACACAAACATTTTGTGTTCACCCCTTGGTGTAGGAATGGATGTCACAGACATTGAGAGTGGCGCAGTAGATGCATCTCATTTTTTCTATGTTTATGATTTTGATTTTATTACATAAGTAGGGAAATCTTTTTCTAGACCTCCTTAACTTTTAAAAAAATAATTGATTAGCTTAAAAGGCCATGAGGTAGTCTTGCTTCTTCCACTCATGCATTTTGCACCACAAGGTAACATAAGATTTCTTGTTCACCACTTGGTGTGGGAGTGGATGTCACAGACCTCCCCCGCCTGAGCTTTAGGAATTTCATCATACCTGACCCTACCGCCACACTACCCAACAGAAAAGGGTCCCATTGCCTTGTGAGCATCTTGGTCATAGACAAGAGCTGATTACAAAAAGGCCTACCAACTACTAAAGACAGGTCAGCACAAGACCTCAGTCATCAAAGATAGCAATGGCAACTTTCTCATTGAGAGCACTGCTGTACTGAACTGATGGATTGAATATTGCAAAGACCAATACAACTTTCAGCTAATAATAACCAGACTAAAATTAGCAAACTTGCAGACCTACCAGTTCTACAGGAAGAGGTGAAAAAAAGTGGAAGTCACATGATGTTGATGTCCCAGCTGAGCTGCTCAAGCAGGGTAGTGATGATACAACAAAGGCCTTCGCTATTCTGTTCCAGAATGTCTGGAAACACAAAGAATACCTCAAAAAATGAATGCAGTCACTAGTCTTACTCCTAGCCATATAAAAAAGCGAAAACAGCAAACAGCTCCAGAACTACACAGAACAATAAACCTGATCAGCCACTCAAGCAAAGTCATTGTCATGTGATAACCTTAATGGGGAAGTAACAGTCACCCCAGTTAGGGTCTAGGGTGGCTTGTTGACAAACCTGAGACCCCTTATGCAAGAAAGGGGGTTATGTACCAGCGTAGAGGTGTTGTATGCAGTAGAAGTGTTGCATGGGATAGACAGCCTTGAGTGGTAACAGCATGCCAAGCGTGGCCAGCCAGCTGGCAGAGGCGTCAATGACGTCCAGGAAGATAGCGACACTTCAGGGGCTCACACACCTGTCCACCACGCCACTTGTCAGTAAGAGGTAGTCTCTTTCTCATCGGCGCTGGGTACTTAATGATTGGATAGTGAACGAGTGACCAATGGCGTCCCTCGTTGCATGTGTGTGCGAATGTACAAAGTGAAATAGGAAACCGAGAACCTTGCAGGAATGGAGCAACCGGTTAGTAGTTGAAGCGACTTCAGCTTCTAATGCCAACTTCGGTTTTACCTTTCAGCATCTGAATGATCCAAACTCTCGCTCATTCTCTCTCTCCCTGTTTGGTGTTGACTGCGGGCAATGTTGTGATTGGTGAAATGAACAAACGAATGGGTTTCGGAAGCTGAAATTTACAGGTTAGTTTTATATCGCCTATATCTACCGAAATCTGCAAAAAATGCAAACTATTCAGGTTGGTATTTAAGTATTTTGGAGCCACCCTCTCCAAAAATGCCAGCTCTTTGACAGATCTCCACAGGATCATAATAGTAACAGCGGCAATGCCTGGGCTGGGCATGGTCTGGTGCATGCATAGTGAATTTGTATAGGTTCATGGTGCATTTCATAAAAAGACAACAGACAGACATGGATGCATGCAATATATCATGCAATGTTGTCTAGAGAATTCCAGATAACATGAATGATATCTAGCAAGAAGCTGCTGCAGTGTAAACAAAACATTTGAAAAACTGTGATCTAGGCTTCAAATGTTCCTGTCCACACCATAAGTCCAGTCATAGAACGATTGTTTTTTTTTGGGGTGGGGGGGAGGGCGGTTGGCTGCTCATTGAGCTGCCTGCAGAATACCTATTTGAAAAACCAAAATGAGTTCCCAAGCCCTCAGAAGAGAAGCAGTACAAATCCACTGATATATAATTGCCTAGGCGTTAACTGTTCATCAGCTTTCACAGATGATCTTTACACAGATTAGGATGTGTAGGAGGTACAAATCTAAACTTTGTAGTTCAGATCCACAAAGTCAGTATTAATCTAGGATAAAAGCAGATCAATATATAACTGGAAATAATTTTTGTCCATAGAGCATATCTTTATAGAGAACCTTATGATCTACATGATCACCTAACAAATGCAAAGTTTGTAGTTGTAGTTCAAGCATAGATATGGGAACAAGAATGAGTTGAGTAAAATACACTCATAATTAAAATAACTGCATACTAACAAAATACTCCAATGAGAGATTAATGAGTTTCTGTATGTTCAGAACTCTGATGCTGAAAAAGTAATGGCTGACACTGGCAACACTAAAAAAATTGTTGAAGAATAAAAGTCTGCATGATTTCTGTGGTTGCTCACAAAAACACAACAGAAACTAAAGAGCAGTCAATAATGAACACACAGGCACAAACTGCTTATCAGCTGAAGTTAACAACCAAGTACAGGAAGAAACAGTTGTGGAGCATGAAAGCTGCCATGCCAGTTAGGCACGGCCTCATTTTCTCTCATAGGTTTACTATGAAGTACAATCTGTACAAGTCTTTCGTAATATCAGTCCTGCTTTTGAAATGGGAAAAATGGACTCTGCTTGCTGATACAGAGAAAAGAGAGAACAAGTGCCTGGGAAGGTTTCTTAGGATCTTGTACAAAGAACATAAAACCAGGGACTTCTTACAAAGCACAATGGCTGCACTCATAGGAATCCAGGAACCTCTACTTACAACAATCAAGAAGTGTACGGTTATCTGGTTTATCCCATGTGACCCAGCATGATACTCTGTCGAAGACCCTTCTTTAAAGTGCCTTGGAGGGAGGTTGCTGTCATGGTGGTTAAAGAAAGAACAGGCTTACGAATGTGAAGGAGTGAATTGGTTGTCCTTTACAGGGCCTGTTCAGCATTTCCCAACACAAGTCTGAGTGGAAGGCCTTGCCAGATGCTGTGTGCTTCTCCCCACCCCCCAGTCCATTGACCGGTACCAGACATGGGATGAAAGATGAATGTGGGCTTTAGTTACATGCAGGCCAGCTTTGGTCATGGTGTTTACATGGGGTCAGTCTAGCTTTGTATCTTTGAAATTGGATTTATGGCACTGCAAGCACACTGAACATAATGTACTACATTATGTAGCTGTTAAAGAAGCAGCTGCTTATACAGCTTTAACACAGAGTAGATGCTCTTAAACCCCAGTTTTGATGGCTCTGCCTTTTTTTTTTAAAAAGCAGATTCATGCACTTTTTAAGGTGGATCTTGCAGTTGAGAGTGGCAGTTTGCTTAACATCATGGTGATTTACCAGCAAGTCGAGATTGATTTTGATTCTTTATGGAAGGAAAACATTTATGTGTGCATGCAGAGTCCAAGGCCTGGGAAGTGGACACATGTCGAGGTCACTACAACAATGTATCCTGCTGCATTTTCCACCCCCGTCAGGAACTCATCCTGAGTAACTCAGAGGACAAGAGCATTCGTGTGTGGGATATGAGCAAAAGGTTGGTATATAGAGGGGTTTTTCTCCCATCTTTTTTACAATCCTCACTAATTTGAGAAACATGAACACATGTGAATGAAATTAGTGATATTTGTTTCAGAAATTATTTTTGAAAATAGAGAAATGGGAGTATATCTGGGATGTTATAAAAAATGTTTAAATACTAATTCATAGAAAAACTCCACACAGATAGTGAATTGAAGATCTCAAGTGGCTGGGATTCTGCATTGTATTATGGGGTCTTCTGCATTCAGTTGATTGTGTTAATGCCTAAAGTTAGGATGTTTTCATGAACTGGGTAACTTTTGTCAGTACACCTGATGTTTGGTTATGAGGTATGTGGTTTCAGCTGTAGAGCCTTTGCTGGTTGACATTTAACTTGAATGATTTGTTTTAGTGCTTCGTGTAAAGTTATGATAAGGTACTTTTTTAATATAATTTTAGGACTGGTGTTCAGACCTTCAGGCGAGAACATGACAGATTCTGGGTGATTGCTGCACATCCGGTGCTCAACCTCTTTGCTGCAGGTATGGTGGCACATGAGATTTTGTGTCTCTGCCTCATTTTATAAACTGGAGAATTTTGGGGGGTAATTCATGGCTTTGTCTCTCTCTCTCTCTCACACACACACATATTTGCAGATACATAGTACATGTACTAAGCATTCCTTGCAGTACAAACAGTTGCTAAGCTACAGGAAGTAAGAAAACTGTCAGATATATGAAGTAACATAGAGCACAACATGATTTAGTATAATACAATAGCATAATTTGATATAATACATCAGTCTGCCCATGGAATAAGAACTGTAACTCTTGCATTTGATACCACTTTCCATGCTATATCAGAGCAGGATAATATAAAGAATTTTTGTGGAATTTCAGGCCATGACAATGGCATGGTCATCTTCAAGCTAGAGAAGGAACGACCAGCTATGGCAGTGCATCAGAATCTTCTGTTTTATGTCAAGGACCGCTATCTTCGTCGGTTGGATTTCAACACCTCTAAAGATGTTCCCATGATGCAGCTTAGAGGGTATGGGTAAGGATTATTTGGGGTATAGCTAGGGACATTTAGGTGGAGATGTGAATAGGGCTTTTTGTTACTGACTTTGTTGAGGAAGCAAAATGAATGTCTGTTTTGGCATGCATGAGATGAGAAAGAATCTGAAAAGAAGAAAAGCTGACATATTGCAGCTACATTAGAAAGTCAAATGTGTTTTCTGACCCATCTTTACATTTATGCAGAGGATCGAAGACACCAGTGACAAGTATGTCATACAACCCTGCCGAAAATGCAGTTCTGCTTTGTACGGTATGTCCCCGTCAAAAGATAGTTCTGATTTGGCTAATATTTGTGTTGATATCAGAAAATTTTAATTTAATACTTTTATGTCCTAACATAGTAGTGAATTCTGACTTGACTTGTGACTGGGTCAGTTGTTTTAATTTATAGTGGATTGTTTAAGATGTGCAAGTGTAATTTACATCCTGTCTCAGTACAATATCATTCATATCTATGTACACATAGGCTGCACATTTTTACACACACACAGATGCATAAAGCTTTCTCTGCTCTCCATCTTCAAACTATTTCTGCTAAAATGACTTTTGTTTTCTGCAGACTGCTTCCAACGTGGAGAATAGCACCTATGACCTCTACATTGTGCCCAAAGAATCAGATGCTCAGAATCCTGATGGTACTTAACTTTTTAATTTTACTCAAACATGTACAGTCAGGGTTAAAAAAAAATATTTTGTACCTGAGCAACAAACCCTGCAGTGAATCAAAAACTTCTGTAGCAAGTCTGCACTTTGCCGTGATTTTGTGTTTATCGGGTTACACATCATTTTGCCTCTATTAGGACAATGGCTTATGATCAAATAAATTAGTCTTTCTGACCAATTTTTAAAAAATGTATATTTTTTAATGGTATCTTACATTTTAATTGTGTAATGGCTACCTTGAATGATTTGCAGTGGTGATTGTAGAACTCTTAAGGATTTTGCTCGTATTTCAGCTCCAGAAGGAAAACGATCTGCTGGTCTGACAGCTGTTTGGGTGGCCAGGAACAGGTTTGCTGTTTTGGACCGAACTCATACTGTAAGTATTTTTTACAGCTGAAATCTGGTTTTGTGCATGCCTGCATGTGTGTGTGTATGTATGTGGGCATGTTCGTGTGCATAAATGTGGGTCTATGTATCTGTGGGGAGTGTGTGAATAGATATATATATATATATGAGCAAACATAATAGATTTGTATCATGTCAGTTTGTTCCTTGCAATATCAACAGTTTGCATAAATTAAAAAAAAATGGTTTTTAACAGAGGAGCACAAACAGTGCAAAATGGGATGAAGTAATGGATGTTATTGAACTTAATAAACTTAACTACAGAAACGTCACATCCTGTAAGAAAATTCCAAAGTGTAAATTCTTTAAACTGCATGATTTCCCTTTGGGTAGTCTGTTTATTGAAAATATAGCTTTTTAAAAGTTGCAGATAGTTTTCTGGTGTCTACTGAACTGGAAAGGAGTTTACAGTCAATATATGTGTGGGTAGGCGATTAGACACAGGCCTTATTTTGCATTCTGAATTTGTCTCTTTCGTTATTGCCGTAGTGTTATGCTGACAGGTTTTATCTGTGGATCCTCATGAAAGGGTGACTCCTACCCTACAGGCAGAAGATTGTTCTTTTTTTTCTTCTTCATACTGTATGAGATGACATGAGTATATGGAGATATCCTGACTAGCTACAATTGCAGCTGTCCGTTCGCAATTCGTCAGCAATGACCAATGAACGGGGAGAACACAAACTCGACCAGCTCACCCCTCCTCCCCCATTCCGCCCTTTCTAGCCTTTGAGCCCACCTCTCCAGTGTTTTGCCAGACTGAACAGAGACCCACAGAGGGGAGGTGGGAGGTAGCTAGTCGGGATAACTCCACATAGTCATGTCCTGTGGTAAGTACTCAAAGAAAGGAATTTTACCGTGAAAAATGGTATTTTAAGTAAAATTTCTGCATGCATTCATGTCTTTCAGAATTTTTGTTCTTGTTAATGTTTGTAAAGATCATCATCAAAAATCTGAAGAATGAAATCACCAAGAAAGTACAGACTTCAAATTGCGAGGGAATATTTTATGCTGGCACTGGTTGTCTTCTCCTGAAGGATGCTGATGCTGTCACTCTCTTTGATGTCCAGCAGAAGAGGTAACGTCATTGATTGGTTAGGTGTGAGTGCAGTCTTGCTATTATGTGCTCATTTGCTAAATCGAGTGCCCTTTTTTTCCCTTTTTTTTAACATTTTCCTTTCTTTGGCGTTGTTAATAATCATGTTCCTTAACATAAAATTCTTACATATGTCTACATATCCCCGGTGATGACCCTGTGCCTAACTGGAAGATAAACACTGCATTGCTACCAGCTGCCATATCGCTTCTTCTCTCTTTGTTGTCCTGGGTTCATATCTCATCTTGGACAAGATGTTCTTTCTCTGCATGTACCCTCTGCTTATTGGGTTAGCTGCTGGGACATGATATAGCTTGTTACTTGCTCTACATAAAGTACTATCTCTTCCTCACATAAGGTACCCTCTTGCTCCACAGTCGAAATTTGTTTAGGACTGGACAAATGATTTGGATCTGCATAGTGCTGAACTAGAAGCATGCATTCATGTATGCATGATCACATTATTCTTTATGCATAATTGTGAAGTATGACATATAAAGTGTTTTATATCAGTATTTTTATATGCGCAAGGAAGGCAGGCCAGGATTTTATGTTGTTTTTTGAAATTTTCCCATTTTTGTAGGACTTTAGCTTTGGTCAAAATGTCAAAGGTGAAAGGTGCCATCTGGTCAGCAGATATGTCTCATGTCGCTCTGTACAGCAAACATGGTGAGAAATTGTCTGCCACATCTAATAGTATGATATGCTTATAAAAGCTGAGTAGAATAATCCAGTTTTCTTTCCCATCCTACTTGATTTCATATCACAATTTAGATTCCACATAAATCATGCAGTAGTGGATTGAAGAGAGTTGCTGGTGCTGTTAATATGAAGAGATAAGTGTATGTCATGAACATCTTATAGTTTTTACTCATTCTGCTGAGCTAGAAGTATGTGTGGGTTGATCACAATTTAACACAAGTGGTTCATTAGTCCTGTCAAGAGAAAGAGAACAACCTTTAGGTATAAACAGCTTACTGCAGTGTTTTAGACGTAGGCAAACCAACATTGATGTTGGTGTAAGGTGGTGTATATGAGACTTCAATGTAGTTTTTTTTTTAATGTTAGCCTGGTTTTTGCTTCATCATTTGTGATCCTTAAAACATCTTCCACAGTCATCACCATATGCAACCGCAAGATGGAGAGTTTGTGCACCATCCATGAGAACATCCGTGTCAAGTCCGGTGCCTGGGATGAAAGCAACATCTTCATTTATACGACCAGCAACCACATCAAATATGCTCTCACCAATGGGTAGGTGTGGCTTTCTTACTCAGATTTCTGGAGCTAGGTACCATGATGGTGAGGTTTCCTGCTGTTTCATATTCTTGTCATGATGTAGTAACAATTTTGTACAGACTTTGTTGAGCATAATCTAAATGGTGTTTGGTGTTTGTATTACAGTGACCATGGCGTTATGGTGTTTGTGTTACAGTGACCATGACATATGTACCCTGGATCTGCCTATTTTTGTACAGACTTTGTTGAGCATAGGGATGTTTGTGTTACAGTGACCATGGCATTATACGTACTCTGGATCTGCCCATTTACATCACTCGCATCAAGGGCACAAGTGTGTACTGTCTGGACAGAGAATGCCGCCCTCGAGTCCTCAGCATTGACCCCACAGAGTACCGCTTCAAACTGGCTCTTATAAACCGCAAATATGAAGAGGTGCGATAGAAGTATATTGTAGAAGAAACAGCCATTTTGTGTGTGTGTTCGTGTGTGCATGCATGCAGTGTGTGTGTGTGCACACCTGAAAGAGTTCATGAGTATTCAAGATGGAAGAAACAATTAAAATTTAGTAGATTCGCTTCACTTTCCTCAGCATTTACATTTGTTTCTGGTATTGGGAATGTGTATAGAAAATTATTACTGCAGTACCACTGACTGAATACACCATGTCTTCAGCGTACATTGCCCAAACAGAATCAATTGTCATGATAGGTGCTTCACATGGTGCGCAATGCCAAGTTGGTGGGGCAGTCCATCATTGCCTATCTTCAGAAGAAGGGCTATCCTGAGGTGGCCCTCCACTTTGTCAAGGATGAGAAGACTCGATTTGGCCTGGCTCTTGAGTGTGGTAACATAGAGGTGAGATTCCTCAGTTATGGTTTGTTAGTGTCCTACAAAATCTAATTAGGGTAATGGCAGGTAGATTGGACAGATGCACTAACTACCACTTCTATGTGCTGTGCATAATGTGATAATTTAAATGAGACCTCTGTAACTTTTTTTTTCAGAGGGAAAGTAGGGCTTTGCTTCTTAGATGCGTAGGCCCTGCAGAAGTCACTTTGGTTAAGCCAGTGAACTGTGTTGTTCTCCAACCTTCTGTAGCACATGATGCAGACACACCGATCTATTTGTGCAGATTGCCTTGGAGGCTGCTCGAGCACTGGATGACCCTGCTTGCTGGGAGCGGCTTGGGGAGGCTGCCCTCCTACAGGGGAACCACCAGATTGTGGAGATGGCATATCAGAAGACCAAGAACTTTGACCGCCTCTCCTTTTTGTACCTCATCACAGGCAACATAGAGAAGCTGAGGAAGATGATGAAAATTGGTGAGGCCTTACAAGTGTTGTGTGGTGGAAGAGCAGTGCAAGCCATGTGCTGTTGCATGATTGACCTACTTGAAAAATGCTGAGATTGAAGTAAGCATACTATGTGTATTTTTTATTTTATTTTTTTTTATTTTGTTGCAGCGGAGATCAGAAAGGATACCAGTGGACATTTTCAGAATGCATTACTTTTGGGTGATGTGTCTGAACGAGTGAAAATTTTCAAGAACTGTGGGCAGAGTAAGTAATAGTAGTAAATGTAATACTATTAATAAAATGCACTTTCCCACTCATGAAGGTAAGCTCACTGCACTTTAAAGAAAGATGGAGTCCTAATCCAGAATGAACTATAGACAAACATGGTCTGAAAAACTCTTAACATAGCCAACATCTGAAGTAACAGTACTTTAGGTGGCAATGTGTGGGAAAGCACACAGTTGTTTTCAGGAGGTAAAAAAGAGAAACACAACATGTAGATTAAGCAATCAAAATGTGCAGAAGAAAAAGAAGTGTCATTCACAGCCAGTAGCTGTGAGTAGAATTTTGCAAGAGTGCAAGCAGGCGCATAGCATCTGACTTGCTGTCAGCATCTCACCTGCCTGTCACCTTATCTTACCTGTCAGTATCTTGTGTTCCTGTCTCATTATGTATTGTTAGTATCTTATAGTCCTTTCTTGTGTGCTTTCACTATGCTACCAGTCAATTTCTTAAAAACCATTTTTCCTCTAGAATCACTTGCCTACCTGACAGCAGCCACTCATGGGCTGGAAGAAGAATCAGAAGAACTGAAGCAAAGTTTCGGACCGGAGGAACGGGTGCCAGACCTGTACCCTAATGCCCGCTTGCTGCAGCCACCTCCACCCCTGTGTTTGCAGGAGAACAACTGGCCTCTCTTGACTGTATCCAAAGGATTCTTTGAGGGTGCCATAGCCAGCAAAGGTGGGCATCATATAATAAACACATGCTTGATCAGGACTGAAAGTGATAGTCTGCCTGCAATTTGAGAAATAAATTCTGAAGATTTACAGCATGGGAGTTTTTGTCATCAGCCACAGTGACCATGGCATTATACGTACCCTGGTTCTGCTGCAGGCAAGCAGTCAGCTCTGGCAGCTGCTGTAGAGGATGAGGGTGCTGGAGAAGGATGGGGTGCTGATGCAGAACTGGTATTGGATGAAGGTGAGTGTCTGCAGTGATTCTTCTGAATCCCACTCGGCATCCTTTGTCAAAATGGGGACTGCATGCTGTCCTGTTTTTCAGTCTTACTCCATATAAAAAGATGAAATAAGAAGAGAAAATATGTGCAGGGTTTGTTAACATTTTCTCTAGGGGTTTTTTTTCTTGAAACAGATGGGATTAAAATAAGTGCACAGAAATTTGCAGTGGGAATTTATCACACATGCTGGCTTGATGCATTTCAAGGTCTGCTTAAAATGTGAAACAGCGAGGAATAAAAAGGTTGCTTGGAGCTTGGTCATGTAAATAATACGAAGACTTGTATAAAACAAATTATTCAACGCTAAACATGTTGTGTACTTGGTGTGGTTGTAACAGTATGTGATTTGAAAATATAGTGGGGACAGTATAGAAAATCATGATCAGACAACTCAGAAAATTGAGCAGTTGGGAAGTGTTTGGTCCAGTAAAGATAACAGCTGGTTAAATTGCCTTCCTCTTTGTGAACAGAAGGTGAGTTTGGAAGGGGTGAAGGATTTGACGAGGAACTGGTAGCTGGTGGTGACAAAGAGGGAGGAGCCTGGGACATTGAAGATGACCTGGAGCTTCCTGATCTGGTAAGTGACGTGAGGATGGGGGAGAGAAGGTGGTCAAGACAACAAGTGAGTAAAACAATGTGTGTGTGCAGTCAGTCAGCTCATGCTGCTAACTTTTGGGGGAAAGGGAAAGAGTTGTTTTTTGACAAATGGGGAGCATTTTTTCAACACTGTCCCTGTAGCATTTGCAAACATCATGAATCACTGTGGAGCAGATCTTGGATCATTGATTCCTTGTTCTTTGTTTTTGAAAGAACATTGAGCTAAGGAAAGTCACCAAGTCAGTACCCTCTTCGTTGGGATGCATTCAGATTTATCCATTTTTAGTCAGCATCCCACACACTTATTTGATGTTTTAGCCTCGATCTTAAACAGATGCAAGACAAGCACTTGAAAAGATACTTGATCATGAGAAGGTTTTAACTCTTGAAAAGAATGGTGTTTAGGAGGAACCACCTATTTGAGCACCGTGTGCAAATGAAGGAAACAACCTCTGATCTTTCCTTTAATCTGGCATTTGTGGTCAAGATTGGGAGGCCAATGACTGGGGTATGCTTAAACAAGTAGAGTATTTATCTTGCATAATTCAGTATGACACAGCCTCATTACCTAACTATATTGCTATGCAGTAGTGTTTTACTGTGCATCCCTAATCATTGAAACCTGTTAAGAAATAATGTGGATAGTTATCGTACATTATTTTCTGTCTTTGTGGTAGGATGTTGGACCAGCTGTTGCAGGCCCTGCAGAAGAAGGCTACTTTGTGCCACCTACCAAAGGCACCAGTCAAGCACAGGTATGAGTTTTTAGGGTGCTTATTCTTTCTGTGGACTTTTCTGTTCATGAGGATCTTTGAAAGCAACTCTTGGCTGTAAATATCTCCAGCTTTTTTTAGTTCTTTATGTTTGATTGACGTTTTTGTTACAGGTATGGTGTAACAACTCTCAGCTGCCAGTGGACCACATTCTGGCAGGATCTTTTGAGACAGCAATGAGGGTGAGACTACAAAACAGCTTAGAGCATAACAAATAAGGGTGCTCATCTGTTATCTTCTGAGTCATATGCTTCTTCTGTCAGAGGACCCTAGGGGTCATGTAAAACTTGTTTTGTACACCCACCCAACTGAGTTTGTTCGAAAAAAACGTAAAATCATCAACTTTTAGACCCTGGCAACAGCCACTTTTGCTACACACGTCTGACACACTGAATATCAACGGAAAGAGGGAGATCTCTGCTCAATCAATCAAAAAAGATCTTTCCGGGAAATCCCGTAGTATTCTTAGAATGATTCGATTTAGGACATTACCGTATTCCATAAACGCAGTGCGACCGAAAACCCGGCCACGCGATTAGCCAACGCAGGTCACGTGACGCGCCAAACGCCAATATGGCGGATTGTTTACAACTTTCTGCTTGACAATCACGTACTAAAAAATGGTTCGTACGAAGAAGTCTACGCTTAAAACATCTTCTGAGCTAGTATGACGTTGCTGAGTGCCTGAAGTATAGTTCTGATGGTTTCAAACAAGACTTTGAGTAAAATGTGTATATCTGAACATGTCTGAAATGTTTAAAGATGTTTTTCTCATTTTTGCGCTTTTGTCCTGGATGCCACTTAGGGATCAAAATTTCTCAAAAACTGTCTATCCATCTTTAATGAAACTTGGCACAAATATGAATTAGTGTGTTGCCTACATACTAATAGAGAGTTTTGTGGGATAAAGGAGATAGTTTTCATTTTTCAAGGTTAATTGCCAAAGTAAGTGCATATAACTCGTGGCCAAACTAAAAAAATTGTTTTAAAAAAACTATGACCAATGATAGAAAAAGGCTCCTATTAGTATGTAATAACAATCATACTGTACATTTGTGCCAAAAATGCTTAGTCTGTGATGTATATCATAGCTGTAAAATAATTTCCAAAAATTTCAAGATGGCCACTGTTTATGCCAGTTTCCATGCAAATTACCTTGAACAAAAAGCATTTTTACATTTAGGGTACATAGTATAATCAATTACTATCTGTAAAACTAAAATAATTCATCCCTTCTAAAATTTAGAATTTACTGCCTCACATCCCCTTAAACCTTACCGTAACGGTTAGGGGATAGCCGAGTGGTTAGAGCACTGGCATCCAAACTGAGAGGCATACGGGTTCAATACCTGTGTAGTGCAGATCACTTCTCCTAGTTGACCCAGCTTGTGGGAATGGGTACCTGACTCTAAAGAGGGTTGGGGAAGATAAGGCAGTGAAGAAGAGGATATAGGCACTGCCCTCAAATAAAGTTGGCTTCAAGAAAAGTGAAGTCTCTTACACCTCACTCCGTAACGACCTGAAAAAGGTCATGGGACAACCTTTGCCTTACAGTAATGGTCAGCACCCAGCCCACAGATTTAAGGTGGAAGGACTGTAGAAGTATTTTTAATACCTAGCATCCAACATGATCTAATTCAAATGTTTAGGTGTCCTTTTTTATGCTTCTGTTAATGTTCTTATGTACACAATTATGTTTGCTACAGTTTTTGTCTTGGTGTTTGCCAGAAAAGTTTGTGGTCCAATGTTTAGTGCTTTGCATGGCTGTTGTACAGCTTCTTCATGACCAAGTGGGTGTGGTGCAGTTTGAGGCATATAAGCAACTGTTCCTGCAGACCTACTCTCGTTCGCGCACATGCTTTGTTGGGTTTCCAGCTGTTCCACCATTGTTTAGTTATCCACAACGAAACTGGTAAAGTCATCCACTAAGATTCAGTAACGTTGAATAAAATGTTTATTTGTAGCTTCAGGAATCTGAGCTTATCTGCTTTATAATGCAATTTGATGCAGATGGTAATCTGTATTTAACAGAAATGTATTTCCTAGACATTTGAAAGTTATGCTGAAATAATAGTTTTCAGAATGCATGTGTATTAACACAGTTATCAGCGTGTGCTCCCAAAAATGAATGATAAGCAGAGGCTAATGCTGTTGAAGAATTTAACAAAATGTATAAGTACCATGGTGTGGCCATAGAGGTGGTGAACTTTAAAGGCTTAACCTCAGTCCTCTTATAGAAGAAAATGGTTTGAGATTGGGAAGGAAGGTGAGGAGCACACAAAATGCCGCCTACCCTAATTGCTTCCATCAGGCCCTACCAGACTCCTCACCTTCTTCTCCTGAGTCGAACCGTTCTGTCCTCATTCATTTTGCATTCGTTTTTGCAGGAAAGAAGCAGGAGGGAGAAATGGTGTGCCTGCAGTGGGCCTCAAACTGTCCGTTCTTGTGCAGCAGCTGCAGGCTGCATATCAGCTGACCACAGCTGGCAAATTTACAGAGGCAGTAGATCGATTCCGCTCCATTTTACTCAGCGTTCCACTTCTGGTGGTGGAGTCTAAGCAAGAAATTGCAGAGGTCAGATTGTAACTTTTATCATTTTCCCTTGTGTTCTGTTTTGCTGCAGTAAGTTTCGAAAAACATGTAAAAGTATTAAAATTTGCTACAGTTTGTAGGATTTTTTAGAGTATTTAGAAGAAATAATAAAAGTTGTATTCCAGCTTTTTTGTCTCAGGTTTAGTATAACAACACCATTCATACATGCATGAACACGTGGATGTCGATGTGTGCAATTTTCATTACTTTTAAGTTGTGAAAAACTTACTGGTAACTTATCATGCTTTTTATTAAACAACTTTTTTTTGTTTTGTCTTTATAGGCTCAGCAGTTGATTGAAATATGCCGTGAGTATATACTTGGCCTGCAGATGGAGTCCAGTCGCAAAGACTTGCCCAAAGGAACACTGGAGGAGCAAAAACGGCAATGCGAGGTGACTTATTAGTTTTGGGGGTTGGAGAGAGATGCAGATAAACAATACAACCCAGTATACAAAGATAGCTGATTTGGTTGTTTTTTTTAAATAAAACAATTTACTACATTCTGGAGAATTAAGCACACTTATTGTGTAGCTATCTGAATATTTTAGTGTGCTTTGAGCTTGGAAATAGTTTTCTTACTTTGCTGTTTGACCTTCCAGATGGCAGCATATTTTACCCACTGCAACCTGCAGCCAGTGCATATGATTCTGACTCTACGAACTGCACTCAACCTTTTCTTTAAGCTCAAAAACTTCAAAACTGCTGCTTCTTTTGCACGCAGATTGTTGGAGTTAGGCCCCAAGCCTGATGTGGCTCAACAGGTGACAATATTTATGGAAATCGGTTGTGTGTGAATAGTTGCATTATTTGAAATTTACATGTAGATATCCAATTCTCACTAAGGAAACTGAATCCCAGACACTTAATCCCCTAGACACTTAATCCTCAAAATGAAATTTCAACTCAAAAAATTATGAAGTGAATGAAAAATTTAATTCAAATTCAGATAATACTTAACTTCAACATTTATAACATCCCAGTCTTACCAGAGTTACCACACGACACATTTCTCTTACGGTTATAATATTTATAGTTCACAAAATAGCAGATTTGAGTGTTGTGTTGCGATTTGGGGATTAAGTGTCTGGGGATTAAGTGTCTAGGGTATTAAGTGTCTGGGGATGAAGTGTCCGGGGATTAAGTGTCCGGTCACCAAGGAAACTTGACCCTGACTTTTTCAAATACCTACTGTAATGAGAGGCTATTTCAGGTAAATGAATCATATACTTCTTCAGATGTATGCTGATATATAGCATAAGTATCAGTAGTACACAGTATGTAAAATGCTGGGATGGAGAGAGTTGAGGGGTTATGGCTACTGCATATTAGATGAAAATTGAACTTCATTTATCTGTGTTTAGACTCGCAAGATTTTGGCAGCCTGCGAAAAAAGTCCTGTTGATGAGCAGGAACTCAAATATGATCAACACAATCCTTTTGACATCTGTGGCGCAAGTTATACACCTATTTACAGGTATCTGTACCAGTGTTGTAGACTTTGTAGCAAAGAACTGTGGCCTCAGTATAAACTACTGTTTTAATCTTAACAAAGATTATATTTCGTACGCCCAAATGGTCTGAAGTCTCCTGTTCCTAGTTATATTTGGCAAGTGACATGGTCATTATTGCTTCTTCTGTAAGAACTTCCTCCAGCATCAGATTTTTTAAACTTCCAGTGACATACATGAAGGGTTTCTCGGAAATTTGAATGTCTTTGCAGTATTTTAGAAAGAAAAGGTAATATTTTAGATAGGGAGGGTAATATTTCAGAAAGGAAAGCAGTCTTTTATACCAAGCTTAATGTTTTATTTTTCAAACCATTTGCAGAGGTAAGCCGGTTGTCAGATGTCCTCTTAGTGGAGCATGCTATCTGCCAGAGTTCAAGGGTCAGGTCTGCAGGATAACAAAGGTTATTTTTTTTTTTTTTTTGATGCTCTAATTTAACAGAACATGTAATAAGGCATTATATTTTATTTGCTAATACCAAGTTTTAAATCTGTGTAAGAACATCCTTTCATACTTTCATCTGGGCATGTTAGCAAAGAGGTTTTTGAAAACATTAAGTTAGGTTCTTAGGAAACATGTTAGCATGTTTAATAATAATAATGACTTTTGTTCAAAAGGTGACAGAAATTGGCAAAGACTGCATAGGTCTACGCATCAGCCCCATCCAGTTCCGTTAAAAGGCAAATGCGACGGCACCTTCGAGTGAAAAGGATGACGATATTCAGAACTCCTTGACAGTTTTGATGTCTTATTTCTTTAAGGGACAGTGAAAAGGATGACGATATTCAGAACTCCTTGACAGTTTTGATGTCTTATTTCTTTAAGGGACATTGCAGTTTCACTAAATGTTTGAGATACTGTGACTTTGTAAATTGATTCATGTTGCTCAATGAAGCACCTGAAAACATGCAAAGATGGGGAATGTGAAGAAGACATAAAATGCTTCTAGATTATTCTTTTTGTTTTTCTAATTTTTCTTCAAAAGAATATAGTGTTCAAGAGCATGTATAATCATCAGGAAAGACCAGTGGCTGGTAAATGTAAGACTTGTGCCCTTTCCAACCCAACTTAAAGACAATTTTTAAGATGGGAGAATGTGTTGTAATTGATGCTATGAAGAGTCATTGGGATGTAATAGCAGCCATGGTTTGCTGACACTGTCAGAGCTGGTCCTATCACTGACCACTCTTATTTTCCCCGATGTAGCATTTGTAAATTGCAATTGCGCTCTCTAATGTTGGGAGGTAAATAAAGCTGAAAAAACTTAAAGTTGAAACAGACTTCAGAACTTACTCATGCTTGAGCTTAAATTTCATTTGTTAATGGTTTGTACAGAGGGAATACAGTGTCTTTTATTTATGGTTTTACCATTCAAAAAAGAGATTAAATATTGTAAATGAACATTCAAAACCATTTTTCAGTTTATTGTGAGTATATAAATATATTGATTGATATATTTGCTTATCAGTTAAAAAGCATGTAGGTTTTCTTTTCAAAAGAAAGAATACATGCACACCTCTACATATTGTACTTGTATAAATGTGCTATGCTGTGCACACAATACTATCATCAATCCTCTCCGCAGTCATCCTAAGCATTTCATGGCATTAACTTTTTCACCGACACCAGAATGACTGATTTCAAACATGCATTCGGCTGCTCTTTGTCAGGATTGAACTACACAATTTTATGGCAAACCAAGTTTCTGGCCCTGATAAATCTGCTGGAGTAACAAACAGTAATGACAGTGCAGATGTGCTCAGTTCAACAGAAAGAGATGATGAGATCCTGCATCATTGTTACTCCAACAACAATCCAAGTACATGTAACCATCTTAAAATGTATCATTGTTACTAACGGTACTTTTGCAAACCACCATCTTGCCACAGCTGAAAAGAGCTTAGGAGTAAGAAATGAATCATAACACCAGAAACAATTGACCAGAAAACTCGGGAGCTGCTCTCCACACTACACTTGACACCATCTTTCCCACCTTGGACACTGGATTGTTTTCCTGTTCAGAGAGAAAAAACATCGCATTATGTACCATTTTGTAAAGTGCATCACTAGTTTCCCCTATAAGTAGTACTTCAGTACACCAAATAGCAGGTTATGTATCTAGAAAATCCAGCAGATGACAATGTTTTGTTGGCAAGAAAGTAAAGGATATACTTTTACAATAGGTATATATTTCTCACTTTCAATGGAATAAATTTTATGTATAAACACATGCATGTTGGGAATGTTTAAGTCATTGTTGGTACTTTCAAAGCTGGTTGAGCACGAACAACTCCCCACCCACACTTCTAAATTATGCAAAGGTGTGAAACTATATTGTTCTATATGCTTAAGTAGTCAATGAAGTTGGTGAACTGGCAGAATACTATTATAATGCCCTACACTAGATCTTCTCCCCTGATCTGGCTATAATAATAATAATAATTCCTTTTATTTGCCAAGTGACATTGCACGAGGAACATGACTTGATAATGCCACATTTTACCAACAATAGCTCTCCCATACACACAGATATACGCACAGTAGACCCACTCCCATTCACACAATCACTCTCTTGCGTTCACTAGGTATGCCAGTGGTTGCGATCGAGCAGTCCCACAGTCTCTTGCAAGAGTGAGAATATAGGGGGTCTGCACTTTTAGCACAATGCTGTATGCTTTCAAAACCAACTCGCAAATAATTATGAATGGAATGAACATAATTTAGTGTCATCTTGTAAGAGCATTTTCTTTTTCTTTTTTTAAGTGCCATTTTTGTGCAATAAATCTATACAAAAAGTGCATCTAAAAAATAGACACAAGGTGTGATATTTGAAATCTCACATGAAGAAACATATTAAGAAATAAAGTTTTTCTAATAAAACACTTCAAAATATATCTTGTACTTTTCTGTTTATCATGTAAATCCACAAAAAAATCTTACACCAAAAATAACCTCAAGGAATTCATAAAACTGGTCTCTACTCAGTTGGGAGCTGTTCCTACAACTTAAATGTCAACCAGAGATACGCCCCCCCCCTCCCCCAAAAAAAGTCTTCGTGTCAGCAGCATTTTTAACTGATAACTTTAACAATATAGGGCATGGACACAAATAGTGCAATCATGTGACTGCTGCTGCTGTAACCTATGCTATGCCATTTTGATGAAGGAAATATGCCATATAGAGCAAAATGGCACTAAGCATGGCCCCCTAAAGAACAAGACTGGATTATTTTAGAGAAGATTATTTTATTCCTGACAGTAAACAGATAGATTCAAGAAACAAATGTTCACACACCAGTGCCAACACACCAAAGACCAAAATGCCATTGTCCTGTGATTCAGCAGCCATCTTCATGAGGATCTGTGACAATGCTGATTGATGTTTCAAAACATTTTCCCCTTCAGGCACAAGGAATATGTGGACAAAGGTATAATCAATCATCCCTGGAGATGGCCATGAGGGCAGGAACTGACTGTGTAGAGCATAGACTTTGTTGACAGTGTCCATGCTGGTGACCTCACTGTGCACCATAATGAAGGTATTAGCCCCAATCATATCCACATCTTCTCCCATTTCTGACAAAGTCTTAATGGAAGACTGGTGTTCTAAAACCTGCCACAAAATGATAACCATCCTTCAAATGATTAAGCAAATATTTTCCCTCTTAAAAAAAAATCAACTTAAGCATCACTTTAAGAATTTTTCTCTTTATGTAGTCACTTGGGCAAGAGTAACACAGCTCCCATCATAGATGATCTGCTTATTAAAAAACCCTGATTGACAACCCACCCTTTCATACCTGTTTCTCTTGTGTTTAAATGACACCCAATAGTCTTATGAACATACATCTCCATCGTTGGGGATCAAAGGTATCTCTTTGCTTACCATCTATAACCTGTCACATTTACGTAAGTACCATAGCCCTGGTTTACACCAGACATAGTGCTGTCTGTCATTTAGCCAACCAAAAAGCTAAATTGGCTTTTAGATGTTAAAAATGTGTAATGGTGGCTGATAACATCTTACCTTCAAGTGACAACTTTCTAGTTCTTGTCTAATGCTTCCTGCCAAATCTGGGTGATTTTTGCATCCTGTTAGAACAATTCTAAGCATCCTCTCTGAAAAGAAAATCACTGTATTTATGTTTTTTTCAACAAAAATATCTTTTAGGAAGCACAATGACAACCACCACCACCAAAAGACATGATTACTGGCCAAAGTTATCCTACACACCGCCAACACATGAAAACTTTCTATTAGCTGTATATTTAAAAAAAAGTATAAGAATCCTAGAGCATGACAGCAGGATAATCTTTAATCACTGCTGTTTAACTGTTCTTAGAAAAATCCAGAAAGATAAAATAACAGCCAGATGGATAGAAAAACAGACTGACAGACAGTGGGTGACATGCATGTGACAGACAATTATTACCTCTTAAAACTGACTCTGCAGCATACAGGTCTTTCTTGTACGTGACCTTAAAAAAAAGAAGACATCTGAATACAGTATACCTGTATACATATATTGGTAATATCAGACTCTTGACTATTCAAATGATCCCCAGAAAGGCTCAGCATCAATCAATGTTTGGAATACAATCAACTATCTACAAAACCGTTAGTTCAGGTTATGGTGATCCAGCACAAAATACTCAGGCAATGCCCATACCTTCCATAAATCAGGACTTCCATCCAAAATGATGCCATGAACGCCTACATATTTCATAGCTAGCAACAAGCACTCCGTGCCATGATCAAAGTCTTCTGATGTACACTGCAAAAAACCCCCAACAAAACATAAAAAAAACCAAAGCAGTCGGCTGCAATAAAATGAAAGTCAACCTTGAACATTTTTGTTTTTTTGGGTGTTTCATATGCAAAGGATTTGTGAGGATGTAAAAGTAGGATCAAGCAGGATGTGAGATGTGGTGAAAGAATCAGTACGTCCTCAACTAGTCCTATATCACTGATTAAGGATGTTATTATATCATTCTTGTACACACTCATGTACCTGCATGTGTGATCACACACGTGAATACATACACACAGACTGTTTATGGGAGGGGAAAAAACTGGTGTACCTTGTCATAAGCAGCTGAAATAACACTAGTTTGAAAAGCCTGTGGCATTTCACTGGCAACATATCTTGTTCGATCAAGAGATTCCACAAGCTTCTGATCTTCATTCCTGGCAATTACAGTTGAGATTAAAGGCCGACAAACACCTGCTGACTGCAAAATATGATGGTGCATTCTTGATTATAAGGTGTATGCTCAAAAAATAAAAAAATAAATCCCAAACCAGACGAACAGAACAGTGTCTTGACACATGGTCCATGCTACTATAAAAAACTTCATTTTTCCAAGGGTCACCCAAGATCTCCGTGAACAAGGAGACTGGTGTTTCTTCATCAGCAACAATTGTAAAACTTCAAAACAAAACTACTTTCATCAATTTCACTGTTTCTGTTTCTAAATATATGTGATGTACAACAGAATACAATGCAAACAACAATCTCAAAGTAACTGAAGATGTAAATAAACTTAGATACATAGATCTCTTTCTTTTTATTTATTAACATGCCATCATCCTTCATTACCAGTCACTACCAATAGTCTACACTGGGCAGCCAAATGTAAGTTTGCCAACCTTTTGTCATTTCCTACTCCTCTTAGATTGCCAAGCTCATTTCAGAACCTATTCACTCTATGCTTTAGCCTTTTACTTTCAACAAACTGGTGATAAATTGCTGTATTTGTTACCTTTTCAACACTGTAGGATTGTGGAGAATTAGTAGTCATCAAATTATATAAGCTTTTACAACGTCCACAGCATGTTCCCATTATCAATTTCCCTGTCATACACTGATTCTTTGACAAGACCTGCCTTGCTCTAATAGACATCGTGACTGTCTCTAATGTAGCCATATTTCCCTCCCACTCACCCTATATTGCTTCTTCCTACTTCTCAATGCTTTGGGTCATTCATTCAGCAGGCTTTGATCTCACCTTGATAAGAATGCAAAGAAGGGAACACCCCCCCTCCCACCACCAACCTCCTGTTTAGTCTGCAAACTTTATGTGTTTATAGCCCCATCCTAATGACATCCCTTTTCTGTCTTTTTTTTTTCAACCTATAAGGTTCACTACCAAGTACAAACTGTACAAATCTCTGGTAGTCCCGATCCTGCTATGCAGAGGTGACAGGTGGACTCTGCTCACCAAAATAGAAAGGAGAGTCCAGGCATTCTAGAACAAGTGCCCGAGGAGGCTGCTCTGGATCTCATACAGAGAACGTATAATCAGCGAATTTGTACAAACTCAAAGGACATTAGGAACCTCTACTTTCAACAGTCAAGTGATGTAAGCTGATCTTTTTTTGGTCATGACCCGGCACAGCACCTTGTCGAAGACTGTCCTTCACGGCACCTTGGAGGGTAGTCTAAGCTGAGGTGGTCAGAGAAAGAACGGGTTTACGAACGTCAAAGACTGGACTAGTCGTCCTGCATAGGATCTGCTCACTGTCACCCAAAATAGGCAAGAGTGGCAAGCCCTGTCAGCAGGTCAAGGGACTGAGTGACTGACTGACCAACAAGTCACAGAAGCAAGTGCAAGGTCTCTGCCAACTTCCTGTCCTAAAATTTAAAACTGGTTGAAGAACAGCTGATTGATTTGAAAGCTTTTCAGCTGTCATCATTCTAGATGGTAGTTTTAAAACCAGTTCGAAGAATGTCAGCTGTTTGTTGACCATAAGTTCTGCACTAATTGTCTAAATGCAAGTTCTCATAAACTTTGCACCCTTTAGTGAAATTTTGCAGCAATCCCTGCAGATCCTAGAATAATCTCAGCCTTTACTTTTCACAATGACTGCATACTAAATCGTTACTCATGTTCGAAAGTTTTTTCCTTGCCACAAAGAGTACCTTTAAAGCTTGCTTAGTCGTTCTGCATTTCTTGTAGCCATGGCAAAAATGTCTTAAACTTTTGATTTGAGAGCCACAGCTGACTGAAATATGCTGGTCTTAAAGTATCAATGTATCAAAGTACAACAATCAATGTGCTAGTGCAAAACGTTATATTCAAATTAGCAAGGGACAGTATTCTGAATCCATGATCGAGTTGATCTTAGGCTCATAAGAATGCATATTCCCTTTTTAAAAAAAAAATCTACTGAAATACTTTAAAATAATGTTAGCAAATTTCCTGACTCTTTCCTGATTTTTAATGAATTTTTTCAAATACTGACTTGTCCTGGAACTGAAAATGATTACTCAAAATATACTAACTTTTCAAGTTTCCTGATCCATATGTACTCTTCTGATATCAGACCCACATTTTTAAAAACTGACTGCAACCACAGTTTATATTTATTTACATCACTTATAGTGTGCAATTACAATTTGATAATGTTTTAGTGTATACACGTCACATGTAAATGGATGAATAGAAAAGTACTTAAAAGAAATAGTGATCTAAACTAATAAAAGCATACCCCGTGTAGATGTGCCATCTCTGCTACTCTTTGTATGACATCACTTGATACCAGTGGGCGGACTGCATCATGGATGATAACTACATCAAGATTAGTACAAACTATAAAACAGAAAAAAATTTATGGTTAAAGCAAGTGAAATCATTAATTTACTGTATAACATTGTTTCACATCAGACACATACTGTAAAGTAAATGCTTAAAACCTTGAAAAAAAAAGATTCAGGATTATATAATGGGTACAATGAAAGACTCAAAACATTACTGAGCTTCATCGATAAATGTTAAAAAGTCCATGCCCTTTAATAAAAGAAATGGAAAAGCAAGTAAAACAGAAGAAATCAACTGCTCCAGATCTATACAGGGAGCATAAAACCAATGACTGTATGGAGCATGGTCGCCACCCTTGTAGGACACCAGGAGCACTTGCAACAGTCAAGCGGTGCAAGCTGGTCTGGTTTGGCCAAGTGACCTGGCACAACACTGTCTAAAGCCATCCTTTAGAGTACCTCAATGCCAAGGTGGACAGAGGAGGAACTAGTTCGCAAATGTAAAGAAGTGGACTGATTGCTCCATGAAGGACCTGCTCACCACCACCCAGTAAAGGGAGGGGGGATGGAGGGTGGGAGGAACGAATAAATAAATGAATGAATGAGAGCACGGGAAATAATTCTAAATAGTGGAACCCCAAAAAGAAAATGGGCATTTTTTCAGTTATGACATGAGAAGCCAGTATGCAGAAGAAAAAACCTGAAAAACAGTGCAAAAGAACTGGGTATCGACAAATCAGAAAAAGACTATAAAGAAAGAGTAGCGGACATTCAATTTTCTGCATTTATATTTAAAATAACAAATGAAACTAGGGCTTTTTAGATTTAGCTTTTTGATCAAACTTACTATGCTGCAGACTTTTCAAACCAAGATGAATTGACCGATGCCTTGTTAACCCTCCATGGATAACTGACACCTTCCCAAAATCAAACCTCTTGGCCATGTCTTTCAACATGTCTATGTGATCCATGCATGTTGATATGACTATGTGTTCAATCCACTGTATCCTGTAAAACAGCAGAAAAAAATATTAGCTGGAATAACTTATATGGAGTTGTGGTTGGGCTCTATAGCGACACATTGACACTTCGTTTATTTTGCTGTTTGTCTTGCATTGCAATTTTTAGTTGTGTTCCTAGCATGTTCCTGAATGCAGATACGCACACGGGTGCATGTTCTCTATTGTTTGCTGTGCAATGTAGGCCTATTTTATAACAATGGGAAAGATCAACAATGTGCGTGGAATGTGGGCTTTGTGACCGTGTGGGCATACTTCTGTAGTCAAAATAACTGCGCGAAAACGTTTGGGACTCCACAAATAAACGAAGAATGTTGGAAAATGCGTGTTTTGGGGAGGGGGGGGCGGTCGAATCGATTACTAAAAATCACGCATTCATCCCGACAAAACTGTAAGATAGTGCTGTTTTGTTTCGTTGACTAACAACCAGTGAACAGCTCCCTACTTGTGGAAACAATCAATGGTATAGGCGATGAGAGGACGTCCATTGACTTCATAAAATTGCTTCGGCATTGACATATTCATCCGTTCTCCACAGCCTGCAGCAGGCAACACTACGCCTACACGTACTTTCATCTCTCCGTTGTTAGTCATTACTTTTTGCTTCTAGCATTAGACTTAGAGGCACGGAAATGTCGGTCTGGTACTTTGGACAACGTGGAGCATCGCTACTCTTTTCGCGCATTCAATGAAACGTTACTCTTGATTGGCCATTAGCGGCAAACCAATAAAAATTTAGATATGGATGCGGATGACCATCGAGACTTTTTTTTTTTAAACGATTGCATTATGCTAAATTACTGTCAAAAATTAATAGCTATTACACTTTAACAACTAATTAATCACTCAAAATATAGGCCTATGTCAAATACATGATATACTCAGTAATTTTCATTAATTTAATTATCTGACAAATGTACGTACTTAAATTCCGCCTCCTTTGGGATGAACTCTCTGTTAGTGAGTGCGATTTGGTTGTCGAAGATGGCCGATGAACAGTTAGAAGACGAGACTGGGGAAGAAGCTAATACCAAAATCATCTTCAGAAAGCGTACTAAAGTCCAGGCTCGTAGACGCCAAAGGGGTGACAGTAGTGAAGGTTGGTGTAGGATAATTTACATCAAAAGTTTTACATGAAAACAGTCTGGCCCCTACCGGTTTCTCAGGGTTAGGGTCCATGGTGTTTACTGAATTAGATCAGAGATCGTACGTACGTGTTAGTGTGTAAATGTTTGTTACCCTTTCAGATAGGCACATTACCTGTGAAGCTCAGTCTGAGAGTTTTGATGCTGAACAAGACTTGTGCGTACATAGTACATCATCTTTGAAGAGAGCATGTTGTAGCAGTCACATCTTAGTTTAACGTTTCCCGTATCAAACAGGGTATCAATTTGTTAGGACTAATAGATTATTTGCCCCAAGAAGTCTAGACATCCATTAATCCTCCACCTGCCTTATCAGCAGCTATATTTTTGTGCTTCTTGAGGCATTCAAGTCTCGATGCCAGAATAAGTTTGTTTGTTTCACTATCGTGGTTTCGTATTCATTACCAGTTGGTGCTTTAAACATCTTTAACTAAGTTTGAGGAAAAGTAATTACTGCATTAGTTATATAGAATATGAACTAGTTTTATTACTGAAATTCGTTGTCATTTTCGTTTGTTTGAACTACAGAGGGACAGAGAAGTTCCTCTGATGAAGATGGAAATACTGCAGTTCATGTCAGCCGCAAAACAAATAGAAGAAATCCTTTGGTACAGTCAGTAAGTGTGTATAATTATGCTTATTGTTTTTAAATGCATGTTACTTAAAATGAGATTGGTTGCTACTGCTTATTTCAAACAGCTGAGCCTATTTGGTTGTCAGGCTGTTATACAGCTTAGTGTGGTTAAATTGAAATGTATAAGTTAGTTCGTTTTACCTTGACCCAAATTAGGAAAGTATTAAGTGGTAAGAACTATTCAGTTGCATTTTGAGACAGGCTCATGAACTAAACATTTTGTTTTAAAAATAATGTACACGAGTAAAAGAACAATCATTTAATAATAAAAAAATTGACAGAATGTCCAACATGCATTTTTGGTGCATAGATTTACAGCATCACTCTCCTTGTTTTCTCTGTGTCTTTTTCACCATCTCTAATTTGTGTTACTTTTCATGCACCGTATGCTGAAGAAGTCGTCAAATCTGTGACAGCTTTTCAATACACCTTGCAGACAAAACGGATAAAAGTTGAGGAACACCATGCTGTGAGCAGTTCTAGTGAGGAGGATGAAGAAAAAGAAAAAACAGACTTATCCGTATCATATAAGTCAAGTGGATCTGCTGTAAGATGTTTTCTTATGACTCCTCCTTTCCTAATTTCTTTTAAAGAAAAATAATTGGCGCATTTTATGGTTCTGTGGTTATATCCAACATTTTGGCATTTTTGAATCTTATTTGTCAAAACAACTCACAAAAGCCTACACATTTCATCAGTGAAGTATTCTCACATTGTCATAGGAGAAGCTGTTTGATTTATATTTATATATACTTCTGCATGCTCGTGCATGCACACTCATTCATATATTTTTAAATTAACTTTGTGCTTTTGATTTGTTTCTGACTTTCTGTCATAGAAACGAGAAGGTCCTGAGGATATGGGAGCCACAGCAACACTGGAAATTGAGACAGAAGCAGGAAAGGATGCACAAGCTATTTATGAGCGCTCTCTTCAACTTCAAAAGGTGGGATCTCATTATTTTATTTAGCAGTGATGTTTATTTTCACCCAACCTTTTATTTACCTTCTTCTGCTTATATTTGTTTATATATATATATATATATTTGTGTGTGTATGAGCCTGTGTGTATGTGTTTCTCTTACCTGGTGGTTGTTTTGTTTCCTGATTTAATTGCTGCTCATTTGGTTCTTATATCTAAGGAAGTCACCCCCAGATGAGGTTCTTAACTGACTTGTATGAAATGATGCATATATTTGGTTTGCCCTGTATTCAGGAGCTCAAAGGGAAAGAGGATGACAAGAAGTACAGAGGTCTCAACAACTATACCCAGTTTTATGAGAAGAAAGACACAGCACAGGGCAACGCAGCCAGTGGGCATGTTAGGTAGTTTTTACACCATCTCCTTTACATCTTTTGGTTGCATAATATCTAATATGTCATGCAAGAGTTTGTGTGTGCACGCATGTTATCGGGGTCCAGAAGATTTGCTGGATATGAAATGCATCCAGATGTGAAATTGTAATGTATTTTCAGAAAGGGACCAATTCGGGCACCAGCTCATTTGCGTGCTACTGTGCGGTGGGACTACCAACCTGACATATGTAAAGACTACAAGGAAACAGGCTTCTGTGGTTTTGGGGGTGAGATTTTCCTTACTGAGTTGCATGTTGATGTAAAGCTTGCATAATTTTTTTTTTAAGTGATAGTCAACAATGACAGAAATGCATCTTGTGGGAAAAGAGGACAGCATGTGTTTGTTTGAAGGTACTTATTTTGGGAAGTGGGAAATCAGTAATTAGATTTTTTTTTATAAACTTTAACTCTTCCCTTACAGTTCACACCCATGCACATATGTGTGTATTTATGTATACACACATTCACAGACTATAACTATAGGAGCACTTATATTAAAAGTGTTGGCAAGGACAAAATCAGTTTAGTAATGATGATCAGTCTGAAGCAGAAATTTGATACCAGAGCATGTATAATTTATAATTTATTTTGGCATAAATTGTGAATGAGACTTCAAGGCTAGGTGCTTAACAGAGTGTCAGGATCACATTTGGCTGAGTCTTCATCACTAAATAACATACATTGGTTTATTCTTAATAACATTTATGACCATAGTTCTGAGCTGATAACAGCTGTAAAGAACAGCAATAGTTTATAACTTATTTGTGATGCGGCTTTCCAGACAGCTGCAAATTTTTACATGACAGGAGCGACTACAAGCATGGATGGCAGCTTGAGAGAGAGATGGAAGAAGGGCGGTATGGACAAAACGGTAAGCAGGTTCATTTCAATCAATAACTAGTCTTACTATAAAATGTGCTTGTCAAGAAAATAATATTCTTAAGAACTTATCTTATTTGTATGCTTGGTAATTTTGTCGTCAAAGGGTAAAAGCTTTCTAATCCTTTTTTTTCGCCGTATAACAGATAATAAAAATTACGAGATAAGCAGCGATGAAGAGGATCTGCCTTTCAAATGTTTTATATGCAGAAAGTCCTTCACAAACCCTGTCATCACAAAGTAAGCTTGATTTGCTTTGTTTTAGTCCTCTCATTTTTCTTGCCATGGTTTTTATCCGTCGGCTTGAGTTGGTGGTACATTAACCCATATGCCAAGTGTGTTATAGATTTGTTGATGTGTGGTTTGCATATGAAAGATATTTTTCCTTGTCTGTATAAAGTCTATCTACAATTCCATGATTTGAACATTCTTGAGCTTGGTCTGCATTTTAGGCAGCCCAGTGGTGCGCCTGTCACCAATACAATAAAAGTCGGCTGTCCTGGGTCCAGCTTTCTTCTTAGGCATGCTGTTCTGTCTCTGCATGTGGCATCTATTTACAGAGCTGGGTGCCTTGCCGTGATATAGCCTTAGTTGCTGGCTCTGCCTAAAACACCAACTCCTCCCCCAGCAGCCTCCCCCCTCCCCCGTCTACATTTTACTTTTTCTATTTTCTTTGTCTGGGATGATGATCAAGTAAAAATGCTGAATGCCTGCTGTATTTGTGCAGACAGAAAGTAGACAGTCTTACAGGAATTGTAGTGATTTTAGCTCAAAAATTAAAAAAAAATCTGGTCTGACAGTGGGAGTGATAGAGTTTATGTGGGCAAGTTTGACTTTAGTCTCACAGAGATACTTTATACAAGGCTATCATCATATGTCTAGTCTCATGAAGAAACAATGTTTGCAGGTGTAAGCATTACTTCTGTGAGAAATGTGCCCTAAGCCATTACAAGAAGTCGCAAAGGTGCTTCGTTTGCAATGCACAGACTAATGGCGTTTTCAACCCTGCCAAAGGTGAGTAAAGAAAACATCCTGCAAGGAGGCAGATTAAGTAGCTTGGCCTTTGCCTGTAACTATGGCAAGGATACGTTTGTTACATTGTTTTGTCTGTATATTAGTTTTTTTTATAGACAGTACATCCAGTTAGTTTTGCAGAATTGAGATCAGGCCTGGCATCTGAGCAAGCAATGCTTTACAATGATGAATAGACCAGGCATCAGAACTTGCTGTAGCCATTTACAAAATATTTTTCTTTGATTACTCTCCTGTAAGATTGCTGTGAAAGAGAAAAGTTACATTTGATGCTATTTTGCGGTTGTCACCATATGTTGGTGTTCAGATAAAACATAAAGTACCTGTTGGTTAACTGCTTTTCAGACCTAATAATGAAGCTGAACAAAAGAAAGGAAGAAGGCAATGATGAGGAAGTTACTCAAACAGATGACTCAGCAGAACTAGAAAAGGATGAGCCCAGCGAAACTGATGAAAACACTTGACCTACATTTTTTCCCCTTCTTTTGACAATTTTAAAATAAATTTGGTCACACATTTTGTGTTCCAAGTTCTTGTTAACCATGTACAAGGCACCTTTTATTTTTTGGTGTCAGGGACTTCAATGTTTAATAAAAATGTTTTGTTCAGATGCTGCTTCTGCTTGTAGTTTGTCATTTTTCACTTGCATATTGTTTCTTAATGTCATAAGCATGTTTTGATAGTAACATTGAGAGGTGGGCAGGATGTTCTTCAGAATTACAAGCATCTCAAATTCTCTTACACACATAACAGTTGGGTGCACATTTGAACAAGATGCTGCTACCACTTGTATTTTGTTATTTATCACTTGCATGTTGTTGTCGTTGTAATCTCTTGGGCATATTTTTTCAGTGAGGGAGACAGCTTGTTTTTCAGAAATACAAGCATCTTGAACTCTTGCGCACTGACCAGTCGCATGCACATTTAAACAACATTAAGCGACATTTTATTGCTCCTTCAGACCATTAAATGCTGAGTTCAAAAGGCAAATCTACAGCACTTTAACAGTTTATATACTAAGCCTACAATAGAGTGCTAGCGATGCACACAATTCCAGTGTTACTTGAGGCTACTTAACAGCATTACTGCACTGTATTACCCAGAATACATTGTGTACATGAACACCTGCATGCCATGCACACATTCACATAACACCAAACCTTCAAATTCATACAGGTCAGTGGTTTAAAACCCTGAAGATGGAGGTTTTATAAGTTGACATACTTGTCATATTCAAGGATACATCAAGGGCTTGGCAGGCGGATAACTCTGTAGTACAATGTGGACAATCACATTAATTGTTTCAGATACAGTTCTTGTTGACTATCAGAGAACAGGAAAATGAGTGTGTTTACTGTGTCATTTCCCCACCTGGAAATTCCAACTTCCCTTAAAGGCCGAATATTCACCATCCGGCAAGAAAGAATGGATTCAATGTGGTGGAGGTGGAAAGGGTACCTGTCGGGCCAGTTAGCAAAGACTGGTTACTAAGGTCACCAGCATTTCGTGTGCTTCTTACCTCCCTCGGCACAAACCATTCCTTCCCGCCATAGGCTAAAAGCTTGGCCTTGAACTTCACCCGCCTTAGAGAACATCTGCTCCAACTGGTCTTGATGGCAGAAGTTTTTCCAAAAGGCCCAATACCAAGGGTGCCCGAACAAATTAAGAGACAATTGAGTAGTTTTTTTCGTCATCTTCAGTTGTTTCCTTCACGTAATCCTACAAAATAAATGTGCGCCAAGCAGCAGAGGGCAGTATTTGAAATACTATCCTTGACCCTTGAGACCAAAAAGTGTAACAAACAGACTGCACGTGCACGCTCTTGTGGATATGAGCAGACCTGTATGGAAGTACCGAGATTTTCAACGCACACAATGGCCGGGTTTCTATGCGTTCTCCGTGTGTGGGAAGGGGCCACCTTAGACGTGACACAGTGGTCAGCTAGATCGCTAGAGGAAATTGACAACAATAAAGAGAAAGCATTTCAAAATCGCTGATGTCCTCCATCTTGTATGTAATATTTCGTTTCGTATTGAACTAAGACTTTTAGGGTGGAAGGGAGGGAATGACGTAGGCTACTTTGCTGCGGTCTCATTTCCCTTGCAAACTGATTCACACAAATCTGTTTCACCACCTCGCCTTCTCCCACCCATCCACCCCGCACACAAACCCCTGAAAAAAGTATTTAAAAAGCTTCTAAAACAAGTCATATCGTTGAAAGGGATACATGTGGGTTGTTTCCTAAGGGAATTTAAAACAGAGGCAAAGTAACATGTTCTTTATCGCGACTATTTTCCTAATAACGTTGCACTCACTGTGGAACATAGTGCCCATTTGCAAGATTGTCTCAAGGGAACTTCTCCTCTCCTATCTAGAAACCGATGAAAATGGAGAAAAGTTGTGTAAGCAATGGTAATGGTGCCAATGAAGGCAGAAAGTGAGGCGAGTAAACTGGCTGCGACATTTATTTTAGGAAGCAGGAAGAATGTAAGGTGCCACCGATCTTGGGTCGTGTCTGCTTGAAACAGTCCAATCATTCTCTGTTTCCCTTTACACTGAACGGGATTTTGTTTTGCTCGTCGTTGTACATTACACCACAATCTGCTGGCTCATCAGGTTCATAAACGACGTCCCTGTTGGAATGTCAGGATGTTACGAAACCTCCCTAAATTTTGTTTTTGATCCTGCTGTGATTGCTCGACGGACTGCCTGTAATTTTTTTGCTGTGAGGACTCAGTCACAATAAAGATTTTCCGGGCAGATCTGTGGGGCTGTGGTAATATCCAGAGCGCCAAGATAGCTATAGCGGTTAAGATAGTACCAGTTAAAGTCCTTTGGTGCTCAGGCTGAAAACACTTATTTCTACCTTACATTTGAGATGTCTTTAGGAAAGGTACTTTATCAAAAGGAGTATATTTTAATATGATATTGTAATAACTGCATAAAAGCATATATTGACAAAAGTATAAAAATGAAAATTGGTTGTTGATATTGCTTTCGTTATCTGCCCAATCACAAAAACTGAACAAATTCTCCACGCCAGGCATCGCTGATAAAAAAGGAGCATGAACAGCCAATCTGCAGCCCCGCCATAAAATGACACAGGGAAGATGGGTACAGATATCTGTAGACTATATGCTATCACATTCTGACTGGTAAACTACATCCTGCAGTCTGAACAAGACACTCGCCATCTTGCGTTCCATAACGCGGTGCAGCGCAGCGCAGCGCCATGTGTGGGCGAGAGTCCAGTCTGCAGTGAGCCAGGTTATGGACCATACTCCTGGTCAAAGCTGTTGTCTGGCTGCTGGTGGTAGAGCTGAGTGCTAATTCTGGGCGCCTCCCCGATGAACACGCGGTCACGTTGCTCAGAAAACTGGGCAAAGTCCTGACAAAGAACGGGTTCAGAAGTCAATAATAAAACACTTGAGTCTTTTTTTTTGACTTCAGATTTGTTTTCATTACATTAAAAAGGAGTACAGATGATCCCAGATATTCGCGAGGGTTAGGGTGCATGTGAAACGTGGAAAAACTGCAATTAACTCTAGATTGTTATTCAGTAAGCAATTTGAAATGATAAAGTGTATAAAAAATGGCAGCACTTGAAAGTTTTTCATGTGTCATTCCTAATATTATCAGACATTTAAGAAGGCGTAAACCTGACTCATAATAAAGCAGAACCCGATTTTAAGCGAAAAGATGTGAAGAAATGGAAAAACGAATGGTTTTGCCGTCACCTGCTGAAATGCGTTACTTCCTCTCTGTTGAGAGCCTCCATAGCTTTCATTGGAGTAGCCACCTGTAACCAAAGCCAAGATAAAAGAGAAACTATAGAAAGCGCCAAATGCAGATAGAAGGAAAGGGTGAAATATCTATTTGAAAGTATTAATTGGAAACAATTATCTGTACAGAACTTTTTTTTAAACGAGACATAGAAGTCACGTTTAGTTCGTCTATCTGCCTTACAAACTGAGCTCCTGCAGGATGCTCAGCCTCATTGCCTACCTCCAGGTTACTGTCGTTTCCTTACCTTCGCCACCCCAAGGGTCCCGCTGGTCTGTCGTGTAATCCCTGTCTCGATCGTTGGTGGTAGAGCCATAATCTGTGGCAGTTCGAGAAGAAATGTGAGTCTAGCCGTCGTGTCACTATTGCCTTGGTAAAAATAACTACAAAAGGTAACGTCACATTATATTTTACAGTAAATATCGGTATAAATATCGGATTAGAGATAATCTGTAGCGTAATTGTCTTATTTTAGTGTTGTTGAGTGCTTGTTGAGACTAAAGTCTTCTTAGACAAAACTTTCTGTTCTTCTGTCTGCAAACACACCCTATTCCCCCCTCCCCAACACACACACACACACACACACACACACACACACACACACACACACACACTGTATTCACAAAAAAGCGAAAAACAAGCTTCAGCACATCTATAAAAAGTGTACTGAAATTATCAGACTTTATTGTTTCCCAGGAGTTTACTGGCGGTGCAGTAACAAGCCAGCTTTGCTCACCTTTCTGTTGAGCCTGCCAGTCCTCCGTTAGCTTGGAGCTAGACAGGTTACGCCCCATGCCGGAGGGGACGCCGTGAGGAGCCAGGTGCGGTCCGTTGTCCTCCATGAGCTCGTGAGAGAAGGTGGAGCCGTGATCAAAGAGGCCGCGCCTCTGGAGGAAGTAATTAGCGCCCACGTAGGCCGCCAACACGATGACGCAAGTGACGCCGTACACGCGGAACGTGACTTCACTTCCTGTTATTGGGTCATCAACAGCCGAAGTGAATCTCGTGTTAAATCTGCGTGAGAGCTACTGCAGGACAATTCAATTCTATTGCAGAACAATGCATGCATTGCTGCTGACACCTTACATATCATAACTACGGAAACCTAATTTTAGGAAGATAATGAAAACATGACATTGAAATTTCACGATAAGCTTCTATTTTTTTTTTAACGGGCGCTTTATGAAAGACACAGCTGAGAAGGTGATAGAAATTGTGATCCTGGTGCTGATGTTGGAGGTGGCACTAACATAAGAGCTCAGACAGAGATCTAGAGGATAAGGACAAGAACTAGAACTGCGGTAGGATTAAGGAAAAAGTCTGTTTCTGATGAGGCCCTGGCATGAATTGTGCGAGACACATGGATCACAAACTGTCATTCTATCATTAGCTGGCCCGATGTCTAATTATTTCTTTTTTGCGCAGCAGCTGCGTTACTGAAGCCACACACAAACCCTCTGCCCAGATGCTGAATGTTATTTAAGAAAAAAAAACATACAAACACTCTAATGTCAGCGAGTGAAAGACAAAGTATCTAAAAGCAAGATGACCAAGGTAGAATTGTATCCCATAGAATTGCCAATCTAAGTCAACTAAAATCACAACCGGTTGCACCCCCTTTTCGCCAGCCCATTCCCCGACTCACCAAAGCGATAGACAAGGAGGCCACCGAAGACGGCTCCACAGCCACGCCCCAGTCCATGATGTAGGGCCTGCAGAATACCCTGTGCCGATGACTTGAGTTCCCCCGGGATGGCGTGTGTCACGAAGGCACAGCAGCTGGCCCAGACGGCCGCGTGCGTCAGACCTGTGCAACGGAAACAACGACTGGAGTGAAAGGCACCGGAAAGTGCAATACTTACGATGGGCAATGGAAACAACGACTAGAGTCAAAGGCACTTCAAGGTGGAGAGCTAATAATGAGCAATGGGGCATACGACTGAAGCGAAGGGCAGTGCAAAAGAAAATACTTATGACAGGGAATGAAAACAACGCAGGCATGAAAGTACTGGAAAGTGGAATGTTTCTGGTGAGGACTGGAAAATGTGCTTTCCACAGGCGATGGAAACTAAAATATTGCTGACGTGCAATGGACGCTGTAATGTTTCTAAATCGTTTCGAATGAATAATGTGCAGTGAAAAAATGCGATTGTGAACGAAATAGTTACATGACAATGATTATTAACACGACGTTCGTACAGAACGTACTGACTAAAATGTCTAGCTAACAAGCAACGCAGCTTCACGCGATATGGACAAAAAAAGCGAAGAGACACAGACGATTATAAAAACAAAACAAAACAAAAATGAGAAACACGCCCAAAAGTCACTGACCTTGCACAAATTCGAAGGGCAACACCCACCACGGGTCGCGGAGCCAGGAGATGTACAAAAACCTCGCCACATTTCCCAGGAGGCCTGCATACAGGACCTTCACGTGACCTGTCGACAGAATGACCCTCGTTGATTAAACTTGGGTTTTACGTGATTCCGTAAAGGCGGGCCTTCTTAACCAGAAAAATGAAAAATGTAAATGAATGTTGAACCACGTTTGACAAAGTCATGTCCAAACGTCGCCAGACTTACTCGATCGTTCGCTCATATATTTTTCCCGGTGGAGAAGAGATTTACTAAGGAAGAGACAGTGTCGATGACATTCTGTATAGTAGACAAGTGCAGACTACGTACGGACGATGAGCAGCTAGGCAGAACGACAAGACGAATAAATGCATAACGAGTGGGTCAGTAACTGTTTTCGTGACGAACAGACCGGCTGGATGAATAAGCCCGAGCCTGATTAATGTGAAGAAATATTGTGTTATGAACATACTGGGATAAAGTAGGAGGAGGGAAGTCGTGGGAAAGCGTTGATAGAACCTTGCATGTATGGGTGGGTCAATGATGATGATGATGATGATGATGTCCATTTATAATCCGCAGGTTTACATTCAGAAGAATGCTCATTGCGCTCATTGGTCTAGCCAACAGTATACCAGTCATTCTCGCGAGAAAAGACGAAAACTCGCGTGATTTGTCTCCGAGATTCAGCCGCGACAGATCAAACGATCCAGAAAATGTGAGCAACTTTGACTGGGTTATTTATGTACAAAGAAAACATTTCTTTCGAGGAAAAGAAGCCGAACCGAGAGTTACTGCCGCAGAAACTGATGAGTTGACGTCAGACTTGTCCCGACGGGTGAGCGTCTGGTGGATGAAATATGTTGCATGGCAGGAAATCACCATATATCTTGTTCTTAAGTTCTCCTCTTAAATATAAATGTAACAAATTTAGAAGCAAAAGCTTAGTGTCATTATAATAATCTCGGAAAGGTCACATAATCTGGACTAAGCAAGCGTATGGAAGGAATCTATCTACCCTGCAAAAGTAATGTTGCAACGATGACGGAGAAGTTGTTGATATTCTTTCTTTCTTTCTTTGTGTGTGTGTGTGTGTGCTAAACTTCCTTTCCTGTCATACCTCTGCACGGTATGAGAAATTAATCTATTTTCTGGACTGGACTGAAACAGAGGTTTAGGAACATGATGTGCTTTTTGTGCCCATTTATCTGTTTCATAATCCTCCCTCGGAAACAAGGTTTCAGGCAAAGCTCTTCTGTTTCTTGATGGCTCTTTATCCTCCTCAAAGAACAGAGAGCGTTTGAGAAAGAAGCTTGCTAGTACCTTTTCATCCGTCTAAACTGGATGCTGCATTCCATCTAAGGCAGAAGTTGCATCCTGTTTAAACCGGAAGTTGCATCCCGTCTAAACCGAGAGTTCTAGCTTTGAATTGCTTCACTCGTTTTTTTTTCTCTGTATTTTTTTTTTTCTTTTTGCCGATAATTCCTAGCCACATCACTCAAGTTACCCTGGATCGAAGAGAAAGCGGAGGATGTCTTGACAAGTCCAAAGAAGGCTTTGGTCGTGATGACTAGTCTTCACAGGAAAAGGTGGTTTCCTCTGTAGACTTTGCGTCACACACACACACACACAACGCGGCTGGCGTACTTTCACAGAATCGGTGCATATATCGTCTGTAAGAAAAAAAATCAATGTTTCCTGAAGTCAAAGCCATCCTTTCAGGAAGAATTTAACGGATTGACCTTTGGTGTGGACTGGCTTGACGCAAGAGGCGGACACCAGCCAAATGATTGGAACATTTTATCTCCAGAGGTTGTAGCGTGGCCGAGCAGATCAGCTTTTCTCACAAACAGGACGAGGATGAGCACTGAGCAGTGTCTGAACCCTTTGATGTGTCAAAGATTTGTCGCGCACTCACACCCACCGATCGGTTCACAAAAAGAAGCAATATTTCAAGGAAATACATTTTTTTCAGTATGGATGGAAAGAACTGCATGAGAATGGCACCAAAATGTCTCCAGAACACACAAAGATGTCAGGTTTTTCAGCCATAAAAGCATGATACAACTAGGGAAAGATCTGTGTAAAATGTAGGAGATTACATTCTCCCCTGCTAGTAGAACTAAACCAAGAAAGTAAAGAAACTGCATTTTAGAAGGGTAGGGAGATAAATTCAAGTCTTCGACATTTGTTTTTTTTTTGTTTGTTTTTTTTTTGCACCAGGTGGTGGTAGTTTCATCATTCAGAGTGCGAAAAACAACTATATCGAAGACGGAGACCGATTTCTTCTGCTTTTCAACAACATCAGTGCTCAGTGCACAGATACCACTCCGGTGGCTTATAATTAAAAACGTGACGAGCGAATTGAAAGATATATTGGGCCTTGCCTTCGTCAATTCTGCAGCAAAACTATCGGTCCCTACCTTATCTACCTTACATATTGGTGGAAAGTACAAAGAAACTTTTGTGTTGAATGTCAAGAAATAATGACGAACGAGCGAAAGGGAACAGCAAAAGAAATTCTTATCATCAAGTAAGGAAAAGGAATGGTTAGTAGTCTAAAAAGCTCAGATAGTGACTGTAATGGAAGAAATGGAAACTGTGTTTAGGAAATGTGAACAGCTGCTTCACGTAGACAGCGTCAGAGCTCGATTTCTAAAACGTTTCGAAAACAAATCGAGTTCGCTCAGTTGTTCCCCCAGCAAAAGCAGACCGGACAGACTCGTGGCCCAGTCTTTTTTTTTTTTTTTTTTAATAGACTCCTTGACTCTTTTCTGCTGCATTCACGAGAAAAAAAAAACCCAGAAAAATGTTTAAGCTGCATCATCTTTAGCCTTCTTATATATATAATTGTTTATAATTATATGTAATTATATCTATATATTAGTTTAAGACATTGTATGTATGTAAGGAAGTATCTATGTATAGCTACATTTTCTTGGTGCAGAAATTATCACTAATTGGTGTTACCTGCAAAATCGTTGCTAATGTAAATGTAAAACGTTTTCTGTTTTTTTTTTATTGTCAAATTGAAGTAGATTTCTACGTTTATTTTCCCCATATTTATGCAAGCGTGTGCGCGTGTCACTACCACGTGTGTGTGTGAGAGAGAGAGAGAGAGAGGTTATGCTCCTGTATTGGTCTCGTCTTTGTTTTGTAGTTCGTTTCAAAGTTCTCAGCTGACGAACAAAGGTGCCACATTCTCAAGTGGCTATAGTGGAGTTTACTTCGCCAGGGGGTGGGGGGTGGGGAGTTACCTTGCTCTCCCCGGCTGCCGTCTGGCTTTAATCACTGAGATTTTAGTGGTTTTCTGTCCTTCGAGCTGTCGGCCAGGGCTAGCAGTCTGCGCCTTCGATGCCTGTCCGTTAGCACGCCACCCACGTCATTCAGCTGGCGCAGTTGAAGTCGTTCAAGGCTCTAGGATCTATCAATAGTTAATTACGGTGAAGAATCCCTTTCCTAACACAGCGATGTCTACAAAGTTGTCAGCATATTCTTTCTGCCCACGAAGATCCAACCATCCAGTAAAAGGAACTGCAGAAAGGGAAGAGACTATTTTTTTTTAGTCTAACCCATGAGAAATAATCGTTAGAGGATGATCGTTACAAAGTTTTTGCTAATGCTGATTTCAGACTTTTCGTCGTCGAATCTCACCAGTCGACGACCATCACAACTCTTATAACAATTCAAGAATCACGTGGTCTTGCTATCTGTCACTGTTGTCTGCCACAACAGGGGACATGAGACACAGGTACGTACAGAGACCAGGCAGGGGGGCAGGAGCAGAACACGTCACTTACCTGACAGCTTAACGCAAAGCAATGAACGTTTAGCTGAAAGCTAGGCATTAACCCTGCACCTGTCGCCTAGCGACATCTTCGCACCCAACACTCACCTGACCACTGAATTCGTGCATCGTATTCTTTGTGGATTCTGTCAAGCCCTAGCAGCTTCATCGCCAAAGCTTTCCCCGAAGACAGGACTTTGCTCGCATTAGCTATAGCACTGGCGCCCGAGTTAAAGCCAATGCCTATACCAGGCTCTTACAATGAATGCGGCTTTTTGTCCGACATGTCATGTTCGTCTTCACTGTCACGCGCCATGCTCCACACTCTTCTGCCAGCCTCCCACTGCATTGATTTTGTCAGCGAACGTTCTCGCTGCGTTGCCCCTCATTCCTGATTAAAGCTAATGAACCGAGAACAAGCAACTCGCTTTTCTTCGCTTTTGTTTTAAATGTAGATGTTGCAGGCGGCCGTTACTCGAACCAATCGGACACCTTGTGGTATCGCGTGGCATGCAGCTTATTGTGGTTCTTCTGAAGCTGAATTGATGATGATGATGATGATGATGATGATGATGATGATGATGATGATAATGATGACTATTTATAAACCTGTTTTTTCTCGTTTGAATGCTGTGCTTAATGCGTGCTGCTCCCAAGTCTGCAAACGAACCGACAGCTTAACATACAACGAAAAACATAATTAAACGCTTGAGCAACAGCAAACAGGCTACTCACAATGGCAAATACTACCGAACATGGACGAAGATTAGGAATTAATGAGTGAGCGGAAGAGTTAGCTATATGCGCAAGGTATGAAAGAGAAGGGTTGAAAGGCTTGATTTGAAAGCTTTGAGCGCGGTCATTGTTTGAAGAGGAAGGTCAGAGAATTCCAAACGTCGGGGGGCCAGAAAAGGAGATGAAGCGAAGACAGAATTTCTCTCGTAAAATTCCTATATTTTTTTTTTCTTAATACTCATTCCACAATTTGAAGAGACTCCTTAGCTGGCTTAGCATTTCGTTAGGGCTCTCGACCTTGGAGCAGAAAGTCGCCGGTGTGGTGTTTGCTCAGCTCGCACACACACACATGCAAACGCAAGCACATTACTGAACCTTGACGCCTTTCATATTATCTCTTGCTCTCTCTCTCTCTCTCTCTCTCTCACATACACACACATATACACAAAGACATTTTTGTAAGAAAATGTTACACAACCAAAGCGAAGGAATATCCTGGCCTTAAACATGACATTTGTTCTGTAAAACAGAACTTGAATGCAAAAACAGTACCCACATTGATAACAAAGAGTGTACACCACGGAAACATATTCAAAATAGTGACAGCAGGGTACAGCTTCGTGACTAAAGCTACCCCCACGACCTTTGACACCGGTCCTGACTAAAACCTTGCCTTGAACTTATAGCTAGCCTTGATGGTTTGAGGGAGTACGTGCCCCGCTGTTTTAAAATACTCGATCATTTCACGAGGGTCGAAGGGTGAGGAAGGAAAAAAAAAAAGACTATGGAGGTGGGAAAGGGGTTAAATTTGTCCTCACGACCCACGCAACTAAAACTTTTTTCATCGACTCAACAGTCTTCAGGGAGACAGAATTATTCATTACCGCCATTCTAAACGACTGGTCTGCTTGCAGGAGGCCCAGTACAAACGAAATGTCTCTCCGGACATTAGCTGATCGAAAGCCTGCAGAAAGAGCAATCAATACAACCCCAGCAAACACCGGAACTGGATTAGTGTCCCTGCAGCAACCACATCCACAGCTAACTTCCCTTTGCATAGGCACTGGGTTTTTTTTCTGCGCTACACGAACCAGGCCCGACGCGAATTTTATTTTTATTAGACTTTTTTTCGTTTAATAGAGACCACAAGGAGATGGTTTCAAGAGAAAGCCGGTGTGATTTATCCGTGAGGCTGCGGCTGAAAGATGCACTCTAGCTTTATCATGAAAGATGCATATTTTAGTCTTATGATGAAAAGACAGTGAAGCATAAAGCGATGTTAAACAGACGTAAGTGACTAAAGTACTAAACAGTAAAGGGTCAGAGTCGATTTTATTCAGTTGGTTAGGGGTAAGACTTTATTTTCTTTTGTTCGCCAGAGTGGCGACTTCTTCGCACACAGGCAAACCTCATGCAAAGTATTCCTGTTTCTAAACATAATTCTGTAGCGTTAGCAAACGAGAAAGTCAGACATACACGCTGAGAGACAACAATCTGATTCAGGGTTATATTATTTAATCCAAACAGAACCTTTTCCAAATTTATTATGTGATTACCGTCATGTGTTTTAGAAAAGTTTCAGAAAGTATACTTACTGCACATTCTATGTTCTTATTACATTAAACGTTATGTCTAAAAGAGAAACAGCGTGAATCTTTCGTTACCTGTTTGATTTAATCTTCCACGACAGTTCTTCGGCTACATTGTTCTGTCAAAACATGTCAGATACATTTCATACTACATACTTGTATTTTATATTTGTTTATTTGTAGGGATCCCTAAAGTTGCAGGTTTAATGTCTCCTTAGAATTATCTAGCAGTAAAGGTATGGTTGTTTAGAGGCAGTCACCTGACATCGAACCAGTGTTTTGACAAGGTGCACAGCTAAGTAGGAACACTATAAAATGTTTGGAGGAGTAATGGCGATGTTTTCTGTAAGCTCTACAAGATAGTGGTTGACATAAGAAGGAGAAAACAATATGCATGTTTCATCCTCACACATGGTGCGAACAATTTATGCCTCACTCAGCCAGAAGTTGGGTCTAAATCCCTGCAGTAGGCAGAATATATTACGCTGCAAATTCAATCTGCCTTTGCAACTAGACACCCTAGCGGTGCAAATGTGCAGGACCGCCGTCTCAGATCAATAAAGACAATAATGTTTCCTTTTTCAGCCAGCAACTGATCCCCCGAGACCTACCCTCCATCGCCCACCACCATCCCAAGCATCGAAAACTCGGCGTCAAGACCATTACTGTACACAACCAGGAAAAATAAAAACAAAACCCTCGACGCAAGGTGCCGCATTTATTGCCCTCCTTTGGGCTTGGGCCTCACTAGTCAGGTTCGTGTATCCATACGTTTATAATCAGGTAAACATATACGTTTACATTCCAGCACGTCATCAAGAAGTGGGGAGGAATGTGAGGAGACGAGGGAGAAAAGAAATTCAACTAATCGGGTATGACAGCCGTGGCGGTGATCATATTAAACTTAACATCAACAACAACAAGAAATTCAAGAACTCAAAAAATATTTCGCTTTCTTTATTTTTCTCTCTTCACACACACACACACACACACACACACACACACACACACACACACACACACACACACACACACACACACACACACACACACACACACACACACATAAAGATATATAGCGAGAAAGAGAAAGAGCCTATACCTTATTTCCATAACCACATATCAAACTATTTGCATTCGATCCTACGCAATAAACTTAGAAGAATGTCGTAGCCCTGGGATTACCTTTCCCTGCACGAGCCGAGTATAACAAACCGACCGGCGTGACACCTAAAGCCGCCAAGCGTGAGACAAGAGCGAAGACAAATGACTTGATGATGCATCCTGCAACTTCTTTTTGTTTCTTTTGCTGTTATTTTTTTTTTCTCTCTCTCTCGTTCTGTGCCTGAGGAAGCATCACAACGGATTCTCACTGCAGTTACACGCGTGTAATCTCGCTCCAGAAGCAAAAGAAAAACAAGAACAAAATGAAACAAGGACGTCAGATCGAGTTGTCTGATGGCATGCAGATCGATAGCCGTGAGCTGCGTGGCTAAAATGAGAACTATATAGTTATCTCCCATTACTTCATTGATTGGACGGAGCTCATAAGTTCTTAGATTCTTAGGCTAATGGCTGGTAAAGATTTGTGCTCTGTGATTAGCAAACTATTTTGGAGTTTGCTGTTTCTCCTTTTTTTCGATGGAATCGTGTCTCAGAAGATTTTGTCTCTCTTTCTCCCTCCCACCCTCTCTCTCTCTTCTTTTTCTCCTATTAATAATTCCTTTCTTCTTCTCTTTCTTTGCTATTGGGAGGTGAGCTTTATTCAGTGAAATATCAATAATCTTAAAGACTAGGTAAATACAGTAGCTTTTTTCTGTTTGCTCCAGATTAACTGGAAACAGTTTGATGTTTGCTTTGCGCACCTTGGCAAGTGATCATATATGGGATGATCGACGTGTAGGGGCTTTGTGCGTGCGTGCGGAAGAGTTTGGGAGAAGAAAACAGCATGTCTGCGTGCGTGCTTGCGTGCGTGCGTGCGTGTGTGTGAAAAATGAAGAGAGGAGACGGCAGCATTATTATAAATTGGTTTTATGAAAAAACAGCCTGAAATATTACAAACGTTTCCAATTACAAAGACATATTTTACGTGTAGAACAAAAATCCCAGAAAGAACGAAAGAAAGAAAGATAATTCATGGCAAAATGACAAAAAGAGTGAAAGAGAGGCAGAAAGAAAGACAAACTAGCAAAGAGATCCTTGGCTGAGATCTCCTGACGGCTTCAATCGTTCATATTTCAGGAAATCGCTCTCCTTCAAGCAGGAAGCTCTGTCTAATAATGAAGACAACCATATCGGATACGGCAGTTTTTGTTTAATTGCTCCCAAAATTAATTGATCTGACTCCGAGCAGCCAAGCCCCTGGAATGACAGATAAAGGCAAACCATGGCACCCTGGTGACGTTTTTTGCAGCTTGGTGCGGAGTTTGCCCTTATCACACTAAAACCCAGCATAAAGTCCGCGGCCATGAATTTCGACATATATAATCATATTCTGTTCCCTTTTTTTCTTGCAAAATACTATACCCATCTACTTCTCTTCTCTCCTCTTTCTTTGTCTCTTTCTCGTTTTGTTCTTGTCTCTTTAATTGTTGTTGTTGCGTTTGTCTCTATCATGAATTGGAAAAATACATCAGTGTGCCTGAGTGCTATTTGCCTGTCATCTCTGAAGTACTGCAACTGTTCAGTCGATCGTCTGCTGTCTTTCAGAGCAATGTTAACTACGCTGTCAGACTTCTACTTTTAGCAGCTAACAGTGTAAATATGTATACTCTCATGTGTGCGTGCGATCTCTCTCTCACTCACACACACACACACACACACACACACACACACACACACACACACAAGCGCGCACGCGTACGCAGAAGAAGAACGATGAAGGAAGGTGAGGAGCAAGTAATACACCCAGCTGCTGGAGTTCATCATCTTTCCTTGCCAACTTGGTTCACCTTCCGCGAATCTTTCCTCCCATCCTTCCTTACAAAAACGATGAAACACAAGGTCCGAATGAAGCCAGAAATAATGCACAGATGCACGATGAGGCTGTTGAACGACCCTCATAGAGATCCCGTAAAGAGATCCTCTAGAAACTGTTCAATCGATTCCCCACCTACCTCCTCCCATCATAGCCCGAAATGAAGGAGAGACGCCCAGTCGATAAGGGACTCATTCAATTTGTCTTTCGTCTGTGCCATTGGTAGCCCAAGACAGTTCGCCATATTGTCTAGAGAAATCAGCTTTAGCTACGTACAGATACGCACTCCCGTAGAGACTGACGTCACATCCGACGAGAGAAACGAGGGGTTAATTGTTTGGGCTCGAAAACGATGTCAGGGTCCGATTATTCATCGCCTTAATGGACCTCGTTAACTCTTTCTTTACATTAAGATATCGTTAAAAACTAATCAACGAGATCATTATGGAAATCGGAATATCAAAATGCGAAAAGGTAAATCTTAAAATACAAAAATCTTTTTAAATATATTTGAAAGTTGTCAGACAAACTGATCGCATACGCAACACGCGCGCGCGCGCACACACACACACACACACACATCTATTTTGCAGTATTTTCGATGCTGCAGACATTGAACGGGGAAGTACAAAAATCATCTCCCTTTCCACAGAAGAGTTCGCAGCTCACTCAACTGCCAAGAAAATGCATGACACGTGCTGATCGGCTTGTAGACGACAGGGAGTTGACTACAAGGAGTAGACTTCAGGGAGTGGACTACAGGGAGTTTACAACAGCCACTAACTGCTACAACCCTTATCCCCCCCACCACTTCTCGCCTGTAACCCCTGCAGATGCTTTCGATCGAAGAGACCGTCGCTCTATCGGCAGAGCATTCGATTGTGATGGTAAGGTTCAGCTAAAGGTTTACAGTTATCTGGAGGCTCAACAGGACCAAGAAGGAATAAAAACGGAAATTGGAGAAAATGGCAGCTAGAGGGAGGTATAGAGGACAATCCCATTGATATAAAGAGCCTTATCATAACGCCTGAATCGTTCGATCCCGTTGATATAAGCTATAAGGAGTCTTATCAATGAGTTTGAATCCTGTTGGTATAAGGACTAAGGAGCCTTATCACGGCGCCTAAACTGCTTAATTCGTTTGATAGAAAAAGTCTTCTGATGGCGCTGTCATATCTGTCGATATATTGAGATCTTGTCTACACTAATGAATAAATGTGTATAGTCGTCTGTAAGGAACTGACTGTGGGGTATAGTAATATTATGCAGACTATTTGATCGTGTGATCGTGTGGTGAGAATTGTCCCTTTGCTAAGCTGTTGAATGTTATGCGGGTGGAACGTGCATATGAATAGACGCCCAGTGCAGCTCACCACGTACTCGTATTTTGTAAAAAGTGTAATCGTATTCCCAAATCGGACCGTCAGACCGGCTAGAAGTTTGTACTGTGTGATAAAGGGAATCACGTACTGGGAATCACAATTAATAATTCTTTCCAAGACAAGGAAACATTTTGATATTTCCATTTTCAGGTATCAAACTCATTTCTGAATAGTGTTTTTGTTGTTGAAATCGTATTTGGTTCTACATTTTTGTAAATTAGATATTTGATGAAATGCTTAAGTATTACAGGATTACACCCGGGTATCACGATCGCCTGTTTCACTCTCAGAGCAAGTGTCCTAGAACCTCCCACCTACTAGCGTTAGGTGGAGAGGCCATTTTGTACTGGTGACCCGGATGTGCCCTGCCTGTGGTAGAGCCTGACCACGGATGATTTTTTTCAGCTAAGTTATAGAACGAGGCTTTTGACTACAAAGCTTCCGCTTTAGTCACGTTTCAGTTTAACTACTAGAACGATACTTTTGACTCCAAAGCTTCCAGTTTAGTTGTTTAAGCTCGCCGAGACTAACAGTGGAGGACTTCGCAAGAGGCTAAGCGTTGGTCTCGGCAGACCACTCTAATGGAAGGGGAGACCTGTCTACGTGTTGGTGGGAAGTCACGAACATTCTTGTGTTTCGATTAAATCTTATTGTCTCATCCTCTCATCCGTCCCAACGTGGTTTACCTTCTGTGCTCGTCGATCGGCATCCGACCTCAGTAAGCTATGGGTACTGTTGTTTGACTTAAGTTATGACAAGCCCAGAGCTGTTAGTAACTATAAACTATGACTATAAGAATTGAGATTCGGACGCTGTTAATGTTAATTAATGAAGTGTTGACCGGACAGTGATCACTTCGAAGTTTTCGTTGGACTTTTCTGACATTGAAAATAAGTTTTCCTATGGACGATATTGATATGAACGGGACGTTCATCTAATGATGTATGATACTTTGAGTGTTTACATAAAACGTTGACTCTGATGATGCTGGGTGCTTTGAAGGTTTGAATGAGCAGTGAACCTTTATATTTAGAAAGTAATACATTCTGACACGTTGATCGAATTTGGGTAACAGATGAAGTTTAATGCAATATTTGTTCTCCTGAGGCGTGGAGCCTCCTCCCCCATATTATCGTTTGGAGCCTGAATTTGTTTTAACGTGTTGATATTATGTAGTATTAATTGTCAACATCACCAGAAGAAATAGCTGTGTAAGTCTATGTTCAGGGATTGCCAGTTGATTATTTTGAATTTTATTTGAAATGAAGAAGGGTGAAAAAGGAAAACAAGTAGAGATATTTTCAGCTTAGGGCGAAGCATACAGCTCATTGGCAGATCTTTTGTCTTTTGTCGTGTGAAATGCCACGTGCTGTTCCTCGCTAACTGAAATTGAAATATTTGTAAGATATTTTAGAGTGTTTACGCAATGGTCCAAGCTCATGTGTCCAATGGTAAGCTTTCTGCTCTGCGCTAATGTCGACATATTGTGAATAACTGTAGGTGGAGATATATTTGTAAATAAGGATAGGCTTGTCTATAAATCTTTAAAAAAATAGTTCCAAACGAAGTTGATGGATTTATTTATCATCTTATTATTTATTAAACAGAAACCAAACAAGATTCAAAAGAGCTAACTAGTGGCAAAATATCGAGCAGGCCACGCACTCTGTATCTGTTACCAAGGTTACGTTAAAACTTCAAGTAAAGCGGGAAACAACTCTCGGCTGTTATCATCGTTATTCGTTATCATCGCCATCATCCCCTGGTCGTTTAAGATGATGGATAAGCTCTGACATCCTCTATTCTCCACCCTTGCCCCGAGAAAATGAGCACAGCAACAAGCTTTTCCTGTTTGCAGATATATGCGGTAATAATTGCCATCAGTAACACTTCATCTGAATCATTCACTAGACAGTCATTGGAGCGGGGAGAAGTGTAAACAAGGAACTGCAGTTACCATGCATTTACTTACTCCTTCTCTCTTACACATACACACGTACGCGCACACTCTCTCACACACACTCTCACATACCCACAAACACATATGCACACACAAAAGCACAGAAATGCATACTTACTCCTTCACATACTCACACCCACAGATTCGCAAGCACACACACAAAATACAGACGGACAGAGGCACGCGCGCGTACTCATACATGCGGAGCACTTATGCGGAGCAACAGTCAGAAAACTAAAGCGATAGGGGTTGACTCTGAAAATACAACAGCCCCTAAAACCGTAAGCTTGATATTTTTGTGAGGGGGGAGAGGGGATTATCAGATGAAATGGCACTCTAACATTTTGTCAGACAGCTATTGATTTTCGACACTTTTCTGGTCCAGTGGAAAGCCCTGCAACACAAATGATGAATGCACAATGAAGGGAACCCTCCGAAACTCTCTCTCCCCACCCCTCCCTCTCGGGCGGGTAAACGCTCGTCAGTAATACAGCGAGGAATTGATGGCCTAGGATCTTGCCAATGAATCGCTCGTGTTCTATGCACGTGGTTCTTGTGCCTATTTATAGCTGTCGGATGATGGTACATCCCCACATCTCTCTCTCTCTCTCTCTGATTTTACCGGAGAACTGGAAACGGTAAGGTAACGAAGGAGAAAAAATGGTTATCCTACCTTTTTCTTTACACCTTACTTTGTTAACGAAAGTAAACCGTAGGATAATGACGCGAACGATAAGGATAACAAGGGGTAATAAAAAGCAAAGGCGTCCTTTCACTCACCAAAGGACGTCAGCAGCTTGTTGCTCATGAAGTAGGCGAGCAGCTCCGACACGTGGTTGATGATGGAGGCCACGCCGAAGAGGGTAGGCGAGCCACCCAGGTCCTGCAGGTGCCAAAAGAGGAAGGTGAAAATGATGCCGATGCCGAAGCCCATGAACCAGGCTATACCGAGGACTGAGAGGTACTGGTACGACCACAGCAGGCGCACCACGGCCAGCCACTTGCCGAAGAAAGGCTCGGAGCTGTAGCGGCCTGGAGGAACGGCCGTGCCGCCGGTGTTGTGGTAGGCGCCTCGATGCGCCAGGGCGCCTGGAGACTTGAGAGCATCGGTGACCATGTCGTTCTTCAGGCCTGGTTTGATCCTGAGATGCTTGTCGGACTCTGCGACCAGCTTGTTGTTGCCGGCTGTCGCATCTTTGGTCACCTTTCCCTCCTCCGACGTGTATGTTCCGTAACCTTCCCCTGGTCTCGTGTATTCCATGTCATCATCCGTGTCCTCTTCCACCAGCCTCTCCCGGTCCATCTTCTTTCTCCCTGTGATGGTCTTCTTGACCTTGTCCTTGACCCTTTCTTTCAATTCCGCCAGGGCGATGTCCCGGCCGGGGCCGTGGAAGTCGTAACGGAACTGCAGTGCTGTCAGGAAGGCGCAGGACATCAGGACGGAGAAGACAGCGAAGCACACGGTGTAGTTTTTTTCCGCCGGGTGCTGCTCGCCGCACGGGTGCTTAGGGAATGTGGTGGCGTGGTCCAGGGCCATACCCACGAAGAACATGGAAAGTCCCCAGCCCAGGGACCCGAACATGCGCTGTTTGCCGTAGTTCTCCGTGTCCTCGCCCAGCAGAGACAACGTCACACAATCCGCGAAGGTGATGGCAGGGGCACTGAAAAACTCGCCGACGATCACGAGCAGGAAGAGGATGAAGAAATCGTACTGGACCTCGTCCTGCTTGTAGACGACCGTCGAGTGCTTGGATGTAATGAGGCCAGCGAGGTCAGAGGCGTTGGCATTGACGATCTTGTTGGGGTCAAGGTTGTATCGCGCTCGTTTGACCCTTGACGGAGCGTGGTCCACGTTGTCATCAAAAGGAGATGGAGAAAGAGTCTTTCGGTGAAAAAAACAAAACAAATGAGTGAACTTAAGCGTACTCGCGCGCAAGAAAGGTGAGAAAGTAAGAGGAGACTTTTTGCATATGAAACAAAGACAATTTGCAGTCATTATGGTAATACGACAATAGCCGATAAAAAGTTAAAATGAAAAGTTTTTTCCCCGTAAGACAATTCGCAGTCGCTAAGGCAAAAACAAAACAAAACAAAAAATGACAACCCATAATTAATTTCAACTAAAAAAGTCAAGCAGAAAGTCAACACTTCGATATTGAAGCTGACGTGGCGTTTTATAAAATAAAGAACTAATATAAGCCTATCCAAATATAGCTTATGTTTTTATGTTTTGAGTTGTCCTGGACTAATCTGAGGCATGTTGTTACAGAACAGATTCGTGAAAACTGTAATAAACCTTGGGATGTCGTTGAATCTTTTGAGCTTCATGCCGCCAAATGCGCGTAACTGCGAATACAACCTGCATATGGAGGTGGGTGGGGTAGTCTTTGCTAGAGATTTTTGTAACACTCGAAATCTTAACCTACCTTTAGAATCGACAACGTCTTGTCCAGACGTTGGGGAGAAATGAAGATATGGTCTGAAGATCCCAGTGAAACCAGCACGCCATCTTCTGGCACAATGTTTTTCTCGAGATCCCGGACAGTCTCTTCGTCCATCACATGAACGGAAGTGACGTCGCGGCGCGTGCGCACTGAGTACGGAATCTCGAGAACGGTGTGGGTGCCGTTGTACACCAGGCACTTATGGGCCGGTGGCTGGACAAAAGCAATAGCTAGAGTGAAGACCACCCAAGACAAGATAGCGAACAGCAGCATCTCCTTGCCCCGTCTCCAGCGGTCCGCCAGTCCTGTCCAGAATGGCACGCTCAGGAACTCAATGAAGGGTCTGAAGCCAATGAGGACGCCGCTTTGGGAGGCGTTCATGCCCAGCTGCTTGAAGTAGATGGCCAGCAGAGGGAAGAGCGAGCCGAAGGCCCCGAAGAAGAAGAAATAAAAGAGCTTGCAGAACAGCAAGTCCTTGTTGACGACAGTGAACAAGGAGTCGATGAAATCCCTCCTAAAAGGAAACTTACTGCCTGAAATCGGCTGCTGAGTCTGCTGGTCGGAGTTGAGTTTCTTGGCCGTGAATTGGAAGTCATAGCTGTCCCTTCGTTCCTGCTCTGGCTTCTCCTCCGGCTCATACTCTGTTGTCATGACGACGTTTGGGGCCCGCACGTTCTAAGGGGTCTCGATCTGTGCAGGACATGCAATCGCTCAGAATATTGAACGTTAGATCTTAGCTGTTGCATTAGTCAGTAGATCAGTCAATCAGTCTGTCGTTAACTTCATCGATGGTTTTAGAAATGCCCTTTGTTCTCTTCTTCAAAGTAACAGACTATAAGAAATGCTTAATGACATGATTTGAAATCGCGAAAAAATGACCCGTGATCAAGCAATTTTTCAAAGTCGTTAATCCAACTGAAAAAAGGTCATTAAGCAACTTAATTTAGTAACACACACACACACACACACACTGATTGGTATATGGCTTTTTCGCACTTGAACCTGGAACCAACCGATATGGCGCAATAAATTCCGTGTTTACGCAAAATGACAAAACGAGGCTTAATCAAGTCGCTGTACAAATAGAACCCCGTCTAACAATGGCCGCATGCTGTTCAGAGCACCGTAATCCAGACTTACCGACAATCTGCCGATGTCCCGGTTCCTGGAGTGGAAGTAGGTCACGCCGCTGCTGCAGACGGATCGAAACTTGTTTGGCACTCCGTTGGCACTGCGGCGAAGAGTTAGTCCGTGGGCAGCGCCACCAAACTGCGGAAAGGAGAACCGTAATATGTAAACGTTAACTTTTGAGACCATTCCATATCCCTCCTCCATCCCTCAGAATAAGACAAACGTAAGAGTATAATGTGTAAGTCAATAAAAACATGAAAAATACGTACGTCTCTTTACTTAGCTTGAGGACCGTAAAGTTACTGGGGGCTACCGTGGCGCCCGGCAAGGTTCAGAGGATTTCGACGAAGACAACCATGAAGATGGCTGGTGCAGAGTTGTCCTCTCCGACGGGTAGCGGGATCGTCCCAGAAATGGAGACAACGTCGAGTTGTGTTTGACTTTGTTGTTATTTTGCATAATTCATGTCCGCCTCTGCTGGCTGCAGACTTTCAGAACCCCTAGCCTCGCGATGCCACAGTCGAAGACCACAGTGCTGACGCTTTCATCCAGAACACTCGGTAAAGGGACGTCACTCGCAGCGGGATTGAGGCAGCACGAAACTAGCAACGCTTTCACCCTGAGCTCGCTTTGGTCAGCGAGTAAACGGGACGTCCTGGAAGATCCCGTCCTTGCAGAAATCCTCGACTGAAGCTTCGGAAACAGTTTTTGAACCGAATGACAGAAAATTCTTCCACCGCTGCAGATAACCGCAGGGCTGAAATTAAGTAAGCTTGCGAAAGGATATTGGTGTGGCCGTGTCCATCACCGTAGTGGGCGCTGCACTCGCCACGGACAGTGTGGATGCAGCGAAACCTAGACTCCCAAACTGCTCTACTGTCTTCGTCTTCTGCTTGGCCCAGCGCGTATTTCTTCGCCAAATGCATGCACACCCACGGCTTCACGCGTGCACAGAGCTTTTCTTTCGCTCTTCTCCCTTCTCTCTCTCTCTTTGTGTGTGTGTGTGTGTGCCCGTGCGTGCGTGCGCGTAGAGAGAATTCTGTGTGTATGTGCTTTAAAGCACAGCGGCTATACTGGGGTGAGGCGATAGCGTTCGCTTCATTACGAGTCTCGCAGGTCTAAACATCGATTTTCTGCTACGTATCAAGTGTTCTCCTCCTTCTCTTCGTTTCCCTCCTATTTCTGCGCTCCCTCCCCATCTCTCCCTCCTCCTCTTTCTTATTTATCTTCTCTCTCGCTCCTCGCCTCATTCCTCTTCTTCCCTCTTAATCTTTGTTGCTTAGTAGATCTATGCCAACTTTATTGTCTTAATGTTTCATCTTACTCCTCTTTCTTTATCCATTCCTCTCACTTTTATGTACTCTTCTCGGTATTTTCTGAGGCAGTAGAATAAGATCTACTAGCAACTTACTCGGGACGCTTTCTTTATGGGACACCTATTCGCAGGGCCGGCCGTTAGGGGTTTTCTCCACCTACCTATTCCCTCATAGAGGGAAATCACCTCAAGGTGGAAGTACTCTCCCACCAAAGTACCCAATATTACATAGGAATCAACCTGGGGCCGTTTTCACGAAGCGAAGGGAAGATGTCGTGCGGGGTAAATCAGGGGAAGCGCCTTGTCTCCGTCTACTAGCAACTTACTAGAAACTGGTGGCAATGCATTGATTGAAGTCTCTTACAAATATCAAATCGAGCATCGTTTTCCGTTCCCCTTCATCACAACTCTTTTTAAATCATTTCCCTGTCTGTCTGTCTGTCTGTCTGTCTTTTCCTCCACCTCTCCCTTCTCTGCCCTGCCCTTCCCTCCCCCATCTCTCACTTTTTCTCCATCCTCCCCACAACACAAATCGTTTCTTTGATTTTAACGCTTTGTGCTGTCTTGGGCGGCCGATGGAGTGTATGGGGTGCTTGAAAACCAGATCACAGGCACCATGTTTGCTTACTGATCGACCGCGTCAGACATATAGGCACGCCCTCTCGCACCAATGTAGCGAGCGCTACTTCTTCATGCCCCACTCCCCACTCCACCCCAGCTTCCCCCCAGGAACACAGCTGCACGTATGAAGTCAGACTCCTAGTCTTCTCGAACAAATGTTTTCCATATCTGTACTCTCTGGCGATGATTCTTTTTGACGCATCACTGGCCATCTGAAAAAAAATTGGCCGCCCGAAAATCAGTCAGCGAAACCTGCGTGTGTCTCCTGTTGTTTCCTGTAACGCTTTTCTATATTGACGGTTGCTGAGCGTGACTAGGAAACATCAGGAACTTTTCGACGATCCAGCGAAAACGCCTGCTCGTCGATAATCAGCGTGGGGCTAGGACGAGCGCCTCTGATTTATTTCCACTAGCGAGCTACTGAGTAGTGGTGGGCTGCATGACAATTCGTATGTTACTTTCCGTATATACTGACACACACTGTCCAGATACTGCAGATATTGTGTTATGTTAATTCACCTGGGGTTTCTTTGTCACTGATTTATAAATAAGGTCCCAGGGGCAAAAGCACCCACAGAGTCTAGACGCAGCTTTATGACTTTATGACGGAGACACGACGCTTCCCCTAATTTACCCCGCACGACAGTTTGCCTTCACTTCGTAGATACGGCCCCAGGTTGGTTCCTAAGTAATACTTTGGTGGGAAAGTACTTCCACCTTGAGGTGATTTCCCTCTATGAGGGAAGACGTAGGTGGAAAAAAAAACCAACGGCCAGCCCTGAGAAAAGGTGTCACATAAAGAGAGCGTCCCGAGCCAAGATCTGAACGAAGAACCTTTCTCTGGTGAGGTGACAAGCGAGTGTTTTAACCACTACACTACCGGGCGCCCATCCTATGTAGCATCTCACTGCTACAGAAATTTAGACCACCACCATACTAAAGAGAACATGGCCTTACAAACCATGTATATAGTAAACAGAACAGCATGAAAGTCATTCAAGGGGAAAGGTCATTGGGTGAATCATGGAGTTGGATAAAATCTTTCATGAGAACGAATCTACTTTCCTATTGACCTCCACAACTCCGGGGGCTGCTTATTCCACCACGTTACTAATGTAATCCAGTGATTAAAGAATGCGGTTTAGATTGTACCTTTCAGCACGAGCACACCCAGAGCGCAAAATTCCAAGCGGATTCTTAATGCAGTAAGAACATTTACAGGCAGATGTCAAGTACCTGAGAACACACGACAGTATGGGGTCTCTGTGTGCGGATGTGTTATATCGAGGTATGGAATCATATAATTTTGTTTTGATGACAATGTACACATCAAAGCTGTTAACAGTCGTAAAAAAGAAGATGAAGAAAATACGCGTGCATAAATGTTTCCGTTCTGTTGTGCCTCCTGATGCGCACCCTGCTGGTTAAAATTTGTCCGGTTTTAGGGTCTTATTTTGCGTGAATTGTTCGCGGAGTAACATATATTATTTATTGGCACTGGTCCTTGTGTGGATCAGGAATCGATGCAGAAATGTGTGCTGCCAATTTCTCCTTCCACGTCACGTGCGTTGCTGTGCACTCGGCGCAATTAAAGGTTGCCTGAGGTGAAAGTAACAATTCAGCTATAATTACTGTGTCGGCAAAGTTTCATAACTCTATTGATTCTGTTTATTCTAGTCCGAAATGGGTGTAGGTGTCGTCGGTTCAGATATGATGGTGTATAATAGATGGGTGAATGAGTGAGAGAGATTGGCATCTATCTGGCTATAGTTTGTGCTGAGTGGTTTTCCGTTTTTCCCCATTATTGAACAAATATATATATATATATATACACACACACACGACTTCGCATTGGTTTTGACTGCAGTGACTTTTTGAAAACAGAAAAAAACTTAATTATTAAAACGGCTCTAGCGACCGGAATCTCTGGGTGACAATATATATATTTACAATACGCAGTATATATGTACTGTGAAGTAAAATATGCCATTATGCAAAAACTGTCTCTCTTTCTATCTATGTGCGTGTGAAGTTCTTATAAGAGGATAATGTTACTGAAAAATTGATATTGATATTATACATGAAACCATTGCAGTTAACAAATTTGGTCTATAAATTACTGCATGGCTCGATCTTTTCTGGAGTACCGATGAAAATTCAAAGCGCATACAGTTTCTATCGCAACTGAGGCAAACGTGTGCTGAGACTTAATGCAGACTGCATAGTGACAAAAATAAAACAAAACGCGAAAGCAGCTAGGTCAATCAGTGATTTCATCCATTTGTATATATTAAATTATACTTTTTGTGTGTGCCTTAATTATATCGTCATCATATATGATCGTCGTCGTCAATAACAATACTTAGCTACTACTACAGATGAAACTAAAACACTCTTTACTACAAATCAAAGGCATTAAAATCACAAAAAGAGAAAAATTAGACTATGTACAAAGATGGGGGTTGATGTCTAAGCTGAAAGGATTAAAATATTTTAGAGTAATGGATAAGTAACAATTAGTGGTACAAGTTAATTTTGTCAATGCTATATATATATATAGAGAGAGAGAGACGAATTCTTGAATTGTTAAGCTGAATGACTTGAACTTCTACAATGTTATCAAATTTCGGAGAGATACCACAAAGCTGTATCGCTCCTGAATCTCCTCGTACCTACACTACACACCTTCCTCGAGAATTCTGTTGCATCTGTGAAAACGTTATGTTTGGTTACATTTCTTTCGTCAAATAGTTCATTTCTAAAATGGATTGTTTTGGCAACTGCATTCTGCTACTTCCGGTTTCAAAGTTGATCGAAGACACAACACGTAAGCGCTAAGTTTTCTTCTACGTGTTATTTTGTCGATAAAATGGAATGGTTCTCAGGAAATATTCCACAGGCTATTCAAACTTCAAAGTCCAAAGGTTCCATTTTCGTCGTTTATATTACAGGTAAGTTTATTTTTTATCGTGAATATAACGGGTCTCTCGAGTAGACGTAATGAGAGTGTTTATATGGCAGATTTTCATTTCACTATAATTAAAGAATGAAACTGATACATTTAATCTGGAATAATAGTTATTTGTTATTTGCCTAAATTAATTTCTAAAAGGTTTCTAGTCATGGTAGCTCACTATACACCTGAGTGGACTGTCTCAAGAACAAGTGGAACAAGATTTTGGGTACTTGAACTTCAGTTTTATAACATTACACACATTTACACATTAAATTATTTGAGGTACTTACGCTATAGCTTATTTCTTGCGAGACAAAATTTGTATAGCGTGCATGACATTTTTACAGGCGATGATGGTGATGATACAAGACACATGGACGAAGCATGGAACAATCCAGAAGTTTCACAGATGTGTAAAAAAGACTCAGTTGTCGCCATCAAAATCAGCGCCAGCAGGTAGCCTTGTAAAAAAAAGGCTCATCGATCTCAATAATTAAATGAAACTAATAAACAGACCATTGTGATAGAAAGCATATTTAATATAGGCAGAACTTCGATATAGAGTAACTCGCTACGTCATAGGCCTGTCTATGCTATTTTGACAGAGTATTGGGGGTAGGGTTAGTGATAGCGTTAGGCGTAGGGCTAGGGTTTGGGGTAGGGATAGGGTTAGGTTTAGTTTATTAGGTACATTTGGGCAATTGAGTGGAGCGAGCAAACACAAATGCCGCAAGTTACTCTATATCGCATCTGTACCTTAATATATTGCATTTTTGTAACTTCTCATGAATTTTCATGTTGACTATCCTGTCATAATTTTCACACCCTTCTAAATGTTTTTTTTCCTTTTGTTTTGCATTCTCAAATTCAGCTGGTACTATGGGCTGTGTAAATATTTTAATAGCATACTGCATGAACATATGTGAAGAAGCTACCAATCTTTCATTTTTATATTGCACTTGCTAAATGTAACATTTTTCTTACTTTCAGTGAGGCTTGCACATTTTTCTCACAAATATGTATCCTTTTCTGAAACACATACTGGGATAGTTTAGGTCTTTCATTTTTTTTAAATGTTTGTGCTGTGTTTCAATTAGGAACAGCATTTGTTTCCCACTTATTTGTAGCTATTTTGTATCTCTGTATCTAAAGTCAGAAACCATTATTATTGTTAGCATACAAATATTTCCATACAATTTTTGTTAATATGCTTCAAGTAAATAGCAGATGATATTGTCTTACTATTTTTCACATGATTTTGAAATAAGAGATTGCTGGAGCCTTAAAAGTTTCAAGAGTGGATAGATGAGTATAGTATCACTTTATTTATTCAAATTAGCTAATATGCAGGTAAAAGAAGTGAATCAGAGGCACAAAAGTGTTAGCAAAAAGCTAGAGCAAAAAAACAAAATCGATTAACACTTAACATGCTTCAGATCCAGTTGTCATCCTACCGGCTGCCTATTTTATTGGGGATAATGGCACACCATTGGAAGTTCTTGGAGGCAAAGTAGAGCTACAAACCTTCAAAGAAAAAGTTAAAAATGTGCTAGAGGTAAACTTTATATTTTGATAATCTTTAATTTTATAAATTTTTAAAGAATAAAAAAAAAAAAATTTAAATAAAGTAATTTTTCTGACATGGGAAAAATGCAGTGGTAGTACTAGAACTGAAATAAGGCCTTCATGTGTTTGTGCATTTTAGTTGCTGGGAGTGTTGTATTCACAACCATCTTTTGCCTTGATGTGTCCATGCAAGACGACCTTCAAAGAACTTACCCAGTCATTACACTCTTCTGAAAGAAAACTAGGAACTATAGACTGTAGTATAGTTTAAATAAAGTTTTTCATAATGTAATAACATTATTATGTGCAACTTTTTATTAAATGTGTTGTTTTTCAAAACACGTGAAAGATTTTTAAGCTTCATGCGCTTCAAACTGATGGTTGGTGTAAGTTTTGTGTGATCTTTTCATTTGCAACTGTCACCTCTTAAGCAGCTTTATGATGTATAAGACTGCAATACAAAAAAATGTATACTTATTCAAGGTTTCCCCATTGCATAGATGTGTATTAAACAAGAAGATAGCTCTGTATCATATAATGATAAAGGAAGAGGGGGTCTGAAAACATAAGAGTTTAAGAGGACTCATTGTGTAAGACCTTTTTTTATAAACTGTATGTGAAACTGATGTCATGACTGGTTATCAAAAAATGTTTGTTTTACATGCATAAAAATATTGCACTAGTAAAGCAGTTTCTTCAAATAAGGAATCAAAATAATATATTTATATGTATACTGGTATGTTCTTTTTTTTGTGGCTGGTCAAAACACGATGTGTCCACAGAAAGGTAAAGGTAGTCTTAAAAAAAACCATCAATTTTAGCTGAGTTTTTTTTTAAACAATCCAGCACTTTTAAGGGTCTTTTTTTAAAAAAAAAACAGTTTTAACAGGGTATTCTGAAAAGCACTAGCGTTTTATAGATGGTAAACACTGCTTATTACAGTTACATCGAAAGAGCAAAAGTCTGGGTGCTACATCAGAGCCACAGGCTCTTTCAACACAGAGGGATAAACCACACTCTGAAGCAGATCCAGCTTCCACCAAAGCAGCTGTGGCCAGTTCAAGCAAACCTGGAGCAGAAGCAGCAGACTTAGTGGCGTTGGATGATGAATCACCTGATGATAATGAAGGCACATCCAAACCGGATATACAGGCCCGTGTTGAAAGGTTTGCTGCTTCAAAATCTCTGGCATTTGAGTGATATTGATATGGGTTTTACAATTGTGAATAAATGAAATTGTGCAGGCAAAAAAATCAAATGATTATAAAAGATTTGACTCAAGTTTTACTTCAAGTGTGCATGTGCACCCTTGTGCAAACATGCACACACACTATTTTACTTGGGATAAGTTAGAACATAAACTCAAGTAGTAAAAAAATTGAGAAGACTGTTTCTACTGAAAATGAATAGAGGTTCAAACTGGAAATTTGTGAGTTGCATATATGGATGTATATTCGTTTTTTCTGTTCTTTTTGTTCTTTTTTTACAACAGAGCTAAAGAAAAGATTGAACAGAGAAGAAGTGAAAAAGCAAGAAAAGAAGCAGAGGTACAAACAAATCAAACATCACTTTGAAGTAACCAATTCTTTTAGTAAATTTGTTGGCAAAATCAAAACACAACAGAAAAACAAATAAGTTTATATTTATTTTTTATTTCTATTTTAAGAAATATTTTTGTTGTAAGATGCATTTTACTGTGTTTATGTTAATAAGTTCGCTTTCATTGTCTAATAGTGTTTTTAATTTTTTTATAGACTTGTTTAAAAATGTTTTTTTTTATCATGTTCATGTTTTTCTTCATTATTTTTCATTTCTAAGAGTCACAAACTAAGTTCCACAATGACTGAAAAATTTCATTCGTTTTGTTTTGTAGTTCATTGAAAAATATGGTTACTCTGTGCAGGATGAGCGACAGAAGGAGATTGATCGGAGGAGACTTGGCCAGAATGTTCAGCATCTGCGACAGCATCAACATGAGCAAGAGCTGAAAGAGGTGAAGGAACAGCTTCGTAAAGAAAAAGAGGAGCAGCGGAAGGCCCGTGAACGAATAAAGCAAGAGATCGAACGAGACAGGTAGGTTGTCATTTCCTCACACTCTGTCCCCAGATTTCTGCCTTAATCACTTCTCATACCTAATAATCAGTTGCAAAAAGCTTGTGTGTATATGTACATGGGCGCTCACATGTGCATATGCATGCATACAAGCTTGCATATTCATGTAATTGTGTCCTGTGTTGTACATAAATACATTTTGAAACTCCTGATTGCTTCAGAAATGATTACATTTTGTGGGGGGAAAGAGTCAAATAATGGGTCGTTTTAAAGTGCATTGCTGATTTCAGAGCTGAGCGCAATGCTAAGTTCCAAAAAGAGAAGTTTGAGAAGGAGCAGGGGATGGAAGAAGCCAGAAGAAATAAGATGCTGCAGAAACAGAAAGATGCAGCTGCAGCAGAAGCATGCAGAAGGTATGTTTACATCTGACTTACAGGATATCTCATGCTGCTGCTGCTCTCTAAATGCTTGCAGCAACTTGCTTGTCTTTCTTAAATGGACAAACATTTTCAACAGGAACCCCATTGCCAGATATTTGAACTAAGATTACTTGCACTTGCTAACATATCACATTCACAGCTCTTCCTATTGACTGTTGTGTCTATCATTCTAGCTTACAAACTTGTCAGCATGTCAGCACTGAGTGTAGTTGTCATTGCTTGTAGAGGCAGATGTCTGTCTTTGTGCATATTTGCATGTTTCTTACTAAACTTTTGATTTCAGCGAAACAGCAAGAATTCAGTTCCGGTTCCCGGATGGTGCCTCTGTTTCTCAACAATTTCCATCCTCACAAAACTTACAGACTGCTTATGACTTCATCTCCAAGGTAATTGAAGAAAAGTTATGTCAGATCTGTAAAGTAGGCATATTAGTGTAATTTTCTTTTAAAAATTATTTAGTTCATCTTTCTAAACTCCTTGAGCATTTCTTTTGTGTTTTTTTTTTCCTTCGCAGAGATATGGGGGCGTTGTGACCTTGTCCACTGCCTTTCCAAAGCGAACATTTGGCCAAGAAGATATGACATCCACTTTTATTGAACTCCAGCTTGCCCCTACAGCTGTAATATTGGTTGTTCCAGTAAGTGGCCTTCAACCTGCTCACCTTCTCTGGCCAAAACTTGTTTAAACTTTTCAAAAACTATTTGGATTGATAGAAGCATGAGATTAATGTGTGCAAGCTAGAGGTGATAGACATGCGCTGAGGTAGATTGCAATTTTATGGAAAGTAATGCAGCACTAATTGAATAGGAAAATTGTTAGGAGTGTGCAATAACTGAAAAATACTAGAAATAGACTGAAGTATAGACAGTGAAGAGAAGATCAGTAGAGAACAAGGCAAAGGATGCCAGAACCACATGGGCCAACTGAGGGGGGCCGCCCAAAACTGGGTCCGCCTGCGAGGTGTTGCTGCAGCCCTGTGAGGAGTAGCAAGGAATGATGAATGAATAGATAGTGAATATCATGTTGCTGGAAATCAGAGAGGTAGGAACAGCATTGTAGAGGATGAAGAAGGTTGTTGGATATTTGAATGTTAGAGATACAAGATTAGCATTAGATGAAAAGTTCAACAAGATTTGGTATGCAGGCTCACAGAATTTTAGTGACAGTAGTCCTGTAGGAATACCTCTATTGAGGAGAGAGTTGAGTATTGTCATCCGATACAAATGAAAGAAACTCTTTCTAAAGGGTTGTCAGTGGATCTGAGTGAGTAATAATGTAACTTTTTTTTCTTTGTTAACTATGAAGAATATGTTGTAATTAGATGGTATGCTGATTTCATGAATATTGATACTGATGCATTTTATAAATTACAGGTCTCTACCTTAGCACTTGGCAGTCGTTTGGGAAGCAGTGGTGGTGGTATTCTCTCTTTCCTGGTTAGCCCTTTTGTGTTCATCTGGAATTTCCTCATGTCCTTAATTTTTCCTGCACCTGCTGTGACACACAACTCAAATTCCAGTGCACAGTCTAGTACTTCTGCAGCAGGGGGCGATCGAACGAAACCTTCAACGTAAGTTTTGGAAAGATATTTCAAAACATTTTTCAGCACTAAAAACTAATTTCTCTTAGTGGTAGTTGCTGGTCAGGGAGAGCAAAGAGGGTCGAACTAGATCAGAGGTAAATAATATCTGCATCATGCTCTGCATGACAGGATATTTTTATCAGCCTTGAAGATCAAAATACCTAACAAGTGGAGAACATTTTTTTTTATTGTTATTATGAAGGAAGGCCTTGATTAGGCACTTGGGGAGCAGATAGCCTAGTGATTAGAGCAATGATGTCTGAACCCAAAGGGCACACACTACCTAGTTTGATATCCATACAAAGAGAATACTTACCCTAGTGGGTACCTGACTCCATAGGGATGGAGAAGGTAAGGCAATGAGGGAGATGAGATGGGCACCACCCTCACGAAAAGGCTGGTCCTGGGATAAGTAAGCGCTTTATCATCTCACTCCCCTAAGATTGTAAGGTCATGAGACTAGCTAATTTAAGCATGATGTTATATGCTTACATAGTTATGCAGGAGACTCTACATTGTTCTGCTGCATTGAAACATGCAAACCTGATGTAGGAGGATTGATTCCTGTGAAGTGCATCATAATATTGGCAAATATATTAGAATGTAAGCATGGGGACAATGAATAGTGCTGAACAATCGGAACCAGAAACATTTAGTTTTTTACTGCAGATGTTACTGCCTGAGTATCAACTTTGGTATGCATTTGGCTAGGAACTATCTGAGACAAAAGTTTGAACAATGCGGTTTCCATGTCCCATCCAGAAATGCATTAAGAAGACCAGCAGGAGGAAGTCACAGTCGACAAGATGGCAACATCCGCCGTCTGAGGAATTCCAGCGATGATGAGGATGAAAATGCAACATGGAATGGAAATTCCACTCAACAGATGTGATTTGAAGTCTGGTACATCCTTGTGAGTGTATGAGGAGGGCAGGGTAGATTGGGTGGATGGAAAAAAGGAAGCACATTTTGTTTGGAGAGAAAGATGTTTGTCTTAAGACCACATCTTTTCATTCAGGTCTCTTTTTGTGTGTTTGGAGATATTCTTGCTGCAGCATTTATCAAGAATTGACTACCCCAAACAAAAGTTTATATGGTCATTTGTATTCAGACTGATGATGTCGAACACTTTACTGGGGGGTCCTGTGGTGCAATGGTTATTGCCTGTCACCAATACATTAAAGGTTGGCTGTCCTGGGTTCAGGTCTCATCACAGGCACGCTGTTCTTTCTCTAAATTTGGCATCTGTTTGCAGGGCTGGCTGCCTTGCCTTGATATAGCCTTAGTTGCTGGCTTAGCATAAAACTCCCAATTCCTCCTCCTCCTTGAACACTTTACTGCCTTCAGTCACAAGCACTTGATGATGAGGGCATTTTACTTTCAAAGATATGAGCCTGAAGACAAGATTAATGTCTTTCTTAATCCCAAAGCACAGTCTGCTTTTTTAAACAAGCCACTGATCAGATCAGTTTGAATTGTTTCATAATGTAAATCTGAAGAGTGTTTAATGTGTTTCCACTTTTCAACAGCTTTCAACTGTCCTAGAACTACAGAGTGCTGAGGACAGTATGAGCTGCAGTGCTGTCATGATTACAGATGTTGTTAATACTTTTTATTATGGAGTCATTATGGCTTTGTGCAAATAAATGAGATGATGTCTTTCCAGCCTTTTTTTTTTCTTGCATGTGGACTTTCTGTGTGAATGATTAATACTAATGTACACTTTAAAACCCTTTTTTGTAGATTTATGGGACTGAAAAGAGCTAACTAAATAAGTGCTGTATTAGTGGAAACATAGATAACCACTTCAGCGGATTGTTCTCCAAAACGGAATCGCAACAATTGATAGATATTTTTTTAATATAGAAACTTAAATGTACAGTAGGAAAAATTAAGGAAGGGAGAGGTTCTAATCCTTAGCAACCTAGCTATGATAGAAGTTTGCTGCACTTTGGGATGCTTTTCACATTCACTCACAAATCGGATGATCCAGAAAGCATTTGAAGTGACTTTCTGTTATTTTCCAATATCCTTGCTGCTGCAAAACACACAATTTTAGAGAATGGGTTCATCGATTTTCTTCCCATTGAGTCGAGAAAAATCAAATAGTGCCATTGTACCTATAGTACTTGGAGCTGAAAAAAAAAAACAATCAAAATTTTATGCTTTGAGTTTGTTGGGGTTTTTTTTCGAAAGATTTCTACCTCATCCTGGCACATCAAAAATTTAAAAATATGGCTGGAATTTCTGCAACGGTTAGCCACAAAATCTACTGTGGATCAGAATCTTCAGGACACCATAGAGAAGGAGAAATTGCACTGGTGCTCCGTTCTTCCCAGAATTTTGGCAGGAGTAAAATATCTTGCATCCTACAATATGACGTTTCGGGGCACAAGAGAGAGGCTTGGAGACCCCCCCCCCCCAAACGGTCCTTTTCTGGGCTTAATGGAAATGCTAGCAAAGTATGATCCCACAATGAAAGAACACATTCGCAGAATAAAAAACGAAGAAATATTTGATCACTACTTGGGCCATCAGATTCAAGATGAGTTGATTCAACTAATGTCACCAGAAGCTCAGAAGAAGATATTAGAGAAGGTGCAGAAAGCAAATTATTTTTCTTACTCTTGACTGTCCTCCCGACGTGAGTGATAAAGAACAAATGAGTTTAGTGCTGCGATTTGTCAATGTGAGTGAAAGGATGTAGAAGTGTCGGAACACTTCATCAAATTTCTACATGCCGAAGATTCCACTGGCAAAGGGTTGACATCACGTACTCTGCTTGAAGCACTTCCCAAACATGGGCAACAAATTGAAGAGGTCAAGGCTATGATAATGGAGCAAACATGAAAGGTAAGCATCAAGGTGTTCAGGCTCGAATACTGCAAATAAGTCGCCGTGCTTCTTACATGCCCTGTGGGTGCCATAACCTTAACCTTCTTTTGGGGGACATGGTGAAATGCAATCCTCAAACCTTGATCGACGTTCCTCGGTGTGTTGCAGAAAATATACTGGTCTTTGCTAGTTGCCATGGCAGGTGGAAGATATTAAAAGATAATGTCCCGTTTCTTACACCAAAAGCGTTGTCAGAAAGAAGATGGGAATGTTGCATTGAGAGCGTGAAAGCCGTACCCCATCATACGGCTGAAATTCAAAATGCGTTGCTACTCGTTTCTGATCCAAAAGTGGCAAGTGAAGCTAGTTGCCTTGCAAACTATATATACGAGCTGGGGAATTTTGAATTTCTCGTTGCCGTCGTTGTGTGGTACGACATCCTGTTTGCCGTCAACACCGTCAGCAAAACTTTTCAGTCGTCAAATATACAACTCGATGTAGCCATTAAACACGTTCAGTCTCTTATACATTTCTTCATCAAGCATAGAGACAATGGATTTGCGTCAGCAATAATCACCGCAAAAGAAATAGCATCAACAATGAGCATCGAACCTGTATTTAAAGAGCGCCGCCTTAGGCGAAGGAAGGGGCGATTTGAATATGAAGTCATGGATGAACCAGTTCAAAGAGACATCTGAAGAATCTTTTAGGGTTGGGTATTTCTTGTGGATCGTCGATCAAACATTGGGATTTCTGAAGAAACCTTTCGAGCAACTAGAGTGCTATGCCGGAATATTTGGCTTCCTTTACAATATTTCACAACTACGCACAGTAACAATGAATGAATCGAGCAAACAATCCAAGGATTTAGGTTTGGCATTGAGAAACGGCGAACCCGGGATTTGCTTCCAAAGGCCCCGCAATTCTATTTGCCCAAGGCCCCGCACCCCCCTAGCGCCGGCTCTGATACAGGGGTCCAAACTTTTGACCAGTCGGAGTTACTAACACTAAATTAGACCCTTCACGTCACCTACGCTACACAGTGGGTGTAGAAAATGCATACATTATGCATGACTTAGTGGCTTAGAACTGAATTTTCTTTTAAAGAAACGTGACTTTATTTTCCGTTCTCTGTTCAAGACAGCCATTACTACTTTTTTTTGTCATTCACATTTTTGCGGATCCGATTGGTTTTTAAGTGACGGGAGCCTGTATGGATCGAGTGAATTCCGCTCTTGGCGCCCTAGAGTTTACAGCACGGTCTTCTGACAATAGTGCAGCGTTCAAGTTTTTGTGGGTTTTTTTTTTCGCTAGGGACCGTAATTGTAGAGATACCTCTAGCTTCAAGGTTTGGTTTATCCGCCCGCAATACATGCAGCTCACAGATTTCTATATTCTGTGATGCAGCTTTAGCAAGGCTTCTGTAGTGTTTACCTCCCATCAGTGCATGCAATTTCAAGGCCCGTGATTGTACAGTGGAAAATTTTGAATATGATAATATTTAGTAGTTTATAGTAAATTGAAAAGACGGGAAAATACTGTCTTGCGAGTTACATGCTTACTTTAAGAAGGGGGACGTCTAGATTGCCAGCTGCTAGATTTACAACGAATTCTTTTTTCGTTGAGTTAGTTTTCTCTCTCTCTCTCTCACACACACACACACACACACACACACACGCACTCGTGGCAAGCATGGCACTTAATTAACTTCATCCAGATATTTTCGAAATTTGTATCTTATTATTAGCTAACGATATATTTGTTTTGCTGCCTGACACTGCTACTGGTCTACACAATTAATTAAATTTACTCTCCAAAACTTCAAAAGTCTAATATAATTGGGAACTAATATATTTTTTTAAATGCTGGATACTTAGCAAGCAGAGAATAATAGACATACAATACAGTGAAAGTAGTCAACTTTATAACAAATACCACTTATCATCATTATCATCAGTATTTAAAGACCTGACAAGAAGAGCAAAAGTAGAGATTGTTCAGATTTTTACAATTCTTTGAAAAATCCGGGACAACACACCAGATCTTGTACCTTAGATAAAGCCATTGCTCCTATAAGGATCAGAAATATGGGGCTTGAAAATAATCTCCCGTTAGAAATGGAACATACTTTTACACCGAAAAAAAAACTTAATGTCAGTTCCAAAACCCCGAACAATATAGTCTACGGTGATAAAGGTATATATTCCCCATCTATGTATATTACAAGGCCTCATTCAGACGATACTAGTTACGGCCGGTTTAGGTTTGATCCCAACAAACTTCCACATAAAACATGCTGGCTGAGCTTATTAAAAGAGGGAAAACGTGCTGGGTGGCTGAAGTGCGTGCGGCTCGGTATATGTGCAGTTTTAGATATGTTTAAACCAAGATCTGAAAAGTGTTGGCGAATTTCCTTATAACTCGTAATATTTAACTTATCGTTTATCCATGTACTCCTCCCAACGACAGGTGACGGTCAAGGGACGACTGAGTGAAATAATAGGAGATTTGCAATAAGTGATTCATAATAATAAGGTAAATTTTAAGGGACAAGCAAGGAATATCCATTACTGGATAGACAGGACACAGACGAATGCACAGTAGGTCAGACACATGTTTCTCGTGGGTTTGCCTGCGTCGGGTGCCGGGATGTCTGCGACGGACTGACCGTCTTGGGTTGCGCATACAAACAACGTTCATTACCGCTCTGTACATCATCTGCACAATAAAATAAGCTGTGAGCGACAACTTACATGCGTATGGCGATCAGGTTTTGCTGGCAGTGAAGAGACTTGACAAGGACTAAATGAACGAGACGAGACGCAAACTGGTTTAAAAATTATATCGTCTGCGCAGTAAAACATGCAAGCTGTGGGCGACAATTCACGTGTGCAGTAAGTGGTCAGGTTTTGCTGGCAATGAAGAGACTGTGCAAGAACTAAATGAGCGTTGTACTTCCTGTGACACCACCATGAAAAATTTATGAGCCACAGCAGTTTTAAAATATTCTTGTAATAATTCGTTCTGTTTTCTCAGCTGCAATATTAGCGTGCGATGGGTGCTACTACTGTATTATTTTTTGTTCACAAGGATCGAGCTTCTGTATAGACTAGTGTAGTTATATGTCTGATAATGATCGAGAAGTAGGAGAAAAACAGTGTCTTTTTCAGTAACTACTAAGAAAAAAATCAAACATTTTAAATTTGACACTTCTCACTTACAGGCTGCAGCACCAGAAGCGGGCCCCTAACTCGATCGATCCTGTTTACAGAGTTTGTCATCACATCATTCACATACGTTATTCTTCACGTGGAATCGCATGCAGACCACCCTTTCTTTAGTGGCAGATAAACCCAGCTATCTCATGCCTCGATGTGCAAAGGTAAAGGTAATACAAAAGGTACTTTTCAGGTCGTTGTGGGGGTGGGGTTTAACCCATAGGTGTTAGAGACCTCACCTATCTCGGGGCCAGCTGTATGAGGGCCCATCTCCTTTCCCTCGCTACGGAGTCAGGTACCCATTCCCGCCAGCTGGGTCGATTGAGGTAAGTTTGCTGCGCTAATCGGGAATTGAACCAACGTGCTCTCTGTTCGGACGCCAGCGCTCTAACCACTCGGTCATCCGCTTCCCCTCTCGATGCACCTTCCGACACCGCGAGCGCGTCCAGCATGACGCGTAGCACAATAACAATAAACAGTGGCGTAGGAAGATGCTCGGCTTTGGGGGGGGGGGGCAAGCTCCATGATGACAATGAACAACGTTCACATTCTTGCCTTCCCAGCATCTTTTTGGGCTGCCCCTTGCCCCTGTTCCTACGCCACTGACAATAAATGCTGCAGATCTATATAGTGCATTTCTCTACTGTACTGACTGTAGTGACCAGGCCTCTCTCCCCAAACCTTCTACCCCGCCAACACACCTCACTACTCCATTAGGCCTGAAAAAGTATGTTGCAAACTTATACTAATTAGACCTGTAAAGGTGTAGGACACCGAGCTGGTCACGTTGCATGTCACATGATATGCAAATGAAGGTCATGACCCTTCTGGAGGAGAGTTTCCGTGTCTGACGTTGCTCAGTGTTTACAGTTGAGGTTCTGATCGGAATAATAGTGAACGTTTATCTGCTCTTAATCTCATTATTGTTTATCGATAAAACTGCACTTTAGCTAGTATAGACTCGTCTTTTTTTCGCGGTATATGGAGGACAGTAACTGCAGTAAAGCATAAAGTGAGTGGAAACGACCTGCGGCTTCTCTAGTCTCAGTTCTAATTACTGATCCTTATCTGTCGCCACACCCGCATATAGGCTCGATAGAGGTGTTCCAGAAATCTATCAGCAGCAGACACCTTCAGCTCATGTACTTTGTAAGGAAGAGCACGATTTCGGTATTGATATAGTTCATCACCATAATTTTAAATTCATACCACCTGTCTTGCTTGCTTACCTCGTCGACAGCGAGGGACAACTCTTTGAGAGTTACCCACCGATTGTATTTTACATTAAATCCTGGTCTTACTGCTTAATGTTCCAACGCTAGACACGTTGATCAGTCCTTCAAACAAATCCTCTAAATTTACTTTTGACTGGTGGAACTATCTCACATCAGTTTTACTCCAATTTTTTCCTCCCAACACGATGCGTATGCGTCTGAAAACTCGCGCGATATTGGTGTACTTCAGTATCGTCTGCTTTGGTTCTGTCTTCTTCGGATTGTATTTCGTGTTTACACCTGCATATGAAACAAAAGAGGTATGTTACTTGCCGACTGTAGACGTAAGCATATTTTTTTTAAAGGTGGCACGTTGTTACAGCTATTGACCACAAATTAAGTCTCTCTCTCTCTCACACACACACACAGATATGAAATAATTCAGCTGGTGCGCAATGTCAATTTAGAGAAAGTATTAAAAAATATCAGTTTTAAAGAAGGTGGCATATAGTGAAGTGTATTATTTTCTTAAAAGTGACATACATTACGATTTATAGTTTTATGTACTAAAACGATTTTCTGCCGATTTATTGTCTGCAGAGAAAAGGAATTGACTTTGCAGCCAAAGATAAATGGTCTCAACTGTTACACAAGCAGCCATCACTGTTGGATGCAAAACATTACAATGAACTTCGTAGACCTGGTGAGCAGATATACAAACTAATTCATTCACCAGCCTTTCAGTTCATTGGATTTATATTGAATAGATGTTATCATTAAACTACTACTTTGCTTGAGTGATTGACCTATTACCATTACATTTTCTTGTTTACAGACCTTGCACTTGGATGGGCAGAAAAAGGAAATGCGGACAGATCAAATAATTGGGAGGATAAGGTTTGAAAAAAGATACTCATCAAATTCTTGGTGAAAGTAAAAATGAAAATGGCATGCATTTGTGTATATATACACTTATGCGCTTGTGCAAATGTTTATACAGATATATACACTCATGCATATCTTTATGCATACACTCATGCAAATGTTTATACAGATGTATACATGCATTCATGTAAATGTTTGTACTTATGTATACATACATTCATGCCATTGCACATACATGCATGAGTGTGCATGGCTACATGCATATGCAAGTGACCATGTTGTAAAGCATAAAATATAGCAGTGAAATGAAGAAGGATGAAGACAATTTTAAAATGTAAACAATTTATGAATATTTTGTTTTATTTTATTGTTCAAAATATTGCCATAACATCTGTTTCACAGAAAATGGGGTCTGAAAATGCAGAGATAATTTTACCAGAGAAAGATATGCTGTATACCATGAGCTGGGAGGAAATTGCCTTCTTATATCACAAGTATGTCAGAGCACATATATTCTGAAGTAATCTCCTAACTGTCATTCTAACTGCTTTCTTATCTTGATCTACTTCCATCCTTAGAAATTTGTGTTAGACATACATGCATATATATGCACATGTGCTTTTGGATGTGTACAAGTTCTTGTTCATGTATTCAAGCATGCACATGTGTTGTTATTTAAATGCAGATCACACATACACACACACAAGCACGCACATTCATGCACACACACACACACACACACACACACACACACACACACACACACACACACACACACACACAAATGCATGCTGAAACAGACCCATACACACAAATACGCTACAGTTGCTGATGAGATTTGTTGATGTCACATTACAAAGATCATGAAGCTCAAAGTTTTTGGTACATGAAAACTGTGAGGCTTTGGCATCATTTACACCTTTTGATTTTATCAAACAGTAGGCTTGAGATTTTGGACTAACATAAGGCACATTTTCAGCAATTTTTTTGCTGGAAAGGTCTTTGTTTTGGCTTCTCCAAATAGTTTTCTTAATGTTTACAACAGGTACACAAAACAAATCCAGATAAACTGTCAGGACATTGTGCGACTAGGAAGAGTTACTGATGGAGGGTGGGAGGTGTGTGGGGATTCCCCATACCGCCCATCAGCTCCGTGCCTGGTGTATTCATTTGGGTACGTCTGTCTAGAATATTTAGTTGGGCATGTCTGTCTGCTGGTCATGTCTGTCTGGCATATTTAGTTGGGCACAGTATATTCGGTGAGCATGTCTATGTAGTATGTCTAGTTGGTAATGTCTGGTACATTTCATTGGTCACATCTGTCTGGTTTATTTAGTTGGGTCTCTATGTCTGATATATTCATTTGGCAGGTCTCTCTGGTATATTTATATACTTACTTCTGATGCTTGTGGGAAGTTGTATCTGGTGTGAATGATACTACTTGTGTGTTATTGCTTTTCACATGTAGTTCTGTCTTTTTCAGAACTTTAACATGGGTCCTAACTTTTATATGCATCGGGATGCATAAGTTAATACATCAGGTGTGATGAATTTTGAATTGCATTCCATACAACAACCAATGATATAACAATAATTGTGTTTGACAATAGCTTGTGGGATAGGGCGAAAGTTATTTAGGCTCTATTATCTGAACTGTGTTGAACTGTAAGATGGTATATACTTACCAGAAATACGAGAGTCGTTAAAATATTTCTAACCCAGAAGGAGTTGCAGACAGTTTTTCAAAATTTTTCTATATAGTCCCCCTTGACATCAGTGTACTTGGTCCAGCGATGCTCAAACATTGGAATCCCATCATGGAAGAAGGTGGCATCTTGGTCTTCCAAAAACTCCTCCACAGCTCATATGACCTCATCATTGTTTCCGAAATGGTGACCACATAGGTGGGATTTGAGTTAAAGAAACAGGTAGAAGTTGGAGCTAAATTTGATAAGTAAGGGGGATGGGGTAGCAATTCAAAGCCACGGCTGGCTGCTTCAACTACTGCAACCTGAGCAGAGCAAATGGGCACATTATCCTGGAGCAAGAGCACACCTGCCCTCAGCTTCCCTTTGCATTTCGACTTGATTGCTTCCTTCAGTTGTGTTAATTCTGATGCTTAGTACTGTTCATTAATAGCTTTTCCCTTTCCCAGTTAGTCTATCATGATTACGCCTTCAGAATCCCAAAAAACAGAAGCCATCCCTTTGCCAACAAATGCTTCCCGGGGGTGGAGAACCACAGTGTTTCCATTGTTTGGTTTGAATCTGTGATTCAGGTTTGAAATGATGAACCCATGTTTCATCTTAAGTTACTAATCTGCGGTGGAAATTCTCGGGGTCAGCTTGGAAGTGAGTCAGAAGTTTCCTGAAAATGTCAGCCTTTTGAAGATTTTGCTCTGGCATCAGCCTTCTTGGAGGGCATCTTGCAGACAGCTTGCTCATCCCCAAGATCTCAGCTAAAACAGTGTGGAGTGAATCAGAACTAATGCCTATAGACTTGGATATCTGCTGGACAGTTAGACGTCTGTCATCCAAAACCATATGGTGATCATTAGTGGTTGAAGTTTTTGGATGACCTTGCTGAGAGTCATCTTCTATGCTGACTCTGCCCTGCTTGAATTCAACAGCCCACTTTTTCACAGTTGCATAGGAAGGGGAGTCCTCAGCACGTTTCTGTACCATGTCCTCATGGATTTCCTTGGGAGTTATACCTTTCTTTTGCAGATACTTTATGACTGCTCGTGCCTCTGTTTTGTCCATTTTCATATTTGTCGTACTTTCACCATTGTATGTGCCTTACATGCACACAAATTAAAACATAAATCTATATTAGTTTTTCTAGTTTTAAAAGAAGCAGTAGGGTGTTACCACAACAAAAATGTTCAGCTATGGCTCTTCTTTCTGGGTGAGGCTTAAAACCTTTTTAACGACCCTCGTACATCATGAATGTATTGCTGCTGTTATTGTTGCCATCAGCATCATCATTGAATAACAACATGATCATTTTCATAACCACTATTAATATTCTGTTTCTCTGCAGTGTTGGGGATGATTTCAGTTTTGATGATGCAGTAGCTCGCAGGTATAAATGTGAAGTACATTCCTTTGACCCAAGGTGAGCGACCTTGAATTCCTTCCCCAACCATTTATGTGATCAGATGGCTTATTTGAGAGAAGTATAGCTTAGCAGCTGAATGTTGTTTAAAAATAATAAATGCATATTTAATATATATATATATATATAAATAAATACATCAAATTAGATTCAAGATTTTGGTTAATTCACAACATTTGGTAAATTACTTTCAGATTGAACACAAAAAGCAGTAAGTCTGATAGCAGTAATTGTGGTTATCCTGTTTACTGTCCTTTTTTGCTTATGTTTAGCATGAATGTTAAAGACTACCAGCGAGATTCAACTGTATACTTCCACCAGCTGGGTCTGGCTGACTTTACAGGAGAAACTTCTGATGGTTGGAAAATGTCCACATTTGCAGACATCAGAAAGCACTTCCACCATGAAGGGGTAGGTAAAGGGGAAGATAGTCCCATGACCTTTCGGTCACTGGGGAGTAGGCATTGTCTTTTTCTTGGTTTCAGCATTTTTGTGAGAAAATTAACATTCCTTTTCCAACCATTTAAGTGATCAGGTGGGTCAGCTGGGAGAAGTATTCTGCAGCATAGAGGTATAAAACTGAGTAGCGTGCTTTAGACAAGAGCTATCAGCTTCTACTGAAGTGGTGTGATGCCAAAAATAAATTGCAGAAAAACAGATCGGTACACTGATGTGGAGAATTGAGACAAAGCTGAGGGAAGCTGCAGAAGTGTCCAACTGGACAATGGTCATGAAATGTTCCAGGAGTCACACGACTGAAAAATCATTGTATCAAAGTGATAAAAAAATAACAAGGAACATGTTCATGGGAATAAACAGCACATTTGTAAGTGCAAGTCTGTTCCTCTGATTTCACCTGACATACTTCTTTCAAAACTGTTTGCACCATGCAGGAAGCAAACATGACAAATGCTCAAGCCGACCTTCATTACCTGCCATGTTTCTCTTGAAAGTGTGGTCTTTAGTGAAAAAGAAAGATGAGCTGTTCCTTTTATTTAGATCTTATTGAGATTTCAGGGACTGCCCAGTGTTCTGCGTAACTGAAACATGGCTTAACCTCAGCAATGCCTGATTCAGGTCTTCAGCCACCTGGCTTGTAGCTACATCAGGCAGATTATTTGTCCATATTCTCTGGAAAGAATGAAGGAGGCAGTGTGGGATCGTTAATAAATACTAGATGGTGCATGGACTGCAGTGTTCTGTCCATGCACTGCCCCAATGACATCGAAACAATAACTCCCCACTGCAGACCCTTTTATTTGTGGAGGGAGTTTAACAAGTGGGCATGTACGTCCACCCGAAGGGTCATGCAATGACTGCAATTGAGACGTCTCCAAAGCTGTATGTGACATTTAAGACAAGTTCCCAGACTGTCTTGTACTGGTGTTGGGGGACTTTAATCATACCAATCTGTCCACTGAGCTACCATGATATAAACAAGTGGATTTTAAGACTAGAAGGGATGCTACACTTGATCGCATCTATTGCACCCTCAAAGTTGTCTACTGGACAAAACGCTGTCCTCCTCTTGGTCACTTTGATGATGCTATGGTGTATTTGTTGCCCTCCTACCACCAGTAGCTCAAGCTGGCCAAGACAAGGGTAGTCAGGTGCTGGAACCAGAAGACAACAGCTAAGCTACAAGGCTGTCTTACCTGTACTGACTGTGAGGCATTGATAACCCCCTGTGCTGACATTCATAAACAGACATCATCGCATCTTACATCACTTTCTGTGAGGATCTGTGCATTTCAATATGCCACATAAAATCCTGGGCCAGTGATAAGCTGTGGTTCTACACCAGTCTCAAGGATAAACTGAAGGCAAAAAATGATGCATACAGGTCCAGTGATGACACAACCATCACACAGGTCAAATATGATCTGCAGAGTGCCATACACAGAGCAAACTGGGACTTGAGTGCAAAGTGGAAGCCTGAGTCTCAGTTTTAGTCTGGCAACTCCCCAGCTCTATGGCATAGACTGCAAATGGTTAATGACTACAGGATGACAATACTGTCAACTAATGTAGACTCCCCCCTCCCTGATAGGCTAAATGAGTTCTACAGTCGATTTGATTGGAAAAATGCAGCATCAGTGTCAGCCACAGCCCTTGTTTCCCCATTACCAGCTCCCTTTAGTGTTAATAAGAACATGGTGTGCAACCTATTCCAGCAACAAAACTGCAGGAAATAGCAGAGCCTGATGGTGTGTCTGCTTTGACACTGAGGCACTGTGCTGACCAGCTCTCTTCTATCTACAGATATCTTCAACACATTTCTGATATACCACCAGAGGCAAACTATACCCTTTTGAGTTTGCCTATCAGGCCACTCAGTTGGTGGATGATTTTGTCTCTCTAGGTCTTCACTTCACCCTCCAGACCTCAGCTGGGAAAACAATCAAGAAGGCCCAGCAATAACTTTACTTCCTGTGCCAGCTGAAAAAAGTTTGACTTTTGGAGGAGCATTCTGGTCCAGTTTTACAGGGCGGTTGTGAAGAATATACTGACATTCTCAATCACTGTCTGGTATGGTAGCACCACCCAGAAACAAAGTACAACTCCACTAGGTGGTGCATGGAGCTAGAGGACTATTGGCTGTGACCCACCTCTGTAAGCACAATCTATACCCTATGCAGTTTGTGCAGGGCATGTAAGACAGTGTCTGACAAGTCACACCCAGCCAATGACTTATTTTGTCACATGCTCTCTGTGGTCAGATACAGACATATCCAGGCCAGAACATACGCTGACAAACAGTTTTTATCTCACTAAACTCTGCTGTGCCAGGAGTTAGGACTGAATTTTGTGTCTCCTTGAACTGTGGGCACCATTTGTAATGCAAGTCTTTGTGGATGCTCGCAGGTGTGTTTGGGTATGTTTATACATGCAGTCAATAGTGGAACTGATGTGTGGGTAGTGTATGTTGTATGGCATATGGTGTATGGTGTATGGCAGATGTGAGAAAGAGAGGGTGAGCATGTGTGTGGGGAAGTAGTTTGTGCTTCATGTGAGTGCAAGAAGAAAAATTTCCTTTTAATTTTTTTGTGCATTTCATTTCTTATGTTCTCTGTACAAGATCAGGAGCAAGCACTTGTTCTCAAATGTCTGAATTCTCCTCTCTGTATATTGGCAAGCAGATTCCACGTTTCGCATCTGTAAAGCAGGATTAGTACTAGGATAGATTTGTACCGATTGTACTTTGTAGTAAACCTGATGTTACGGCATCAGGTAAGGAACTGCTAGCAGAAGAACAGGGTGGCTTTATATTAGGAAGGACCACAGTTGAGCAGATCTTTACCTGTTGGATCCTGCTAGAGAAGCATTTTCAGTATCGGTGAGACCTGTATCAAAACTTAATAGACTTTAGAAAGGAATTCAGCACAGTCTGGCATGAGGGGCTGACATGTGATGCAAAAATTCAGCATCAAAGAAGACCTCGTCCAAGTCGTCGGTGGTCTGTATAAAAGCTCAACAAGCACAGTAATGCTGGATAACCAAATAGGAGTTTACTTTTGTACAACAGTTGGTGTGCATTAAGAATGCCCCTGTCACCTGTGCCGTTTAACATCTTAGAGAATATCATGGGTGAAACCCTTCATGACCACACCACATTTCCATTTCCATCATTACAAGGCTGATTTGCTACCTACGCTTTGCAGACAACATACATCTGGTAGCAGGCTCTAACAAAGAACTGCATGATCTTACCAGCAAACAGTTCAAACCTATGTGGAATGGAGACATGCAGTGATAACAGCTAAGTCATGGTCATTGGCAATGGCAAAGCATAGAGCTACAAGAACGGGGTATGGTTAGAAAAGGTAAGCAGCTTTCTTGGGGAGCCATACTCTCCAAGGACGGCAGCTCCATGTGCATGGGATTGCAACAGCAGCAGCAACAGCGGCAATGCCTAGGCTGGAGATGTTCGTCATGCTGTGCTTCTTGGCATATAAATTAGTTCTTTTTTTCTGTTCTTATTTCCAGATAGACTGCAGCAGCAACACTGTGATCTTAAAACCTGTCTGCTCTTAGAAGATGAACTGTGAAAATCAGTTATACATTACAATGTATACTTGTATATATTTACACTATATTTAAATCTTTGTTTTGGACTTGAAGAGGGTTGAAGATAATACAAACTGTAACAACCTTCTGCTGTTTGTTATTGCCAGTGAGGCAGAGTTTAAATTGATGTTTCTGTCTGCAGAAGCCACTGTCAGTTTTGAAACTAGACATCGAGGAATGGGAGTGGAAGGTGCTCCCAAGGTTACTGAAAGGCGGCTATTTAAATAACACAAGTCAACTCTTGATGGAACTTCATCAGTGTGAGGGGTGCTCCCGGTACAACCCAGCCCAGGTTGACAAGGAAGCAACGCAAGAACGTTATATTTTGGCACTGCAGATCTTGAAAGACCTGTACGACTTGGGCTTTCGCATATTCTGGGAACATCAAAACCTTGCCTGCAGCTACATATCCAAGTTTGCCATGGCGGAAAGGAGTGGCTGTTGTGAGCTACACATGGTGCAGTCCAGGTTACTGGGAAAAATTTAGGAGAGATGAAGAGTGTGAAATTAGAAAAGAACTTCGGTGTCTTAAAATACTGAGAGAGTATAGATGTGTGAATCTTTCTTTGTTCTTAAGCAGCTTACAACTCTGATGAAGATGGTATGGATGACTGGCAATTAATGATGGTGATGATGCTCTCATGATTGTGTCTTTGCAAAACCTTTAAGATTTGCTATTCTTGTTTTTCAATAGTTTTAAGTTCAGGTTTCTATAATTAAACAGATTATATTTTTTAAATTGTGATAGCCTGGTAATTATAATAAGGGTTGACTTTCAAATAATTGTCTTGATCAAATGCAGCTCAGAACTTTGAATCCTCACATAATGCATCCTATATTTTTTTTGTATTTTTTTGCTTTAGTTTTTGTTTTTCTTCTTCGTACTGTACCAGATGGCTATATGGAGATCACCCTCTAGCTACCTCAAATCCAGCTGTCCAAACCCGTGCACCACGGTAGGACTTTAAAACAGCTCAGCCCCCTTCCATCCCACCTGTCTTGCTAGTGAGCGTCTCTACTCCAGTTTTAAGCCCGGCTTCACGCAGTTCAGACGTGTGTCAGCTACCTCGTTTCTTTTGGATATGCCGTGTGAGGCCTGTGAAGTGTGGTTTTCTGCTTTCATAGGCGCAGTACTGACAGCCTGGCGTCCTTTTTATTCCTGTGAAGTTTACCGCTTCTTCTACTGAAAGGGACAAAGTTGCGAATGCAGGTGGTCAGAGACGAAACACGGCGGGAAGGTTTTCGCTTCGGCTTGTTAATTGCTCTTATCTTAGAGCAATATAAGGTAAGGCTAGAACAGCTAATAATATCCCGCTACCCAGAAAGAGGGTTTCCCGACACCGCCACGTTTCTCTTAGAGAAGTAGTAGGGGGTGGGGGCATGAAAGAATGTTTCTTCTGCCCCTTCCTTGTGGAATTTACGGGCCCAGTGGTGTCAGACGTTACCTGTCTGGTAGAGTGGTAGTTAAGTTATAAAGAAGCTGTCTGTATCGAATTGGGCTATGCATGTGTCATGAACGGTATTCAGCGCCGTGTAGTAGGCTGGACACCTCCACCCCCCCTTCCACTGCCGTCTGTGTGCGGTACTTACCCTGAAATGGAGCGATACAGAGACGTTAATCATGGCCCCGACGCAAGGATGACACGCTCTATCATGAAGCGGTCCATTTTAATGTGTGCGACGCAGGGCCCTTGTGGCCACGCGGGTAGCAAGGGTGTAAGAAAATATAAAAAAAAGTGTTGACCAGCTGAAAGTTTCTTTCCTTCTGTGTGTACAAGCGTGGTTGTTGTATGTTTAAGATGTATGTGAAGCGCTTGAGAGTCTGGTTAAGGACTGCGGCATTTAGCACGTGTTTTGCCGGCGGAGTGTTTCAAGACTACTTCCGTTGTTTAGTGAATGACAGCCTACGCTTAAAGCAGTAGCGGATATGTCACCGAGCCTTTTTCCTGGCACGTGGGCTCCGAGTTACGTACGTGTCCTAGGTGGAGGCGGGCAGCTCTGCCCTCACGTGTTTGAAGATGGTCGCTTTAGTTTGCCGTGTGTGTCCGCGCGCGCTGCCTACACTATGTCCTTTCTGAGCAGTTTTGGCGTTCCCTTTGATGCAGAACATCATTGCCGAATAAGTGATTTACTGTCACAGTATCTCTAACGCCTATTTATATTATGGACTGCGAGGCGCACTCGTGTTTTCGCTTCCCTTTGTCCGTTGTTCAGCGCCAGGACTTACCGACAGGTTAGGTCGGTCATTTCAGGGCTTACTGAGCCATAGGCTTCTGGCTTATCGGATAACTATACAGAACACAAAGCCGCACTACCGAGCGTGATATCAGAGCCAGGTTCAGACGTCTGTGTTAGGACCACAGTCGCGATGTGTAGGCATCCATCTCAGGTGTCGTGGTGTGTTTCACTGTTTACCGCAGCTATGGTTAATTTATCCAGTAAGGGGTCTGTCCTTTCTGGATACTTGAACAGAAGTAGCCTTAATAGTGAGAGTGCTAATCAGAGGCTAGTCACGTGTCCCTGTGTTAGGTATGGCCGTACTAAGGAGTCATCACTTTGTGTGGACTCCTGAGTTTGTTCTTACAGTCGGTCCCTTGCAGCAGTAGTATTACAAGCACATCGTTAGTATCTGGGATATGTTGGGAGCCAGCCTCCTCTGTGAGACCTGTGACCCTTACCTAGATAACGAGGGCACAAACGGAGCAAATCGCGCTTGTAAGAGTGCTTTCAGCCAGGAAGTGCGGGGCCTTCTGTTAAGGAGACGGGGCCTAAATAGAAGGGGGACCAAGAGCGGATTGGTACAACAGACCAGACCGGAGTCCTGCCTTCAGTACTTTCTTGACCTGCTATTCCATGCAGGTGGATGACCCCGGGATACTCTGTCAAGGTAAGGTCCATAACACTTAAGTCTCCAGTCGGGAACGGACTGGATCGACAGACCGTGGAGCACTCTCCCTCCGGTCCTCCGTGGGAGGGGGTGTGGCCAGTTCCAGAGGCCTTTCTTCCGTCTCTAGTGTTAGACGAAGTTAAGTGGCCAGGGCGGACACAGCGTTCCAGAGGACGTCCACCAGTGGGAGGGTGTACAGCTTGCATCAAACGCCCCCTGTCAGCCCACACGAGGAGAGGGAAAGTAAATAATAGCGAGCAGGCGGAACGCTATGTACCAGGAGGGCACCCCCGGCCCGGGTCTCTGCCTGGGTGAGGCTTGACCCCCAGGCCACGAGTGGGTATGTGGTCTTGACACCTTACGCTCATCTCGTGCCTGCCCGGTACGGATTCGACGTAGGGCGGTTTCCCTACTGTGGCAGGAGGGCGGCGTTTCCTCCAGCGCTGCACACCAGCGATAGGAGAGAGAGAAAGAGCGGATTTCAGCAGCGCGGCACTCCCCCCCCCCCCAGCGTCCTCTTTGAGCCTGGCTTTTCAGCCGATGGTCAGATGAGTTACCCGGCAGCCAGGGCTAGGGGGGAGAAGTCTGTTTGAGACTAGACGTCTTCGCATCGGCTTCACTCCCTTCACTCACCGACTCCCACGGTTCCAGTCGGAGTGACACTGAGGTGACACTTAGCTCAGTGGGAGACTTCTCGGGGATCTTAGGGATCTATGCGGTGATCAGCGAGGTACTGTGCCTGTCTTTCAGAAGAGACCTCCCTGCACGGGTTCAGTGATTTATTCTTCAGGGCCAGGAGACAGAGCATAGAGATGTCTCTGCGAAGTAAGAATCTCGCTACAGTCTCGAGAAGGCTATACATGAAGTGAGAGCGGCGTTCGTGTGGCATGTTTATGCAACCTACATAGACTTTGCTGACGCCTTTTTATTGTCCTGTTGCAACCGTCAGCGGCCCGCTTCTATGCCTTGCCTTTGAAGGCAGCGTTTTATGATTTGCCATGATGCCTTTCGGGCGGAAATCGGCACTATGATTTTTACCGGAATTACGTTGCAGTACAGGCCCGGGACGTTTTCAGCTTGCCCCCCTCCCTTCCCGGGCCACAGCCTGTGTGTCTGGTACATCCTACCCAGGCCACGAGTAGATATGTGGTCAGGAGACCATTGTAGCCTGCCGGCTATGGATTTGCGTAATCCTGTTCCGGATGAGGGCTCAGAAAGCCATGTCAGCCTTGCCACGGTTGATTTTACAAAGCCAAAACAGCAGATGAAGCTCGAACTGGCTTACCTCTTGACCTTACTGTTAAGAGTTTAGGTGGCTGAGTCACCCAGTTTCTTCAGAGTTGGTACTCCATATCAAGTGGGATGGCTCATATACGCCCTACTCAGATGGCCTTGTTGGCAAGCTGGAGGCCAACAACGGGATGGTTGGATAATCCGACAACTATGTTGGCGATTTACAGTCACACTGAATGTCTATGAACAACTTCCGGTGGCTAGCCACGGCGATCCCATGCTGGAGTTTTATTGAGGCACAATTGACAGCCGCCAGATGTGGGGGGGGGCCTTCCTCTTGACCTTTGGTTATAACAGGGCCAGTGGTGGAGGAAGAACAGTCTCAGCACTTAAACTAAAGGCTGGGAATGGTTGGCGATGTGGAGAGCACAAGTTACTTGACAGCGGGCCCTGCAGAGGATAACAGGAATGGTTTTGGCTGAAAGATCAAAAGCAGTGATCTTTTTATGTCGACAGTGGGGTGCTCTCTCCCCTTTGCTGTGCCCCTTAGCTGGAAGGTTATTCTGGTGGATCATGTTTTATTCTGGCATAGCTAAGCTCAGTATAACTGGCAGACTCTATGTCCCAGCCAAAGGCCTTGAACAGGAAGGGATGTTATCCTTCGACAGACAATTTTCCAACTCTTGTCAGGTTGTTTCATATGGGGGACCTCTGTGAGACTTGTGGGGACAAGCTCCCGACGTTTGAGTCACCAGTTCCGGACCCACTGATTTGGACAGTTGACGTAGTGTCACTGCATTGGGAAGGAACTCAGGGCATAGACCTTGCAATTCTTCTGCCAGACAAAGATCAATAGAGACCAAGATCAGGCCTCTCATAGTGGACCCACTTCCTGGAATTGGTCTTGAGAGCTAAGAGTAAGCAGCTTTGTCAATGGGGGGGTACCTCAAGAACGACCACCCATACGGGCTCTGTAAAGAGAGCTGTGCAGTCAGCCAGTTTATCTGGCAGCGAAGAATCTGCAACTTCACGCCTTTGCCTTATTAGAGGTGACAGCTGAAGTCGACATTGATCTAGTGAGGTGGTGGAGCGCTTTGCTTTCACTAGAAAGCCCTCCACCTTCATGGTTAAAAGAAGCAGACTTTAGTTATGGACGGGATCCTTCAGATACGTTCTAGGCAGAATGGTCTGTGATTCTTAATAAGACTTTGGAACTCGTTATTATTGAAGGCTATAAAGCCATGCTATCAGATACATTGCGTCTTTGGCGGTCAATAGAATGGGGGCCAATAGCCATGTTGCGCCCTGCTGACAAGTTTGTTAGCCCTCAACCAGTAGGTTGCACTCTCTTCCCTTCTTGGGATTGGAGGATGGGTATTTACCGCTGGAACTCGACAGTTCTTGAGCCGTTATCCCGGTCTCCTTTAAGCTTCTGGCAGGGCAGACATAGTGTTAGCATTTGGAGCAGAGGTGGCTACTATATCTGAGACTTGAGATACTCAGTTTTGACTTGCTTGACAGTTTAGGGGTAAGGGTTTCATATCCCTACACCTAATCCTGCCTTACTGACTCAGATTACTCTTCCAGAACAAGGTCCTAGGAGAATATGCTACTCATACTTCCAAGAACAGGCCTGAAGTATCAGGTTACCACAGGATTTAGTGAGAACACTCCGGATTTACCCCAAGAGGTTGGCCTCGCTCAGGGAGGCATCTGTCGGTTCTTACCAGTGTGGAATGGTAAGACAGAAGTTTTCTCAGTGCAGGCTATTACAGCCTGGGGGTTAGCAGTAGTGCAGGCGGTTTTGCACCGATGCTGGACAGCAGCTTACCCAGTTGGAAGGTTCGTGCATTGAGGCTTGAGCTGTTGCCACTAGTCCAGCCTTCGGGATATGCAACGCTATAGTCATTTGGACTATAGGCTGGCGTTATTGTGTGCATCACTAGGTTCTACCTACGGATCTTGCACCCTATCCTGACTCATTGGTGACAGTTGGCTGGGTATCAGCAGCAGAGCAGGCAGTAGATACGGCAACCTGCCTGACAGGTCCGATGGCAGTGTTGCATAGCGCAATCAAGGCGGCCTCCGTCTACAGCCCGGCTGGATTTGGGGTGTGATTTCTTTTGTTTGATGTTCACCTATGGATGTTTGTAGGTTCTTACAGGGTGGGCAACCACTCCCCCCGCCTGTTAGTTATTCTCCATATAGTCATGTCATCTGGTACAGTACGAAGAAGAAATACCATTTTTGGTGGTAAAATTTCTTTCTTCAAGTACTTACCAGATGACATGACTATATGGAGATCACCCTCTAGCTACCTCAAATCCAGCTGTCCAAACCCATGCACCACGGTAGGACTTTAAAACAGCTCAGTCCCCTTCCATCCCACCTGTCTCGCTAGTGAGCCTCTCTACTCCAGTTTTAAGCCTGGATTGAGTCTGGAACCCACTGCAGGGAGGCGGGAGGGAGCTAGCTGTCATGTCATCTGGTAAGTACTTGAAGAAAGAAATTTTACCACCAAAAATGGTATTTTTCCTGTTATCTGTGTTTGTTTTTTTTTAGTTCATAGACAATTTTCTTGATGGATGCTGTGGATTTTTTTAGAGGATGACCATGTAATTTCTGACATTTTTACCACTATATTTTATACTTCCTGCCAATGAATCTGGCAGGAAAGATGTCTATTTGTGTCTTATTAGGCCATGTTCATTAATTCCTGTTTATGTACTTCAGCAGTATCATATAATCATGAGATGCTATAAGGACATCTATTTTAGTGTTACCAGATTATGTGTGGGTTCTTAGTTTAGCAGTGTCGCCGTGATATAGCCTAAGTTGCTGGCACGGCGTTAAACACTAACAAACAAACAAACATTAGTTTAGCAGTGTCTCACTGTGGCATGCCATCAGGGTATGTTACCAAGCCTCCAGTGAGCTACCACAATACATTGTTACTGCCAAATGAACTAGCAGCATATTTGTGATAAAAGATCATTTTTCAGTTCTTTTGGCACATTAACAGGTTTTCTACAGTGTGATAGAAATCTTGATGAGACAGAAGTGTGTGTGTGTGCATAGAATTAGTAATTCCAGCTCTTCTGACATGACAGAAAAATTGTTGTTGGAGGCATATACAAATGACAGGGTTAATAATTTGGAATTTATTTGCTCAGAAAGGGTGAAAGTTTTGAAAATCAGATCATCTTTTCGTATTATCTTGAAGTTTCATCTTGTTGAGAAAGCAAAGAGATGAAAGAAAGTCGCTAGCATTAGTAACAAAGACAGGAGCTAACTACATTCCAAACCAGCTATGTTCCATTACAAGACTGTCTTAGCTGTTCCAGATGATTCAATGTTGCTCGAGCACCATAACTCATTGGACCAAAGTTGGGTCTGATCAATGTCTGAAACTGTTGGCTTGTCATTTTTGCACAAAAGGAATTATTCCAGATCTTATGGTCTACCTGACTGCCTGTATTTTTTTTTAAAAATACTACACTTTTGTCATCAAGACTGCAGCTTAGTGGAGAGTTAGAACCATTATTAGGTGTACATGTTCATAACAATGGTTTTGATTTCATTCTATGCATGGAGATGTTTGCTGATACTGAGAATAGAAGGGAATAGGACAAAATGAAATTTACTCAGATCTTGAGAAATAGCCTTCTGCCTCCCAGTTATTTAAACAAACGTCCCATACTTTGGTAGACCTTTTGTTAGAATATTTTGAATCGTTTAATAAATTCAAAACATTTTGGTTTATTCAGGATAAGAACACATAAAAATCACACCTAATGTTCCAGGCATTTGTTGATAGCTTGTTGATCAAATTAGCCTAGCGTTGACCCCTCTCCAACATACCCTGAAAGAGTGTCTTATTGTCATGCTGGGTGACTGAATCAAACCGGCTTGTGCTGCCTCACTGTTGCAAGGTGTTTCTGGTGACCCAGGTGGTGGCAAGTGTGTACCATACAAAGTCACTGGGGTATGTCACTGTTAGCTCAATGCATGTAGAAGAAAAGACCTGATGTGGATGTTTTAATGGAAGAGTAAAGATTGTGGTGGTAAATACTGTTGAGTTTTCCTACTGGTTTTAGTGGTGGAGGATCCAGAAAAAAATACTTATATCCATGCAGAATGTACACAGGCTCCCCATAATAATTACAAAAGCATTTTTAACACAGCTAACAGTTTATTCTAAACTCTGGCACAATAGACAAACAAATGTATCTCTGTATCCTTCTTTTGATGAACTATTAATAAGAAAAATGTTTGCCATGTGTTTGGACAATGACACCCAATTTGCTGTACATAATCCATTTCAAACATATACATAAGGCTTTCAGGTGGTATACATTGCAACAAACAAAATAAAAAAAATGTGTTGGCATGTTGAGATGAAACAGTTATGGCTTTAGGAGAATTTGGTGGTAGGGTGCAGGGTTGGTAAACTGAAGATGGTTTGGACAGATCTTCATAGCTTAGACTCTGTGATAAAATGAAGAAAATACACACTGTGCAAAAGATTTGACACAAAGTAAAGCTTCAATGAGTATGATGCCAGTTTCTTTTCAGACTGCTCCTGAAGAATTGACTATTAAACAAAAGTCACCCCCCCCCCAAAAAAAAAAAACACACCAAAAAACTATGCAAGTCTTTATAAAAGTATGCTGTATTTGTGTAAGACCAATCCTGCTGAAGGTCTGACAATTATGACAAACAGATTGAGGGAAGGTTGCTGCTGACATTGATTACGAACAGTTTAAAATATCCTATATATAAACTCTGAGTAGTACTTTCATGAAGGATCTCTCAAATGAAACTAGTTTTTTTGCAAATAGTACAACTTCCCTAATGATACATACAATATCAAACAAGACAACATTATCAAGAAATACAAAATAGGAGATTGCTAAATGAAAAAAAAACTTGAGATTTCAAAATGTTCTTTGTGGAGTTTGTTATTAATCAATGGTAGAGTTATTATAAAAAAATGAAACTTTAAACGTTTTGATAAACTGAGTACAGTAAATGACTAAATGGAAGTTATCTGTATCATGCCTTTCAGCAAAATTCCCATTTCCTAACAATTCCTCTGAAACACTGCATTCTCCAAAACATTACAATTGCCTTGACAATTTCACACAAAACATTACAGGTCTTATTCCAACGACTGGGAAATAAAGATGGCACCATAGCTCAGTGTTTGAAAGCAAGTGATTGTCAGCTTTCAGATACAAAGATCTTTGAATGTCATTGTCAATCTTGTTAGTAAAGTTGTTAGCACCTGTCTTAACTAGGTGGCTTTATCACCCCTCTCCTGTACACCACCAGTCATGGTTCTCACTTTAAAACAAATAATGCAATCAGTCAGTAATAAATAACGCACAACTGAGACCAACCACGCTCAGATCAATTATGTGGACCTGGAGATACCACTGTCTCTCCTGCTCTGATAACATAAACAACAAACTTCCTCCCACTGTTGCATGACTTTCCTCTTAGCATTACCTTGCAAAGGTCACAACCTGTGGTCACAAATGAATGACCACTGCACAGAACTATGTTCAGTAGGTGACTAGCTTTTATAGACATGGGAATTCATTTCTTACTGTTATAACATGTCAGTACTCATCCTTACAGCTGGAAAAGCCTTGACAAGCTACCAGTCACTAACCCAGCAAACAACAAATTAAGTACATTGCAAGTTTGTTCTGGATTGTGTTGAAATTATATTCAGCAGAGTGAAGGGTGGACAGGGGACACAAGCATTGTCCTGTATAAATTTAAGAACAGTATTTAAATAACATAAGCGGTATTAACAATATGTAAAAACAAGCCATGCAAGTCACCCTGCAGTTAGCACACAACAAAAACATTGGAAATCACCCTCCAACAGATCCCAAGGCTTTCAAACATCTCGTCAGATTCAGTTAATGAATAAATTCAGTTTGTGCTTCATTAGCATTATAAACAGAGCCCCAAAAATGAAATCTTATGCTTTGGCAATGAAAGTTGCCCATAAAATGACACTTTTGGAAGTGATATTAAATAAGTTGTCTGGCATTTCAAGTGAACTGTGCATGTGGCCACACACACACACATACATAAATGGTTTGGAGAATTTGAAAAATGTACTGAATATAAAAAACAGCCAAAGATTTATAATACTCTGGAATACTTCATGTCAAGCCTTGTGATAATTACAGTGAAAGTGGCACTAGTCAACAAGAAGTTAACAAAGGACTTACCACACTTTAAGTTAAACTGATTCATTTTTCTCTAGTATTTAGTATTTTTTAAATGAGGAAAGGTCTACTAAATTCTCTTGGATAAATACTTTATATAATATTTTCTACAAGGTCTTCAGTTTTCAAAGTATGTGATGCCTCAATTTCTGAGGTATCCATCAAAGCAAGCGTCAGGAAATAACCGACAGCAGCCTGAGGACACAGACTAAATCCTGATGGTTGAAATGAAACACAGAAGTCAAGGTCATACTTAGGGAGAAGGGTGGGTTTGAAGCAGCTGTGGATGATGTGAGTTTGCAGCTGAAGTATTATGTACAACCAAGACTTCACCATGGACATGGCAAGCATCTGTTGATGCCACAATAACAGAGGTTTTGGTGTTAACTCATTTTAACTTACTGGACCCTAATTTGTACAGTGTATTAGACACTGTAGCATCCACAGCAGGCAATGGCCCTGTCTACTTTATCCAAATGTCAGAACTACTGAGTTAAGCTCTAAATTTTAGCTTTAGTATAGAGCTTATGTTGATGACAAAACTGCCAGAAAACTGAGATGAGTGCACAGTAAGTTGGTGAGCTCATGGGTAACAGGATTTTGTGGTGAGTAGTATTAATTATCCTGGTAGTGCTGTGTGCTCCACAAGTAACCTGCAAACCAAGGGCTCCACTACAAAAGCTTTTGACAAAGCTCATGGCTAGCATTCAAGTGACTGCTGACAATGTAAACTTGTTTCTGTCACTAATCTGACAACTGTATATCACATCACTACTACCAGCTCTTCAAAAAAATTAAAAAGAAAAGAAAAACAGAGTTCTGCAGCCTGGTGGTTGTAGGAGCAGTGAACATAAGTGGTTGACTGTACCTAGAGTATGGCCTGCGAAAACCCTCTCCTTCTGCTGTCTTTACCTTCCCAGATAAATTGAATATCCTTTTCTTCTGGGAAGCTGCTGGGTAGGCTGTGGAAGTTTTCCAGACACAAACCCAAGTAACCTTCTATTCCATGGCTGAGGGCACTAACCACCATGGTATAGTTCCTACAATATGGTGTCATCACTTGTCATTTTCAGATCTAGGTGAAAACGAATGTGGTATGGTGAAGCGTGTTTGTATTATATTTTTACTGACTTCATCACCTCCCTAAACAAGCCGTTAGATGTGGCCTAGATGTTAGCAACTGACAGCCCCCTACACCACCTTCTCTGGCTGTATCAGCTTAAACATCCATTTCCTTCACACAAAAGTCAAAGGCTTTCTATTTTTGTCCCAGCCCTTAAAGACACATGCCATGGATGGGTTATATATTAAAAGCCTTTGACCTGATACAAGTCTTGAGATTTTATAGGCATTTTCATTTCTGTAATGTTGTAGTTGACCTATTCTGATAACAGCATTCAGTTCTCTATTGATGCAAATTTCTAATGCAGTCTCACTTGCATCAGCACAAAACCTCTGCATTCAGCAGCTTCACTCTGTATCACAAAGGCACAATGAAATGACTCATCAATAAATCACTTGTGCTTACCATGTACCTACTCGGTTTTCAATTTGTGATATTATGCAAATGAGCTCTAGGGTTTTTCTATTAAGGAAGTCTTGCACCATTAAATGCAGAATATTAGGCAGAGGTAGATGGCTGCAAAGGAAACAAAACGATAAACCACACACATAAGGAGAGGGGCAAGTTGATTCCTGAAAGCTTGAAAGCGCCATTCCTGTGGGCCATGTCAGGATGGACATGCAGGGTCTGCATATCAGTGAAAGGCAAGGTTTGCTGTTTTAAACTTTACATTTGCCTGCATAAATAAACCCAACATCAGTCTACACAAACCACAAGCTTGCTAGATGTAAAGACAAACTACAGGAGCCATGTGGAGAGGGAGAAAAGATAGGAAACTGTAGACTGCGAACACCTGGCCGCATCAATATCTAGCAGTCTAACCTCATACACTAAACATCCTATACTGTCCACAATCAAGACCATTAATTCTGGAAAAAGAGAATATGATCTCTATTGCACTGCACAAGGCCCTTCATTGGCCTTAAGATGTAATGCCATGTGAGAAATTGCTTTTGCCATCTACATGGACAGAAACAGATCTCTTCCCCAGAATAGACAAAGAGCTCATTCACCTCACATCTGCCACAAGCACAACTTACAGACTGACAATTTACCCACAATTCAAACAAACCCTGCTGTAGTCTTCCTTGGTTTTCCAGACTAAATTTAAAACAGAATGTCTTTTCTATAACACTTTCCTTACAAAGGAAAATTGCAAACAGCATTACATATTCACAGTTGCCTAGTGAAGGCTAATATGTACCCCAGTAAACTTGTGTATTAAGGAATAATGCTTGGATCAAGGGGATTTCCATGGTAACCATTTTGGTGTCAACCACTTCTCTCTTCAGACACTTTAGTGTCATCCTCTGTCATGCACAATAAACAAATCTATGTCAATACTTATTTGGGATCAAACTTTTGCAGTCTGCATGAAGCAGTGGATAATGCTTTCAGGCCTAATGATCATTTCTGGAAGCATTGCTCTGCAAAAATATTAGTCATGGTCATGTCACATCTGTGTACAGAAAATGTTTGATAACAATATTTACAAACTCTCAACAGTCTCTGCCATATCCAGCTTACGCACTCACAACAGGGAGAGGGCACCCAACACAACTAAATGTCAAATATCACACCACATTTTCCTATTTCCAATATGGTTTGCCAGCGGATTTTTTTTAGATGATACAAATGCAAAAGTCAGCTCTCTGGAGAAAAACATTCTTTCAATTCTTCATATTACAAAGATTACAGACTGGACTGGAACTCAACACATCCTCAAAGATGGCACAGGTTTGCTTACTCTTATGGATTTTCAACAGGTTGACATCTAGCACCCCAGCTATTTTAAGCTTAATTCTGATCGCTGCTGCACCAAAGATTACGAAAACAATAATAATTGTGTTAGTGAACCATTGTCATGTGGCTTAAATGATTGGATTGGTTTAAATACGAGAGAAATACGTAACAAACAAAACAAAAACGCAGCAGACACTAGCAAATCCTTTGTGAGATATTGGCACTGGTGTAAAACAAGTACCACTGAATGGTAATAATTAGATACTGATGATACAAAGAGCATTCTCGTACAGTTCACAGTTCAAAGGTTTCTCACCTAGGTCTCAAAATAGGCAAGGACCCTTTACATTTATCTAATTTAAGGTTTACTTTTGATTTTCTGCATATCAGCTGTAAAGGTAGGCAGAAACACCCCACGCAATCTGGCCCACTGCAATATAAAAAGAGGTTAATCAAGCAATATATATCACTGGGTAGACATGTATTCCTTGACTTTAAATAGAATCTCCATATTTTATCATGCTCAATATGCCCGTCTTAACACAGAACGATGGTTTAGGATTTTTTTGTTTGGAAGGGAAGGTTATTGGTGGAAAGTTATGGCTCACATGTATCCGCTCTTTAACGAAATATTCACCATGACAACTCATCGAAAGCTTCTTCATACACAAAATGAAACACACTGGAATAAAATAAAATAGCACCATAAAGCTCTTGCAGGTGAAGACACAGGTTTGCAACAGAGCAGCTCACAGACTCCCACAATTATGTGTGTGTGTATATACATATAGTTGTCTTGTTATGCAACCAGTGATTGCACTATCATAGCAATGGCAGTCTCATCTTTCGGGAAGTGACCGGCATGTACAGGAGAGTTGGACTATAGAAGTCTCTGGAACTTCCAGCAGTCATTCCAGTAAAAGTGGGGGGCATCATGGCATGCTGTTCACAAAAATGGAAGCTGCGATCCTTTCATGATGCAGTAGGTATTCCAAACATCCTTTATCAAAGATCAGTTTCCTCTGGTTCTTGTTGTTCCACCTGACGTTGCTGCATCTGGTGTTGATGGCTGGTCGGTACTTCCAAGGCTAGTGATGAATCATCTTCGTCTTCTGAAATTCGGTCCATCTCTGCCATATGAGAAGGGAGGCCACTCTCATATCTAGACACCTGTTGGCTGCATTCCTCTTTGATTCGTGTGAGGAGTCGGCGAACCTCTCTGTTGTTGGGTGCCAGTCTCAAGGCTTCGACAAGGTCGCTTTGGGCGGAGCTGTACTGAAGGCTGTCTCGTTTTGCTCGAGCCCGTGCATAGTATGCTTCAAAACACTTTGGTTTCAGCTCCAGAGCTTTCGTAGCTAGTTGAATCGCCGCTGGATGATCCTGTAGGAAACACAAAACAATGGTCCAGACAATGTCAACATGTGTGCATAGTGGGGCCCTCCTATACAAAATGTAATAACCAAAATACATAACACAAAACTACTAACTATTTTTGTGACATATTTATTTCTGTTTTTTGAAAAATAGCCAAAGTCTGGAAGCTAATGGAGACATGTTGTCTTAAAGGAAGGTGACCTTACTGAGTTAATACATTCTCAGTCTTTATTCCTCACATGCTGGAAAACTAAATTCTCAGAGCTGACTCACCCCCAACTTGCGTTTGCAGCGGGAAAGATTCAGCAGAAAGTTAAGCCTGAGGTCATGAAATGTTCGTCCCTCCTCTCCGAGTCCCTCACGAGGGAATTTCTTTAAGGCATACTGGTATCTCTGGGCTGCCTCTTTTATGCGATTTTTCTGTTGAAGAAACAAAGTTGTTCTCAAACACCAAGTTCCCTTCCTTCTTTTCGGCCAATGGGATGCAAGCACATTTCACATACTCTACACCATCATGTACTGGCTTTTGGACAAAAGTAAAAAATCTAGAATGTGCATTAGCAACTAACCCTCTCAGACATCCAGCCTCTGTAGCTAGCTATGGACACATGGTAATCATATGTGATTTGAAACTGGTGAAAAGTCAAGAGCTACATATGAAATAACAGCCTGTTTGATGGTCTTCAAGATTAGCAAGTTACTCATGGTTCCATCTGGACACCAGCATCAGAATCCTGACCTTGTAGAGAATATTCCCATCCTCCATAAGCTTGTTCAGTAACAATAGTAGGACATCAGTCTTGCCTGCAGCCATGGCCCATGTCTCTGGACCTGATCATTAGGATGCACATAAAACATGTGGATGTAATCGCAAGAAAAGCTTTAAAAAAAAATCAGGATCTAATCATAAGTAAGGTGTAAACCTAATCATAACAACATAAAACATGCCACCAAGCTGCCATCTGTCTCTCAAGAGAGAGATAAATTGAAAACAAGAAAAACCAGGGCAGCAGTCAGTCATGGCAGGCAGGTGGAGCACCTCATCACATGCTGCTGTAAGTGTTACAGCACTGACACCATAGTTATGATGTGGATGGGGTACTTCATTCTTCCTGTTACAATGCTGACACTTTAACTATAATACTGATATACAACTATAGTAACATACAGTTGGGTTGTGCAGTCTAGTTATGAAGACAACGTTTTGACGATAATGCAAGAGACATAATTACTATTTGAAATTACTGAAGATGATGTTTCCAATTCACAATCAACCTATCTTACTAACCCTATCCGTCAATATTTTTGAGTGTTCTGATGATGAATCAAAACTATTTTTGTCAATATTTTAGTTCTGAGTGAAAGGAACTTTAATACCTCATCTATAATATTCAGCAACACACCAAGTAACTCACCGAGCTTTGCACCCTTGCGAAGAAAACAAACAATGACGGCTGTGTTGCGGCAGCCAATGGCACGATCTAATGGTCGCATGCCATGAACATCTACATGCTCAATTTGGGCACCCTTCTCAATCAGAAACTGTACCTGTAAGCGATTTTAACTGATTTTACTCTCTATCACAACAGCTTTGGATTTCTATTACAGCATAAAGAACAACGCAAAACTTGCCTTGAGAAAATGCTAACTTTAAATGTTTTGGTTTTAACAGCCTTAATCCACTTTGTTAACAGAATATACTGTACATTTACTAACATCTTTCTGTCCTGGATTCCAGGAGCATTTAAGCAATGAATAATTCTCTTCAAGATAATGTTTAGTGTGTGCATGTGAAATAGGGACCTTTATATATAAGTGTATAAGTTTTCCAGTTTACAGTCACTAACATAATAAAGATGAGCCACTTAAGCATGACATGCACCTACAAAGGGCACAAATATCAATAAAAATGAGACAATGCTGTTTCTACCAGGCAGGGCTATTGAAACTAATATTTCATGGCACCTTTATTGTGGTAATGAAATACCAGACCATGTCTGAATTGAGATAATAAACAGTCAAATATAAAGCTGCAGCAAATTATTTGTCCAAACTAATGTTCTTTCACCCACCACTTGAGCATCTCCATAAAAAGCAGCCAGGTGCAGAGGTGTGCGGCTGTTGTTGTCACTGTGGTGGATGTCTGCCCCACGGTGGGTGAGGGACTGCACAATTGTCAGGTGACCTTTCAGGCATGCCCAACAGAGAGCAGTCAAGCCCTCCTTGTCCTTGCGCTCAAGCTGAGCTCCCTTGGAAAGCTACGACACACATGAAAACATGTAATCTTTACTGATCTCCACTCTGAATTTCACAACAGCCCATTGTGGCTGACTGGCTGCTATCCATGAAGGCAATATAAACGGACTGAGAGATTTCAATGTATTTTTGTTATCTAGCTATAACAGGTGCCTGGTGGTGGTATGCACAAATATGTGTAGATCAGAGAAAAAGAAGGTGTTGGAGAGAGTGGTAGGCATGTAAAAAAATTGTGCACTTATGCTAACAATCAACATCAGCAGGAACTATTCCATAACCACTGCAAAAAACAAAAACAAAAAAACAACAAAAGGCAGCATAGTCCTCACATACCAACATTTCCAGAACACCAAGATGACCCTCACTAGCGGCAATCATGAGCGCTGTGCGACCATATTTGTCGGTCTGTTCAACGTCTGCTCCTGCTAGCAACAAAGTGTCAGCTATTTCCCATTTGCCTGCCTTGACAGCACACAGCAGGGGAGGGAAGGACTTTGCATTGGGAGCCTCTATGTCAGCCCCTTCTTCCAGCACGTATTGAACCACTTCCTTCCGTCTATGTAGGCAAGCTGCTGTGAGTGCTGTCACAGAGAAAAAACAAACCAAAGTTGATGTCAGTGCTGTGTAAAAACAGTAACTCTAACACAAGAAAATCTACCATCACCATGTTTTGTGTGCTAGGAAAACAAAAGCATTTTTCTTCTTTACACAATCAAAGATCTTTCCTCATAAATTTATCTGGGATTTAAAAAAAAATGTCTATTTCAATGTAATGGCTCATGCCTCAAAGAGGAAACGTGTTCCTGATATTGCAAATAAATTATGAACTTTGAACTTTCAAATCCTACCCTAACCTAACATACAACTGCTAGTATCACAAAGAAACGGCATTTTACAAAAAAAAAAAAAAATCTTCACTATGTCTATATCAGGCTTGTCAAAGTTAAAGGTAAAAATATGATCACTCTGACTTTACACCCTGCTGACCAGTACCCGATGAAGAACATACCCGTTTCCCCCAGAAGTGAGTCCATTGTGTTAAGTGCTTCTCCACGCGTAGCATGATGCAAGTATTCAACGATCTGTACATCAAATGATGACATGTCAACATTCTCTAGGCAACTCATGAATGAGGTATGTCACCTTGGAAAAACCTTTATGATACAATAATGCCCCCACTAAGAAAGCTAACAGCACTTCTTAACTGTCATGTTCACTTGTCCTCAAAACTTGGAATTTCATTCTTTAATGCTAGCATTTTGGCTCTACCCAAAATAAGACACATTTACAATACAATACAACAAGATAACTTTATTTATCCACAAGGGAAATTGCAGATTGTGCTCTTACTAGCAGTAATAGATATATATATATATACACACACATATACACTAAATCCCCCCTTCCACATGCTCTCTTTTGCTCACACACACAAATTGTATACACACATACAAATCAAAGAACACAATTACACACATGCACAAATGTACATACAAATTGTATACACACACACAAAGCCCCCTTTCCACGAACACCCAAACAAAAGGGTGCACACACACACAAACACACAGAGAGAAAATTAATGTAAAGGTCACTATACACAAGCCTGCAAAACAAAACCATTTACTGAAATACCTGGCAATGACGTCATGATAACTTTTTTTTCTATGCAATAAAAATCTTTCATTCTTACATTTTCGACCAGCCTTGGATAGGCTCTGTCCACAAGATATGTACATTACTGATGAGAGCATTTGTAACCAATAAGCTGGGATGACGAAAGCATGACTAGAAGTGACAACTCACATGTTTGTTACCAGTAGCTGCTGCCGCTGACATGCACTGCAAAGTAGCTTCTTGCTTGGTTGGCTCCCCTTGATGAGGACGCCACTCCAGCTGCAGCAAAAAGGCTAGGGCATCCAGCTGGCCACACATAGCAGCATGCACAGCAGCACACTGCCCCTGCTTGTCTGGCTGAGGAGGCTAGCAACAGACAACAGACAGTCATTACTTACCTGTCGAATGTTTTGTTTGGACCTGCTGAGATTTTTATATGTTTTGTGTAAAGCTGATTTTTTCTGTGAACTTCTAATACATTTTTACCCAAACTCAGCCTTTCATTAGTGAAATGAGATGGATACAGCAACATCTGCCATCTAAAACCCCACTCCTGCAGTTCCCACTATGGAAGTCAGACTGCAATGGAGAGACTCATTACCTACACATCCCTCACATGAATAAGTCAAGGGAGTTAGCAGCTAATCATTGACACAGCTTCCAACAGAAACAACTACAGCTTTGACAGGCAGGTTGCCTTTTCAAAGATGCCCATTAACAGCTAAAGGGCGGAAAATTAAATTCTGAGTGTGTCAACATTTTTAATACCAATGGAAGAGGTAGTACCTGAGCTCATAATCCCAAACAAGATAAACATCAAAATAAAATATTATTTAAGTAAGATTTCAGTAGCATATCTAAGGAAAAACAAGAGTATTATCAAGAAGTGACAGAAGAAAGATAATCAAAATGGAAGGTGGACAGTGAAGGTGCTAGGAGAAGTACAGGTTACACAATAATGCATTTCTTAACCAAGGGATGGGGGTAGGGAAATTGGTGTGTTACACTGATCCAGCAACTAAGTTTATATCATGGCAAGGCAGTCAGCCTTGTAAACAGATGCCATGTGCAGAGAAAGAACAGCATGCCTGAGATGAGAGCTGAACCCAGGACAGCAAACCCTTGCTGTATTGGTGACAGGTGCTAACTGTTGCACCACCAGACAGCCCTCTTATATGAGAGAAATTTATACAAATAACATATGGGGGACAAAAAGAGACAGAAAACACAGACATAAAACTACAAAAACTCCTTACCCTTGCATTTCGAACACACAGCATGCGCATGACCTCCCGGTGACCTGCTGCTGCAGAGTAGCAAAGTGCTGTCATGCCATTGTCTGATGTGGCGTTGATGTCAGCACCAAACTCCAGTAGCAGTGCCACCATGTCTGAGAATCCCTCTTTGGATGCAACGCACAGCAAGGGAGCATTACCCAAAAACTCAGTTCTGACATTAGGATTGCCTCCTGCTAGAAGAATCAGGCGACTAACCTGAAAAAGTAGATTGCTGGCTATGACAAGGCACAAAGAAAAAATGTCACCTTATTTTCTTGATCATCAAGCACACAGACTATTAAATGCTTACAGTATTATTATTTAGAAAACAATTTAAACAGATCATCTTGTACAAACAGATTCAGCAGTCTGTTCAGTTGTTATTAATTTTTTTTTAAACAACAGTGAAACATGTCATGAGGGGTTTTTTTCCCCCTTTTGATGGCTCCCCAGCATAGAACAAGATCAATCTCTTTCTCTTTTTAAACTACCCTATTAATCACCTCTAACAAAGTTCAAAGTGGGAGGGAGAAAGAATGCCATATATGGGAAGCAAACAGACTAGCCCGCCCGCATGCACCCTACAGACCAGGAGCCAGGTGTACAGTCATGTTAGCTGTATGCTAATCCATAGCAGTCAGATATCTTCTTTATGAAACATTAGCAGCTTAGCTGATAGGCTAGTGAGCATGACTGTGCATCTGCCCCTAGGTTTGTGTCTTTGTAGTACTGACCTTGACATTAGGGCAGAACACATTACGATGGGTTACCAAGGCCTGGGACAGGCTGTGAGAGCTGAGGCACATCCAGAAGGCTTGCATGTCTCGTGAGGAGTATCCACGCTGGCGACCAATGCTCTTGTAGATATGAGCCTTCAGGATGTGGTGACCAAGCTCCATTGTTTTATCTGCTGGCAATGGTGCCACAACTCGGGACAGGCGAAAAGCCATCAGAGCATGTCCCAGCCTGTAACATGTCAAAATCATGGTAGGTATATGTTCAGAGATTGTGATTCTGAGCATTCTGATAATATATTTAATTATCAAAAACTGACACATTGAGCTCAAAATTAAATATTTCAGTAAATAATATAAAAAATATCTTCCACTCTTCATGCATACTATATTGATTTGAGATGGTAATCACAATATGGACCTCTTAAGATCCTTCAGAAATAGACTGTTTTATTTACTGGCTGATCAGTAAAGTGCTGATTTAGAATGAAACTTTTCTTTTTCATCACATCATACTTTATTGATGACCAAAGTCAGCATAACTGCAAAACACTGCTAACTTCAGACCACAGTTTTAAACAGTTTATCTATTTCTACTTTCCACAAGCCCTAAATCTTAAGAAAACAACTCACAATTCACATAGCAAAAAACCTCCAAGCACTATGGAAAGAACAAAACCAAAAAAAAAAAAAAAATTGAAAAGCTGAACACCAAATGCTAGAAAAACACTTTAAAAATTGTATGCCACACCTGTGTACAGGAAATAAATATTACATAAATGGACAAACAAAGCTTACACAAAGAATGTTCAGCTTTACTCAAACTACTCATGCTCTCATTTAAACTCTCCACCATTCCTTGCCCAGGGGAAGGGAACGGAAAACCTACCAAAATTATAACTTTGCTTAAATACAATCTTCAATGGACCATACAAACAAACTGAAATCATTGCGTGTATTAAATTTTAACTGAAAATTTAATTTATGAACTTTAAAAATGTTATGCTGTTTTAATTTCTAAATTTAAAATCAAAGCATTGCTGCACTGCTTAAACGAAAAGAAGATAAGTAACAATACATGGTAGAAGAATCATGAACAATGATTCCAGAAATGAATCACTGGTGGAAACAATGAATGCTGTCTGCTTTAAGTGACAAATATGGAGCATACAGCCACAGCTTCAAGAAGGTGGACTAATAATAATAATGAGAAGGTGGAGAGTGAAGAAGAAAATGAAAAGGGGAGATAAGGTTCTTTTCTCTTTTTGTTTGTTTTTATTACTTTAAATTATTTTCTTTTTTTTGCATATAGTAAAAGAGACCAACAGAAATAATAAAAAGCTTCCCAACTGGCATACCAACTTGAATTTGGATTTCTACAAAAAGTATTTATCAATGAAATGAGCTAGAGAGAGACAGAGCAAATAAACTGGCATGTAATTATGTGAGGTTCAAGCAGCTGTAGCTGCTTTGTTTAACTCTTGCTATACACTTCACACCTGCAAATGTGAACGTCTTCATAGCTAAAGCTCAAGCTCTAAAGCTCAATTGTGTCAGTATGTCAATAGTGATTGAGATATACTTCAACTTAGAAGTTCTAAGAGTTTGTTGAAAACAAAGGAAATATTTTTTGTTTCTGTAAAGCATTAATCTTTCTGTTAGCCAGGTCATGATATCATCTGAGGCTTCATAAGGCATGGGTGAGTGTGTCTTTGTTTTGGACAACTTGCTACTAAAAGTCCATATAGGTCATTTTTATGGGACCTTTTCAACAACTAGTTTTTAATGGGAATCTCTATATGTCTAACATCACTAAAATCCTGTTACAGAAAAAATTCAAAGCATGTAGGAAAAACATGTTCACAAGCACCAGGGATTACTGCAGCGTTTCTCAACCTTTAACTTGTGACCCACCCCCACCCCCAGACAAAAAAAGGTACGTCCTTGCCCCCCACCCCCCTTAGCCACTAATACAGATATGAGATATGACAAAATGACCGCCTTCGCGTCCCCCCCCCCTTGTCAGCATGTCTGGGGCCGTGCCCCACGGGTTGAGAACTGCAGGATTACTGTTTAGGTATTTATCTGACTGTGGCTCAAACTGTGTGGGCATGTTTTTACTTTGGGCAGGACAAAATGCAAATAGTATATATAAAAAAGATTTGTTGTCACATTTGTATTAACACAGGAGGTAAGAAAATGATTCTTGAAACACTGGGACACACATGAACATGTGGTATGAACACTGATGCTCTCATCACAGAATGGAAACAAATATAAACATGGACAGGGTCAGTACAGAAAGCTTAACACCAAATGCATGTGGATACTTCTCACTTTGTGATGGAGATCCAACATGAATGCTTTGTGCTGTGGGATGGACACAAAGTATAAGCTTGACCACCATTATTTTACTTTTCATCATGGAATAATGCACATTAAAGACATGGAAACACATTCTGTGGGATGTATACTATAATATAAACATGGTTACTGTTCACTATAGATGTGAGGATTGACTACAACCAAAGCAAATTGTATGACAAAACTTTGTTAAACGTATCAGTGTGCATTCTCTTATGGTCATAATTTAAAAGAGCAAAGAACAAGCCTGCAGTCATCAGTGCTCAACTGCTAAACAAACATCTATGTTAGTGGTTGGTGACAGACAGATGAGCCCATAAAAGCACTACTTAAAAAAGACAAATATTGTATAGTAAGTCTGAATAAAATTTTATCAGACAGTAAAGCTGCTGTTTCTGTCATACTCTGCAGCATTTCATTGATTAGATTATCAAAGGATGGCTGATGAAAGAAATGAGCCTGTTATGTGAAGAGTGAGCAAAGGCCTTAGCACACCATAACTTTCAACAACATTTTCAATGTTCAGATGCAGGAAGGGACAAACATGTCATCTGTGTTGTCTTCTGCTTCCAAAACATCCAGCCATGAGACATACATTTATGTATTTTGCAATCATGGGACAGGAAAAGGTCTGACACACAGCACCAAAAAGCAGCAAGGGTCAGTCACTTGGTGTAAGCTATTAAACAGTGAACATTCCTTAATGACTAAGCCATGAAATCCAATAACAATATTTTCAGATTTGATCAGTCAATGTGACCATAAGCTATGCAAGGTACATTCTTGCATTTGCAGCCAGGTATGCTGCATATATTTTTAGATTATTTATGTCCAGTTCTGGAAAACCCTTAAAGTCATCTACACTGCAACAAAATGATGTTTCTTGTGAAAGATTTGGTACTTCTTGAAGAAAAGACAACATGAGTTTAGTAACAAACTTTCAATAAATAACTGAGAACAAAACATTACAGGGGGGAAACAACTAGTGTTACAGTCAAAGTAGCAGCAAGAATAAAAGAACTAAATTATTTAAAACTAGGCTGGAATTTAACAAAAAGCTGTTGACTGTAACACTAAAAATCTGATCAAGGGGTGTTTGCTAGAGTGCAGACAACTGAAATGCCCCAAATGCTGCATGGAGTGAATTCAATGCATGTTGTTAAACTTCTGAATTCGAAAGATAATGCTATTAAAACTATTAGTGTAACTACATGCACTACTGTCAAGACACATGGTATACACTTGAACATGGCACGGAGCAAAATTAGTTAGCTTTTAAGACTGAATTTTTAGTTTAGATTATTATATATAGAAGATATAGTATAAAGAGGAAAGTTCAAAACAGCCATCTATTCACTAAGAAGCTGTCTTTTTTTCTCACCAGAAGATAATTTTAATCTACCTATTTTGTTTTTAAAAAGAAGGGTTTCTTGGGAGGGGATAGGAGACAGCAGCAGGAAAGAAGCTCAAACCATTCTCCTGGATGAAAAAAATCTTTATGCTCATTTTCAATTGGTCCTGTCTTCTCTTTCTCACAGAACCAAGCAACTATCACTGGGAGAGAAAATGCATGTTCATACCAAAGCAAATTGCAACTTAAGGAAAAATAAAATTAACAGCGGGGAATCCATTACAAAGCATGCATGCAAAACGTTGCCCAGTCCAATGACTGAAGGAAATCCCAGTGAATTTAAACTGCATTTTCCTCTGTTAATGCACAAATGTGGTTCAGCGGAAGCTTTATTGAGGAACATCCTCACCTGTAGTCAAACTCCGCACTGCTGCTCATATGAACAGGGATGAACAGGGAGAGAGAAATAAAACAAAGAACATGTTAGAATCCACGTAAGTCTAACCTCAAGTAAACCAACAAAGGAGGATACCAAACTGTTTTTTAAAAAAATGAAAAACAATCTTTTAAAATAATGATCTGCAATAAACAAGACTGCCAAGTACATTAGGCTAGAGACCATATGTACACAGCTTTTGTCTGATTTAACTTTGGTATACAAAGACAAGGAAATTGCCAAAATCTACTTTAAATGTCACTGTTTAACTATATAGTGTGTGGCTCACATCTATGTGTAAGAATGATTTTTTTTGTTGACTTAGCATTATATTTCGTTTGGACCTGTCTTTAAAAACAGCCCGTTATTGCTTATATAGTTAACCCTTTAAAAACCACTTAAAAACACATGTACAGTTAGGAATGCTGTATTATGTTCACATAAATGAAACTGACAGGAACATCAATGAAGTGGCATGAAAATGTATGTGTTCATATATTTTATGTGCAAGTCAAAACACATCGTCTGCAGCTGATGACAGTGAGCCTAAAGTATTGAACTATTCAAGACTTTTAAAAGCCCACTCAATCTTTAACTCTTTTGTGACAAATGGCCAGCTCACATATAGTTTGCAAAATATCCCATAATTTAAAAGAGAGAAAGAGTGAAAGAGAGAGAAACCAAACCTTAGGCAGCTATTTCTTTCACTTTGTTAGCAAATCTTGTGAGATCCAGCAAGAAGCTGTCAAAGCTTGAAATTTATGGTAAGCGCATATACCAACACCATTAATTAACCTAAAAGAGAAAACAGACTAGCAAGTAGCATTTGTCTTTATCAAAAGCTCAACCCTTCATAGAATTTCCCCACTGCAAGGACTAGGTAAGCTGTCACTTGGCTTACACTCATTTCATTTTTTTTTTTTTTTTTGCTGAAATTTTTTTGCTGAATTTCACTTTATTTGGCTATGACATCTGTGATCAACACATGTGCTTAATTCTCATTTTGCACTTGATTTTAGCTGGCTGGATAGGTCATAGCACACAGTCCTGTACTTTTGTGATTCTGGACTTTTGTTGTTTTCCAGCAATACAAACGTGGCCTGTTTGTCAGTAAGCTGCAAACGATTTCTTTCCATCTTTTTTTTTCTTATGACCTCCATGCATGCGCTAAATCCATGCACGTGCACAGCTTTGAGAGAAAAAATCTGTACAGAAATTGTATTTATCTTTATTCTGATAACTAAAGATAACATTTTAGCATTTTCTTTTCCATCTATATCAGTGTAAGCATTAGTTCATGTTCACGAGCACACACAAACAGATTTTACCCACATGCATTACTATGCTAGTTATACAACTCTGGTGATCACATTTTAAATCTGCTGGAGGAAGGATGGACTGAGCCTATTCATTCACTCATGCCCTATTTTGAGATAAGAATTTAAGGGATATTGACTAGGGAGACTAGATTTACAATAACTATAGTTTAGCAATAAGAGTATCAGCTTAAATAAACTTTGCTGATAGATAGATGTTGGAGCTTTCCTTAATTCACTGGCTTTATGATGATGATGATGATGTCCATTTGTAATGCGCAGGTATCCATTCGGAAGAATGCTCATCTTACAAAATACTTCAGTTCCATAATTAGACCAGCAAAACAAATTTGTAAGAAAGTGGCGATTTTGAACGTTAAAGATGCAAATTTAAGTTTCCTGTCAGACCAGTGCTGTTTGATATTATTACTATATTTTGACCACTTTATCAATACCAGCTCTCAACAAAGAAAGCATGTCAATCCAATCCACATGAAGAAAAAAATGTCATGCCACACACATGAATGAAGAAGGTAAACTGAGACTGAATAAAGAAAAAAAATCTATCAGCCTACACAGAGCACAAAGGAAGTATTTTAAAACCTGATAAACAAAAGCATACACAATACTGTGCTTTAAAGGACTCACCGTAGATCACACAAGAATTTAGGTGTATCTGCATCATCTCTTCGTATCAACCACTCCCTGAAAGCAGGGTGAAAGAACATGTATGTTGCATCTTTCCGGCGGTACAAAAATCCAGAAAGAACAGCCATCCTATGGCAAAAGTCGTCCCACAAAATGTAGCGGGCGGTGTATCCGGAATTCACTGTCATGAAAATAGTCTCCAATGTGAGAGGGTAAAGGGCAGCTAAGCACACTCCCAGGATGTTTGAAACACGCTCAAAAGAGCGAACACTGGAAAACTTGAGATTGAAGTGAAGTAGGAACACTTCCGAAACATTGATAGGAAGAATTTTGTAGTTTGAGCTCTTTAACACCAGGTGACCTTGCTCTATCAAGTCCAAGACAAGTTTTGAGTACAGAAAACTTCCTTTGCTGAGCGACTGTACATGGGAGCAGAACTTCTGCTGCGCAGCAGTGTCAAACTTGCCATGTGGGGCAACATTGCTGCGTAGCACCGAGCTTGTGGTGAGGCGGTGGTTGATGTATTCCAGCATGTCCTTCACCACCATCTCATGGCCACTGGTGCTCACTCCACCACCCGTTCGATCTATCACAATGTGGTGAAACGGCAGAGGTCGTACAATCTCTTGAAGCACAGTCTGACAGGTCAACACAAGCTTCAGCCATGAGGGAAACTTGTTGGCATGGCGCACGATGAATGATGCAATGGTGTCCCCATAATCTGGTTTGTGGAATTCTGCTTCGTTGAGTGAGTCTATTAGGACGAGGCAACTGTCTGAAATGATTTTGCCACTATTTTTCAGCGTCCGTAGAGGTTCCAGGATCCCCCGAACAAGAGACAGCGAGGGGTTCTGCATGCACTCTCGCAGACTCAGCACTTGCTGAAGTTGTGGGTCCTGTTGAAGAAAACAATGACTATCATTTTCATTGTGATAAAAGTGGTGGACTGGTGATTTCAATGAATCTAAAATCTTCATGTAACCACTTCAAAAACAGAATGAATTATTTTTAAACTATTTTATGGAAAGCCTTTCCACTTTATAAGCATTGTCTGGTAAACAGAGCTTTGTCTAGAATACATAGCATGAAGTACTGACAGCATGAGTTCTTACAAACAGCCATTGCAAACCCTCCCAGCTATTCCCTCTTGAGAGACACGGTAAGTCACAGAAGCAAAGGAACAAGAGCCATGGGTTCACTAAACAACATGCTCCATCACCTGTGTCAGGAGGTCACGATATGCCTGCAGCTGAGGTGCTCGAGACAGGTATGCAGCCAAACTGTGGACAAAATCTGGCACCATGCAGGTGATGTTGTTGTCAGCCTGACACACATGGTATGCAACCACTTGACTTCCTAGATTCTGCAGTGAGGCACAGTTCAAATTGCTGGTAGATGCTGACAAATGACCAGTGGGAAGTGTTCCTAAGCTTACTGGAGTGCCAGTGTAAGCCTTTGTTACATGACTACTGGTAGTGCTCACATTACCACCAGCACTGCTGTTATTCCCAGTACTTGTAGTGGTGGTGCCAGTGGTGTTGAGAGTTGCTGTAGGACTGTAGTTGAAGCCATTTGTAAGGTTATGGCTATCACCTTTCACACCTAAATAAAAGACGGATGACACATTTTAAAAAATCTTCTAAATTCAGATGTAAAAGCTGAAATAAAAGAAAAAAAACCCCAGAGGGCTGTTGAGAAGAGGACACATAAGAAAGCTTGAAACAGAGGTTTACTTCAGCATTCTCAATCTTTGCAGCTCTTCTTATCCAGCTCCCACAGTCTCAGTCTCACAGTCCCACACTGCTGTTCATTAAGTCACAGTAAACATACAAGAGCTAACTATAAACAACAAATTTGGAAATACACAATGATTTCTTTTCTAATGCACAATTATAATGAAATGGCACAAATTTGTGTGGTAGAGGCATACCTCCTCCAGCAGTGACAGAGCTGTTGCTGAAGCAGCTGTAGGCAACCAGCTGTTCTACAATGGCTGTCTTGCCACTACCGATGCCACCCATCACAGCCACACCGGGGACTCGTGATGCTCCATCACCATTGAGCACCTAGAGAATGTCAGGTATGACATGTGATCAGATAGGTCAACAAGGCCAAAATGGTTAAGCTATGCTTTTATGCATGTCCAGGCGCGCACACACACACACACACGTTAACTGGAACCAATGTTTTTCAGAAGCAACAAGTCTTAATCTCTGATAACCAGGCAATTTCGTAACTTATTTTATACTTTTTTATTTTGCTACTTTTTTTAAAGTGGGTCATTAGAAACCACTTAATTTTTATTCTGGCCTTGTGCATCTAAATGGGAAACCATGAAGACATAATACTATATGTGCTGATGGTGACTATTTAAAAACTTGTACAGCACTTTGTTCTTGACATCACTGTCTTTAAAGACCCTTCTTAACTGGAAAAATATGGACCAAGTCTGGCAAAGTTTTTATGTAGCCATAATATATATTAATACAGCTTTCCAAACTTGGAAAATGCTCATCCATATTTGTCCACTTGGACCTTAAAAGACCTTATAATCTGAAGATTATATTTGCCTTGACATTTGGGAATTTTTTATAAGGAGCTCAGGGGTTTTTACTAGATGATTGTGGGGGATTTTAGAATCTCTACTATTGTTCATTTATCGTGGACATACATGCAAGTATCTAAAAACAAGATAAGGAACACTATTTTTCACTGGACTCTACTGGCAAAATTTTTTTTGCAAAACAAGGATATGATCCATCAGTCTAATATAAAATAACTTTTTGACAATATGCAAACACAGGCATACGCATACATAAGATGTCGCCTTATTTATTCCAGAGGTAAGCAGCTCTTTAAGGAAGGAAGGGTTAGAATCATAGAGCACAACATCAGCAATAAACAATACCATACCTGCCACACCAGACAAACCTTCATACATTCACAATTCATTCACATACAGTAGTGTTCAGAAGCAATGTGCATGCATGCTTAGTCTTTTGATGCCCATAATCTTACTGACCATTTCCATCTCCCTAAAGACCCATTCACGTCCCAGGAAGAGAGGCTTGCCCTCCGGATGTGGCACCTCAAACACAATTGGCCGGAGATGAAGCTGTGGAGGTCGAATTGGTGTAAACACAACTGAAATAAAACAAATTTCAAAATATTGTCATCCACCAGATAACACTGTACAAAGTTTAACCCTCTTGGTTCAAGATAAAAATGAACATAACAATGACTGGCTTATAACTGAAGACTGTGAAGACGACAGTGGTGAAGTTTTTTTTATTATTATTGCTGCTCTGAGACCAAGAAACCTATACATTTTTGGAAAAGAGAAAAGTTGAACTTTGCAATAAAAAGTAATGAACATCGCCTTGCCCGTGCTACCCGGCAAAGCCACGATTGTGGCCTTTCAAACCAAGAGAGTTAAAAGCTCAGATTTGCCACAAGCAAGCTCTAAAGGCAAAAACCAAAATTTATTACACCCTGAAAAAATATTTTAAATGGTAAAGTACAAATAGGAAAAAATACAATTTTGATCAGAATATCTTCCCTTTATCTAGCAAAAAATGATATGAGTGAAACAAGTGTTTTGTAAACATAATTTTGTCAACTATATCCTCCCAATAATAATAAAAGTAAAAACAACATCATCACACCTCGCCCGTCAGAGTGTGCAACGGTTGCTCGAGCAGATCGTCGCAGAGATGAGCGCCTTTTGCCAGTGAACATGGGCAGCTCCTCTATGGCACCCGGCATGGATGCTGTGAACAAATCACCAAGTATGCACAGATACCTCTAACAGTTTACTATCATTAGCATAGTGAAAGCATGTGAGAAGTATGCAACAAACCTTTGACACTCAAACATTCCCCACATTTTACTGCTGTCAGTCTGCAAGAATGCATGTGCAAGTGTATGCAGGAAGATGCATACACCTGTGCACTATATGCCTCGCAAGGGACTGACCGGTAATAATACCAAATTCTGCCCATTCACCTTAGAAATACAGCCATAATAAATATGTTGCAATGTATTTTGTCTTCCAGCATTAAATATAAATGACAAAGGAATAGTTGTGCTTTGTGTCAAATGTCTTCAATCTGTTCAAAAAGAAAAGAAGATTTGCTTCAACAAATTTTACAAGGATTTATGTAAAAGAAGGAGGTAAAAGTCCAAAAGTACATAGCAGACCACTTACTGGTAATAGAGTGGGGGCGCTGATGTGTCCCAAGTGAACTGGCACTGTGGGAGGTGCTAGTGCTAACAAGGGAGGCCATGCTGTCAGAACTAATCTCTCGGCTTCCAGGTGGAAAGTGGGTCTGTGAAGGATGTCGTGAACCTACAGCCACCTGCTCACCTGAAGATACTGAAAAGAGAACCCACTCAAATAAATAAGCAGGGAAGAAACAGGCAGCAGAAGACAAAGCGTAAGAGTGGAGGATGATAATATGTTTGATGATAGAGAGCTCGTTAAACAGATCAACAATATGCTTCCATGGTGTAGTAACGCCAAGTGACAATGTACATGATAAAAAGAAGTAAGATTCCAAACATGAACAAACTTACAATGACAAAAACAACAAAATTTAAAAAATCACAAGTGACTGCTAAAATTTACCTAAGTATCAGAGACTTCTTTTGCAACAAGGAGACAAGCGCTACATTGACGAACAGAAGGCTGGAGACAGGACAAAATGGATTGGATACAGGTATTACAGTACATATGAGTTATGAGTTTCAGATGATGAAACATTCATGGAACCATGACAACAGTGTTGTGGGAACAAGGATTGCTTGAAGACGTTGAAGTGGCCAGTGTTTTAGACTGCATGCAATATTCCACATGGTGTACGGTCCTTAAATGAATAGACTGAAGGAGGAAGGAAAGAATAAATAAAGGAAAAGAAAACCTAACTGAGAATCTAAAAATACTTTGTGCAATTACCTTTGATTTCTACTCCCAACTCAAAGGTTTAAAGCCACATGTGGACATCACACACACACACACACACACAATGAATAAAGTACCTGTTAGAGTAGACATGGGACTTGTGTCAGATAATCCTTTTTCAGGAGTGTTGTCATTGCTGGATGAAAGTGAAGATATGCTGTTGCAGCTCTGTTCTGTCTGGTTCGCCATGTGTAAAGGAAGCGATCCTGGGTGACTTGCTTGTCCAGCAGTGTACGGCAAGTCAGTCTGACTGCCTGCTCCCGTATGATGTCGGCCATGTGGTCGTTCTGCAAGCTGCGAGTTCATTCGCTCACCTAGCAACAAACCTAGCCGCATCATCAGGTCATTCTGGGCAACATCTGGTGGTGGAGGAGGTGGGCTCTCTCTACCTGAAAAAGGTAATGTTAATCACTAAATCAGTAAGACAAGTTAAAAATAAAGTATGCATGATAAGAACTGTTTTCAGTCATGCTTTGTCAATATTATCAAGGCCAATGCACAGTTAATAAGTGCAATGGATCAGATGCTCTTCTTCCTCTCTAAAAGCAATACGCCTTTGGAAAACTCCCCTTGTATCTTATCATAAAAGCTGTCCATATTTAAGTTTAAAAAACATAAAGTATACCTTGTATTCAGTTGATCCCACCTTGCTTACATATTTAAAATCTGCCAAAAACTTTGGTACATAATAAAGTGCTTATGATAGACTTGCTCCAGAGCTCATGCATTTGTCTAAAGGGATGTCTTGTATAAAGGAACAGCGTTGCAAAGCTGTTCAAAAGATTTGTTCAAGCTAAGCTAAATTAAAGAGAATCCTCACACATTTATTTTATGAAAATTTTGAGCAGGTTATGCATCTTTTTAGGTTATCTAGGGGGCAAAGTTGACTTGAAGTTAATGGTTTCAGTTCTATACAAGATGCTGATCGCCAAACTCTGAGTGAAGCTATTTCTGCACTTGGCTCTTCTTTAAAAGCTGAGAGAGAATAGAATTATACAAGCAGGTTCCTGGCATTCAATGTCTTGTTTCTAAGGCTGCTCCCAGTTATCTCTGCAGGCTTCAGCTGGCACCCTCTTCTCCTGTAAGTATTTCAGATGTTTCTGTGGGAGGAAGGAGGTGTTGAGGTATGGGTGAGGGAAGACAGCCTCATAGTAGTGAAGCTGTCTTGGCGCTGTATTGATTAGACACTATACAGGCTTTGCTGGCCACTCTGCAACCCAGCCTGCCTCTTGGCTGCAGGGCATCATCTTCTGTGGCTTTCCATCTTCCAGCTCCAAAAAACAGACACTTATTGTTTACATAATCTGTCTGTGGCAGGTCTAGGAATCCCGGGAACCCATAAGCCTGCAGTCTTCAGCAGTTATTAGCATCACATTTCGTGAGCAGTGGGGGCAGGTTTGTACAAAACATAAAGCAATCGAGTAAAATAGGTCTGCAGAACCTTTCCTTCCCTAACGCTGCATGAGAAATCTATTCCATACTCTGTACAATAATTGTAAAAGTAACAGAACTGTTGTTATCCTCTACATGCTGAAAATGTGTAATATTAGCACCTTGTCATTCTTTCAAACCACTGCATATGGTAATATATTCCTTGGGCAGCACAATCTTGGTAGAAGTAATATAGAAAGGCAGAACTGTTGTTTTCTTCTTTTAACATGATCTTGGTCGTTTGTGTTAACAGTTTTTCCTGCAGTAATGCTTCCTTTTATTACAGACATTGTAGAATGGCTATCCTTTGCTGTCCAACCTATGTTGTGTGCTACATTGTACTTCAGCATGGTCCTACAAATGTACATACACTGCAAATGTACCGCTTGAGGCGGATTATGTACCCCCAGAACCTCTTCCAATCACTACACCTAGGGACCATCAATTATTTCAACCCCTACAGCCACTCCTCCCAGGAGGGTATACATGAAACAAGAGAGGGTAAGTTAGGAGGGAGTGCATGAGACAGGAAGAGGGTGCGTGAGACCGAGGACCTGGGGTTTGGATGAGACAGATCGACTCACCGCTGGCATCCAATTCATCGCCGCTGTTGTCGTCATCGTCGTCATCGCCGGCGGTGGCAGTGTCAGTGGTGATGAAGTCTGGTGAGCCCAGCGCGGAGTCGCTGCTGTTGCTGTGGCCGGCCTTGTCACCGCTGTAGAGGACGGGCGGGGGCGAGGCTGTAGGGGGCAGAATGGGCTGGAAGTAGCGGGGGCGAGCTGGCACAGCAGGTGGCGGCCCCTTCTTACCTGTCAACACGTCATTCCATAAAAGGACGAGTGTGAGATCAAAGACAACTGAATAGGAGTGCTTGCAATGGTTTCATCAACGGCACCCATAGAGACAAGCGGACCGTACACCTTCCAGTTCGCCTTTAAAAACGTGGCTTGTATGCGTGCTTCAACGACTGATGTTCTTCTAGACAACGGTTTCGTAACGATTCGGTGCCTTCAGCATTCGTTAATAATAATAATTTCAGTATTGGCAGTGAACCGACTGGTCGTAATTAGCTCTGTGATGTCCGCCTTCAGTTGGGAAGGCCAGGGACTGTCAGGCTAAAACTGTCTCGATCGCAAACAAGGACTTGTCTAGGAAATCTCCACTTTTTTTCAAATTCATCTTGAGAAGTACATGTGTTATTTCTCAAATCATTAACATAATTGCTCTCCTGTGTCTGGCTTGATAACACCTTCCACCAGCTCAATGTAAGCTTACTAGACACCGACTTGCATGACTAGCGTGCATCAAGTGGAACTCACCAAGCAAGTCCCGCAATACGAGTACCGCACCTACCTGCGTCTCGCTACATAACAAATGCAGGAGTTAGCCGGGCTGGGAAAGAGAGAAGACAATGCAGGTTATTCCACAAAAAAGAACAAGGTGCGACTGAGCGCGTTAAGGATTGGAAAACAGACAAAGCGCTGTCTTCACACCCACCAGAACTGCTGAGCTCTCCTACTACTAGCAGTTCAAGATGATGCGCGGTTGTCGGCGGAATGCCCTGCTTTTTGGTTCTCATCACTCGCATGGATTTTTTTTTCAACTGGGGAGTGCGGGATTGGATAGTGTGCATGCGTGTGAGCCGGGTGATGTACAAAAATAACAATTTTAAAAAGTTTTCTTCGATGCGAAATACCGGTGCCCTTTTCCCTTCTCGTCAAACACCTTTTCTGTCAGGAAGAGAAAAAAAAAGGGGGCTGGAATGGATGGAGAAAAGAAGTCACGCCATTCACCAAAAAAAGACAAGCTGATCTTCGCCGGTTCTCTCCTCAGCAAAAGCTCCCTCTCCCCATCCCGCTCACCGTTCTGTCGGCGCAAAATAGTTTTGTGGTGCGTGCCAACTTCGGCAGGTACGTCAAGACTCCCCCACCTCCTCCACGGGCGGTCGAGCTGCTGCCGGCGCAGGCTGCACTACCACCACTGCACTTCAGTCTCAAGGTGACAACAAATTACCCGGCTCTGCCATCTACCCAGGGTTCTCTGGGCGCAGGTTTAATTGTTTTAGTGATAGCTGCTCCGATCAGCAGCCAATTGCACCCAAGAGACTGTGGCAACTCCCGGCGATGGTTAGTGAGATGTGATGAGGCCGCTTGTCATCCTAAGCCCCAGCGGCTATCGGCTGCTTACGGAGACAAGAGGTGTGCAAGGGTGAGAGAATAGCAGCCTCGGATTCTATTCTCATTTGGTAAGTGATTTCCAGCTACTGGTGTGTGGCTTATCTTCAAGCGGCAAGTGATTTGGAAATGGTTAACTTGCACCGATTGTGTGCAGGTACTCGAAGGAGCCGGATGAGCGGCATACGTTAAGAATCTTAAACTCCGTCTCCCTTTTTCGAAAGTATGTTGATGTCAATGGGTGTGCTACATACTGTAAATTGTATTTGTAAATTGCACTTCCCACCATTCGAACTACAGTAGCAACCTCTGGCTTACTACTTACGTTTAAACAACAGAACCTGGCTTAACACTCACTTATCAACAACTGGCTTATTGCTCATCACTTGAAAATACAGACATAACATTGTTGAGATGAGGACAGACGACACCTCACAGAATCTTCACACTACAGCCTTTGCACAAGCTCATTTCTACTAGACCTTCCTTCTCACTTGTTTCATACCCCCACCCTTGCTCTTCCTTCGTGCCAAGGCAATCCGTGATGTATAATGGATGCAGTGATCACGAACATTGAGCTACTGACTGCAGGGAAACAAGCGGTAGCCTTCCCTCCCTCTGCTGCAACACAGCAACCGACCTCTCCTTCCTCCCCCACCACCGTCCTGGCCCGGTGGACACGTTCGGTCAACACCAGTCATTTATAATCTGCTTTGGCTGTAAGTCAAACCCGCTCAACATTCCGAATGCGTCTGGATGTGTCTATGCCCTACCGGCACTACTAGCTTACAGATGGTCCAGTCTCTGAATACTTACTGTAGGCTTCAGACATGGACGTGGGAATATTTAATATAAAAGAAAAACAAACAAAAAAAAAAGAACCAAACAAAAATCTACTCCAAAAACACCACAAGGGGAAAACCCAAGAAACGAGTCCTAAGTCTGCTCATTATTGTCCAAAATGTCCTCTGCCTCTGCTTGTGTTGTCTTGGGGGAAAGGATGTTATGGTTCATTCTTGCTGCCACTGCTTCCCACTTGACCTGGGTTGGTCGCTCTTGGTGAAAATTCCCCTTACTACTATTTCTGCAATTAAGTTTCTAGATCTCATATTGGTGAAAATTGTGCGAATCTGCACTGACTCTCCAAGATTAATCCAATTCAAACGAACGTGAAGACTCAAGCCCACTCCCACCCACACACAGACAAACAACAACTGTGCGAAATAACGAGAGCAAGAATAAAGGATATTTTATTTATATCAAGAATAAAGATATTTTATTAGAAAAAACAGTCTATTTGGTATTGTACTTTACCGAGTAAACTTAGACGCTAATAATAGCCTTCACTAACACTGTACCATGATCAAAGCACCTCAAGACGCTTGCTTTTTTGTTTTTTTTTCGGAAAAAGCCGAAGAATGAACGTTTAACGTTTGGACGTGGATGTGTTTCTCAAGTAACGTGAACTTAACGGTCTTCAGCCTAAACAATATATCGGCTTTCTTTTGTAGGAAAAATGTGTTCCACAATACCACAATCCTGATTCAAGTTTGAGCAAATAAATAGTTTTTGTTTGTTTGTTTGGCGTTGGCGTGACCTGAATAGTAACGTCAACCAGAAAAGACAGGTAAGTCCTAGAACTTGGGTCTGTCTAGTTATTGTCTGTAAGCGTTCTGAGATCAGCTTGCTGCGTATATCAACGAAGAAAGCGTACTGGCTTAAGTACAGATTTTCGACATTTTCCGACCCGTCTGGTCATGTCCTTTGATTTCATAGACTTCATCATCTGCTTGATTTAGGTGAGTGTTGGAAAGGAGAAGCCACGTTCTGAGCTTCATGCACTTCAAAGCTTTTGTTGTTCAGTCCCCAAATCAAGACAACAAAAATCTGGCTGCTAGTTCGTCTAAGTTTTCCAAGAGGCAGAAAACATTAACTACCCATACACCCACGCAAAAACCCCTCCCAATCCTTTCACGAAGCTGTATTCAATCCTAATAATATTCACAATACCAAAACCAAACATCCTTCGCAAATTCGTAAAATAAGTAACCTCCCAGCCAAATATCTTTTAATAAATATATTATCAATAAACAATCAGAACATGCCACAGACGGACTCCGAGCTATGAATGAGATGTTCAAACGAACATAAGGCGGAAAACATAAGTACGGTTCTTCTACCTCTCCATGCACACAAACATTTCAGAAACACTTCCGTACACATCTTAAGCACATTTAATAGCGTAACAAACTAGTTCCCATGTTACTAAAACCCTTTTTTTTCTGTAACTCTGCCTTCTAAACAGGTCATGCGGTCCCTAATTCGTAACTCGGGCGTTCGTTAATCGGGGACAATTTTTTTTTTTGCATGAACGTGCATATCGACAATACATTATGCTGCTTGCCATCGTACATCCTTTTTATGCTGTCGTCTGACTCCATCAGACGAGGTTCCCTTTTTATTTCCATGACTGATTAACCATTTCGCCAAACTGCCACACGTCGCCAGAAGGGTACTTTCAGGTCTAGACAAAGTATAAGGGGCGGATGTTGGGTGCAAATGGGCGAAAATGGGCTGAAGGGGGAGATCCCGCTCATTATCAATGCACGGCGTTGTTTGCCCTAACCGTCCTTTTGCTGGTCGCTTACCACACGAGGGAGTAACTACCGTGGAGGTCACGACACCGCGCAACTTCCGACCCGACCTTCTCCCCGTGATTGCATTATGCAGATTACTACATCCCCTCCCACAAGCTACCCTCACGTCGGGGCACTTGGCCCTCCGCTGTCCCTATTTACACACCATGTGCGCATGCAGCCACAAGTGCTTGACGGTGGGTGGGTGGATGGGTAAATCATCGATTAGGGTAGACAACCGATCTTCACAACGATGTCTGACATTCGATACTGGTTTTACCAAGATTTCAAAAACCACCCGCGACATCACCGATCCTTGGTGGGGTTCTGCTCACTCTGCAACAATAGGATGATGTCTTCTTGCCCAGGGGTAGGGGTGGTGGCAAAAAGACAGACAGGAGTTGCTTGTCTACACTGCACTCCGTTTTTGTGAGTCTATAACTCACCTAGAGATGACTGAAATGTTAGCATTACATCGCACGAAGAACCCAATTCTAAGACCAATGACTACTTAATGAAATGACTTTTAGGGGGAAAAAAACCCTGGAAGTCTCACAAGGCGAGTATTAATCATCACATGCATGGAGCAGAGGGGTTGATCGGCACACCCCCAACCCCGTCCAGCCCGAAGCATTATCCAGGCCCGAGGCATTACTCCCCTCAAGTTCGGCGAGGCAATCTGCTCGAGAGCTTTGCCAACAGTCGCACACACAATGCCTGGGAGTGAGTATGCTGTTGCGAGGAGGGGAAAAACGAGAAAATTAAACCTAGTCACTGCATGCATTAGTTTTCTGGCCTTGCGCGAAAAGCCACGGGCCTTGCTGACGGTCAGTTACAACAGCTACTGGCAGGGTAGGTTGACGTGACCTGCACAACAAAGGAGGGAGGGTGTTGCAAGTAGGAACGTGAAACCCTAGATTAGTAACCTACGTGACCGACGATTTTTTTTCCTCTTTCTGGAATAATAATAGGGTACAAACATGAACGCTTCCCACCGTCATATGGTAACTAGGTTATAGGGCTATAGTGTTGGTGTCGCACTTCTGCTTTATGCACGAGTCGTGCGTACGCGCTGTCAGACGGACTAGCATAAGGTAGAATAGATAGCTTGGGAAACGAATTAGCTGGTAAGGCAGTGTTACGGCAACAGCCGCCTTGTTGGTGCCAGCCAGAGTAGTGGACAAAAGGACCAGGTATGCTTCACTGCCGTGTATCTAGTTGGGATCAGCTAGGTCGGGGGAATGGATGGCCGCTTACGTCAGCACTAGCGCAGGACAGAAGCGGGTAACGGCGGTTATCGCCGCAGGGGGGGTTCTTTCAAGAGGAGAGATCACAGGCCACGGTGCGGCCGTTAATTGTAGGGCTACAGGTACCTAGTGTGGGACGACGGAGCGTGTTGTTATTGTCACTTTCTGGACACCAGTAGTGAATAGAAAGTCAGACATGATGACGCCGTAGTCAGATCGCGCCACTAGTAGCGGGGAGTGAGAAGGATGCAGAGTGGGCAGGGACGAGTCAACTGACCACTGGTTTGGTAGGTGTTAGGTAGCGATTGGTTGTAATACGCAAATTCTTACTTGGGGAAGTCAGTGACCACCTGTCCGTCAATACCAGCTAGGTAGTGATTGGTCATAGGCAGGTACGGATGGCAGAGAGTGTGTGTATTTTGCAATTAGCCAATCGCAAGATGACGAATGCCAGCGACGTGAATTTAACATCGTGTCAGGCGAGAAATCGGGGTCTTCGCACTGGAATCTCGAGGGAGAAGGTTGTAGCAGAGATCTGTTCAAGGCTGTTCAGATTCTCCGCTGAGAGTTAGTCTGGAATCGTGACTACTTCAGCACAACCGGCTCCAGAGGTGCGTTAAGACCCACTCTTGGTACAGAGTGCACAACGTTTACATCACCAGTGGCTGTCGGTCGTAGACAGCAGAGGTAGAGCTGGTAGAGAAGCGTTGGTCCTCAGGCGCGGTTAAGCTCTGATCGCAGTCCAGCCTTGAGGAAGAGTCACGTGGTGGCACGCGGCAGTGCCAGAGTCTCTGTGTTCGTGGAAAAGGCAGCAACGACTGGCGGAGTGACATCTACGGATTTTCAGACGTCAAGACATCGGAGGGCCCTCCACACCGCGAGAGACATTCTTGTGTAGAGAGATAAGTGACGAGTGTAGTGTGTTGTGTGGTAGTTAAGCTAATTAGTGACTCACGTTATCTGGATTAGGAGTAGATATACCGGGAAGCCTAGAGAGCGAGCCAACGTTAAAATTTGCAGCATTTGTATCTTTTATGTTCATTGATCAAACTCTCGATATTAATAATTGTTTTAATATACTAAATTGCCTTCTGTTGTTCTTGGGGACGTACGCTGGGGGCTCGAGTCAGTGAATCTTTATTTGCAATTTAGTATAAGTGTGTGCGTACACGTACATGTCGGCGTGAGTTGGTCGAGGTGTCGAGAGTGTGATTAGCCCGAGGCGACGGCAATCGCAACCTCTGACCATCTTCGCGTGCTCTTTCCCCGGAGTTCACGACACCCACAAGACTCTTTTTCTTGCTCCTCCTCCTCCTCCTCCTCCTCATCATCATCATCAGCATCGCATCATCGCGGCGAAGGCTCTCATCGGGAAAGCTCCCCACTACAAAAGGAAATGTGCGATGGCCATCTTATATATATATATCGGTGTATCACCTGTATCGGATAGGTGTATCGGTGCCTAATGTAGTAACAGACACCTGCGCTCTACCTGTCAAAAAATCGTGGATCCCGCCTGGATCCGCCTTCATCACAACCGCCCTTATAAGCCATCATCAGTCACCTGTGTCCAGTTAATAACATCTACATCAGTCACCTGTGGCCAGTCGATAACAACATCGACACCAGTCACCTGTATCCAGCTGATAACAACTGATTTGATATCTCTATAAGCCGAACATCATCTTCAAGATGGACGCACACACCCCTCACGTGCCGAGTACGTGGTTACGGACGTTATTACATTGAAACTGCATGTATTCAATGTTAAAAAAAAGTCTAGTGCATTTTTAACAGCATTGGAGTTTGTAATTTAGTAGAAATTTCTCACGCACGTGCACACGAACACGCGCGCACACACACTCTGCAAACCAATGTCTTCTATTTTTCTAGGCATTGAACGTGAACAAATGAATAAATAAATATCACAATCGGCTGAAAGCCATGCAGTCCTGGCAAATCTAAAGCCCTCACTACTCTCGAGCAAAAGGCTAAAGGCTGGGAGGGCTGGTTTCGGAGGAGGGTGGAGCGCCGGAAGGAGGCAAGTAGGAGTAAGGGAGACGGCACTGGTTGTTATTGATTGCTTCTGTACTGGCGATGGCACCAGAGGGCAAGTGCCGCTGTCCTCCTGCCTCACGGCCAGATGGCGGCGATAGGGACTGCCACTGCCTGCCTCCTCAGGCACCGGGCCCTCAGCGACGTAGGGGTGGGTGTTGCTAAGGGAGGGCTCCATGGGGTGGTGGGGTGCTGATGATCGATGAGCAAGCTGAGGGTTATATAACAGAGGAAGACGAAACCTGTTTGTAATGTTGAGGACAAGGACGCGCTTTCAGTACCTTCCCCGCCTCCTTCTACCACACATTCGCTACCGTGCAATGAGAATACTCTTTACATGCAGGACTGAGGACAACGACGGAAAGAACAACAGAAAAAGACAATTCGCACCGACGCGTTTGCTGTACATCACAGTTGATATATGTGGATAACTGTAAGGAACAGCGTGGTGGTGCTGGTGGTGGTCGTTGGGTGGGGTGGGGGTAGTAACGCCTTTAAAGATTTCCTACTGATGGACGCACGAATTTGTTTTCTGTTCCGTCCCCCAGGCAAGAATCAAAGCCATTTCACAAAGATACAGCTGCCGCGGTTCTTGGCCACCAGACAAAAGACAACGAAAATAGATCTGCTTCGTTGCGAAATGGAAGCGCCAGCTGAACGCCGGGTGCGAATGCACTGTGCCAAGGTCCACAAAGAATGGCTTCGAGAGAGGTGACAAGCCAGGAACATGTCTGTCTCAACGACATGGCAAACAAAGCCGAATGGAAATCTGCTAGAGTCACCTTTCAGTAGCCTCCTCAAATAAAACCAAAATGACTACCAGAGAATATTTCATGTGATATTTGTTTAGATGTTCTAGTCATTCTGTCTAAACTTATCAGCAAATAAACAAAGGGGAAAAAGGTGGGGGAGGGGATGTAACTGTAAATTAAAAAGAAAGGTCAAAGGTCAAAGCTCCTCAGAGTAAGTGCAGTGACTGACCTTGTGTCCGCACTCGGTGCTCCATCATGGCTACCACTTCCGTGCTGCCAACAGGTTCAAGCAGCAGCAGCAGCAGCAGCAGGGTGGTCGTACCGCCTCCATCACTCTCTGCGCCACTTGGCGGAGCTGGTCCAGCAAGCTAATCCTCCCAGCGCTGTGGCCCGCATGGTGGTCGTCACCGAGTCTCTCCCACACACGCAACACGACAGACGGCCGCACGACACGGCCGTCCGGCCAGCAGCACTGCACTGCTAGCACTGCAGCGCTGGCCAAAAGGAGGGGAAGAAAGATCGAGAGAAGAAGGAGGGGAGTGTGGTTCTGGCGCCGCCTTTTGCGCTTCCCACCCCACACCACACAGCAGCAGACGTCGGCCGACAACTCAACGCGCCCCCATCCCTTTGGCCATCCAATTATCTCCCTTCGACTTAGCACCCTGTCCGCAGCTTTGCGCAGCAGCGCCTGTGTCCAGACAGGAAATAGCCTCCCTCGTGCAAGCAGGCTGCCGAGATTAAGCAGGAGCCGGTGATTATTTTCCCCTTACAAGCAATGAAGGTTCAGGAACAACCACGTAGGATGGCTGCTCTGCCTTCCGGTGATGAACGGCCCACCCGCCTGACGTCACACGGTAAGGCTGGGCGTAATCAGGCGTGAGCATGCTCAATGGTGCGCGACAAAGGTGCACCACACACACACACACACACACAAGCGCCGCTGACTCCAAATCAAGATGCCAAATTTCACAGCCTGCTAGCGCCGTGTGATCGAAGGCCCGATGGTTTGAATCCTTCAAACTCCCTCTTTCTCTCGCACACCAGACGCCCGTGTGATCTGCTTGCAGGCTGAGTTAGACGCACGGCTAAAAGCCCGCGGTGAATATATTCCATCCAGTGAAGAAAGACACGATGTAGACACACTGTTCAGAGCGAACTAGACACCCATTCAGATACCAGTCAATCGCCGTAACGGGGTTGGCATGAGTAAAAATAACTTCACGAGGCGCTTTTCCCACAGACGGTCCTGTTGCGTCTTTGTCGTTCATATTTCACTAGCTATTGAACACGGCCTCCGTTCCTTGTTCCTCTCGCTTGCTCCTTGGCCCTTCATTTCCCCCCCCCCCCGGTGACTGGCTGATCTGCATGACAGACACACCCGCCCTCTCTCTCTCTCTGCGCCAGGTGCGCCAGCAACTGTCGCTGCAAGTATGGCGCTATAGTCGAGGCCACACTCATGCGGATGCGCGTGTTTTTCGACTGCTGAGAGAGGGGTCGCGTACGCTGGTTTGTCGCCCAGACTTGTCACGACGCGTAATACTGCCCGTTCACGAGCGCACCAAGGCCTAAAAAGTCCGTGTAGGGAGGCGAGCGTGCTGCCCTTGCCACTGCGAGCCCGGGGAAGCCGTAGAAGGCGAGGCTGTCACGATAATACGTGTTCCCGTGAAAAGTATGATGCACCCTGCGACTGTTGATCCCAAAGTAGGTGAGTTATTACCCCCTACCCCCACCCCCCCAGACCTCCTCAGAGCAACGAAGCGCAGACTAAGTAGGTCAAAGTGCACGGAGTGTAAAGGACAACCAAACTGTGAAATGAGGTCACCAATCAGCCCAAGGTAAGTTCACCGCCCTGACAAGGTCAGCAGCAGCGACAGGGTGGGCCTGACGAGGTAGCAGCTGCGTGAACACGTCGAGCTAGCTTACTTGCACATCACTTATTTGTTTCTTCATTTCCCCCATCTTATTGATCCGTTCTCCTTTCCCTCTATCCTGGCGTCCTCTCGATCAACAGTTTCTACGGCGTCACTCACCCGCTATATTTACGTCTCCTGTACGTCGCACGCGCTCGCCGCTGCACACCACTGCAACTGCAATATGGTCCTTGAGGTGGCGGCAAAAGGTCAAAAGGGGAAAAAGCCGCAAACGCTTAGAAGTTGCAAACCTCTAACTTGGGACACGCAAGGATGCTAACGGCCATCCGAGCCCGACATCCCCGGATTACGACTTCTCCGGCACGTTTCCCCCCCCCCTCTTACCCCTCACCCTGTGTAGTTTGCGTTGTTGTTATTGCCGGTCGCTTGACTGCGCATCGTGGTCCCCTCAACCCAGCCCCTGCGCACGCGCGTGCTGGGTCTTCTGCCGTCAACAACACGACCACTAGTTGCTGGCTTTGCGTGGGAGTGGGCCAGCACCAACCCACCTGCCAGTGAGCCGCTGGAATTGGTCTCGATAGGTCTTACTAGCGCTCCCCCTCCGCCCGCTCAATCTTGCAGCAAGATCGCGTAACCATGGGGACCAGATGGGGGGGGGATTCGCTACAATCGAAGATGTTAGTGGTTTATGAAAATCTACTGGTGATAAAAATAATATTCTTACAATAATATACAAGCTATATAAACATGATAAAGTATACAGAAGAACATGGCTGTTCTCTTGACCATGCGTTCACTCCCGCGGTTTACTCGAGCCCGAACGAGTGATTCTTGACGTCCCGAAAATCGGAGGCAGGCTTTTCTTATGAAACCTTCCAGAAAAATTCTGTATTTTCTAAGACCCCCCCCCCCCCTTTATCGAAACAGTTCTGGCGGGCAGCTTGGAGACTTCACACAGCACACATGGGAAAAGGCGACCACGCAGCAGAAAAGCTCTGTTACAGCGACAACCTTGTAGGTGAGAACACTTCCAACGAGCACGTCATATATTTCGTCTCTTCTTTCCTGAACTCTAAACTGACCTGATCAAACTTTAATACTTCCAGCGCAAGCTAGAGACAGAAAGAGAAGAGGTCTGGGCAAGAAGAGAGAGAGAGAGGGGGGGGTAGTATATCAGTAACTTGTCTGTAAGTTGAAAAAAAAATCGAACAGCAGGTAACGAAGTGATTTTAAATTATCAGGACAAGCAGGGCTCGCAGATGGCTGAGCTGGTGTTTTTCAGGTGCCTAAGGCACCGAGATAAAAAGGAGAATTTGTTAGGGAGAGTGACAGCCCTGGGAAAGAAGGGAGAGAATAAACAGGAAGACGAAAGCACACAATCATGTGGATAATATAGATAGGAAATTGTAGACAGATGAAGAAAAAGAAGTCGGCAACGATGAGGAAGGCGAAAATGATATAATGACAAGAGGCGAACTGTAAATCCAGTCTGCAACGGTCATACCGTTGATGTTTTTATTCTCTTCATCAAAGAAATCAAGCGAAAAACAAATACAACAAAAATACTTGCATCTGCACTGCTTGCCTCAACGAAAGAGGGATGCTTGTTTGTTTTAAAGACAGAACAGTTCTCGGTGAAATAGGACTACAGCATTTTAAGGGAAATCGTTTTCTAGCGATGTGTATGGAATAGGTCACCAACAACAGAACATTAGATTCTCCACCTGCCAAATTCGCGCGCCGAGCTTCGATGGTTTGTTGAGGAAGGCTGGACAGTCTACACACGAAACACAAAGAAATGGAGGGGCTGTGAGCTGAAGGAGGAAACGGAGATTGGCATGGGTGCGTGTGTTTGCGTGTGTGTGTGTGTGTGTGGCAGTTGCATTCAGTTTGCTGCAGACAAAGAATATTTTTTGCATGCGCCGATGTCATTCTTCCACTTGTGCTGGGCGAGAGCAAAGCCCTACTTTGAGGCCGCTGCGTGATGCCGTGTCGTGGAGGTCCTCTAGTCGCCTGTAATAGCGACAGCCCCGTCATTAGGGACTGGACTGCCGCGTCTTTTCCATCTGAACAAAGACCGGGCCTGCTGTGTGCGTGACTGTCGTACTTTCATGATGAACACACACACACACACACACGTGGATGTAATAGTCGTGTCTTTGCTGCACAGCCGCCACCCGGTGCTTGAAGGACGCTTGAGCTCCCAAGGAAACCTTCGCCTTTGCATGCTAATAAACCTCGGCCATTGTTTGACCTGCTCCCTGGGCAAGTTCACAACGCAGACGAGTGTAAACCACACACACAAAGGTCGTCTTGGCCTGCCGAGAAACGGGGGGGGATGGGGAGAAGAAGGAGGAAAGAGGACACAACTAAAGGCCAACAACTTTAACCTTGAATAACAGTATGCGCACGCAGTGCGCAGGCGCGTGCATCAAGGCCGGGACTCTAGGAGCCCAAATTTTCAAAAAACATATGCTTCGAAAGTTAGCCTTGACCTTTATGTAATTCAATCGTTTGTCCTTATCAGCTTCTTCTTTTTAAACTTCCACGTGCACAGAATCTAACAATGCCGACATTTCGCAGGGCACTGAGCCCCAGTCATCCCTTCTCTCTCCTCGTCATCAAGTAGCACACACGACTGCCTCTGCAGCTGTCTCGTTTTGGTGAGGTCATGCATGGGTGTCAGGGGGGTCCACGCATGAGAAGGAAAAAGAGATAAACGGCGATTAACTGAAATTTTATTATTAACAATAACAACAGTATTTGTAAAGCGCATTCCCCCGTGTGGGGGCGAGCTTGGTTCAACATAAAAATATAACATTACAGTAACTGACTGATAACTGAAGATTGCGAAGATGACAGTGGGTGAAGTTTGTTTATTATTATTGCTGCTCTGAGATAAACATTAGACCAAGAAACCTATACATTTTTGGAAAAGAGAAAACTTGAACTTTGCAATAAAAAGTAATGAAAATCGCCTTGCCCGTGCTACCCGGCAAAGCCACAATCGTGGCCCATCGAACCAAGAGTACGGTGTACACGGATTACAAACGAACCGACAGTCAGCCATACAAAAACATAAGCGTCCGTAAACAAAAGACGGCCATGGCAAAGATAAACAAGTGCATGGAGGAAGAACTAGGTGATGAGAGGAAAAGTACGCTTGATTATGCAAGATATTTCTGAAAGATGGGTTAGGGCGGGTTTGAAGAGTTCAAACGTAAGCACAGTTGGAAGAGAAAGGGGCAGTTAGCTCTAAACAGTGGGGCCTGAGGAGAAGGAGCGTGTTAATTTCTCCCATCTGATGCATGAGCTTCAACTCATCTTCCTTCCATCGAAAATTCGTCAAAAAAAGATTTTTGAAAATGTGATAATCGTGACAACAGATGGGCTGCGATTGTGCAAAGACGAGTCAAAGATGGTTCTCAGCCATAACGCAAGGAAGACTTCACATAACATCTACCGAACACCAGGGGCCAGTTGCACATATATAATCATTTTTATAGCAATATAGCGCACAACACAATTTTAGCACTAAATTTGTTTTAAATAAGATAGACTTGTTTAAGCAAGATTTTTGTTCCCGTCACCACACGACACAGAAGCGATGTTGGAAATAAAACCGTTTCAAGTCTGCCTCTTTAGAACAGCTTTAAGCTTTAGAAACATGCCATCCATATGGCCGGTAAGATCTTAAGGACAGCTCCTAAAGTCAGTTTGTGGCGCCATCTTCTCACTGGAATCTGGCCAAAACAGCTTTCTCGCGCTGTAACCTTGAAATCTCGCCTTCCGTCCTTTCTTCCTCTTGCCTTTCACCACACATCACACTTCCTGTTGTTGTTGTTGTTGTTTATTTAGTTGGAAAGTGCTTCCACCTTGCGGTGATTTCGCACTATGGGGGGAAAGGGAGGGGGGAGGAAACCGGAGTACCCGGAGAAAACCCCCGCCGCCCAGCCCTGCGAACAGGTGTCACATACAGAGAGTGTCCCGAGACGAGATCTGAACCCGGAGCCGCACACTGCAGTGGTGACAAGCGAGTGTTTTAACCACTACACTACCGGGGGCCCCTCTTCCTGTTTGATCTGTCCTCGGCCTTTATAGTCGAGAGCCGACCTCTGAAGGATACAAGAGCCTGAGATAGTGCTGGCAACAAGACCTCGCCAACAGTCACGAAACTAGGAGAAGGGACAGCAGGTTTGGAAGTAAGGGCGAGGTAAAGCCGCCTTATCAGGCCTCCCACCGGCTCTCTGTAATTATAGTTACACAATTAATCCCCTGATCTTTCGATACCGGATGGCGTACGGGCCAAATGTCACTTCCGGCCGCAGACGACAGACGTCGCTAATCATGGGACACGGAATGTCGGGACATTTTGATCGATCTCACAATTATCATTGCGACCAGCGGTCTCCGATCTGTAGTAAATGCACCGCCCCCTCTGTCACCATTCAGACGGGAATTTAAATGCGAGAGTAGTTTTATTTTTTAAACTCCAATCCCTCTCCCCCCCCCACCCCGCCTAACCTTCATTTATTAGGGAGCAAGGCCTAGAGGCGCCTGTGTGACATGCCAGTTAAACGAGATCACTGACACACTCGCACCATCATGAACTGACTGCAACAATCAGCACCTGCATGTCCTGCTTACACACTAAACAGCTGCTCAGTGAGATGGAAGCGGTGGGGGGAGGGGGGAAGAACTCAAAAAAAACCCCGACAGAAATGTCTGCTGCCTGCCAGCGCCCATTCACAGCTCCACTCACAAAGTCAGCAGATCGTCTCGTTATTATCAGCTCAAAGCAAACGCTTTTGTGGAGCAGCCTGCAGCGTGCACTTCTACATCGTCTCCATCAGCCTTCATCTTCAGCCCTCTAGGATTAATCTGCCCTTGTTTCTAATGGCGACGCCATCAGGCGAACGTAAACAACGGGCAATAGGTACCACGGTCTGCTAGAGTGGAGGGTAATACAGCAAACAACTGCCAGCATGGCCGCAATAGTGGTGTGCGGTTAACACGACGCTACGCTCACCCTGCAAACGCTAGAAGCACTCTTTAAGTCTCATGCGCGCGCACACACACACACACACACACACACACACGCACGCACGCACAAATATGTGTATACACGCACGGACACATTTGTATATAAAACGCACACGCGCACATACATTAATAAACACGCATGCACATAAACATATATATCTATATATGCACGCGCAGGAAAGGGGGAGAAGGCGGATAGCGTGTTGGGAGGAAGACTGACAGCGCCAGACGTCAGCGGGGGTTAGATTAAGTGTTTTTTTCGCCATGACAGGCTTTAACATGCGATTATCTCGACCTTCACTTAAGTGGGCGTTCCGGCCACGTGCAGCCTTGGCCTAAATGGAAGTGACGGCCAAATTTTATTCCTCTCCACCTTCTCTTTACCACGCCCCTCCACCCTCCAGGCTCCTGAACAATGATTGCTTGTAGCGCGACCGCTCGCAGACTGCCACCATGCCCTGCACCACTCTGCACCAGCACCAAGGGCGTATACAGTTCCTTGACTACGGGGAGCCATGTGCGTCCATCCTACACGTCCATCCACCCATGCGTCCACTCTTCCTCTATGGTGTTGACCCCCCCACCCCGGTTTCTAGCACTAGGGCTGAAGTTACATGCCGGGGATGAAGCTACCTTCGGGCCACTCAACAAAGAAAGCTGGAGATAAAGCTACCTTCGGGTTAGCCAACAAGAAGAAGGAAAGCTGAGGCTGAGCTACCTTCGGGTTAGTTGACAAGGACGAAAGCAGGGATAAAAGCTACCTTTGGGTTAGTCAACAACAAGAAGGAAAGCGGGGTTCACTGCCACAGTCATTATCGGGAGTCGGGATATAAGCTAAGGAAGACACCACGTTGCGGGTGGTTCAGAGCGACGATTCCAGGAGACTTTAAAGGCAGCTATCAGGGGGAGAGGTGGGGAAGAGTAGAGGCCCTAAGGAAGGTGATAGAGCAGCTGCCAGAAACTGGATCCTGACACAGAAAAAACCCTGTTAAAATTGATTTTTCATCGCAGGCGAGGATACGTGCGAGTAATAGCCTGGTTGCAGGCAAGGAGCTTGTAAATGAGGAGAGCTGGAGGGTGTGAAATCTTCCTAACATCTCCCACACCGATGCCAACAGTTCTTTTAGGACAGTCCCTAATGCTTTGAACTACATCATCGTTGATCAATAACAATATTATCTTACAAATCACAAATCATCTCTCTCCTTCACACACGTGCAGACTATAAACAGGCGAAATTACATTCATCTCAGCCCTATATTTTCAAAACAGCGTTTATGTTGTTGTGTGACCCTGTTTTAGCTGTTATACCCGCCTAATCAATCAACAAAAACAACAGCACTTACAGAAAACATTTAGCTCAGTAATAATTAAAATCAAAAGTATATGACAGTCTGAACTGCTTTGTTTTAAATCATCTTGTTTTGCATGAAAATATTATTTGACTCTATTTTCCACTTCTTTAGACAACTGATATTTGACAGCCAGTCGAAAACCCGGGAGTAGGGGTAGGGGGCTATTTTGGCAGAGTGAGTGGGGGACAGAAACTTTAACGTCCTGGGTACTAGACATTTGCGTTCTCAAATAAAAAAGCAAACAATCATGTACATTTTTCTTGACTAACAATGTCGCTTGCAGAACAAGTGCGGCGAAGCAGTTATCTCCCTTCAGCTGCGCCCGTCTCAAGTTAGCCGTTGCACCCTAAATGGCTGTTTATCGAGCTGTACATATAAAGAACTATGTCGGCATCAAGTCCCCCTAATGATATCGCCGCTGGATAATTTATCTACACTGTATGTCATCGGAAGGGAAAATACATGGACACAACAACCCTGTTGTGGTGTACTTACCCGCGTGGGGCGACAACCCCGTCTTGGGTGTTGTCTGGGTACTCTCCACCACACCGCCGGCGTGAGTCTCGGACCGAGTCTGCATGAAGGTGGTAAAGTGGCCGTTGGTTTTCAACTTGGGCCGGTGGGACGCATAATTAGAGGAGTCCACCTGTAGGCGTGATGCGTCCCCGTGCGAGGCAGGCACATGAGCTAAAATAAATAATAGAAAATATTTTTATATTTCTGGTAAGTCACAACACGTGCGAGAATCACATTTTTAGGATTCTACAATGATTCCTAATTCATTATTTAGCAGAACAATACAATGCACAGCGACTGGTCAAAGGAAGCGGACTGTACTGATGTTTAAACACATCAGCACCTTAGATAAGCCATGTCTAAGCAGAGATCCTACAGTAATAGCCAGCATGTAATACATCCTATGTCATACTTCACATGCTATAAGCGTGTCTAGGAAGTACACTGGCCATTACACAAAGTTCTCTGGATACCAATGTCAAACGTTAATATCATACACACCTATACATGCAATGAGAATAATGGAAGAAAATGGGGATAGCGAGAGAGAGAGAAGGGAAGGACAAGAAAGTCATGATAAAAGAAGTATGTTCACACCGTCTCCCAGGCTCGTTCATATATTTACGCGTAGAGCAAAATGCTGAGGGTGCGCACTACTCACCGCTGGCCAGGCACTGCGGGCAGACCTCACTGCTGAACATGCAGGCGTAGCAGCGCTCGTGACCGCACGAGTCGATGAGGCGCCGCTTCTTGCCCGAGTCGAAGGGCAGGCGGCATGCCGGACATACCCCCTCCCCAGGCCCGCCGCCAGTCACTCCCCCCTCCATCTTCACCGGGTACCAGGCATCAGGGTAGGCTGCAACACAGGCGGCAGATCAAGTCATGTGAGATTACATTACAATGTTATCTTCCTTCAACAATCCCTTCCTCCTTTGTCTCAAGGGTTTACGCATTTAAAACAACAATCTTACTACCATGTCGGCTCAGCCGATCGACTGATTTGTGGTTTATCGTTAAAATGGAGCTGCGAGCCAACAAACGCTTTATATGGCGCCCCCCACCATAGTCGCAAGCCTACCCTTGTGCAGTGACGAAGACGTTTGTCTTGACAGCATCAATGATGCAAGTTATCATCACTGATGTTCATTGTCTCTGTGGTCAAGCATGCGCTTGTCATCGCTGTAGAAGGGGGGGGGAGGAATCGAAAGTCTACGGCTCACATATCATCTGAGGACATAACCTTAGGACATCTGTTGCCCGTCCCCCCCCCCTTATCGTGCCGTCTGTTAAGGATTTTTTTTCCGGTTACTCTTAGTGTCCTAGTACCACTTTCCCTTTCATCTGCTTAACGTGTAATCACTTTTGAATAGGTACACTTTCACAGAAACAAAAAGATTACTAATTCGACCAACTGATGTTCCGAATGGCTGCTTATCAATTACTGCATGGCAGACATAAATAAAATGTTGTGCCCGAGTCCGAAAGAATGAATCTGACAAGCGAGTCTGCGTCTTTGTGTGTACACCGTGTTTTGATCGTACCGTTATGTTATCGTCTTTGAGACACCAAAGAGTGGGGGTGGGGGTTTCATTACGGAAGCAGCATGCGTGAGCGGGGAGTGACCATCAATCACCTGTATCTATTTATAGTTCTTACCTCATATGAGGTGAGACCTATAAACAGAAAAGGGCATGTATCAGCAAACAGACGGTGTCGTTGAGAGTGTGCCTATGTGGGTGGAGGCTACTGCTGGAGCTCGTTATCATCGTCTCCTTGGGGTCACTGTTTTCTTTCCCACCCTCCATCATCCCATCCCCTCTCTCCTATCCGATGTAAAAGCACGAGTGTCTGGCATCAACCAGAATCAGAATGAAGTGTCACCAATGGCAGCGTGCAAACACGTCCCACACCACGTGATTAGGGAATCTCGTCACGGAGTGTGTTTCCGACTGTACATCGTTTCAAATATATCAATGTCTCGGCAGCATTATGAGTCAATTACAATTTTTGTTGTGTCACTGTGTCAGTCTTTCACATTTGCACGTCCACACAGCAGCACGGAGTTGCGACAAAGAAATCCTTCCATTAAAAAAAAATTGAGCGTCTGCTCTATCCCCCCCCCCACATCTCTCACTTTCGCAGCCCCTGCCCGCCATCTCACATGCCTGCATAATTCTCTCATCGTTTTTTCGGATTCCTCCTCAATGCACACCTCCTCCCTCTCTTCCACTCCCCCCATGAGATTCCCCTGCTGGGACCAGAAATCACACACTGCACCCCGAGGAGTGGGTCAACACACCTAGCGTTAGACGCCTGGGAAAGGATCCAGCGCAGGGGGGAGACCAATGCGTGTGGAAAACTCATAAATGTCTGACACTGTCTGATGAGCGGCTTCCACCACCATCACCACTACCCACTGCCTTTCTCTTGTTGTGTTGCATGTGGCTAACCTAACCAAACAATGAACGCTGCTGCACCTGTGACGGAATTCTGCCATAAATGGCGAGGATAAAAAGCAATACACATAAAACTGACAAGTCAGGCATGGTGTCATGTTTGCAGCCTTTCTACGTGTTCTCGAAAATTTTGATCAGGAAAAAACCCACACGATCACTGACATCATACAGAAACATCCACACATCATCACCAGCATCCACACACACAAACTAAGCGCGCAGACACGCGCACGCGCTCCAACATCATCACAATTCAAGCATAAATGAGAAAATAGGCTAATTAAGCCGACACATTGTTTTGTAGCCCGGACTGGCAAGCTACCAAACGTTCTTCTGCTTTGTCGACCAGTCATTCAACACTCCCCAGAAACCCCGAGTCAAAGGTCAGAGACGTAAGTTACGAAGAGAAATTAGGGAGGGAGACCAGCAGTCACGCGCAGGTACCCTCCCTCCGACATCCTCTGGGAACAAGCGTCGGCAGCCAATCAGCGACACCGACTGCCGGTAAATGCCAGCACAGAGCTTCTCCGCGACCGCAGAGACAGGTATCCATAGCTATATATTCTTACACAAATGTCACAACCTGAACTTTTCAAACCCGTCTCTGCTCCCCAACCCACTCCCTCCAGAGTGGCACGCCGACACACCAAACTGCTGTTTCCTCCACCATCCACCCCACTTTGCCTGGCGATTGGCGAGTCGGGAGGTCGGCGACCTCCCCACCCCCATCACCACAAGCCTACCGTGCTTGCCGTTTTGTGTTGTACTGAACAACAGTTCTAGTTCCACGTGGAATCTCAAGGTTTCCACCACAGTCGCCAAGAACAAGACCTAACTGCATTTGCATCACTCTGAAGGCATGTGTGTGCTGTCTGTGTCGCTGTGCAGGTGCAAGTAACAGTTCATGAGTGCTTTGCCATGTAGATACATGTATGAGGTCCTTCATATGACAGCCATCACTATTCTGAACAGGTCACACAAGGACCAAACTAACAAGTGACAGCTGTAAAAGATAAATCTGATCATATCTATGATCATATCTGTAAAAACGAACCAAACGTTATGCCCGTATATCTGCTTATATATATATATATATCGATCAGAGAGAAAGAGGAGCACATACACACTTTACAACATTATATGGTTATGTGTGTGTGTTTAGTTATTAAGTCTATTTGTTGTATGTCATCCTAAGATCTTTGTGAACCAAAAGAAAATATCTAGTCTGAACTAGTGCCTTACACAAACAATAAAGATTGAAATACACTGTTTCAGCGTTTTAGTCCAGCAGTTTCTGTTCCCGGCAATTTTCTCTGTACTCCGCACGCATTTAGCAGAGGAGATAAAACCTAGTACAAAAAAGACGCCCTCACAATTTTTTTTTTATTGGGGGGAAGAAGGAGGATGAAAACGAACTAAAATAGTAAACTCTTCTAGACTTAGGTACTTGAGAACTGCTCTACCTCTTGCACCAGACCACCAATAACACTCATATTTGTATTGTTGCCATTTCATTGTGCCATCAGTGATATATTTCTTTATGTCACACACACACACACACAGGTGCGACAGATTATGAAGAGCCTGATGGCCCTGTTGACGTCACGAGGAAGCCTCTTTGCATGTGCACATGACCTGGCACACAATTTTCATGTTACGCTCACTTTTTCCCGAAAGTAAAATAACTGGCGTGCAGATTACACGGCGTGCAGTTGCAATACTTGACATGTAAACCCCCCTCCCTCACTCACACACACACACCAACAACTTACCACGGCGCTCAACGATCACACAACCCCAACTCGGTACAAATTAAGGTCATCACACGTCAATCTCAAAAGGAGGAGGAAAAGTGACTCAAAAGAACAAACAAGAAATCTGAGACACGCTCCGAACTTTACACTTGTTCTCACGAGTCTTCTTTCAAGGTTTTCCTCAACTACCCGTCCTGGTTTACAATTCTTACATCGCCTTACCCCCCTTCAAGTTTCCCTCAACCTCCAAGATATAAGGAAAAGATTTAAGCGGTAATACTACAGCCGACGAGCCGTGGTAACAGCTAGTTGAAAAGTAAACGGCCTTTGGGCGTATGTGGTGGACACTAGAAATAATTCAGGACAAGGAAAAGGAAAAATGAAAGCAGGAAAAGCGCCGAAAGTACTGGTGTTGCGAATCTGGCTGCCACAGACCGGCCCACACGATTTGCACGTGCGCTGCGGGAAGACAGGAGCTGGTGCTAGACGCCTTCCAGTGATTCTTCAAGCTGACAGTTCTTACAGTTTTCACTCCATTTCCTGCATGCCTACTGCTTAGCCGCGATGATCCATGGTTAAATGTCATTTGTTTCCATCTGAGCCACCAGGCTGCTTTTTTTTTTTTTTTTTGCCAAGCCGACGTTGGGTGCAAGGAAGATCGCTGAACACCCAAAACATGCCAGCAGGGGGCGCTTTAAACGCCAATCATTCTCACCATCACCAAGAGTAAAAGAGAGGGAGGGACAGGAAAGAAAGATGGACGAGGAGAAAGAGAGAGAGAGATTTAAAAAGGAGAAAACATCCTTGGGCATCGTTAAGATAACGAGCACGTTGGTTCCCAAAGGAAGAAGTGCATTCCAGCATCACGTGGGCCTTCCGCCGGCAGTTTCACGACATCTGTTATTGCCCGCTGCTAACAGCCAGCTTGACAGGCGGCCCCTCACGTTAGTGTTGCTTCTTTTTTTTTTTAAACCTAAAAAAATGTCCCAGAAATAGAAACCAAGCAATTTGTTATTTGTTATCTGGGGTGGGGGTTTGGGGGACTTGGTGCTCGTTTCACCGAAGACTTTATATTCGAGCTTTGTATGTTAGTTAGCACGTGCTACGACGCCCGTAACACGACGGAATCTCGCCCTCTCTCTTTCTCACGAGAGGGGTACAAATGCGTGAGCGCACTATGCTCGGTCAGTGCATGCCTCTCATTCGTAGGTGCAAGTTGCAATAACGACCTCGGACAATCCGGGGAAACGAGCGACAACGATTGTCTGTGTCAGCTGAAGCAGACACTTTTAGTCTTCTCTCTCTCTCATGCGCGCGTGCACACACACACACACACAGAGCTGAACAACATATCTTTCAACAATAACTCTCCATTTCCCCCTCACTGTTGAAGAAGCAGAGAGAAAGAGCTAACAGAAGAAAGGTGGTTCTCAGGAAATAGCCGGTTATTTGGTCTGGAAACGACGCAGTTATGACACGACCATGTTTCCTGAACCGTCATACAAGTGGGAGTCGCTGCCCCTAGTCTGCAACGTTTCATGTCCTATAGATAGAAAAATTTCAGCACCGCCGTGTCACCTCACAAAGTGGGCAGGTGTGGGGAATACCTGAACGGTACGATATCTTAACTTCTCTCTTCATATTCCCAACTTTCGAGCGCGGCAGGTCAAGGTAATTGCTATTAATCCTTCCCGTACCCAACAACGTCCCTCTACATTTAGACCTGTGTAACAGAGCGAACCCCCCGTGTTACCACCTTTAAAATTCACCAGCACTTTTCTGCCAACACTATATGCACTTCAGCCACATTACTAGCTCGACAAGACTAGGAAAGAAAAATAAGTCCTTGTTAACAATTACCCAACTCAGTCCATGATATCTCCAAGGCACCCCCACCCTTAACTTCTGCTGCCTCCACACCCCAGCCCTCTCTACCAGGAAGAAACAAGAATTACCCGCCCACACAGAATACACGCACAGCCCTGACCAACATGAGAGAACGCCAGGAATGTGCTTTTATTCAGGATGCTTAAAGACCAACCTGAATGGTTTTCGAAGTTTTCATATATCGGTAGATACAGGCGATATAAACCTAACCTGTAAATTTTAGCCTCCAAAACCCATCAGTTAATTAATTATCCGCTACGATTCTCACATGATAAACAAGCGTCGCTAACAGTGTACTACGTCACACTAGTGCACCATTCACAACACTGACAGCAGTCAACACCAGACAGAGAGAGAGAGAGAATGAGCGACAGCTCGGGTTATTCGGACGCTGAAAGTCTGCATTTCTCGTGGTTTTGAAAAACTGTTACTTTAGCACGAGAAAAGCAGTAATCCAAACTGTCGCTCACTCTCTCTCTGTTTGGTGTTGACGGCTGCCAATGTTGTGAATGGTGCACTAGTGTGACGTAGTACACTGTTAACGGCGCTCGTTGATCGCAGGTGCGAATCGCGTACTTCGCTAGCGGATAATTAATTAACGGATGGGTTTTGGAGGCTGCAATTTACAGGTTAGGTTTATATCACCTATATCTACCGATATGTGCAAAAAAACGCTAACCATTCAGGTTGGTCTTTAAGCCTGAAAACTCTCGGTGGCCGGGCCAGCTTAACGTAAGAACGTTCGGTCTGCACCCCGCTCTCCTACCACCGACAACGACGACGAATGATCTCCGGTGATGAGGTGAGACGAAGACAAAGAGTTTTGCACAAACCTGGAGGCCAACAACTGCGTTGGTTGCTTCCCACCTCCTCGGTTAACCCACAGCAAAAACAAAACAAAACGAAACACAAAAAACGAACAAAGAAACAAAAACAAAAAAACAAGGGCCATTGAAAAGTGGCTGAACTTGTCCAGCATGTCGTGTTTTTTCCAAACCACGCTTTTCCCAAATTGCTAACAAGGTCGACAATGTGGCGAGAGGTAGGTGGGAATGTGTTGGGAGAAATTAGTTCGGGCATCAAATGACTTGATTTGAGGCCTTCGCCACCACCCACTGGCATTGTTCAAGTTATCTTGCGACTAATTGGATGGGAGGGGTGCAAACCAGACGGAACGCAGATCCACCCTTCCGCGCAATACAACTCTCTCTTTCTCTCTCACAAAATGAGAATAATAGTAATAGTTTATTTATAGAGCGCCGTATTCCACCAACAAAGGCGGACTAAAAACGCTCACATACATAAAGTCGCATGCTTATCATAATATGATCTTATCCGTCTGACAAATTCATTACGACTTCTCTCTCTCTCTCTCTCTCACACACACACAATGTGGGCGAAACCGTAGTACACGTAAAAATGTATCACATTCAGGAAAATGTATGTGCATGTCGAAGCTGAGATACAAATCCACGAAACCCGATTCTCACTACCGTGGTGAAAGCCGCTTCAGCCACTGCGCCCCCAACCGCCCCGACATTGAGAGAGAGAGAGAGAATGCCTTGCCTACGTCAAAACTTGTCCCTCGGTAGCTATCACTAAATGCGCCACAGAACTAGCAGGAAATGGACGAAGCTTGGTTCAGTGTCTAAACATGTAGACAGTAAAAGATCTCCGCAAAATTGAGAGCTTTGGTGGCCTTTTACAGCAAATGAACAGCGAAGAAGCTATGGTGATAAACACCCCTACTAAAGGATGGTGACGGAGACAGTGTCTCAAAGTCTTGTACCTTGTTTTCTCTGTGTGCGTATTGTGTGCATGTTCGCGTATGAAGGTGCGTTTGATGCCTACCCTCAATCAAATGCTGTAACTGTGTGACATGCCGGCGACAGATTTTCACCGCACACTGACGTAACGTGACCAAGCAGTCTAAACGATATGTTCACGAAATGGTCGGAATATCAACTCCCATCGGCTGCACAGTGAAGTGCGAAACCGCCCTCCTTTCATACTGCTGGGGTGGGTGGGGGTGGGGGTGGAGCAAAGCGATGACCAGAGGAAGCTAACTGCCCCTATTAAGAAACGTTTCAGCTATCTGCTGCCCCTTCAAGCAGCGGTCCACTAAGCCACCTGTTACAAGCTACGTGGTCACCATCAACAAGGAGTGTGAGAACTGAAATCCTCTGGAACGCCGACTGACAAGTTGGTCTGGCAGCTGGCGCGTACGCAAATTTCAGTGGAGTCTATTAATACATTGCAGGGCCGAAAGGCACTCGGCAAAACCTCCGAACTATTTCACTTGCCCTTGATCTCGGCAAAAGCCAGTGGGACGCCGATGGGGTGGAAAGTGGGTGGGTAGGGCTGCTTGCCCTGGCTTAAACAAAAGTAAATATTTTGCTTCAGGTCGCGCCGCGTTTACAAGTCAGTCATCTGCCACGACCTTGGGGGTGAGGGGGGGGGGGCTTGGCGTCATGCAGAGCTGTATAGGCGTACGCGTTCCCGAGTGCCTTTGTGATTCTAGTTTCTTCACGCCTTCATTTTGCTGTCTGGATTCGAGGTACCCTATCCTTCATCCTACCCTGCCCATCGGTATAGCCATTCTAGTCGGGAGAGGTGGGGGGGGGGAGGTGTTTTATGCCGAGCCAGCAACTAAGGCTGTATCACGGCGAAGCAGCCAGCCCTGTGTACAGATGCCACTTGGAGAGAAAGAACAGCGAGCCCGAGACGAGATCTGAACCCAGGACAGCTAATCCTCACTGTACTGGTGACAGGCGCTAACCATTGCACCTCCAGACCGCCCGCCATTCTAGTCCAACCCCACCGGAGTACAGCGGAAGCAGTATGAACAAGCTAGATTCTGTATCAGAAAATGGTAACAGGCTCTCATGCATATCGATGTTTTGAGCATGGCCATAAATGCACTCGGGTGTCAGCCAGGGTGTGAGGCCAGCTCAAAGTTTCCTCTACACCCGTTAGACCATCCAGTCACATGCGCAAGTCTTGCGGCATAACCTTTCTGTGGCAGTGCGGACTGCTAACCCCAGCTATTGAGCTGCACGTGGTTTTTAAGCTTCTGACCCATCTCTCCCCCTGCCTCCACCTCCCCATAGTCTGTGCTTTCTTTTTCCTGAAGTCATTTCCCACGCCACAAGCACACGGCACACCCAGACTACAAGTGTCGTGATCAAAAGGGGGGGACTATCAATGCCCGACAGCATGGCCATATGTTCAATTGACTGTTTCTTCAAGAATGCTACCTCCCGCGTACCTGTGTCGTAAATACCACCCACAAGATGGCGGTGGAAAGGATTTGAGAGGTGGGTGGGTGGTAGATAAAAGAAGGTGCACATCTTACATAGGTTCTTGAGCGTAAGATCACAACACTTCAAAGACAATCACACACAATCACACCTATTGGCGGGGAGGGGGAGGGGGACCCCGAAAGCACTCAAGCGTGACACATTCTTGCCTCTCGGCGAATGATTCACTTCCTGGTGTCGTCATGGTACTGGTCAGACACACCTCTGTTTGGAATGAGGACAAGGCAAAGCGGGGGTGAAAAAAATGAAATGTGGTTTCGGCGAAATGGTCGTTGCTTAATGACGGTGCAGTGTGACAAAACATTGTAGTGAGACTGTTCAGGCTGACAAAGGCCTTTCTCTATAGACACACATGCCAAATGTATATCCATGAGAATGAGTCCATGTTTAATAATAATAATAATACCAAACAGTCACACATTTGTCACTAGATGTACGAATAGGAAGGCCCTAAAAGCCGATTTTAATTGGGTCTATAAGGACGAATGTTCGACCACGTTTGGCAAACATTTCCCACGACGGTTGTATGGTTATATAAAACTTTGTCAAACATGAGCAAACATTCGTCCATATTAGTCTGATTAAGAAAGGTCGTTAACCGGACACGTACTGTCGCCCTTTCACATTCTCACATACATTCTTAAAGTCGATAGTTTCTCTGTGCCACATAAACGTATGCCAACTATATCGCCAAATCTAGTCACACATTCAGCGACATTCAGATCACTGACGACGGTAGTAAATGTGGGGGAGTTGCTGACATCGCTGTTTGTCTCGACAACATCCTGTCACGCTATGGCAAGGCCTCGTGCTGTATACTAACTCTGTGAAGCGCGTGATGTGCCTCGCCACATAAACCAAACATAAACACAGCGGAGACACTTTCAAGGGTTACAGTCAGGTTGACTACTGGGTTCAGTATAAACACATTGGCTCTATTGTAACAGACAAAATAACGTATGTACTTGAGCCAGCAATATCACAATTCTAAGAGAGTAAGAAATCCCTACAAATATACGAGGTGGAGACCAATATAAATGAGACCAATCGATGAGAGGTAAACAAAACGAATGTTCGTAAATAAAATTGCCAGATATTTTTCTCACTCTTTACAGGTGTGTGTGTGTGAGAGAGAGAGAGAGAGAAAAACAAACAGTCCGAGGGAAAGCAGCTGATGATGCAAATAGCAAAGCATCTTCCGTTCTCACCTGGCTTATCCCTGATGCTGCAAAAATCTTTCTTCCACGCCTCACTGCGGACCACGGTCTGGTCCGCCAGTGACGTCACACTGTAGCTCCACGAACGATCGGAGGGACCGAGTGGTCGCGGCTCCAGCATGTCACCACCACCCCTTCTACGAAGCATGGCGCCAGGCTTGTCGCAACCCTGACCCACTCCTACACCCGCTGCTGGCACGGCTGCCAGACTGGGACTCTTCCAACGATGACCGTCCGTGAGGTGAGCACCCGCATCACCATTCACACTTGCAGAGGAGACGCCGCCGGGAGGGAATGCGGCGGTAGGAAGCAGGTTCCGCCCGAAGGCTGAGAAACTGGAGCTTCTCTCGCGGGAAGACACCGGCCATTCATCTTCGTCTCTCGGGGCAACTCCTGACCGCGAGGAAGAAGGGGGGTGGTTCAGAAATCCCCCACTGGCGGGCACGCTGCAGGACAGGAAGGGGGCGTGCTCGTGGATCTCAGGCAGCGGTCGCAGCTGTCGTAACGATGGTAAGGGGTGTGACAACGCGGACGTCATCGGCGCAGAAGTAAGCAAGGAATGTGCAAGTGGACGCGAGGTCAAGTGCTGGCGTCTTTGAGGCACATCCATGCCTCTGCTGACGGAGCTGGGACTGGGCTCGCTATCCCCCTCTTCTCCTCCAGCGGAGCTTACAGGCCTTGGCGACGGAGTATTATTCCCTAGGGCTCGCTTTGCCAGCAGCTTCTGCGCCTCCACAACCTCTTGTGAGTTCGCGGAGTACGTGAAGGGCTCCCGGGGTCGGGCGAGTTCTGACCCTCTTCCAACAGGACACAGACCAAACGTCTCCTCGCTTGATGTCCCTCCTCCCCCCGCACACGATTGCCGCATCCTGGCGCCCGCCATTCCCATCGCGATCCGCGCCCTCGTTCGTGAGTTCAGTTCAGCAAATGTGGAAGAAGACGAACGAGGCCGGAACTCTCCAAAGTACGGATCTTCCTCTTCCTGGAACTCCTGGTAACTGCACTCATGGTCGTAGGGATGGTGGTGCCTGGTGATGCTGGAGTCGTCGTGCCAGCCATCCACGTCCTGCTTTTGAGCGTGTTCTGGCGCCAGGAAACTATGGAGGGATGCAGATCGGGCCGTTTCCGCCATCACCACACCCTCCGCGGCCAGAGCCGCCATCATGCTGTTATGCGACAGGGACAGGTCTCTGTTGAGGCTGGCCCATCCACGCCGCCGCACGAGGTCCAGCAGCAACTTGTCGCCATACAGCGCCTCCGACACCCGGCGCACCTCCGCCAGCGACATACTAGAATACGCGGGCATCATCTCGCTCGCCCGCATCCTTCCTGCCCTGTCGTCACCATCCATCTCTGACCAGATGTTCATGTGCTTCTCGTCGGTGGTGGTGGTGGGGATGGTAGGGCCAGAGGTGTTGCTGGTGAAGGAGGAGTCCAGACCCCGACTGACTGTGTTGTACCCAGAGTCAGTGGTGTGGGGCCCATCGCCCGCCCTTGGTTCCTTCCACGACAACCCTCCAACATCGCCAAGCATGACATCCACCCCGAGATTCCAGCCCGTCAGCTTGGCGTTTTTGAGCACCACGTCCCTGTTCTTCAGTTCCTGTGTACATCCTCCTCTGTCACCCTCCCTCTCCGGCTGGCCAGTGTCGTCCAGGGCAGCGAGGGAGAAGGGGACGGCAGAAGGGGCCAGACACGTGCTCCCTTTTCGCTTATTGCCGATATCAGCGTGCCCTAGCGTCGAGTCGACCACCTCACTCTCTTCCGCAGTGGCTCGAGCAGCTCGCGCTAACGCGGTCGTAGTCGCTGAGCCAACAAGTGTGGCGGTTGTGACGTTAACTGGTGACGGGGACCCAGCTTGACTCGCTCCTCCCACTTTCACCTGCCCCCGCCCGCCGTCGGCTGCCACTAGCGGCAGGTCGGCTTGCACAGCGTCACCCGCGCACGCACTGGTTTCCTCCGTCAGCGCACTGAGTCTCTTTTCAGCTCCTCTCACATACTCTTTGCGCGCACTCTCGCCTAACACGAGGGCAGAATTTCTATCGCCTCGCCGCTTTTCACGAGCAGATTCGAACGCGCCGCGATGCAAGGGAGGTAGCCCTGGTTTCTCATAAATAACAGCCGGACATGACGCAGCGCTGTGCGTCACTCTCGCCTCTCCTGATATCACGCGGGCAGGGATGGCGACGGCAGCGCTTTGAGTCACAACCCCTGCGCTAGCGTCAAGTTTTCTGCTCTCTCTGTCGTTGTTGTTGTGGTGGTCGTGGTCGCTGTTCTTGATGGCGTCGGACAGAGACGAGCGACGTGTCCTGGCGGTAGAGTCACCGCCGGTTTTGCCCAGCCGTGCCGACCGCGAGGCGACGCCGTGAAACGACCAGCTACGTCCTCGCCCGATTTCGGACGGCGCCACCACGTGTTGTCCACCGCACTCACTGCTGTTCTTATTGCCCATGTCGCTTAACCAACAGCATGGCGCTTCATAAAGCACATAAACTCACCGGCATCTCCCTCTCTTTCTCTCTTACATAGGCAACAAGATTGTCTCTCATCCAAGAAGGTGATGATCGGAAGCTAAATGCTGGTCAACGGAAGAATTTTTCCTCGTTAGGTCGCTGACCTTTTTTCCACACTACGGCTGCGTGCGGATGGTGATGCACGATGTCTGTCCAGTTCATCCATCCACCTTCGGTGTTTACACAGTTCAACAGCGCGTGAGCCGCAGCAACTATTACGCAGGCCACTAGGCGATCGACATTTTACACGTCGCCAAAGGTGTGCTCCTGCAGGCACGCTGCACTTAAACGGTCCCCTCCTCTCGAGACACCCCCCTCCCCCCACACACACACACACCGGCCGGGACCACGCCAACGATTGATAGCGTGTGCAAGGTCATGTTTGTCCAGGGTAAACAGGCCTGAAGAGAGCTCGGGCTCCCGCATGCTCAACAGTCTCTAGGTAACCTGACGAGATCTTGAGCGTCTCCACGACTGTCAAACACTCAGGCCGTCTTGTTGTGAAGCTCTCGGCTCTCTGAGGAACGTAGTGATGGCCCGCATCGTATCTCGCTGAATATCTTTCATCTTCATTACCTTAGTACTCCACTACTGGCTGCGCCCGAGATAAAGGTACGATACTGGCTGTGGTGGTGGTGGTGGTGACTGACGAAGAAGTGGATTGTGGGGGTGGGGGAGTGACGAAAAACACTTCTGGCGGTGGCGAAGGGTCGAGCCCCAGCTGTCAATGTAAGGCGGTCGGCGCTGGTTCTTACGTGTGACAATGACTGTTCTACTCTTCCTCACTCACTCCACTTTGTTTCACGACTGAATCTCCTTTAGAGCGCAAACTGCAACAGGATTATGCGCAATCAGAGCCCCGCACTCCGACAGCAACTGTTGACGCTTTGTCTTGCTGACTCGATGCTAAGCGTTCTCTTTACCTCACAGCCACCGCGCCCCCTACTCCACACTGCTCCTAATCTGAAGAGGCGGTGGCGGTTGAGGGTGGGGGTTGAATGAGATAAGGACAACTAGTCCAGTCACAACTGACGCACTTTTGTGTCAAGAGGCGAGAATTCGTCCCACAAAAGTCCAGTTTTGTCTCACTCACACAGTCCACTTTCTGCTCGACAGGTGAGCTCGAAAAGTAGATGACAATGACTAAACCTCACCTAATAGCTTTGCCCGACTCCTGCTACCCAGGTGATCATAAACGGGGTGGTACCATTATGTGCGCACACACACGCACACGCTGTTGCGAGAGAAGAACAGAAGTTGACGGTCTCGGCGATATTTTTAAATGGCGGGTGCACGTGGACGTGACGTCATAACCACCGAGCGTTTCTGAATTCTTTGCTGCATCAAGTTTATATCCGAAAAAAAGTTGGCAAAGACAATCAGGAGGGAATCTGCGATTATTCTCTCTGTAGCAAGCTTCTACTTTTCTTTCAAGGCGAATTCCGCTCAAATGACAGCGAGAAAAAAATAAAAATCTTTCCGCTGTCAAATTGGAACGCAGCCTGTACAATATCCAGGTGTCTACAGACAGAATGGCATCGCACAACTATAATCTGCAAGACGCAAAAGACCAAGACAGCTGCTGTAACCTACTTCCAGGCTTCATCTCCCATCACAAAATGCTCTGACCACTTTAGTTTCACAGAACAGGTATATCAAGACTTAAAAAGTAAACACACAACTGGTCTTGCGGTTGAACGCTTTCAGTTTTACTGCTGGTTATAAAATGATCTTTTTTTTTAAACAAAGACTTTGCTTGTTGCAGGATTGATGCGAACATTCCTACCCTGCATGCTTCTCTTTCTCTTTGGTCTTAGAACGCAAGCTCAAAGGTGAACGCGTGCATACGAAAGAGATGAAGGATGACTAGATGGGGAAGTGGGGCTGCTAATGGCGATACTCCTCATTACATCTGAAATATTTTGGCTTATCTCCTTCTCTCGTGCCGAAAATACTTTCACTACAGTGAAGAAAAATCAAGCTCAGAAAAGGAGAGTTGTTCTGGAAACGTCTTCATGCCGTCATTGCCAGACAGCGGTAATGTTGTTATCAGCACAGTGCCGACATTGACGTGCCCTGAAGAGCAGCAAGTTGGCAAGACGAAGAAAAAAAAACAAAAAAACAACGAACCGGGTGGGGTGGGGTGGGCTGGAATTCAGCAAATTTCCGCCGCGTTTTATGCCAGACGCGGATGCGAGGTGGTGGGTGCACGCGTGTGGAGGGGCGGTGTACGATGTCGAGGGGGTGGAATGGCGATGGAGAAATGAGTACAGAGAAAGAACTCAATAAGGACCCCCCTCTGTCAATCTGCTTGCCGCCAGCAGCTGTTTTTAAAACGCACTGATAGCTTCCTCTTCTTCGAGTGGTGCGAGGCCAGTTTTAAACGTTCATGTGGCATCAGCGAGATGATCCTTTCACTTAACATGGCGTCGTCACACGACAGAACAAGATGCGACTGTTTCCAGGCGAAATCTCCGCATAAAAAAATGGTGTTAATTTTGACTCACGAAATTTCTAATTAAGTTGTGTGATTTGGGAAACCTCTCACTCAACGGACGGTAAGAGTTCCAAGATTCACTGCTGAACTTATCGAACACCTGGGCGGGGATGTACGATCTCCTTGATACAGAGTCACAATCTTTATGTTCTGACCGATGCTCTCTTCCAGTTTTACAATTCCTGATGGTTAGTGAGCTTTACGTGCTTGAGCTTGTGGAATAGCTGATCCTAATTAAAGGAAACTGTACATGACACAGGACTTTCACGTTCATAGCCGTCTCACCGTCGAGGACAAGTGATTTCTCTGACTGCGACTTCTGAGAAACGCTTTCATGTCTTTGGCTGACACATTTCTGCTGTTGCCGTTGGTCTCGGTTGAGCACAGTATGCCGGCCTCCTTGGCAAAGTTTCTACCCAGCTCCACACACAGCCTTAGTTATACTGTCGACGACATTTATTTCTCCCATCCTAGACATTCCGTTCTTATCTGTTTTGCCCAAACAGTCGTAATACAGGAATTGGTTTATCTTCTTCCTCGGCTCAAGGAAGCGCGTGTTTAATGTTCCGCTTCATTACGAAAAACGGCAAGAGACACACAGATCTTGCTGCTAGTGTCACAATACAACTGTCGACTCGGAACACAGCATACACACTTGGGCGGGTTTCCTCCCTTTGGTCCTCACAGACAAGCCGCTTTTCCTTGTTTGACTCAGACGATCACAAGCAGGTCAAAGGACACGATCTATCGATCGTCAAGGCGATGGCCTCTCACTTTTGACCTACTTACCAGCACTCAACCGCAGGCCTTACTTCTTTGTACACGTGGGCGTTGTTGTGGCCAGGGTACCTGCCTGTAAATGAACACCGCCCAGGATCAAGGGCACACACGGGGGGGGGGGACAGGTGACGATGTCTGTCAAGTTTTCAGCGGAAGCTTTGCAGGATGGAGAGGAGCAAAGAGGAGTGACGGACATAGGGAGGTGGTGGTGGGGGTGGGGGTGGACCTCTTGCCCTGCAGCCCCACAGGTACACGCACAGAATAAAATGACAACAGGTCTGCGGGGGGGGGGGGAAGTATGCCACCGCTCGGGCACAACGCCAACTCTCCTTTGTCACAAGAATAGTGAGAGTTGCTAGTCGTTAGTCCAACAAGCGATGGGCGTTCGCTCGTTCCTGTCGGTGACGCTGACAGTCAGTCCGATGCTCCCCACCCTCTCCTCCCTGCACTCCTCCACCACCTCCCCCACCACTTTTGTCGGCTGCAGTGACTGGCTGTACCGACAATCTCGCCGGCCCCCCAAGCCAAGCGCCGACAATTCGCTCGATCAGCTCGTTACAAGCCAGGCGACCTGGAATTTACTTCTTTTTTAACCGCTGGCACAGTCTACAATCGATGAATCACAGATGCATAGGTAGAGAGCGTAGAGACGAGTTGTAAACCTTTCTCCATCTCAGTAATTTAGATGCTGGTTCCTAGAATAACAAAATGATGAGACCTTTCTGTAGCTTCGATCGGGTTTTTACTTTTCAGCCTAGCCGCGCAGTCTTGTTGCCACTCAGTTTTGCTTACACAGGTGTCATCAAGAAAACTTGTTTAGTGGAGGTCTTTGCTGTCTGGCCTGGATGGTGGTTATGATATGGATGGACAGGTGTCACAATGGAAGATAACTCCTCGTCCTGTACGTAGGATATGTTTAATCGAATTTAAAGAGAAAAAAAACTTCATATTCCACACTGAGCGCACACTTAGTGGAGAACTGTTAAGTCTGTCTATCAGCGGTGCTGTCCCGCGAAGTTCAACAAGATTCAGAAACTTTCTCCTTCCACATCAAGAATCGCGAAAGACGAAGAAAGGGCGCCGGTGCCCAACACTGGCTCCTGCGGCTGAGTGACCAGAAGGCTTAAAAATCTCGCGAGGCAGCCACGTGCATCGCCGAGGACCGCGGTCTCGCTTGAAGTGAAGCGCGTGCGTGCACCCACGCGTCAGGGTGTGCTTGCCCCCGATAGTGACGGGGGAGGTTGGCTGGCAAGCAGCATGGCAGCTGGCAAGATGCGCGAGGAGCGATGATGATGAGTTGAGGACTTATAAAGCTTAGCTGGTGGGAGGGGTGAGGTAGGGGTTGGGCTAGGGGGGGGGGAAAGCAAATTAGATTTGACAGTGTTCTGAACTGCAGCTGAGTCTAGCGCCGTGGTGTTCGTTGTGAGCGTGCGGTGGTAGATAAATTAGAGATAGAAAGAGCGCGGCAGAAAGGCAACAGAAGAAGCCCCTTATCACTGCTTCGTTTACCAGCCCCGTTGAACTTGTGATTGCAGTTATGATTATGCTCTATTGCTCTAATATCACAAAAAGCTCGGTAAGACCTGTAAAACCAAACTATAACGATACGAACAACTATGTATGGCAAAAGCCAAAGTTCTCATAGGGCAGGAGTTGAGGGAACAAAAGTATTAAAGAGCCATCACCCAGTAACACACTTGTAATCCGAACCACCAAACGTTCTACATTCGCCATTTCAAAGGGAGAAGATTCGAGAACCGTTTCTGCGCAGTAGCATTACCCCCCGCGCACGAAGCGACACCCACACGCACGTTTCCAGAGCTCCCAGACACCCGATCTACTGCCTGGGAGTAACCGAAACTAAACCCTCTGCTGTCTCTCTCTCTTCACATGTGCGTGTGAGTGTGTGTGTGTGTGTGTGTGTGTGTGAGCGCGTGATTACTGTGCGCATGCCTGTGTAAATAAATAGGAGTGCGTGCGTGTACCACCTGCAGAAAATGTGTACGCTTCGTGTCAAAGGCTTGGAAGTCTTGTCTGGTCATGGCGACGATATAACTACCGCAAATCCATCTCGTGTCCACCAGAGGTCACGGTCCAATCAGTCACAAATAGCCAGTCGTTGGGGCGGCCACGCCTTGCCCGATACTTCCACAATCATAAAAAAGTGTTCTAAAGGCCTTGCACACAAACATATCAACGTCGATGTCACACAGACACCAGATTGTGTACACCATAATTAACCAGCCAATGTATGCCAACGAAAAAGACGGGTGAAACTGTGAGGGAAAAAGCTTTGCTTCGAAAAATCTCAGATTCCCTCACTCTGGAAGAATCCAGCAACCAAAGAAAAGAGAAAGAGAGAGACCTACACAGAGCGAACAATCGTTTCAGCGTAGTCTAAGATTTCTGAGAGAAAGGATGTGACAATGAAGAACGACATTCCATTCACCTACTGCGAGCCACTATGTCAATGCCACGGCTGAGAGGCAGCAGGCGAGTGCAAGACCATGAAGACTGAAATATTTGCCGCCCGCCTATGACGACACTGCCAGTGAACTAAGGGGCCCCGCAGTCATCTCGCATGTTAATGAGATGAGCTTTTTTTTTTTAAAGGGTGGGGCGAGGTCTCTTGCCATTATGGCATGACTACGACATTCCACTGACGATGTTATCTGTGACATGATGGAGGCAGCTGTCGTGGTTATTGTGCTAAATTAGGGGCCAGGTTTGCGCTGTTCTGCTCCTGCCTTGTCGTTAAATGTGCTGTTATGTCCATGAAAGTGTGTTTGGGTCAAAAATATGGACCAACACACACACAGGAAGGTATTCAGAAGAGATGAGAGTGGTAGGGGTAGGGTTAGGGTGTCTTTAAGTCGAAGTTCTGAGACTACGAAGTTCGATACTGTGATGCAAATAACGAGAAAGAAATCACGTGATTTACAGGTGACCCCCTGAGACAACTGATTTTGGGTGTATTGGGTGGCGACAGGAAAATGCACGGCCCGCAAGACCACACACTGTTGTCAGGCAAAATAAAACACTATGGTAAATAGGAGTCCTGGGGTGGGGGTGGGGTGGGGGATGTACGGCGATGGTGGGAGTGGGGGTGGGGGGGAGAAGGACTTGCAGCCAGTCACGTGAAATGTTAAAAAACACTTCGCACAACATCGCTTATCCGCAGCAGTTTGTCGAAGGCAAAGGGAAAATGTCAGTGGCACAGATCTTGTTTCAACTTACAGGCATTTCAACAAACACAGCAGTTCGCTGCGCCGGCAAACTCAGCCTGGCAGCAGGGGACAGGGGGTTATTGAAGGTGGAGGGTGTCTTTCGGGTGGGACTAGAAGTGGAGGTATGAGCGAGCACAAACCAGTGAATCGAGAGAATTAATTATGAACGCCCAGCTGTACCGAGAGAACCGAGACATCGATCTTCACATGTGACCTTGTCTCATTGGCGGGACCAGAGAAGCCAGTGCGATCCCTTTTGTCGCAGATACGATTACAAGACAGTCGATGGCAGTGACAGCCGGCGTACTGAAAGACATACGTAGGTCGGCAGCTGGACCCTGTAAAATACCATGGTAAAAACCCTACAGGTGTTACCACAGTTCAGGATACCACATATGTTAGTGCGAGTGGTCCGTGCGTGAACGTGCGTGTGTGTGTGCGTGTGTGTTGCGAGGGTGGGTCGGAGAGGATGAGCAAGTACAAGGTTGCACTCTTCCGATGTTGTTCTACTGTTCCTTCTCACTTTGCTGTACCGCACATATCGGAGTGCAGCCACTGTAAGCCACTGTATTTATCAGTGATAAGTTTTTCGCCAATGCATTCAAAACCCTTTGTGAACACGTGTCAACAGACAGGGCGTATTCGGTTTAAAGAATTACTGAAATCCTTCTTCAGCAACGGAGGACGTCGATATCGGCATTGTGAGGGCCTGTTTGTGATGCTGAATACTAAAGCACCAAGCCCGTCTGTTTGCCCGGCTGGCCAGCTGTCACGAGTCCGTGCAAAGGAATCCCCCCCCCACCAACACACACACACACGTGTACTTGGACAGTGTCTCAGGTCCCCGACTGCACTATAGTCAATCTAACATAGTGCCCAGGACTAGTTCTGACTACAAGACGCTTGTCTTGATGATGTCTTCCTGCGGACTGTCACCGCCACAGGACGCGGTAGCGTTGGGGACAAGGAAGGGTTGCAGTTTCAGTTGAGTCTACGAGCCCTCCTCCTCCCCTGCTGAAAAAGGAACTGTGTAAATATGCCGATCTATTCGTCCAACAATAAAGTTCACGGCCTAGGTGCAGGACGGTATGCACCCCGGGAACGCTGCAAGGGGCAAGGCATCTAATCCCAGTATATGTACATGCCATTTAAATTGTATTTGTGGGCGGACATCTGCCAAAACTCGGTGTGTTATCAAACAGTTCGTAATTTATTGTTTGACTGTTTGATTGCTTCCGCCTGAAAACAAAATGTTGCCCTTCAGCCCCTACCCCCAACCTCCTCCCCACTCTTCGTTCTTTCTCTCTCGCTCCCCCTTCTCTACCCTTCCTTTTCTCTTGCTCTGTAGGATAGTGACGTTTTTTCACAGCGGTTTACTATTTCGCACGTGCAACGTTCGTCCTTTGTGTCAAACAGCGACGACTCATTTGCACCATCTGCACGACAGACCTGAGCACGACATTACTGAGGTATCGGATGGCATGGTTGAGGTTTAGCTAATCTGTCAGATGGCTTGATGGAGATTTAATCACGAGTTGCTTCTAGTGACGTCATGGTCTAACAGTAACAGCAAGGCGCAAACACATGGCGTGAGTCGCGTTCTCAGCACTTTAGCCCCTCGACCGCCAACCCGCTTTAAACGTTTGGTTCCGCCATTGCCACCGGCGCTAAGGTGTAAGCCACAGATCACCACCACCACCGCCATTAATGGCAACAAAAGCTTTTGGAATATACTGTTTTTACTGTTTGAATGTATCTGGCCAAGTATGTAATGTTAAAAAGATTCTGGAGGCAAGTTCGAGTTTTGGCGATGCAAGTGACTGTGTGATTAAACAGTGCGTAATTTACTGTTTGACAGTTTCTGCCTGGAAATAAAACGTAACCTACTGTAGCGATTGCGAGGGTTTAGCGGTAGTAAGCTTAAACTGTAAGTAGATGGCAGCACCTGTGTGTCTTGTGTGCAATGTACCCTGCTCTCCATTCAGTCTCTTGAAAGCCTTGAGTACACAAGTACCTATAAGCACACACACACACACACCCATGTCCAGTTTAAAAACATTTGGCCCCAATTTACACAGCCTCACTACAAAGAAAACAGATGCCAAGCTGTGGTTGTGTGCCCCTTCAGCGCCCACAGTACCAGCCACTGATGCGAGATAACGGGTACTGACATCCCATGTGCCATCAGCAGTCTGTTGAGTACAGGTGGTTAGAGAACCAGGGAACAGCGAGTGAATGGCGAGGGCTTCTCTGGTAGCCGCGGCGTCACACTCGCCGTCTGTTTAGTCTAGGAGGCCAGAGAACGACAAGTGACTGGCGAGAATTTCTACGAGGTCACTTCCAGCAATACCCCAAACACTTCCGGCAATAGCACTTGAGCACGTCCGGCAATAGCGCGAAAATATTTCCTCGACGTTTGAGCACTCGACTTCGTTTCTCTTCCGCTCTTTACCCTGCCTCTTGCTTAGTAAGTCATTTTTTCTTGCCATCACCAACTCCACACTTCGGTCTCATCGGCAAATCGGCTGCATCTCATTCGATAAGAATTGTGCTGAGGGTGAAAGCCCGACGATACGATTCGCTCAAGACTGACTTCTTTCTTCTCTATGTACGATAGTGTTATACGAACCAGAGACATTCGCGACCGCTGTACTAGTAATGGACCTGCTCACAGAATACCCGACATGAAAGCAGCTGGACAACGTTGTGGTGGGAACAGCTTGCAGCTGACTTGCACCTGCAGATCACTAATCACTGCTCGCATGCAAGTATGACCTTCTGCCAGATCGTGATCACGACTATTGTCTTCGACATTCGCTGCTCAGGTCACGTGCAGTCGGCTACAGATGGCACCAGCTGCCTTATTTCAGAGGCAGGTTACTGCTGTCATGGGAGATAACAACAGTCTATAATTATTCCTCCTAAGAAAACAGTTTCCTGTTTAGTAAGTCATTTCACCCAAAATAAAAAAATGAAAGTTCGACGCCTTCAAGCACAGTTATTCGTCGTTTCAGCGACTCAAAAGTTAGTTTCTGGAGTTCTCACAACTCCTTATAAACACAAATAGCAGAATATAGAAAATAGTCAATTCAACAAATAATGATTAGTGCTTCCCAGGTCCTGTTCCACAGGATCGTCAATGCAGAAGCTGTATTACATCTTTACCATTTTCTGTTCAAGTCAATCATTTTTTTCTCGTGTTGTTCCATTTTGGCCCATCATATTTTACTCACGCTCTTTCCTCCTCTGCCATACATATCGCCTCTTTTTTTCATCGGGTCTTATCTTCTAGTGCCTGTGTGTGTGTGTGTGTGTGCATATCCGCTAAATAACAAGTAACTGGAGAAACTTGATATACTCCTGTATGAAAACTAAAGATCACTAAAAGTGATGAGATGTGTAGGCGAGGAAGCAACTTAAAAAAGAAAACATGATACAGTAATTTGGGCCTCCGCTAGACGCATAGACACCTGGAAGACGCAATAAATACCCGCATTTTTTCCAAACCAACAGCATTTGAAAAAGGTTTTATCCATCGCAAGTAATTTTAAGTGCGGTAGTAAAAACTGTGGCAGGAAAATGAAGTCTTCATTTCCTTCGCCGCACAGTCATTTCCTGTGGTGGGGGAGACTGACAAGAAGCGGCAGGGAGGAAAGGATGGCGTGGCTACAGGTATCTGTAGGTGTTTACCAACTGGGAGGAGGTTCCCTCCCCCAATGCGGATAAAAGCAAGAACAGGACAGAAAATAATTATGTACGCTGACAAAACCTGACAGTGGTTTTAAAGTCGTCTAAGTGTGAACACACCTGTAAGTCAGGAGAAGTGAAATCATCATGAAGCTTTCCCAAAACACTGTAATTATGTTTCTCTCTCTCTCTCTCGCTCTCACACACACGCCAGCATGCGCGCGCCGTTCTTAACCAGGCAAAAGTGCCCTGAAGTTGTCCGTCAATGAACGGCAGATCTACTGACAATGTATTGAAAAACAAGTTTGGACCTAATTCCGTACGGTGACCAAAGCTTAGCTGTCGAGAATGTCTACCCATAAACCATCCCTCTTCCGGCAAACATCACACACAACTTCGCAAAACTTGGTGAAACGTTTGACGGCATTTGCTCGTTAAGGGCCTCAGGGAAAATTACCACGTGGTACACTCCCGTGCCTGGCGTCACTTCGCAGTTTAAAAAAATAAAAGGTGAAGAGCGGGGAAGGCGAGTCGCTGCGTCAGAACGTCCGGTAAGAATAACTAGTTTCCCGGATGTTCTATATTAGTCATGTGATATTATGTGAGGAGAAAATTTGAATTTTGCAGGAATACCCCGGATACAGACGCGAAAAGCAAATAGATCGCGGCAAGGGGGTAGGTGACACCCCACGACAAACAGCACTCACTAGCGCAGCTGTCTCCACGTGACTTGTTAGCCAGCTGAATGGAGGCGCGGCGAAGTGGATGTGGAGGGGAGTGTGGGGGAGCTGAAAGTAGCGCCCTGGGGGAAGATGTAGGAAGTCGACTAGAGTGCCCTGACTGCGGGGGGGGGGGGCCATTCAAACAAAGTATGACCACAAAACTGTACTACTCCTATACACGTCCGCGGTATGACTACTTGAGTGAGGGAGAGAGAGCGCGCACGGTAAGCAGTAAGGACCTACTCCATTTTCCTGTGACACGAGTCTCGACCGGCTGCTGAGCAAAGTAGGCAGTAAGACACCAATGGTCAGGAGAAAGGCCACGAACCTCGCGTACAGCACGTGCTAGGAACACCCAGTGGAAACCGAGTCTTGACGACGGGCGCCCTCTGGGACAAGGTAGCTAGCTAGCCACCTCTGCCTACAGAGTGAAAGTTTATAACAACCGTCGATGTTAGTCATCATTAGTGACCTCACCATCATTAATGCCGCCTTCGCCATTATTGTCGGTTTCCTCTCTTTAGTTAGCGTACAGGCGAAGACTGTTCCTTCTCACTTAAATTAACAATAACTCAGCCAACGATAAACGACACAAGAGCATTTAGCATGTTTGTGGGGGAGAGTATGGCTACGACAGTAGGAAGGCCGACAAGAGTGGAAACATGAGTAGCAAACAGCTGTAAAGTCAAAAAGCCTCTTACCTTAAACGCTGGTCTCTATAGTGCCTTTCTCCAGCTTTAGTTCCTGTAAAGAGCAAAAGAAAGCTTTATATTATAAACGGTTCCAAATAAATGATGTGTGTGTGTGTGTGTGTGAAAAGGATCACGTATGTGCCTGTAGGTGTGAGAAGTTTCCGCTAGCTGGTGCTGATACTAGCATCACGATGCGGAAATAAAACTGTTCACAATGTTGCCGTCCCATGTTCTCGTAAGCACCGCAAGCAAAAACACAGGGGACCCCACAAACAGCTCGACACAACCACCGTCGAGTCTACTCCTTTCAGTCGCTTGAGCTAAATCACATTAGTCTAGATAAGCGAGAACGGACAAAGTGCAGCCATCCACTCATGATGTTTACAACGGTCTAGCTGACTCTTGTTCAGTATATTATCATAGCCATAAGTTAACACATAAATACATTATAAATTAAACATTCATTATTAATGCTTCTATTTAAACAAAGCGCAGACTACACATGGGAAGACAAAGAGGCGTACCCATGCACAAACGCATGCACGTAGACACGTCCATGCGTCGAGGTTGGTAAGTGTGTGTGTGGGGGGGGGGGGGTAAAAGGGAGAGTGGGTTGTGGAGCAATAGGAAGAAAAGGTCAAGGAGACCGTGAGTAAAAAGAAGGTAACCCTGGTAACTGCTTATGGAGGTGACCTACGCGAGGTGACCAAAACACGGTCAGGGTTCAACACAAGCTAAAACATGGAAAGCATTTAAAATATGAGAAAATTGTCAACACAAGCTGCCTCATTTGCGGGCGTATGAGCGCGCTCAAACACGGGAACGTGGTCACAATGAGCACAGCATTCAAACGGGGCGTGACAAATATGGAATGTTCGCACGCCCCGTTAAGCCCAGCAAGGAACAAGTTGGATTTTACCTAAACAACTTATACTCAACTAAAAAATACTCAATTAAACTCAGCCATATGTCTTCCTTCATACGACCCCTCGCGCTCGCTGTACAGGTTAAAACCGCCGGGCGACAAACGCACAGACCAACATAAGCATGCACGCTATCGAACAGGGGTGGGGAAAGTACGGAATGTGAAGTGCACTTGTTTTCATTTTTTTTAAAATTCATCCTAGGTTAATTTGATTGAAATTTATCAAGTACAACAGCGTTAGAAATCGACAGTTTGTAACATTCTAACACAAAGTACAAAAAAAATAAATAAATAAACGGCTGACATGCCTGATGTAGTCGTTAGAGAGCATCGGGGGCGGATACCTTCAAAGTAGAGGTGGTTTTAAAGTTTTATTGTGAGCGAATTCAAACAGCATCACTTTACACAATAAATTCGGTAAGTGAACGCCATTATGTACTCGTGTGTTGTCCATTCCATTATCACTGTTTGTTGAGTAGTCACCTGGCGTGGGTTTGTAGTATTTTACCATCCCGCCGGATAGCTTAGAATTTTGAGACCGCCCCGCAAAAAAGAAAACTTTGTCCACCCCTGCTATAGAAGAACATGGAACCTAAATCTGTTTCGTGGGGTGTGCCCACTGCGCGAAGACGGGAAGACTCCCATTCTGGGTGGATGGAGGCGGGGGGGGGGGAAGAGAAATCAGCTTCTTTAATCGCAACAAAACAGCTTTGTGGTACAGCAATGTCTGTCAAGCTAACCTCTAACATCTTTATCGCTGTGCAAGCTCCCAGCTCGTCAGCACGGGCGCCCGCCAGCGTCTGCCAACATACGGGCACCCATAGCTCAACAAGTGGATCTTTTTTTCTAATTAAAAGCAACGAATCCGCCTGCTCTCTGTCAATGAATGTGGCTTTAATACTATACTTGCATAAAAGAATCCAAGAGCCTATGAGGGCAATAACTCTGCAGTGCAGTGGGTTATCTCGTTTTCTCCCCTCTGCTCCACCCTCTACTACTCCCACTTCTCCTAACACGCTTCTTCCTGCTTTATCGAACGACCGCCCCACACTGAGCCTTATTCTTAGCGAGTCTTCCTGACGATAACAGGAAACACTGCCTCGGCTTCATTAAGTATCGCTGAACGTAACACTACGCCGCAGTCGTCTTTGGCACGCAAGGCCGTCCTGTGATATATGTGCGCTGTGCCAGAATGCTCTGGTTTCTTTCTTATCCCGATCAAGAAGAACTACGGGGGGTGGGGGAAGGGGAAGAACAAAGGGTCTTCGTTAGAAGAGGTCTTTCAAAGCCAGACGTGATAACTGAGTTGACTCCATTCCAGTCCTCATTGCGCTCGACACCCTCCAGCCTCCATGTCCTCCTAGCGCGCTGTACAGTCAAGGGAGATAACGGTGCGTTACAGTGGAGGAGGGTTCTAGCAGGAAGTAGCGGCCCGCTGTTTTCAGGGTGCGATTCCACTCCCCAACAGGTTGTGATGGCAAGAGCAGGTGAACTTGCCTCATTAGTGGTCGTTTCCTGTTCTTTCACTACCTGTTAGCATCAAGAAGGCGACAGGAAATGCAGGCACTGAAATAACAGGCAGAACACCGACGATCTCGGGGTGTTCTTGGCACGGATACTCAGGTGTGCCGACACGCTCTCTCCCCACACATACACCCGAATGCGAAGAAACAGTCGTATGAACACTGACGCTGGACGCATTGCTGGCTTCTCGTGAGCAATGCGCAGTACTGTGTCCTACCCCAGCCTACAGGTGGAAGCCTTCGATGACAACATGCAGTCGACAGTGGGGTAAACAAGTCACCCGGGAAACACCCAGACGCTTAGATGTAGACAAAGTAACTCGTAGACCTCTTCATTTCACAGTGTCTGCGCATGTCTCATCAAATTCCAGCACACACAAGGCGCGTCTAAGCCACACCCACAAGTATATTGATGACTTCTCTACTATGGACACGCTAGAGATATCTTTCTGTATCTACCTTGAGGTGATGGAAGGCGCAGGGCGATATACTCGCTGTGTCCTTATCGTAATCTCTTCAAAGCCCGGAGAAAGTAAACAAGCCTTTAAAAATCGTCTCTCGGGGCAACTTCAGGCCTTTGATTCCCTCCCCATAATCTTGCCCATCAAATTCATCTCTTTTTTTTTTTTAAAAAGGGAGAGAACTGCATTTTCTTGTTTTTGTTGCTGTGATGATGTCTTCCTTTTATGTTTTCGTTATCTTCTCGCCTGTCTTGTTGAAAGCTTGACAACTTATCGTAAATCATATTTATTTTTTTGTTATATTCTGTCCATCTAACAAGAACTTATTGGTCATCATTACTTCTGATGATAAAGGCAGCGATGTGCTCCACATCTTTCATTGAAAGTCTTATCTCGAAACAGATGCAACGGTAACAAAAGACAGAAAGCTGCAGCACTTTTTAGCTGCACGCAAGACGATGAGATGCAGCGAGAAAGAAAGATTCTATTGTGTTTGTGATAAAGGTGGGAGGTTGAGGGAAGGAGTAAGAGAGAGGAGTGGAGTCTATATATATATATAAGCCGCCTTTCCTTGCGCAGTCGTGCGCCATCGGTAAACCGAAGTAGTGTCCCTTGAATACAAAACAGCAGCCACCACCATGAGTTACGTCCCATATGCCATTCTTTACTCTTCCTTCCCTTCTCGCTCCCCCACCTACCCTAATCACCCCCAATCCTTCTCTCTCCCTCCCACTCACATCTAACCAGCTCTGATGTAAAAATGCTTTAGCGACTGACAGGCGAAATGAATGGCTGACTAATACAAACACTACAATGTGTCTACAGTATTTTAGACAAAACCCAAGGATTTTCACACGTTCCAACACCCGTGCAAACACGCTTCGAATCAATGAGGGTACTTATGTACCCCAAAAGCATAGTCTGCTGTCATGTAGGCGCTCCTGTGGACAGATGACGCGTGAAACAGCTTAGCTGTCCAATCACCAGCGGGGTGCATCACAAACCGGCATTAATAACACAAGCGTGTATATTAACTATAGGCCCAGGTATAAAAGTAAATCTACACAAGCACAATGGAGTTTTTTGTATCGCCTGTCACCATTCATAGCCCTGGTCTGCACTCATGACGATGACTACGCGACAAGATAAATACACTCCCGCGAGTGAGACACTGAACAGGAAGATGCGCACACAAGAAGCTGCACAAGTTCTATTTGCAGAACAGTTGAACCTTAGAACGTGTCGTGCACCTTGCCCAAGTCCTACGGACCCCCCCCCCCCTCAACTCCGACTAATGTGCGGTGTCGTCCTTCGATGGCTCCAGGTGAAGGCAACTCATTGCCGCCTCCTCGCTCCTTCTTCCCTTTGCTAATCGCGCACCTTGACTGCCGTGTGATCTTTGATGACGCGCACAGCTGTCGAGGATCCTGATGACACACTGTCGTACATCTGAGATGCCCGATGAGAGACTTCGCAAAGAAGTTTCGGCAAGATGCGCCACTACTCAGTTTGTAAGTCTTCACAGCCAGTCTGGGTAGAGGCTAATCTTGCTGATGTAGCTCTTTTACAAGGTAGAAGCACTATCCTACACACACACACACACACACACATTCCGCACCTAAAGTTACATCTCTAGCAGACAGACACTAGATACAATCAGGATAAAAGCCTGCTTTTAAAAAGCTTACATCACAATAGAATGGAAACGGTGAAACACTGTGTTCAGTCGAAACTAAACGGGGTTTCTTATTCCTATTTCAGAATCATAATTAAAACTTCTGAAGGTTGTCATCGATCAGTAGCAGAGCAAATATACAACTTTGTTAATATTATCGTGACTTTTTGTGCATATAAAAAAATGTCTAAGACGTTTGGTACCCCCTGTTAGACCACCACCTTGCGGTGATCAGGGGACTTGCATGTCTCGATGACCCTTATAACTATACCGACGGGTGCACTAGTTCCTGGCAGGGTCACACATATCGGACAGATCAAAGGGTAGAGATCGGTCTCAGGGCGGTCCATCGGTCCTCCATGTTACAGGGGGTTGGGCAATGGACTACCAATTCATTCTTGTAAAGCAAACATAGTTACGGAAACTAAAACTAGAGACTACCCATCAAACGATGACAGTGGAGAGACAGACCAGGTAACTGGAGTTATGATGGCTGGAGAGTAAAGCCGCAAGGGGAATCTCAAGCTGACAGCCAACCTGCTCTCACCCAAAAAGCTCATTATTATTGGTTACTGGAATGTGAGAACACTGAACCAAGCAGGAAAGTTAGCACAGGCCCTCCGAGAAATGCATCTATATCGACTTTATCTTTTTGTAATTACAGAAGCACGTTGGACAGGCTAAGGAAAGAGAGCTCTTGCCAATGTTAACAAGACTTTGTGGTCTGGGAGGAACGACGACAAACACAGAGAAGGGGTTGCAATGATTATCCCAAAACAACACAAGAACTCACTTCTGGAATGGAAGCCAGTCAGCGAAAGCTTGCTGTATACCAGGCTCAACTCCAGATTCACCAAGCTTTCCATCCTGACCTGCGATGCACCCACACATGAGGTAGACAAAGAGGACAAAGAAGATTTCTACAACAGCTTACGGTCAGCAATGGACATACCTTGATCCATGATGTAATAATAGTACAAGGAGATTTCAATGCTAGAACTGGCAGCAAGAACAAAGGAACAGAAAGAACCATAGAAAGGAAGGTATAGGGTATATAACTGACAATGACAGCAGACTATGTGATTTTGTGAAAAAAAACGATCTTGTAATTGTAGGAAAAAAAATTCAACGTAAGAAGATTCACAAAGTGACTTGGAAGTCACCTGATGGCAGGACAAAGAATCAGACAAACTACATTATCATTAATGGCAAATGGAAGCACAACTTCAAGACGTCAGAGTCAAACGGGGGGGGGAGGGGGGCAGACATAGGTAGTGACCATTACTTGTTTATCGGCAAACTTGCTCTAAAGCTCAGAAAATCTAAGGTGGGAGAACAAAGACATCCACGCATTGACAAGGATCAACTTATAGACTCAGCAGTTATGCAGAAATTCATCACAGCATTAACCAATGAGTTCAGTGTCCTAACAGATGACACCCAAATGACAATCGACAACTTAACCAAGCAATGAAAGAAGCGGCTAATGAGAACATCAGCTGTTAAAAAACAGTAAAAGAAAGCTGGATCTCCAGAGAAGCATGGAAAACACAGAAATAGAGCACATAAAAGAGATAAAACACCAGTTCCTCGGCATAAAGTCTCCATGGCTAAAAGATAACTTGGCGAAAGAATGTTCACAGAAAGACAATGAAGTGAAAAGGAGCGCTAGAAGAGATAGAAGAAAGCTTGTAGACAACCTAACTATAAAAGCAGAAGATGCTGCAAGAGAACAAGACATGAACGTGGTTTACAAGATCACGAAAAAGGCTAACATGAAGTAGAAGTAGCAGTCAAGACCTACCTTTAACAAGATGGGAATATCACCACTGAAGAAAGTAAGTAGAGAGATGGAAGGAGCACTTTGAGCCCTCCATTACTAGGCAATATTCCGGAAAGTGAAGAAGACCTGGACCCATCACCATGAAGCCATCCAACAACAAAAAAATGGTAAAGCGCGGGGCATGATGGGATTTGCTTCGAAATGTTCAAGTTGAAAGTAGAAGAAATACCAAAGCTGCTTTGCAAGATCTTCCACAAAATATAGGATACTGAAGAAACACCAGATGAATGAAAAATAGGCATCTTCAAACTGCCAAAGAAAGGTGACTTAGGAGACTGCAACAACTGGCAAGGCACAACCCTGTTATTACAAACAAGCAAAATCTTCAGTGAAATCATTTTGAAGAGGCTCGCGACGGTTCTTGGTGACATCATCAGGCAAGAATAAGAAGGCTTTAAAAAAGGTCATGCAGTGATCAAATCTTTATCTTAAGACCGATTATAGAAAAAAATTACAGCTAACAGCACTATCTATGCTGTGTTCATAGAATTTGAATAAGCATTTGGCAGCATACACCGTGAGTCATTATGGAAAATCATGGGTCACTATGGAATAATACAAAAAATAGTAAATGTAGTAAAAGCACTATATACAGATTTTCACTGCCAGGTGGTTTGTAGCAACAGCAAACTAACGGACAACCTCAACATTACCACTAGTGTCAAACAGGGATGCTTTCTCTCGCCGTTCCTATTTATACTGGTCATGGACTGGCTTATGAAACAAACAACTGAAGACAAGAAAAAAGGAATCCGTTGGAAACTAACATCTGTACTGAAAGACTTAGATTATGCTGACGTCATTGTTACGCTTTTCAGCCAACACAAAGATGCGCAGGAAAAGATAAACAATCTGACCAATACGGCTTCAAAAATAAGACTTAAAGTTAAGACAGGCAAAACAAACGAAATGAAACAGAATGCCAAATCAACAAAACCCATCATAACTGATAACAAAGAAGTACAGATCGAAAAATTTACATACTTCGGCAGTCTAGTAACAACAGATGCAGATACAGAAAAGGGTCTAAAGAACTGATTCATCAAGGTAAATCAACCCTTTGCCATGCTAAAACAAATTTGGAAGTCAAAAGCTCTCAGGAGAAATACAAAATTAACAATCTTCCGAAGCAATGTCCTTTTGGTCTTACTCTATGAAAGTGAGTGTTGGAAGATATCAGCAAAAATCGGGCAGAAACCTTTCAAACCATATGTCCAGAAAAATGTTGAAGATATTCTGGCCTAACACCGTTACTAATGAAAAAATCCTTACAAAAGCCAGTGCCACAAATATGACAACCATAATCCAAAAAAATCCCAAAAAGAAGGTGGAAATGGCTAAGGCATGTGTGCAGAATGAAACCAGAGGCACCACCCAAAATAACCCTTCATTGGACAGCTGGTGGCAAGAGGAAGCGTGGTGGGAAAAAAGAAACATGGCGAAGGCCAGTAGAGAAAGAGAGAAACAAAGGACCAGACACTGTCCTGCAACAGCACAGCTAAACTTGCTGCTGACAGAGGAAAGTAGAGGTCTCTAGTGGACGCCTTATGTAGCACCTTATGTACGACGAGGACTAAGTAAGTAAGACGTTTGATAACAGGTAATCGGGAAATAGTACCCTCTATGCTTGATATAAAGTGTTTTAACGTGACCTCAGAAACTTACAATATTTTCACGTTTTATAGACCTGAGATCCCAAGATCGTTTGTGTGTTCAGACCCCATCGGAAATTTTTTTTACATGACAGGAATTGTCGTATGTCATTTACGAACGCTTATTAGCGATGGAAAACCTTAGAATATTTCCCGCACAACTTCTCTCCTTTGCAACTGAGGTAGAGGTGTGTGTGTGTGTGTGTGTGTGTGTGTGTGTGTGTGTGTGTGTGTGTGTGTGTGTGTGTGTGTGCTGGGGAGAGGGAGGGTGAAGTAGAGACCTGTCGACTATCGTTGCACAAAATTTCCGTTGGGTGCACTCGTCTGTTTTATTTAAAAAGTCGGATAATGTGATGCCGGCTTTAATGCTGGAACTCAACAACTAGCGACTTGTGAGTCTACTACGTTCGCACCCGCCCCCTATCTGGTCATTTTTTACCTGAAAGTTGGTGACTACATTAAGGTAAGCATATAACTTGCAAGACGGTATTACATAAAAAAAAACCAAAACAAAAAAAAACAAACAAAAACACCAGACTGTTCTGCAGCCACCTAAATTTTTATAAAAAGATGACCAGTGTTTGTTTCTTCAGTCAAACATTTGAAGGAATATGATAATATTTAAGAGTTTTGTCATAAGCTAAAAATCCCTAGGAAAATACCGTCTTGCAAATTATATGCTTACCTTAAACCTTCCCGCCGTCCTCCCGTGTAGAGGCCCTCATCAAATCGATTCACCTTTATTTTGTTTTCCTCGGCAGCCATAATGTTTCGACCGTCTTTATTTCGAGCTTCTGCCAAAAACATCAATATTTCAATCATCACTTTGTTTGCGCTTACTGCAAGCCTCAATTTCGTCCAGCCAACAATATTTTTTCAACAACCCACTCTCTCTCTGTTTGCATTTCCCATGAAAATGTTTCAACCATCTCCCAGTACGCTTTACCAAAAGCATGATTTCAACAAGGATCAGCCTAAACTTCACCACCACTTCTTATAACTCAACCCACATTTCTGCTACTCACCGAATAATTTAATAAATCAACAACACGCACCAGCTCTTGCAGGACTGGACTCATGGAATACGATGTACATAAACGACAGCGTGTCACCAGTTTCACATAGTTCTGTAACAGTTAATTATCCGCTGGCGTTTTTCATCTTTGAAAAAAGATTTTGACAGTTTTCCTTAAATTAGACGCTTTTTGATGTACGACTTCTGCTGCAGAGGACGCGATTTTACCTCATCCACCCTACACCCCTCGCAACTAACACCCCACCTCGTCTTATGTTTCCAGCTATTTTGTGACTGACGAAAAAGCCAATTTAAAATCACAAGCACGCAGGCGCTGTAATGGAATCGATATCGTGAAATTTGCCTCCCCCCTTTCTCAGGGGGTGAGACCTGCACTGTCTTAATCTCGGCACGAAGTTGCTGGTCCTGTTCCTCTCTCTGATCTTGAAACAAAGCACAGCCTCGTCGTCCTTTGCTTTCCCAATCGCTGGCACTCCCCCATCCCACCAAAAAGAAAATAATAGTAAAAAGCATCGCGCAAATTGGATGCACATTTTACTCTCAAAAACAAACAAATAAACACGCTTTTTTTTAGGGCGAACTGCAGCTTTACAACCAATCTTGTCGTTATGTCTTGGAGACTTGCTCTTCTCGATAACGGGGGGAAAAAGTTCCATTTCGATTTCGCATGTCGTGAGTTCGGCTCATGCTTCCCTCAGATGGAACGTGGCGGACATCACAGTCAGTGCGACGTGTCCATCAAGAAGGGCAGGTTAGTTTTCTGCCTGGTGTCATCTCGCTGGCTCATTGACCCTGACAGGCACACGGCCGCCATTGCAACGTGCACGATCACCTTCTGGGCGCCATGAACTAGGGGCTACTTGCTTGTACACTTAGCCGTTAGTCCCTCCCGTCTCTTGCACGCGCTTGCTTGCTTGTTAGTCTTGAAATTTATTTTTGTTAAATTCCAAGTTCTCATTCCTGACTTCCGATGACGGCTTATCACCTGTAGGCTACTCACGTTAGCTGCAGAGAATGGCGCCAGGTGATTATTTAATGGAAACTTGGACTAAGCGCCACTAGTAGCATCTCTTCCTTAACAAAAATTTAAATTCTTTTTTCTTTCATTTAATTATTTTTTCTTTCGTCTTTTTCACAGTCGGCCAAACCTGGCCTGAAGACACGTTTCCTAAGCCATTTCTTTGCTTCTTTAAAATAAAACTAAATAGTCCAGACTTGACCATCAGTCCGTGCTTGTTTCAAACAACACGCAGCAGGCACCTTGAGAAGAAGGAAGAACGGAGAAAGAAAGAGGTTGAAGGAAGCGGAGGAAGGGATGTTAGGGTGTGTGTGAAGCTCTTCTGTGCATAGACACTGGACAGTGTACATGTCCCGTGTGTGCACCAAACACTGCCGACCATCTCTGTGCACCTGTGTTTTCCAGCCGCGTCCAACACACATTCGGCCACCTCACCTGCCGAGGGCGCACACCGCAGTACCTCGTTTGTTGATGGCGGAGCGGTCTGTGTATGAGCCAACCTTCCTGCGCGGTCAGCAGTTTGATGTATCAGGGACACGCCTTTCTCCGACCTCACGACTGTGACAAGTAAGCCCAGATAAAGGCTGCACTTTGGCGGAAGTGTCAGGAAAGTACCGACAGAATTTTTGTAAAGCAAGATGTTCATAAATGAAACACATAATAAAGTTTTAAGTTGAGCTGAACTGAAAATTCCACAGATACAGCCCTTGCGAAATGACCATGGAAAACATTCACGTAGAAAAAAAAGTAGTCAGTTCGCTAGATTTTACTTGTTTTAACTGCTAGCTACCGTCAGAGCTTGAAGGAGTAAATCATATTAACGCGTGCAATAGAACAACAGCACGTGAGAACGCGTCGGTCATGAGCAGCGCTGCTCCGGAACCGCGGCAGTTTCAAAAGAGGCCACAATGAGTTGTTTTGTTTTTTTTTTTTTTTACACTGACCTGTTTTACGCATGCGCGAACAGCTAAAAGAAACACTGAGCTCGATCAGCTTGGTCTTGATCGTTTAAGTCAATCTGTCCAAAATAAAAGCCTAAACGACAACGGTAACCATATTAACCATAGATATTGAACATGTTAAAACACACATACAAGCTCTCCACTGCAAGATAAATACATAAAATTCAAAGCGTCTACAAAAGAAAACAACAACAAAATAAATAAATAAGAGGAGTCACAAGTCAAGCTATTTTAATTTTGAAAGGACCAATTAAAAGACGGTGTGCTCGTGCGTTGCAATAGACAGTACCAAAAAAAAAAAAAAAGTCTCTACTTGAATGACGTAGGTGCCACGACCTTGTGGACTACATTCACCTGCCCCGACAGACGGTTACAGCGATATCGCTAATTGTCAAGGTTTCCTCGCCAGTGAGCTAGGCAAGGAGCGCGCAGTGATAACGTCATTTCCGTCTCAGTTGATTATTTCGCAGCAGGGCCACTTTGGAAATGCACGTCCTACAGGGAAAGGGGGAGGAGATTTCTTTCCCTCATATCTGACAAACATGACAACGTGCTAAAATTAATCTAGTCAACAACTTGCGCTATTTACCGTCAGTGAAACAATTTTAAGGTTCTAAGCGTGCACTACAGGGGAATACACCACATGCCGAAACAAAATGCAAAACACTTTTATAGGAAATGCAACAATAGTCCGAGATTTAACAGCTCCCCGCCTTTACTGCATGTCATCACCCTTACGATAAGCGTATTAATAAAAGCATTTATTTATGAAACCTGGGGACTTTGTAAGAACCTCAGACTTCTTAGGGGCAAAACTTTAGGCAAGAATGGTTTGTAAGCACGCGTTTGTTACGGGGGATACACAACCTAGCAGACAATTATTATCCTACAGAGAGCAGTTAACCCCCGGAAGTGCTGTTTATCGACCCAACCTCTGACCGGATCCAGCTGAGAGAGGGTTTCACGTGCACACGTGGTTTATCAGCCACTTCCCTCGCACGAGGCACGCGCTCGGCCGGGCAGCAGACGACGAAGCCGTAGGCGTTTCTGAGTATCCTTTCCATCTCCTCCTTCCCTGCCAACACGACACTTCCGTGGCCACATCGTCTTTTGATCGCCCAATATTTCTTCGAAAGCTTAGACGTACTATGACATCGGAAGTAAAATTTTCCTCTCTGTAAGGCGTAATCGAGACACCCGTTAACACGCACATGACATCTCATTTCTTTTTCCTGTTCTGCGTGCTGACAGCCTGCCTTGATACCAAAGTGCGCACGATGCCATCCAGTACAAAAGTTATGTTCTACTTGAGTGGTGAGCTCTGTCGTGTTCATTTTGAATTGTTGAGTTAGATAAAGTTAGAAATGGAAAGGTCAGGGGAGGGTGTGATGGAGTTTTCTCTGGAGGAGGATCTTACGCAGACTGCACGTCCGCGGGTTATTTGAGTTCATATCGCTGTCACTCCTCCGCAGGTCTGAGCATCTATACCTGTCTCACCTGAGCATCGATACCAGTCTCACCTGAACACCTAGTTTCACCTCGCCACATGAGTGGTGGTGGTGGGGGGAGTGAAGGGGATATGGGAAAGGGAGGAAGTGTTGAAAAACAGCGCGCACACTACTTGGTTGTAGAATGTCTGCTGCATTGTAATCAGCCAGTCTACAGACAGACAATCTGTCTCGGATCTACTTCTCGTGAGCTCCAGACTAGGCGATTAAGACCCAAGGTCTTAACAATGGACGTCTGGCTTCGTCTGCTGTCTCTATTTATCGGCAATGGAGTTTTTTCCCCTCCTCCCCTCAACCTCTATCACAAATCCCCCAAACACGTGGCCCTATATGCGCGCGGTTAGATTCATGGCGAGTAGTTCATTGATGATCACAGTGCCACCTTGTGTTCGACATTAATTCATGCTCCTGTTCAACCGATGAGTGAGAGTAGTTAAAGTCACGTGCCACTGGTCAGCTTACTATGTCAGCAGATGAGTCAGAGAAGTAAGCTTCGTTAGCAATTGAACTGTACGAAGAATATGTTCTAAAGTAGTGTAAAACATTAATGGCAACATAGCACCAAACCAATCGAATTCAAGAATTACTTTTTCTTTGCTACTGCGAATACTTACACTTAGTGCTACGAGAATGAAAATTAGGTCTGAATGAAAGGTGAGTGGGGCATTTCCTATGAACTGTAAGTGAATTATGTCTTATATATTATAAATGTACTGCCTGTGCTGAATAAAAAAAGACGACTCCCAACCAACCAATAAAAAGCTTTATTTAAAAGAAGAGAGAAAATACATAGAAAATCGTATACATCTAGGCAGTAAGTAACAGAAACAACGCGCTTGGCTTGTGCAAAGGCTGGCAGAAATATGCCGTTTAATTGCGAAGACACTAAGATAGGGATTTTCAAAATACTCTAGAATAGGCAGGAGGCCAAGCTTTACTGCGTCACAAACCGACAGCTTAAAATCTGGAAGTGTCTTATCAACAGTGCTAAGCCAGGAGCAGATGCACTCCACCAGAACAAGACATTCTTGAGCCTGAAAATGTGGTGTGGAAGGTCATAAAGCTAGTACAGACGAACTAATTCTTAAGACTGAAAATTTCTTTCCAACATCAACAACACGAGACTGTGTGGACAGCAGACAGTCAAAGCCCACTCTTCCTCACCCCCTACCCCTCTGATGGTTAACGACGACAGCGCGTGCTGCGCGATCTGTGTGTACATGCCCCATGGACGAGTCACAAGCCTGACAGGGTGCCTGCTCTGCGTGCGCGTCCTCGCTCACCAGAAGACCCATGATCAAAGTTTGCCCATGATGTGTACGGGTGGTGGTGGTCCCTCGGTCTGGTCAGAAGTCAACTGCTTGGCGATAGACCACAGGAACTCTGCGGTATGTGTACGTCCTTTAGCAAATCTAATGTATATTGAATTTAAGCTTTCAGTACACAGTTAGTATAGTAGAAATTTGTAGAAAATTTAATTAGTAAAAAAAGAAGTACGTACTTTAGAGGCAGAATTCCATGGATGTGGATTATGCTCCCTTCAAGCACAAGCGCAAATAAAACTAGAAGTGCGTGGTGTCACGCGTGTAGGCTCGCAGGTCATGTAACCTGAGTCCATTAGAAATGTAAGCTCACGAGTAGTTTAACTTCCATAACGATCACCACACTGTATTGTCCAGAGGTGCCAAGTAAGGTACAAGTGCTGATCTATATGACCCCCGGCTTCGTTGTACGGAAGTCTGACAAACCGCATCTCTGTCACAAGTGCGTTACCCTTCAGTGATTAAAAGGAAACCCCGGAAATACGTTTCCCATATCTTGCCACCATCACATGTTTGGCTGGTTTCTCCTTCCTCTGTCCCTCCCAGAGTCTTCCCCACAACCTTACCTTGGTGAAAGAAGGTGGACCCAGCGAGGTGACCTAACGTTTTCCAGCCACTAGACAAGGCCGGAAAGCGAGGGAGGAGAGGGTGCCCGTGTTTATGGTCTTTGGGTGTACAGATCAATGAGCTAACGAAGCAGACGGTTCTTTCCTCCAGCAGCTATTTACCAGTTCGTTCCTCACGCCGTTTCATCCTTGCTTCTTTCATTTACCTATCTAGCCCCCCCCCCCACACACACACTATGCTGTTATATAGTTTAATTGCTGCATTATTTTGTGAAGCAAGCGTAACACAGCAGTAAAAGTGATTCCTATTAGTTCTAAGGTAAAAGGTTCGATGCTCATCAGTTATTTTCATCAGTTAGAGTTTTGTTTTTAAGTTGATCAAACATGTACAGACGAAATAAGCGGCGATAACCACCCCCACCCCCCATGCGCCGCCCATTCCGTCGGGAAAAGGAGTCTGCCAAGCGGGGACCTGTACAGCTACTTCGGATATGAAATAAGCAGCTTCATCCATCCAAGAGCCCACAAGGCAAGTTATTGCTCTTGAGTAATCAAGTGGCAAGAGAGAAATACAAGCGTGAAATATTAATACAATGGAATGCGGTCAACGTGAAAACCAACATACTGTCTGGTCAAGGCGTCAAACTAGCTCAGTGTCTACAGAGACGAGAAATCTAGTCTAGCGATGTCTACAAAGACATCAAACAGACATGATGGACGAGGACACTCACCGCTCGATGACCACCCGTCTACAGCCGCCAAACCACAGCCACAATATGCCCAACACTAGTTCAGTGGAAGAAACATTTCAAGTTTTCGTAACGAAACATCAATCCTGGGCTGTCTCTCTAACAGCCTGTCTATGGCCTCTGTAGATTTTTTTTTTTAAAGTAGGTCATGGTGAACGTTTATGGCCATCAGAGTGACGCCCAAAGGCGGGCCCATGAACGATGGGTCCGCTCAAATGTTTACAGCGAGGGAAGGCAGGCGAGCGTTCCGCGGTACTGAACGTTGCAGCGGACATGACATCACGTACTTGAACGAGACAGTAAGCACGATGGAGGTCAGAAGCCAGTCTACCCTTAACTTCAGTTCGTAATCTAATGACCCCCCCCCTTTACCTCCCCTTCCAAGTACCGCAGCGGCTTGCTAACGAGATTGACACTGATGTGGTGAGTCATAGCAGGTTGACTTTTCCCAACTCCACCATCTGCTTCGAAGCTCGAATGTTTTTCACACACAAAAAAAAAAAAATTGAAGTGTTGAAATGCTGTAATAATGATGTCAAGTAGACCATGCCAAAACCAAGAAGCTGGATTTCATTCTTCAACCCATTCCCGCTCCTGCTAACTAGTCTTCAGAATGTTTAGCTAATCTAATTAAAAAAAATAAATAAATAAAACGACAGAAGGCGAAGGTGTCAAGAGGAGGAGGACCAAAAGTGACGTCATAAGGCAAGGGCCCTGAGGATTCCTCGACTCAGGTGCGCATTGTTGATCAGCAGTGCCGATAGCAGAAGGATGCACGTGGCGACTAGAGCGTGAAAACGCACCTACGTGTCGATCTGAACCAGACGTTGATGGCGCTCTACTCTTACAAAGGAATCGTAGTCAGCAGAATTTTCCCATCACCAGTGCCGCGCTTCTAACTCGGTCGTGAAGGACCAAATTAAAAAAAAAAAACCTTTTAACCCCTCTTTCCGCGTCCACTGACACTTCCCCTTTTCCTCCCCAGCAAACCTTGACATCAACAGCTGAAAGTCCTATCCCTTGTGAAAAAGCTACTTCTGTGTACAATATCAAACAGTTTCTTTGCAGAAACGCATCCGTTACTTCTGATTACCTAAACCTCAGGTGCAGTGGACAATTTGTGCATCTGGTCGGGGCAGAGGAAGAATCTTCCTTCGTCTTCAGCCGCACAGGACAGGTGTGAAGAAACAGCAACAGCATCAAGTCAAACGCTCGTCTGTCAATGGACCTTGCCCTTGACACGGGTCATGGGGGCGAACAAACACCGGAAACGTCAGGACGCAAAAACCTCGGCTATCCGCCAGAAGACATTTCTTCAAAGGATGGAAGAAATCAATGCGCGCCTGAAAGCAGAATAATCCATTCGGGAGATGTGAATGCCAAACCTACTGCACTCTCTTCCCCCCTTCTCCCAGAAATAAATATGGCTAAGAAGCGAAATTCAGAGGTGGCGGGGAAGAGATTTTGGCACATTCATATAGTTTTGCTATTTTTTTTAAAGCTTTTCGAAGATGCTGTTTTCGAGCAACTGAGCATATATTAGACGTATATAAGTGTGATATGGATGCAAAACAAAGACGGCACATATATATATATATATGACACAATTATAAAAAAGGTAAAGGTCATCCCCTAACCGGGGGGGTGAGCTGTTAGAGACCTCACTTTTCTCGGGGCTAACTTTACATGAGGACGGTGCCCATCTCCTCACCCTCGCTGTCTTACCTTCCCAACACTCTATGGAGTCAGATACCCATTCCCCCCAGCTGAGTCGACAGGGGGAAGTTTGCTGCGCTTATCGGGAATTGAACCAGTGCGCTCTCAGTTCGGACGCCAGCGCTCTAACCAGTCGGTCATCCGCTTCCTCAATTATAAAGGCAATAGGTTAAAGACAGCTGTTAAAAGGAAACAATGACGACTGTGGTATATTGAAAAGGAGTGTGAAGTAAAAATCTGATTTAAAGCGTTCGTCTGTGAAAATGTGTTTGTCTACTGCACGTGTTACGTCCGTTATATCTTTCAGAAGATGGACAACACACACACACACACACACATCATGCTGAGACGCCTTCTGTCATCAATACCTAACTAGACAAATCACAATTACACCTTGAACTGAAAACTGCATGAGTGGTAGCAGGAAGACGCCATCAAAAACTTAGTATTTAATATATATATATATATAATCCGTGAGCTTATGTAGCATGTCTTCCCTCCACCAAGTCCAGATATATGAATAAGCCACGTTATATTTATTTATTTAGAATTTAGATTGTAGGTTTCTGTGATAATAATTATATAAAAATCACATTGGCCATTAGAAGGTGGAAGAATATGTTGTCTTATTTCTTTTTGAGCATATTCACGTAACTGGATGACATACCCGAACAAGACTCTTCATCATGCCACTCTGAACAAGACGTTATCATGTCTTTGTGCACTGTACAAGCTTTTGGTCTGTCTTGTATATTTAAAATAAGAGAGAAGCAAAGTTTATCCTTAATTCCCACACTCACATCCTAACTTTTACACAATAACTATAATATATATCCCATCACACACCACGCCAGTTCCTCGAAATGTCAACGATCGCAACATAAAGGTTGTCATGTTGTCAGCACCCAGTGGAGGGGGACGAGAGGAAGAAAAGAGAGGGCGGGGGCTGATCGGCCTTTCCGCCATCAGGTCTTGACGGATGACAGGTCGGAAATTGATGATCAGCGGGTGGGCTGTCCCTGTCCTGGGGGTGGCTGACAGCCAGTTGTTACCAGCATACGAACGACGAGCGTGCGAGAGGAGGGGTGGCGGGGGATTAGAATAAAGTGGAAGGAGGCATGCGCCTGGCTCCAGAGACTGGGAAGGGAAGAAGGGGGATGATGGGGGGAAACTAACGGACTGGCAGGCACGAAGGCAAACAAGGAATGATAGAAGACGCGTGAATTCTGGCGCCTCCAGTGCAGAGGAGGTGTCGTGACGTTTTTTCAACAGGCAAAAGAAAAGGAGGGGCGGGGGAGGGTATATTGCACTTTCCTCCCTTTTCAACTTTCCGATGTGGTGCGATGTGGTGCGCTAATCCGTCAACTGACCTGACTGTTCCGTGCGTTCGTGAGTACGCGATCGTCTGTACACGTGTGCGTATGAATGTATTACGTTAACGTGCACGTGCCTGTCAACCGTTTTTCCTCCAATGTGATTTGGTATTGTAGGCGTTAATTAACTTTAAAGGAGTCTTTAGAGCGCGATATTCCACAGCATTTGACTTGGTCTTTAAGAGTCGCCGTGATACAGCCTTAGCTGCTGGCAGGGCGTAAAACTCAACCAACCAACCAACCAATCAGCTTGGTCTTTAAAGAACATGCACGTGCGTGTGAACGTGAAGCGTGCAAACTCTGGTCAAGCTTTAGGCTTTTTTTTTTTTATCCAGTACGATATTTGGCCAGCCTTATCCTTCGCTAAAGGTCTTCTTGCTTAAACCGACACAAACTGTCGAAAATGACTGGAATTATTATTATTTTTTACATTATAGTCATATAACACATTTAGCCAAACGTAGTCCTCCGACAATATGTGTATATTTAAGGATACCCTTTTAACTGGAGCAAGTGTGTGTGTGTGTGTGAGAGATGGAGGACGCTGAGACCGCGTATGCTGCGCGCGCGCATGTGCACATGGTTGAATCTACAGGATGAGAGATGCGAGCGAGTGAAAAGAAAACAAGATGGGCAGGAAGGGGGGGCTGAAGGAGGCAGGTGATAGGATGTTTTTTTCCCTGTCACCTCATCCTGCCCACGCAGCTCGTATGCGGTGCGCGCAGCAGAAGCGAAGAGGTAGAGAAGGAATGAAGCCACAAAGTGGGATGAGTTGCAGACGGGCGGTGAAGGGCAGCCTGGCAGCTATTAAACTCACAACAGGAGCGCCTGGCGCCACAACTGACGCCGCGCTCCTTCAGGTTTTGTACCTGTTCGCTGTTGACATCAACCTCGCGGCGTGGGGCTGTGATCGTTTGCCATCCCCCATCCCTCTCACTCGACCGCACAAGTCGCTCCCCCCAACCCATCCACCACAACCTCAGCTGCAAAAACAATAGCGGACAAAGAAGCCAACACCTTAACCTTGAGCGGTTGTCTTCCACTGGTTTGCAATCCACTGTCCAGTTCATATGACAGGAAAACGCCAGCCAGGTGAGTAGGATGTCTTCTGCCACATGTCCCCCCACCCCTTACCAAGCAGCGGACTGTCGAGCGCAGGTTCTTTTAAACGATGATGGAGCTATGCACTGAAGGCATCCTCATGCACACACACACACAAAAAAAAATGCTCAAGTCGCATCCCACATCTGTGCGACTCGCCTTTCAACGAGCTCAAAGATCCAAACATTGATGGTCGGACTAACCATAAATAAGTTCAGGATCGCCTGACGTCAACAATCACAGAGTTGAAGCATTAAAGGTCTAGTCGGGTGCAAATTGTTTTTCTAATAACTGTGTAAAGTCAGTGCAAGACAATCCTTTCCAAAATGTGGGTGAACCTTGCGTTCTAGAGAAACAGGACTACAAACATCACCATGCACAGGTCAAGGTTAACAACACAAGAGTCAGGATTGTGCATGGGTAGCTTTATGAAGTGAAGGTCTCAGCCTATGGCACAGCTGGATAATATGTTAATTAGGAGTATACATGTACAAACGTGACCTCACGATATTGACTTCTTTCTGTGGATGGTGATTTTTGTAGCATTCATCTCCAGTGTGTGTGTGTGTATAAGTCGTTTAAGGAGCATTCACTAAGATTTTGGAAATACCTTGTATATTTTTGTATTCGTTAGAAAAAATTGTGCATACTACTTCTCTGTCCCTTATTGCGACCCGTCATATCTGAGCTTTACAGTTCGACCGCAATCATATTGATATAGTAAGTCATTGACTAAATTTGTCAAAGAAGTGAAAGCTTTAGAGAAACAAAAGCTATAGGAAATCACACTTACACACACTTTCCCTCACATGCGTGGAAAGAGAAATAAATGATTTGTAACGGGACTAAAAAAATACAAAACAAAACTAGTTGGTACAGAACGTAATGATATGAAAAGACGTGGAACAGAAACGTGGTAGTGGGAACAAAAGTAGGAAACCATTTCCTAACCCTGGAAATCAAGTTCCAAATTGTTTCTAGCTTTCAAAGAGCTGATGTGACATCTATCCCGTCAAATCTTCTTTCACTCACTCCGTCCACAGTGTCCCTCCCACCCCTCTCGACTCTCTATCACCAAACCAAGCGACAGTAAATGTTTCGTCACCAGCGTGACACATTCATCTCCAGCAGACGACAGCATGTCACCGATGGTGCCCAGCCTCACGCTCTATTACGTGGGGGAAGTGTGGGGCAAACACCGTACCCCTGAGAGTAATGTGGGATGTGGCGGAGGAGGGAAAGAATAACTTGATAAATAACGCCTTCTCTCACTTCCTCCCGCTAATCAAGGCTGAGGTGTAAAGCTCCAGTGCGTGTACAGACCAGACGCCTGCATCAAAGAGCACAGACTAAACACCATGCACCCAGTCCAGTTAAGCAGCAACTTCCTCACCCATCAATCCTCTTTACTTGTCCTGCTCCAGCTTTTTGATTCCAAGGAATATTTTCAAACTGAAAATCAACAAACATGGTGCAAGAAAAAATAAAGAAAACGTTTAGTATAAATAGACACGCGGCTGTTTTATTCATTCATTTATTTTCCAACGTACTTTCTTAGCGTATACTATGTACTTATTTACACAGATTTGTGCTGAAGTGAGCACGAGGCCATTGTAAGCGGCAGCTGTAGGTCCCGCAAGCAAGGTCACGCTTCGACCTCCAGACATCGCCAATATCCATTGTGAGGGAAGGTTTTACGATGCAGCCAGGAGCCAAGCCGCACATACAGCTACTTCGACCAAAAAAACTGGCGTCAGCATCGTTGAGAACGGCTGGCAGGCATCCGGGCAACTTGACACAGCACTGTCTCACCGGAACACACGTGATCTCAACAAACCACCATCCCTACTCCCCCCCCACCCCTAAAGTCGCTCGTGACCTTTTCCACCAGCCGTGCGAAATCACTGCAAGGTGGTAGGACTAGCCACTCCAATCAATCAATCAATCATGCATGCAAGCAAGCGAAGGAAAAATTCTCCAGCTCAGTCCCGGCGTTTTCTCAGTCCATTTCCTCGCATCAAGCCACAAAAGAGTAAAATGATTGAAAAATAATCTCAGGAGATCGAAATCCCTTTCATCAGCACTCTGGGTTAATCTACCACGTGGAATGTTTCCTATTGAATAATATGCTGAGTGCATCATCAATGCATGTGAATGTTTATTGTTACATTCGCCGACAGAGCAGAGGAGAGGAAGTAGCTGCTTATAGCTCAACCTTCCCGTCTGACACATGAGCTGTCATCATCACAGGGATGACTGGAGTGGCGAGACATGAAAAACTTCTATACAGAAACACCTTAGATTCACCTTTTTAAGATGAAAACAAAGGTAAAGCATAAATGCTATGCAAGCTGGCTGACATGGTGGGTCGGCTTCCTGGTGCCCACTTACTCACCGACATCCATTAGTGTTGCGAAAACACACAAAAGCAAGTTCTCTCGCCTCAGTGTTGGGAAGAAGGATAGGGAGGCGAATAAAAAGGAACTCCTCACTCAACGGGCGCCATGTAAACAATAACAGTGATTACCTGTCACGACGTTGGTGACGCCGGTTACTCGGGAAGAGCGGCTAGAAGTCTATGTCTGACTCCAGGCAATCAATGTCTGCACCGCCAACTTGGAGAACAAGTTCAGCCTCTAGCACGCTTGACACAATATAACTCGCTCGCCTTAAATACCCCCACCCGCCACCTTGCTCTCTCTCTCTCTCACAGAGCTGTACCTTTTTTCTTAAAAAAAAGAACATACAAAAGCATCAGTTGTAGCAACGGGCATAGAAAACAGCAGGCCACGCAAGCGCTGGCCATCGATTCTTTTTTTTTTTTATCCGCCGCAGATAGCTGGGTTGTCGACTAAAAGCTGCGCATCAGATTGCAGCTGGGTTCTGAATGACAATATTAACGAATGGTAAGCAGCTGTCTGTCAGACACCTGGCTGCTTGGTCTCAAATACAAGAACGTTGTCAGATATGTAGAATATTTTCCGGTTTGGGGTCAACTACGGAGATGATGTCGGATATGTCACTGTTTGGGGTCAGCTATAGATGGTGTCGAACACCTTGACTGCAAAGTGTCAATACAGGGAAGTAGTCAGATATCTGATCGTCAGTTTTGTGTCAACTATACAAATGATGTTGGATATCTGACCAATTGGGGTTGAATATTTAGTTGGCTTTCACATACAAATGCTTAGTATCAAATTCGGTTTTTTTTAAAGTTGATGTTAGTTCACAAGACAGATGAGAGGCAGACTTTGAGCGTTACTGTATCAGACAGGTGACTGACTACTGTTAGTTGTTTATAGCAGAACAATTGTTTGCTTCTGCTGTAATATTTTTCCTTCTCACTCCTTCCGTCTTAAAAAAACAGACTCACACACAAATGTGCATATCTGTATACACATGTTTAAATGTGCATATCTGTATAGACTGCATACACGTTTTTATAAATTAAAGCAAATGCAGATAACAACTTTGCAAACACAGACGTTTGCAGGCATACAAACATAAGCATATGCATATCCCCCTCCCACCCACACATTCTCTCTCTCTCAGTCTCTACCTTTTACATTGAAATCACTACTCTTCCCACGTTTCCGAAGTTTCACGAAAAAGCCTAATTCGAATTCACCGAAGATAGAACATTTTCTGAATGGGAAATTCCACAACCATTGGCTGTCCATGCATTCCGACGAAGGAAACAGCTGCGACATCTGCTTCTAAATCATGCACATACAAACCTGACATTTCAGAAAAGAAAGGTCGCCAAGCTGGATGTTTCGTGAAAGCCTTCTTGACAACCACGCACAAATGCTCTCTCAACCAGCTTCTTGTTCCTAGTCTTTCCCTCCTCCTCCTCCTCCCACACCCCACGTCTGTCTTTGATTGTTATTTTTTATGTTAAACGTGGCTTTGGCCTCTTCATACAATTACACTTTATTGTCGTCATAGAAGAAGCAAGTAGAGCCATCCGGTTACAGATGGGGGTGGATTATTAGCCCTGATGTTTTGCTGTTGCTATAGATCAAGTGCCAATGGATAAGGCAGAATAAATGTACTTGGTTACAGACTTTGTAAGCTATTCATGTCAGATGTAGGGGTGTACCAGCTTTTGCTTAGTGAAAGCACAAACAAGCATCCTTTGGTAACACTTTCAAAGACCACTCGCAAAGAATTTAGTTTCCAAGGTTACATCGTGTTTTCAGCTCGGGAGTAGGGAAAATGGAAAGCAAACAAAGAAGAATACGTAGAGCACGAAACAGAAATATGCATATAATCTTCATTATCTACCCTTTACAAAGATCTCAGCATGTCTCAGCCCCCATAACATGTTGTACCCTGAGTTGTTGCGATGGTAACGCTGTTTCGGAGCATCTATAAACCAGGAGTAGTGCAATGTCTTCTGATCGTTAACAAACCCTGGGGGGGGGGGGGCAGCAGGCAACATAAAGGTCAGCGATTTTATATTTCCATACATTGTATAGATCTTCGCCTTCGATCTGGTCCATACATAGCGCTGAGGACCAGTTGCACAAGACATTTCTAATTTTAAACACTTTTAGGCCTTAACTCTATTTAGATAATCAGTTTAAAGTGCACACCACAATTTTAGAAAAAAAACTGCTTTAATTAAGATAAAGTTGTTTAATCTGACTTTCCGTCCTGTCAGTAAAATTTTTTGTATGTACTTGCGCAATACATCTAAATGGCAGAGAAAAGATGTTGCTTCTTTAGAAACATTTTAAGGTTTAGAAACATGTTGTGCAACTGGCCCCAGAACTCTAAATAGAAACTAAAGCCACACACTGCAGTAAACTAACCTCGATTGCAGCCAGAAACTTTCGATCCACTGCTATACGTTCCTTGTTCATTAGGATCGGAAGTTAGCTCAGAAATAAAGCTGCAGAGCACTTTTCTGATGCTGTGACATTCGGACACTCCTATACTTCATGTCTACGACAGTGCAACGCCATTAAACTTTCTAACCAACAGTGCCGCCCAGTCCTGAGTCTTTGGACTGGCGTGTCAATATTCTACTAGTTAACCCGATCGACTGGACAATAAATACTAGCTACTCTTTCACCCTTCCCAGAAAATGCAATGCCTTTCTACCCTCTTCCCCTCCCCAACCCAGAAAAGCAAGTCTCGAGTTTCTCTCAGACAAAACAACATATTTGTCACTATACTATGGGCGGCAACTCTCGCTGTTTCTTGCCGACAAAACAACATATTTGTCACCTGGCCAGAAGCAAGGCTTTGTGTGGTTGAGTTCAGGGAACTCAGGTTCCACGTCAGAAAAAAGGCGGAGAGTGGTGAGTGTACACGTGTGTTCTGAGGGAGGTGAGGAGAGGGGCAGAAAGCACAAACTGTTGAAGTTATTCCAGCGATGTCAGCGTCTGGGAGGGTTCCAGGGGCCCACAGGCACAGAAACAAACATCATGGCAACTCTTTCTTCACTGACAAGCTCCAGAGATTACGGCTTAAATTTTCTCTTGTTATCCGTCCTATTTATTTATATTCTAATGCCTTTACATACACATAAACTGTTTTTGCAGCAAAAGGAAAATTCCCTTTGCAATATTTGTTTCTTCCGATGGACAACCACATTTTATTATTATTATTACATCTTTGAATATCCATCTAATTATCTAAATAAAGTCCCTGCAATTATATATATCTATATATCTAAAGAGAAAGGCGGGAGAGAGCAACTGCTTGTGTGTCCGCCCATCCGCATATGTGTGCGGTGAAATGATGAATTTGCGGAAGATACCAAGAAAGGGACCTAACCTCTAATCTTAAGAAGAATTAGACGATCTGTAAGCTGCAACCTACTCAATCCGCCTGCGGACTATTCAGAGTGGAAGAGGACGAAAATGTAAAGAAAAGGTAGCTAAAATTTTAATGAACATCCTGGGTGCTTGCAGCCGAGAACAGCGCTGGTAAATTGCCAGCTAAATTATATATAACGGCCATTATGTCGTTAAAGCGCTCAGCAGCTAAGGCCGGTAACCCCGAGAAAGCCAAGCATGAAATAAAGCTGTCTGGGGTTTCAGCTGTAAGCGATGTCAATGGTCTATCGAACTCATATTACGCAGCGGGAATAAAATAGTCTACTCTCTCGCCGCCCCCGCTCCCACAAACGCCTCCTCCCACACCAATCATCCCCATCCCACCCCCTTTCACTCATGGCCGGCAATTCAAAAAAGAGATCCCCTTGCTGTAAAACAGAGTGGCAGCCGAGTCTGCCCATACTGAATTTGTCGCTTCACTATGACATTCTGGAAGAGTAGTGCCATCTGTTTAGGATCAGAGCGGGAAAAAATGGCGAGGGATAACACCACATCGATCGGGCTTTTAAACAGTGCTAGCACTCGCTGATCCGCACAGCAAGGTGACGGATTGTTTCTGAAGCGAGAATTATTCGTTGTCAACGATTTCCAGGCAACGTCAACCCAAGGCAGTGAAGGAGGATAAAAGATTTTGGGGGGGGGGGATGCTGATGCAACACGCATGCCTACTTTGAACACAGCTCAGACCAGTTACTACCCCACTAACCCCCCATGCCCACTCACCAAAAGGAAAAAAATATGTCCAGAAGGCACCAGACATGGTAAATAAAATACGCGTGGAAACTAGGAGAAGGGGAAGTTGTTGAGCGAGGTGTGGACCAGGTTCTTCTCTGTGACATCGCTGTTAGGGATACAGTCTGGCTGCATACTGGTGTTACTGGTCACTGTGCGTGCATCCGTGAAGAAGCATGATTAAGTGCCACAAAATGTACAGTGAAACACAAACGTTCAACACATAAAATAGTAATACCGCCCTCCCCTCCCCCACCCTAAAACGATGTAACTTCCACCCACGCTCTCCTCAGTGGGTCGTCGTTAGTCTGGACAGGCCTGAGGCAAGTTTTCAGACGCAAGTACGATCTGTGTCGAAGAAATTGAGATTTTCCGGGCGGAAAGAAGACCATTCTGAGAAAAATCAAAGCAACAATCATACTCGACATGATAATCGCGCGAAGGGAAAACCAGCATTAACTGATGGAGCCGCGCACAAAATTTGTGAAGGCAGGTTCTCCATGGTTTTTTTGTTTATTGTGGGAAGGGTGGGAGGGGTGTTCGAAGGGGAGGCTCTCTTAAAACATTCGTCTATTTTTTCGTGCCATACTTCTTTCTCATTTCATTTTTTAAACAAATATTCTGCATAGTGCTTTATTCCAGCATCATTACTAAACTGCTCTCTGTCATAATGTTTTTTCTTTCTCCCATCCCGCTACTTCCGTAAACACCTTGCTATTTACGCAACAGATGAATGCTGTTAGGAACAGAAACATCAATTCTCATTAACGACTGTCGAACATGCTTGTGCAGCGCCTTAGTTTGCGGCAGCCTTGCCAGTCTGCACTAACCCTTATAAAGATTATGTAAGAGCCAAAGCCTTTTTTTTATTATAATTTCTGTTCCTGTCTAGGTAGCGCACGCAGATAGGCGGCAGTTGTCGGGGCGTTTGTCGATCGTGCTACATATTAGACACGCAGAGCTTCTTCATGGAATCCTTCTCTGTTCTCCACCTCCTTCAGAGTGCTGTTGTGTCACTCTGAACAAGAGTTTCCCTGTCAAAATTTTCTCATCCACGCCCAAAATGAAAAAAAAAACAACAATATGGCAGAAACTGTATCAAAGACTAAGCAAAGGATAATAGTTTTGTAGTCAACAGTGCTGCTACTACCCCAGAAAAAAACGGAGTCAGCAGTTGCAGTACACTACTGCTAGCAACGTGTCTCCCATCACCATACTGTACGATATTCAGACTTCGTGGGTCCAAATGGCCCTTTCTTCTGATTAAAAAAAAATCAGTTTACTTCCTTATCCAAACTGTTCTGATCTGTTTTTGTTGGTGTAACTGTTGACGGACGGTGCATTCCGCCAACATCAATGACTGTGCTGTATGAATCAGTTCTGGCTCTTAAAGAAAGTAGGTGTGCTTTCATCATCGGCGTGTACTGTACCACTACAGTACTAGTCTACAGTCACCCAGCTCTACTTTCTCTTACCACCGCTTCCTTGTCGCTGTGCCGGCCGTTACCTTCGTCAACGAGACTGTCGCTGCACTGTCACTGTTATCAACGACTTCAGTGTTTGACGAGAAACACCGACTTTTACCACCCTCGTCACGCAGTATGTGCACTGATATGAAAAGGGTTTCGCTGAAAAGAAGGGTTGAAAGGAAGACGAGAGCCACAGAACAGTGTGGCTATGTTTTAGTTTTGGTTGCAGCAGGGTGTTAATCAAATTAGAGAGTGTTCTCTACAAGACAAAATCGATTCTGGAGCAAATGATTACTTCTGCCCTTTGACAACACCCCATCCCAGTTCCCGTACCGTTACAGCACCTTACCCCCAACCCACACCAATTTCACGTTCCTTTCATTCTCTAAGGCTTATGTTCTCTTAAAAAAAATAAATAGCAGATGTCGCTTCGAGAGGAAACCGACTGACAAAAGAATGCCCACTTGCACACCCAGCACGGCATGCTCACTACACAATGCGCGCGCAGCGCCAGCATTTCCGGTTCTTCTGTGAATCAGATCGTTCCACAAAGGCGCCTTTCTTCACCAACATCCGTCCATATCCCGAGAACACAAATGAAAGAACAACAAAATACTGCTACGCTAGTGCATGCGAAGGAGAAAGATAGAGGGCTGGGTAAGAACGAGGCAAAGGGCAAACCTGACCGACCCTCAGGGACTGTCCTTAAAAACGGTGCTCTTTATTTGTATGCACTCTTGCACAGTCACATGCACATGGCGTGACAGGTGGCGACTGACGCCTGGTGGCTGAAATGAGAACTGTTCCAGAATCTTCGCTATGCCCCGGTATATGAAATCGCGAGCTCTATCTGTGCCGATGTTTCTGTACATTCATGCACAGGACTAGCTAAAACCTGTACCCACGTTTATGTGGACTAAGACAGGAATAAAACCTGTACCGATATTTCTGTGTGCTAGTGTGTGTGTGTGTGTGTGCAGACGTGTCTGTACCCTCTGACAAGACTCCCATCTTTACAAACGCTTCTGTGCCCCTACAGACACTTCGCTTACGTAATGGTAACCTGATGAACTGTATTTTGTTACAAACCGGACAGGCGCACGAGCTCAAGAACTGATTATCTGCAAGCTGGCTCCAGTTTTCTCATCGATCTATTCTGTTCCTTACTAAAAAAAATGCCAAAAAATAGTTTCTTGTTTGCATCCGGATTTCTTCCGAGAACAGAAGCAGAGTGCATTTGGGGTATGACCGAGTTTCAATGTTCGCAGACAGAATAAGGTACTTACTGCTCACTTTCCTGTCAGACAAATTCAGTTATCCGTGCGCCCAAAATGTCAGTCTTCGCCAGGCAGTTGTTTTCTGCGGGTGCTTTGCATTCTGTGTCAGCAGACGCGTGCGATGTTCGACTGTTTCATGCCATGACAACGGTGTTGCGCAAAAGAGAAATATACGCTCAAACAGGACGTTCCAGTTCTATTGACATCGTCGTCGTTGAGCAGACTGTTTATATACCTCCGCTTTTGTTTCTTTTTCTGTATTTCTTACTTTAAATCCGATGGCAAAGGGCGTAGGCTATTGGAGAAGAAGGTCCTCGACGATCGAACTATTAGCAACCGAAGAATTGAAGCTGAAGGCAACAGCAGAGATGCTGTGAAGATTCTGACAAAAGTTTAGAACTGCTGTGGACGTAGATGGTGGGAGTAGGGAAACAAGCTCCTGAGCTCTGATACTGACTCATACACTGCCCCTTGTCAATGTACGCTATGGCTAAAATGTGCATAAGCTTTGTGGTCCTGAAGTCAGAGAGTGTGAGCGTGCGTGCTGGCTAGGTAGCTTGGGAGGGAGTGCAAACGTCCCCCATTGTGTGCACGACAGCGCATTGAGCAGAATGGAAACGACTGTGTGTGCGTGTGTACGCGATTACCTATGAGATGACGATAATGAAGGAGATGAAGAAGAAAAGATGTGTAAGTAGGGCAGTACAATGGCACTTAATTCTTTTCACAGACGTATACGAGGTACTAGCAATTTAAGTCATAACAGCAGCCCTCCAACACTCCCAGCTACATGCAGCCACTCACACACAAAGACAGACCGACCGAACAAGAGAAGATTCAGGGTAACCGCCATTTTATGAGGAAAAATAAGTTACTCGATCGCAGTCCACAGGTTAAAGTCTTTTTCTCTTTGGCCAGAACATGATCGGAGTCATAACGCCACGAAACCCAGTGCGTGCAGCCTCACAAACTCAGTGCGTGCAGCCAGGAAAGAACTGTAGGCGACGTTCGAGTCTGAAGGAATACCACGTTACCCAACCACTCAAACTGCAATTGTGCTCTACAGTCGACAGTAGGGAAAACGGTAGAACCTAGAAGCAGCACTAATGGAAAGAAAGCAGCGACTTGGCGGAAATACGTCATGCAGCATCGGCCGCCAAACTACGCGCATGCGTGATGTGACTGCACTATGAGGGTGACTGCTAGTTGTTGGGAATGGAGCGGAGAAAGGTTTGGGCCAATTCCAGAAATATTATTTACCTGAACCTATGTGAGTCTTTTTGAGGAAAAAAAAATTAGCATGTTATTCTACATGCTGATGAAAGTGTTTGGCAAAAACAAACACCACTTCTTCACAAACACATGGTTCCAAATGCCTTTATCTCGTTCCAGCTTCAGCTGAGGTGCTGCAGAAGTAAGACCCAGAAGATTCACTCCACAATCAACACAACAGGGTTTGAGCAGCTACCACAGATTCCAGATTAGTTGATGCTTCTTGACAAGCAGTTCCTCTCTTTTCTGTAATTACAGAAACTACATGCCACCCCCCTTCCTACCGAGCCTTTAGTCACCATTTTGTAAGCCATCGTGACCGACAGCGGTGAACAGGCGGACATCGCTACCACTGCATACTTGCGGCGAACTGCTCATCAAAAGTTAGGCAGTTTCTCTCATAAACTGTGGGTTCGGTTACTTGGAATCTCCGCTTCCGGTGTCCCCGCTGCTCGACAAAGGAGAGGTCGTGCGGCAGCGACCTCGCTCGCTGGTAAGGCGAGGCGTACTGCTTCTGCAAGTATTTTGAGGCAGCACTGGAAGACGATTACTTAAGGCAGTGATGGAAATTTCGGTTAGACCTTAATCTCCCAACCTCCACTCTCCCATTTCACCCTGCCCGCTCCACGGTTCTCTTCTTCTACAGTAGGTAATTGAGAACAGCTCGCTTCTCTTAATTAGCCTTCCCCACCCTCCTCCTCTCTCTCTCCCTCTCTCTCTCTCTGTGAACTATTTAATTTTATTTTACATCGGAAACTCTGAATTCACTCATTCTTGCTTCCACAACCGACTTGATGAAAGCACGTGCTAAGCTTATCACCGTCAGAAAGGCCAACAGTCAATGGGTTCCCGCAGACCTACGGTGGGCACAACGTCGGTCGTGGCCTCAGCCCCCACCCCTTCCCGATTTACAATTTTTTGTGTTTCGGGCCAACGTCCTTAATGTCATCTAGTTGAAGGAAAGGTGCAACCCAGGAAGCCTGTATTGTCTACCAATAGTTTTCGACTTCCATTCTCCCAAAGACGCTTTTTCTTTCTTCTCAAACATCAAGGCTCGCAGATTAACCCGAGGAAACAAATCACATTCAGACCAAAAATGTGGATCTATCGCACTCCACAAGCCTGTGAGAATGTTTCAACATGGAAATGGCAGCTGATTTTGGGGGTTTTCCTCCGCGATCTTCTCAGATGCAATCCCTTTCCCGAACGCAAGAGTTCTCGAGCTGGATTTGAAAATAAAAGATGGGGGGAAAAAATCCTACTGAATGCAATTTAAATGGCAAACTCGCCTTCGTTTTCAGCGAAGCTGGCGACTGCGGGGCCGTATGACGGTAAGAGTGGCACCAAGAACGCCTGGGGAAAACTGTCTGTGCTCATAATGCACACTGGTCGTGATGCATATGCGCACGTGCAGTGCAAGTTGTCCCACAGCAGCAAAGACGGACGTAATGAGGGTTTTTGTGTTGTTGCCGCCGGCACAAGACATCAAAGCCACTGAAGCAATTTGCCACTAGCCTTCACTGAGGCTCTCATCTATACCCCCGCCCTCCCCCTACCCCTCTTCGCAGTTCTGTAAGAGCTTTACCTCAATCAATTGCAGCCTACAAGACGTCACTGCGGAGTTTCTTTCATCTAGTTCTTTCTACCTTCCGTGTTTATTCGTGTCTTTATTCACCTCTTGGCTCGTTCGAGGGAATATCGCACGAAAGAAGAACTGAATGAGCGACAAACGCGCTTAGCACAGGAAGCTGTGGTCCCTTTCATTTGACTACCCCAAAACATCTTCAAACAACAAAAGCAAGAGCAAAACAACAATCAGGTCCATCTATAACTACGTCCCTAAATTAAGTTCTTCTGCTCCACAATTCTGGCACTGTTAAGAAAGACTCTAAAGAAGTAAAAGAAAAAGTTTAAAAAAAAGACTATAGATAACAGCAACAAAAACACACGACACTAATGAAAGAAGGAATGACAACGTCAAACCAAAAAAAAAAAAAAAAAATCAGAAAACTGTCCTGGAACCGTTTTTTTCTGAGAGAGAGGAAGAGGAGAGAGGATGCTAACTTCAAAGCACATTTAAATGACACTAAATCCCTGAAACATCTGAACGATCGCCATTCTATGCAAAGATTTTTTTTTAAATTTTAAATTGATTGATTATTCTGAAAGGCAAGCTTATTCCGCAACCAATTCATTTTAAAGACTGAGTACAGGAAATGTGAAAATGTGACCTCATCAGTCACATGAGACGATAGAAATTTTAGAACCGTTTATCTCTTCTGTCAGTTCGCTACACGAAGCGACCGTTGTCGAGTGTCCGGCTCTTCTCCGCGCAAAGCCCAGCAAGCAGGATCTGGTGGTCGTGACAATGGGCCATAATGGACTTCCTGGACGGACAAATCTAAAACAAAAGTGTTTTTTCCACCCAGCATTTCAGTTCACTTAAGATTACTGACTGCGTGTAATTTTAAGGCTTCGCAGTCGCAAGTTTTGATTAAACGGCTGACCGGCAACAATTATACCTCACTTTATGTAGACTGCACTTCCTGTATTTAATTGTCCGACACAAAGTGCGGGAACTTTACTTGAAACAGGCATCAGACAGACAATAAACAGCTGCGGCCTGGGTGATGTGGGGGGGGGAGGGGAGGGAACAGGCTGACCCGACTAGTGTGACACGTAAGGTAATCGCAGAGATGTAAGAGTCCGGCGAGACGATACTTTCTTTCTCTCTGTGGGGATGAAGGGAAGGTGATAACAGTAAACAATCGGTGCCTGTCTCACCGACTCGCATGAAACATGTAGGGAGCGAGGTGGCGACTTGTCCGTGAAGTGATTGACTCGTTTTTCTGGAAACGTGAAATTTTGTTTGGCTGCGTGCGCGCATCCATGCAAGTGATTCAGCTGTCGACTACAAGTGATAGTGTGTTTGTGGAGGTGTTTTGTCTCGTGTGTATAGCATCCCGTGTTTCACCTGGTGACGGGTACTGCAGCTCTCGAGACTACCATGCCCCTCCAGTCCCCACTTTTGCCAAACGGGCCTCGTTAAATCCGCATCATTCTGTACTTCTCGGCCTGACGTGAATTTTTAGCACGTCTCTGGGAAGGTGGGGAGTTAGTGGGGAAGAGGGGATGCTCCTCAAAACGCGAACCCAGCAACGAATGTAAACATGTTTGCCTTGCCAAATTTAGCTCAAGAACAACAATCCCAGCGGATCACCATGACACAAAAGGGAGGTAGTGTATAACCAGCCACACTTTTCTTTACCGAAGTTGCGATGATTCAGAATTCAGAACCTTTCCGTTCTAATGCGTAGGATTCTAGCTTATAAAGACAGCCGCCGCACCCTAAAAAATGTGACAAGAAAAATGTAAAAAAGAATACCCGTATCGTGTGCAGCAATCTGCCAGGCAAAAGAAAAAAAAACCCTCTCATCTAGTCCCTGCGCTGACTGAAGGAAGATGAAGTTATATAGCACCGGTGCATATTTTCGGAAGAAGTGAGCGTGCAGTCATGACATTTGGGCGGTGGGGTAGGGGAATCTGTTTTAGGAAAGATGGACTAAAGGGGTCGGCTCCCTCATCAGGCACTTCAGAAATCTCACCTCACCAACAGTAATGGCATTTTCACTCAAACACATCCACACACACGGAGTACTTACTGAAACCAACTACCTTCTTTAAAAATAATAATTTTATTAAAAATTATTTATAACAAATATTTACATCTCATATCTCCATTTACAACCGAACTCGCACTTATTCTGTTTCTACTTATACGCTTAAAAAAAGCAAACGAATGAATGAGCATAATTCTGTTTTGGTTCTAACCCCTTCCTCTAAAAATATATTTGAACGTCCACGTAAATCAAGTCGCGAAATGCTTCAAGAAGGTACAAACCTATTCCGGTTTTTTTCTGTGCGTATTGGTGGGAAGGTGCGCGCGTGCGCTTGTGTGCGTGTGTGTGTCCGGCCATGCAAAAGAAAGAACAATGGGGGAAAGATTGTGGAAGTTTATTAGTGCAGAAACACATACAGTGGAGGACTGGGTCCGTTTGTTTTTCATCACCTCCCTTCCCCACATCATGGGCAGGCACATGCCTGACGATGTTGTCGCGACGACTTCAGTGCTTTCTTGAACATCCCCTTCCATTTCCTCCTGGAGCCAGAGAATCAAGCAAAGACATTCTCTGCTTTACCACTAGCCGTACCATTACATCGGTGCGTCGCACGTTTATATTTTGAAATTAATCATTGATTTCTCCACTTAATACCTCGCTGCCCTTTTCGGTTACTCCCCATCAACAAATGTGTAATTGTGTAAAGAGTGGGCGGGCGTCCTAACGGCTTGATCGGCTAATATTTGGTGGTTGTGCGGCGAATAAGCAAGGAGAAACTTGCTAGTGGTCGATTGTGCCTGCAATTAGCATATCCCTATATATACTTGCACACACACACACACACACACACACACACACACACACACACACACACACACACACACAAAGAACGTGCGCGCACACACACACTAACTTTCAAAAGCCTTCTCAGTTCAAATCACATCTCCTGAAATCCGTACGTGTGTGGTACTTTTTAGACAAAGGAAATCTTCATCACATAAAAAAGATATTACTACATATAAACATCTCACAGATTCTTCGGTAGACTTTCATGTATCGTAGGTGCAGCACAGCTAAACGCACATCCGTATTAACACTGTCTTGTGGGCGACCTACTATCACCGAAGACTTGTAGAATGATGGCATCTCACAGGAATCTCTGTTCCTGGAGTATGCAGACTGGACAATAACGCATTAGCAATCGTGGAACAAGCTTAGAGAAACAGTGCTTTTAAATAATCGTAGTTGAAAGTTTTGGAAGGGTAGCGAAAAATAGTTTCTATTTTCAGCAATCTTTAGTGTGCTCTGTTGTGTCCCCCCCCTCTGTGCGCAAGGTATCGCACACGCACTTTTCTCCTTATCATCAAGACGCCATCCAATCACCCAATCACGATACCGGCGAGGTGCAATAGTGCAGTCTGCACACCCCTGAAGTGTCGCACGTGCGGTCTTTCTCAAACTGCTGAAGGCAAAGAGAAAATGTTAATGTGTCCCCAGTGTAGAAAAAGTCTACGTCCACTACATCCTGTGATCTTCAAAACAATGTCCACCGGTTTTCAGATGGCTGCACACAAAAGCAGACAAGAAAAACATCCCCCATCCTCCATCCTTTCAATGGAAATAACAGAAGCGTAAACAGAACGAAGTGAGAATGTAAAGGAGATTCTGCCTTGTCCGTCAGGTTCATAACACAGGGGCTTTATCAAGCCAGTTTCGGATGAATGTTGGTAGACCTGATTTTTTTTTGGTCCTATGGAGTACAAACATGTGTCCGATCTTTAAATAGATACTGGAAAAAATGGGGGGAAAGCTGCTGTCAAGACGCAATCTCGCTTCATATCAACGCACTTCAAATGGATGGGTGTTTTTTTTTTAATAGCTGTGCGTACCAACGAGATCCATATGGAGCACAGAGAACTGGGAACGTAAGGACTTCACATCATCGCTCTACCTATCAGTCATTCGAATGCCAGGCATGTTTAGATCCCACTGATACGAATGATAAAAGAACACACTTGAAGAAGCCAAATGCGCATGGACGTTGTGTGGTGGTGGTGGTGGTGGTGGAAGGTGGGACGTTGTTCGTTTTTCCTTTAAACAGAGTTCGTATGAAAGAGGGAGCGTGGATTGTTTATATAGCTGGCGTCTAAGCGCGTCAGCCTCCAGATGTTTGAACCCCCAAGCAAATGTGCACCTCGTTGCAGCCTTATTGTCACAGGGATAAAGACGTAAAATCGCATGATGCATATGCCCTGAAGAGAAACTCGTCGTCACTCACACCTGCTTACCTGCTCTGACGCTCCCGCAAACGCACTGAAATATCGATGAAGAAGACAAGTGAAGACTAAACTGGAGGCTCTACATGCGCACACCGCTAGCAGAAACGATAGCGCTAATGCATGGCTGAGTGCTACTCACACCTATCAGGCGTTTCGTCGATGCAGGCTTCCAAGAATGGGCATTCACTTACCCGAAAGGAAGTTTTGCCAAGTGCTTCTACCACTGTCGGTGGGTGGGTGAGTGAATGTCGTGCACAAGTGAGAGAAAGAGTTCAAATTTCAAGTAATCTACTCTTCAACAGCGAAGAATCTTCGAAATGTTCCCTTCCAGACCAGTTACACTGCAAAATATTGTTTTTGATTTACTACTATTACTTATAGCAGTCACTACTGTCTTTAATATTCTGTCCCAGGACGAAGCCGTTTACAGTTGCGTCGAAGCAATAAACGAAAACTGAGGCTGAACTTAAGTGGAGAGTCCAACAAGATTCTGACTTACTGTTTACCGAAATCCACTGCCATGGCCCTATGATCTTTGGAATGTGTTTACAAAATCCAGTGCCAGTTACATCCCAGAACACAAACACAAATCACTGAGGTACAGTACTCGCAAGACGCTCCATAGGACACCAACACTTTCTTGCATAAATGTATAAATTGTTTTAGACGCCTTCTGGCAAATTACACGGGTACTGCAAAAAAAAAAACTGACAGGAAAATAAATAAACAAAATAAAAAAGAGTTCTGAGGCTGTACGTCAATATCTAAGACAACAACAGTTACCATCATCTTGCTGGGCATCATCTGCAGCAGAATTTTACGCATATCAAATCTTTTGTTCCACAATTTTTGGTTGTTTTTTTCCAAACAGCGAGGGTTGTCAGTTTTCCAAATGACAACCTGACTGAAACAATGTTCACAACTATCGATCTGCTCCTGTCTTCTCCAAATTGTCGAGGCACCGCGAACAATGTCCAAGACGAGAATTATACTCTTGGCTCGGAAAGAGTGATTGTTGGGCGGGTGGTTACAGAATAGCCACTGTCTACGTCACTCGGCAACTTCTCTCGCATTTCTTGTTCTCGCGGACTGTGGTGTGGAATGACGATCCTCAAAGTAGACAATAAGATGCTGAGATCATCTCTACGTAAACTTAACGCAATGACAGTATCCACATTTTTGTCCATACGACCAATAAGCCTACAGTACTGTACGAGCTCTTTCCCTTCTCCCTAAACTATTCGATACATGTACAAACAAAGGCAGTTTTTCCCCTCCACATCATGCAAGTACAATAAATAACAAACAAGACACGGTTAAATTCTTGTGAAATGTCTCCTTTAAAGTGGAAAATAAAATAATCTTCTAATTATTTTGATAGCTTCTGTTTAAAATAGAGATTAAACATATAAACAACTATCTCGATGAATGTGCTTCACTACATAAAATGGCAGAAGCTAGAGATTCTTCCAAACAGATATTAATCTACTTCGCCGCGGTGTTTATCCAGAAGAACAAGACGGTGAGTACCCAGTCACAAAAAACATCATAATCAGGTTGCCTCTACACTAATCGGCTGACAGTTTCCTTTAAAAAAAAACTGAATGTGATATCGTTGTTAGCCTCATGATTTCAGCAATGCAAAAACTGAAAATGTGCAAATAGAAAGAAGACAGGAAAAGTCCAACCAAGTGCCACAAAGATTCACTCACTCAGGCAATGGTGAGTAATTGTGTTACTCGTAATCCCTAACACATACACAAGCTCGTGTGTAATACTGTGGTATTTAAGTACTGCGCCTCAATCATCAATAAAATAAGTAAATCTGAATCGTATATTATTATCTCATGGCAACTTTTCATTCAATCAAGGAATCTGTGTAGGCGTTTTCCTTCTTTTGGCTGTCTGAATAGGTGCATACAACCGTAATTATTGTCAAAAGATGGGAAGGGCAAGTGGAGAGATGGGTGCATTCAACAATAGTTACTGTCAGGTGATGGGGGAGAGGGAGACAAGGTGAGATGGAAAAATAAAAACAAAAGCAGTGGGGGAGAGTGAAGGAAGGAGGTCGTACAAGATGAAAAAACTACAGAAAGAATGAGAAAGTATCAAACAAGAGAGGGAAAAAGAAAAAAATGAAAAAAGAGAAAGGATGAAAGCAAGACAGGAAGGGTAGGGGGAGGAAATGAAAATTGATATGAACGGAAGAGATGGTGGAAAAAGCAGAAAGATTAAAAGGAATAAAAGGTGGAGCAAGCTAGAATGACCAACAGGAAGGTACAGAAGGTGAGCAAAGGGAGAAGGGAAGGAATAAAGTGGGGGGGAGCGCAGGGAGCAAGGGCCAAACACAGACTGAGGGAGAAAGTGGAGGGGAAGAAGACAGCAAGAGAAAGACCGCATCAAAGAAACCGAGTAAGGAACAAAGAAAAATAAACGAAAGGAAGACAGGAAGAATGCGATCTAAATGAGGTGAAGCACTCTTTCTTGGTTTACGATCTTACTAGCCCATGCTGTGCAGCCCCGGCTTGCTACACGTTGGCGCGTGGCGTTGTCGCCACAGACTGTGGAGACCTCATCTATTGGTAAACACCTGTCAAGGCTCAGCCTCATTAGTGCCCCTTTTCTCCCTTTTCCTCCTGGCTAACTTTCGAGCGACACGGGTACATGAATGTGACAAATCGATTTCACGCTTCCTTAACTAAAGGAAAACCCTGAAACTGCGACACCTCTGTTCAAATGGAAAAAAAAACCGTTTTCTTTTAATCCGATCCCAAGCCGGTGCGAAGCTGATCCGCTACAGCCTCGTGGTCAGGTTAAAAACTGTCTCATCATCAAAGGAATGTACCGCACGTGCGCCAAAAGAAGATTCCAATACAAATACAGACATGTAAACCCAAAGACGAGAAGCAAGACAAAACAACAAGCACACAAAAAACATGCAAACTGTACACAAGACTGAAGAGATAAGGATTTAAAACAAAATCCGCGACAGACAACAGAGGGGCACTCACCTACGAGACGGTCCACTCTTCAAGTACGAGAGTTCCGACACAGTGCCAGACAAATGCCAGGCTCATCGTCTCAGCAGCAGTGACATGTCGGTCGTTACACTCCAGCCGCACCGTGGGCGTCTCTGCAAGACGACATGAGTACGACTTTAGAGGCAGGAGCTGACAAGGCATTTTATCAAGAGAGACCACAACGGCTGCAATCAATGGAATATGCCATGATGAGTTATCAGAGTACAGTTTATGGCTGCACAGATACTGAGTGTTGTCAGCCAAACGGAACAAAATGGAAGAAAGACTAACAGCAGGAAAGGACGCGCACACACACAAACACACAAACACACTCGGGGACGCTAGAAAGCAACTTAAGTAGACACTCAAGTTTGATGCGCGGTCCAGGCAGGTGATGAAGAAAACAATCCCCCCAAAAATCTTCTCTTCCCAAATAAAACGAGACGCTGTCAGACGCAATAAATGTGAAACTTAACTTTCTTGGAACGAAAACCTCCAACCAACGCTTCCATCGGCGCCGGACGGCTCGTGACTACCGCTCACGCGCATGGACTGACCTCTGTCCTCTCCAATCCTGTCTTGGACTACTTCAATCCCACGATGCAACAGAAACCGGCGGCGAAGGAAAATTGGCAGGAAAGGTAATGGGGGTGGAGGAGAACTGGCCACAATTACCTGCCCATTTGAGGATGGGGGTGAGGGTGGGGGTCGAAGGGAAGAGAGAAACAAACCGCAAAATTGCGGCACTTGGCGAAAGTCCACGGATCGAAGAGGCAGGTAATAATATAAACAGAGTGCGTTTTATACCCGGTTAATAGGAACTCTGACTCGCCCCTGGGCCAGGGTGCAAAGCGGGTCGCGCGCCATGGAGACGGCGGCAGCTCTGCTCACACGGTAGGTGTCTCGGCTGTCTTATTCGCAACGTACGCATGCGTTTCAAACATCATCCCCTCCATCGTTCGTACAGGTCATGGCAAGATCGTCATCAGCTATGATGACCACCTTCAGGAGCTGAAGGCTGCCATTATCAACTATCCAAAGGAAACGTTTAACCGTCCACAAACATAATAAACTCCGCCAGAAAATCTTCGATAAGCACTGTTCGTTAGACTCGCACTCCCTACCTTTCTAATAACTTGCTTCATCTAAGTGCTTACTTATTTCCATCATGACTCTTGAACCGGAAAAGGTCAAGAAGTACGCTCAACCGTCTAAACATCTTTAATAAACATACTTCGGCAAAATAAACATCCAGTAATTTGCCTCACCTCCCCCCCACCATCCCAAACTCCGGCACCTCGCTAATCTGTAGAATGACAGGAATTTAATAAAATGCCTTTGAGAAGAATATCCGTAAAACGCCGACCGCACACACCATCCAATTAACATAACTCGCGATCAGAAGGAAATGATTTTTTTCCAACTCAGCAAGTCAAAAATAAGACCAAACAGATTGTACAGAATTTTATCAATCTTCTCTCTACCATTTGTTTTTAGTCCTTTTCTGTCGTCTGTAAAATGCAACTCAAAGTGAAAAGATAAACAATGAAAGAAGTTATTGGCAAAACTATCCATAATGTACCAAAGATTTATGCGTAAGCATAGCTCTAAATAAGTTTAGAGAAAACAATGTATGATGCATAAATGCATTGGCTATACACCTCCGTCAATATTTTTTCCCTGCCTCTGCGAATCGACTTTTCATCATTTCTTCAGTACGGTCGCGTATCACTCTTTGATATGGATCTATCAATACTGATATTACGAAATCATAAGGAATGGAGGGACGCAGACTCCGAGGGACATTAAGATTCCGTCCTCTGGAGAAAGCTTGTTTTAATACTGCAGCTAGATGAAGCCGTCGAATCTCCATTTTATATAGGTGTGTGTGTGTGTGTGTGTGTGTGTGTGTGTGTGTGTGTGTGTGTGTGTGCGCGCGCGCGCGCGCGCAGAAACAGTGGTCTTTTGAGCCACTAAGATGCTTGAGTACTCCTATATGTGGAAAAGAGACGGGATGGCTCAAGCAAACCAGACGATGAGGTCACCGGGACATGTTAGAGCAGCTAGACGGTCAGATATGTGGAGACGGATCGGGGCCGCATCAGACCGTGCGTCAGACAGACTGCAGCATCCCATCAGTGTCAGCCAGAACTTTGTCTGGTGCAGCACGGTCGTTAGCTGCTGACGTTGCTGAACGACACGTTCTCGAGAATTCTCGTACTTGCAGCAGAAAATCCCGTCGAACGCCACCGATCAACAGACAGGCGTCGAGGCAAACTATAAATAGATCAGGCCGCTCGCCATTAACCCAATGATCAAGAGCGTACAATCGTTACGTTTAAGACATGGCGGAAAAGCTGAGATCACGTGTGTTGCTGTACTGTAATACTGATTTCCATTTAAGGCATCCTGATTTCATTCTCGCGCACGGTTGTGACGCAACAGCATATAAAAGGTCTTGGCGGGGCAATGTCACAAGAATAGCTGAGTCAGCAAACAAAGCACTCCTACTGGTGGTGCTAAAATGCTTCGGTTTAAACCTCCTTCTGTCCCACGATCACAGTCGTGAGTAAAACTAAGTCTTATGGCCTATTGCTACTTTAATTCCACATGCATACACGCTCTCTCTCTCTCTCTCACACACACACACACACGCGCGCGCGCGCAGGTGCTCAAAGCTACGAGGAATGCTGCTGAATTCTCCCGTCTTTAGAAACATGTTTACTGATTCTAGTTTTAAAATCTTGTTTAGATTTGCTGATTTACAAACTTAAAAGTGCCTGAGGCAGCATTTCTCTCGGTTTCGTAATCATTGCTCTGACTTTCTGATTCACTTCTAATCTGAAAATTTTACTGATTTATTTCTTTCAAGATGTAAACAACTCGTATTCGATACTTTAGTAATTCGAGTGCAGCCAGATGAAAGTGTACACAACTTGTATTCGATACTGATAGCATTCTGACTGTAGTCAAACCTTGCACTCGCTTTTTGTGGGATCGAGCCAAGTGGTTATTCTGCCCGATTGCGGAGCAGAAAGTCGTTAGTTCGACCCTGCTCACCTATCAGTTGTTTCGCACGAATGGGCACTGACTTACCAGAGGAAGTAAAGACGGACAAAGGAGAGGACTTTGGCATAATATGTTTCTAAAACTTAAAACTGTTCTAGAGAAGCAAATGTTTTTCGAAAATTGCTCCTTACTCATTCAAATACTTTGAACAATGTGTTCTAAACTTAAAACACCTGGAAGCTGTTGCACACTTGCTAAAATAGTTTTAACTGCAATGACCTCGGTTATGAGAATTAGCTTTAGAGAAGAACTCGAGGTGCTTTCAACCAAATAGGAGATCCTATGATGAAACTCAGCAAACCGATATCGCAAACACACACACACACACACACAAATAAAAAGATCTCAGTGACTAGTGATAACTGGGTGGTACGCAGAAGAATTTCTACCATCTACAGAGTGGTCGAGTCGTTTCATCGTAGAGGTCGTCTATAGATAGTGGCCAAGTTGGCCTGTTGGTCAAGTGGTGATCTGTTTACACTCTGTGGCATTCATATCCCACAATACTCTCACTGTGCTCGCCACACGGCTAGGCATGCAACTTTATCTCGGTACAAATGCGTTACCGGGTGCCACTCGCGACGCCATGTTAAGGTCCTTGAACAGAGGTATCGGGTACGATCTCACAGAACAGGGAGTGGAGCTAAGTACATTGAACATAGGAGAGTAAGGAGTGGGGTTGTGTGTCGTTAATGAACTGGCTTCAAGAAACCTGTTTTATTTTTAATTTGTGCCCACCAGATAAGGTGCGCCGCCAGAGTAATACCAGTTACTTCTTATGCCAATCTTGAATTTGACGAGTAAGCAATCCACCCAGTAGTTCTTCTTACAACCACGTATGAGCAGTTTTCAGTTAGCTGCTTTTTCTATTGAAGACGCCATTTTGATGCTAACTCGTGCTGACGAGCGCGAAAGTCCGGCGTAAACAGTTACATATTATTTTAAACGATTTTAGTTTTAAAATAAAGTTGTGAATCGCGTTTATGAACTTTCTGTGTTTTAAACCAGTTTTAACTAAATGGATCTGAGGGCTTAAAGTACTTGAAACTAGAAATGTGTTTGCAGCTAGTCTCGAGACTGTAACCATTTTACTATTTGTACTATTTATAGGATACTTTCTTACTGAAGTCTTGAAATGATGCTTAAATGAAATCATTGACATAACAGGCCATCACTCTCACGACATTACGAGGTCGCTTGGCTGTGTGTGAGTGTAGGCGACAAGGGCCGTTTCCAGAGCAGTGAATAGTACAGGATTATCAGGCTTCCGTCCAGATAGTTGTGGCCGTATTGTCGCGTGGTCTGTATCGGTCATTCATCACGTACCGGTCACGCCTGGTCTTATGAGAGATCTTCAGCCCTAGGGGTGAAATGCACGAGTGGGGGTTTATGGTGAAGCGGCCTCACATCAGCCGACCAGACCCTCCGCTCATTACCACCGCAGTCACAAGTAAAAGCCCAAAGTCTCAGAAGAAAGAAATCGGCCCATAAACGGGGATCCAAGAACGAATCGCCAACTTTGCGGTCGAGAGGTCTACTAGACCAGTCAGCAGGGCGCCGATAGTTCTTTACGTTACTGCCATTTCATTCGAATCATCGATTTCTAGGTAAAGCCCAATAACCAACCTCCACATGGCATCTGTTTCACGTAGCAGCAAAGTGCTCTCCGTGCTCTGAAATGTCCGAGACTGAGTTTCTCGCAACCGTGATTACTCGCTGGAGGTCAGGGAAAAGTCGGATTACAGGAACTGACGTCAGAGGATGGAACAGTGTGTGAGTGTGTGTGTGTGGGGGGGGATAGAGGGGTTGGGAGAGAAGGGAGATCAATCTTCTGGTATACTCTTGCAAGATTAACGCAAGAACACACGTATACGTGCACACAAGCATACAGCTAGGCATAAGCATGCAGAAAGTGCACGTCTCCTCTACACACATTGGTACCAGCGCACGAATCTACGCGGCAACTCCTATTTACTAAAAACACTCTTCTTGTAAAAGAGAATAATTTAATAACGGTGCAGGCTTGGTACTTACTTACCACCGAAATGATCCTTTCACGGGCTTCATCTGGCAACTCAACCTTACTTTGCATGGTAGGACGAAACAATATGGGGAAAGCTGGAAAAGGAAAGAAAGGGAAGGATCTGCGACAACAGTAGAACCGAAATCCCTCAACGATCCCTCAATTGAAGTGAAGTCAAACCACGAGAAACTTTACTGCGGTTTCTTAAAATATTAAGTACAACAAGCAGGAGGATCTCCCTACCACCCCACACCCTACGCCCCACGCCTTAACTCGATTACAAATGATCAATGCACGGGACAAGTAAAACTTCAGTGGCATTAAGACACAAGAAAGGAAAAGACACTAGGCCACAATGCGCCAGCGAGAACTGTCATGAAGACACAATGCACAATACGGCTTATGAGGCTGATGCAAGCGTTACGTTGCTCTGGAGCACAAGAGCGACTGGCATGCGACCAGATTACGGCTAAAGATGGATCGCTTGCTATAAACGAAAAGGCTAAATATGAACACATTTGTGATAGCTCGTTCGAATCAAAAACTCAGTTATCGGTAATGCTTTCTCTCCCTCCCTCCCCCCTCTCTCTCAGGATGTTAAAGATTTATTAATCTTGATGTTTTGATGCCCCACAGAGAATGGTGGATAAATGTTCTAAACTTGCGAAATTCTGCAATCATTTCTTTCCAAATCCTTGGACATCAATAATACACAACACAGAACGAGATCAATATATAAGTAAATCCAATACCGTAAATAAATCCAAGCGAGACTAAGTGTAGAGAGAAATTCAGGTGTCAAATGTCACGTGACGGTCACTTCCGGTGAAGGACAAGCATAAAATATATCGCTGCACTTTTATGTTTTCTTATTAGGAAGGATATAGCAGCAATAACACAGTCCTACACGTGTATAGCATCAAGCCTTACTTTTGAATGTCATGTCTGATTTTTCTTCTCTTCTGAACAGTTGTGAATTTCCGATTAATTCGAGTAAACTTAAGGAATGTTATAGCGATGATATCAAACGTCTGATAGGATAGACGATGCCGTGACTGTGCGGGGCTGCTGCGCAAAATAGCTCGCCGATTCGACTGATGCTGCTCGTGACAACAAAGTATCACTAGGGCTTACTGCTCACAAGAATAGCACTTTGAGAACAACTTCCCCCCAACCCCATGCTGCCCCTACGGGACGACGCCTAGTCTGCACCGAGATGACGGTCCTTTGATATATTATCCAGAACTGACAACGAGTGAAGGTACATGTGGCATGCTGGGAAGAGATAATCGATGTGAATATTTAATCACATTAGGAACACATTTGTCAATGCCTGATTTAAAAAAAAAATTACATCTAGAGCTCCGTGAGTTTGAATAAACACCAAGTCAGCTACAATACAGAGAATGCACAAAGTTAATCCCCTCGCGAGTTATCTAGTGCACCGGTTACATACTAAAATGAACGTGTCAAAGCTAAATCTGCAGGTGCAGTTCGCTCTAATGCAAGCTGTGGTGCATTTACACCACTACTGTACGAACCGAATTGTGCAGAAAATAGATGCTAGCCCCTCTCCTACCCCTCCCCTACATTTGTCCTCCAAACCCTTTATGCCCCAGACAGTTTTGAGAAAGCACTCGTTACCTTCTCGAGACAGATATCATCATTTGACCAGCACAAGGGTCGTCCTCGCTGTGGCGAGGCAAGGCAAGCACAGCTACTTTCACGGAACCGCGTTTCCCCGAGCAAGGAATGGATCTACTGGTTCAGTCACCATCAAAGGCCTGCCAGCCCAGCTAGTACGCGTCCATCCATCTTTTGGGCCGCACGGTCCGAACTGAGCACCGTTGGAGGGATCAGACAAACCTCGCTGGTATCCACTGACTTACAAGCCGCCCTCAGCCTAGATCTCCCTCCCTCACTCCGAAACAGCCTTTTGGGAAATAGGAAAACAGCGAGAGCTGATGTTCCATGAAGCAGGATATACAATGGACTCCATCAAAGACGACTGCGCTGGCATGGGTTACCTCGAGCAGCAGGATGTCTAAAGGAAGGCGGGCGCGAGAGGAAGACAGGGTAGCTGAATTGTGGACACAAAGAGAAATACTCGCTGTAAGCCAAAAAGGCGAGGAAATGGCGGAGAATACTGAGCAGGCTAGACTGGCGGACGCGGGTGGAGTGGAGGACGTCTCCGGCACAGGAAAGCGCCGTAAAATTACATGTCTGCTGGAGGCATTACGGATATTAGTTCGGGGAAGGCTCTGATCAAAAGATATGCATCATTAACCACAGGAGCTATAGACATTCTCACTCAGTCCCTCCACCCTCACCCTTCACGGTCCCTGCTTCTCTGCCGTCAAGGTGAGACTGAATACAAAAAGGAAAAGAATAAATCTGTCCGTTGTGAGGCTTAAGTTCCATTTAAATAACAATCCTCCTTGTAATAATGCAACGCTTAAATAAGCGTCTCGCACCTTCTTGTTACAACAACCTTCTAATACCATCCGCTTTCAGCCCCCTAATCCCTTTTCAGCGGTCTTCACCAAGTGGCTCGACATACTTACCACACCTCTCCACCAACCGCGCGCGGGTGCTTGCGTGCATGTGAATGCGTTCAGAAAGCAACCTGTTACGTTAGGAAATTCTTCCGCTGAATGACCATGCTTCCCTTTATTTAATTAAGGAAACAGACTTGGCGGTGAACAGCAGCAGCAAGCAGGACGACCACAAATTTCGGGTCAACGTCTGCTCCGCCCACGTATCAGCCTTACCTCACCACCACCACCACCACCACCACCACCCTTCTCCCCTCTCGACCGCAGCCAAAGTCGGACGGCTTGGCGCTTCTTTGTCTTGAAATAAATCTCTCCATTGCGCAGACGTTCTCAAAATGAATTATAGTTTTTATAATCCCAGTATATGTGTGCAGAGGCGGTCGCCCATATCGATTTCAGCCGCTCGAGAAGGCGGGCTGAACGCGAAATGAATTTTTCCTTCGAGCGCAGACAGAAGTACATTAAAGTTGAAAGTTTGCCGATACCGCGCACGACCTTCGCAAACTAGCAAAAATTATAATTTAATCACTTAAGAAACTGTTGAAAGGTGATCTCTTATACCTCCACTTCCTCCCTCAAGATTTGTATGTACGTACACATTGAATTACTTTGTATGTACATGTGTTTTTACAGTGACAGTTTTGTATACAAGATATAAGGTATCACGACCGAGGTACATAAAACTCCATGAGATCTATAACCATCTTGAACATATTATTTGTACATGACGAGATGGTGGCGTAGGAACCTGGGGGGGGGAGGGAGGAACACCGCCTCAAAAAAGATACTGAGGAAGCAAGAATATGAATTTTTTTTTACTGTCAGCATGGAGTATCCGCCCTCCCCCTTTTAGAAACATCCGAGCATCTTCCTACTCCACTGCGATATGCTGTTCCAATCTCTTGATTATCCACACACACACACACACTGTGATAGTCCCTGGCATATCAAGCAGAGATGAGGGACGAGAAGGGTTCCTCTTGTGGCTACTTTACACTTTCACGCTCGAAAAATACCGTAGTTGTTTCCCTTCCGCATCTACACCCAACCCCTCAAACTTTCGTTAAAACGGTAGTGCTCGTGATGGAATTCAAATTGTATATTTTTCTGTAAGACAAATCATTGAAACAGCACATTCTTCGAAACATTCCGCACTGATTTATGAACCGCATGACACGCACTCGCACACCTTTTTTTTTTTCGCTTGCTTGCACACGTGCTGAAGTTGATCCCTCGCAGTGTCCCTTGGTGTACGCTCACCGTCTGCCTCACCTTTACCATCATCCACTTCACCATCAACCTCACCATCACCTCGCCCTCACTACCTCACCATCATCTCTCTCGCTCTCAGTTACCAGCTTTCTTCTAACGCCTTCGATGTCTTGCTTCTTCCCAAATGATGCAGCTAATTGCACACTTTCGTGTCTCCTCTTGGAAGCAAACTAGGGATCAGGAATCACGGGATGCTTTTACTACTTTTTTTTTAAGGACCGTTCCTTCGCTCGCAATTTTACTAAAGGGACGACAAGCGCTTGGCTACACTCGTAATCCTGTGTAGGTATTTAGAGAATCTTACCTGCATCTACAAAAGCGACCTCGGCAGGTGTTCTCCACGGATGGCTCCTGCTTTGATCCTGGTATTCCACAGGGAGTTGATAGCGTGTGCGCCTCTCCACAGCGGTCACGTGATAGAATGTGTCTAGAAGTTAAACAAAAATAACTCGGCGACACATCAGAACACAGTGGATGGGGTCAGTTCAGCACAGCCCTAAGTTCTGATGCTGGTAGCAGTGGAAACTGTGCAGTCATAGATCAGTGACACTAGCAGTCTTTATACCGTCCGCGGGATGCAGTAAGTCAGATGACCACATTCGCCTTATCTGTGGCCAGGGTTCGCACGCCGCTTTCTCAGTTCTGGCGGCACATCCTGGCTACACGTTCAGTCTGCAAGAAAATGGTCAGAGAAACAGCGCTATTTTCTTCCAGACGAGCACTCAACAGGGACGAGCATCAACGTTCGCAGCAGCTCTGACAGGCCACAACTGAGCATGTGCAACTTGTCACCACTCTCCTCGGTGGAACAAAAGGACTAGAAGCGGTTGTGAGACAAGTTTTCCGTGACTCCTTAAAACGGCAAGCACTGTCGAGCCAGTCCGCTTGCTTAGTCAAGACGTGGCCAGATCTGACCGTGCACGCGGACCCGACGTCATCGGCACGGCAGATGAGAGCAGCTGCGGTAGTGGTGTCAGAGACCAGGTATAACAGGCAGCCTGCTGGGCGACAGTGGTCAGCGTACTGCCACTACTAAAGCGCACATTAGGCACTCAAGCCACTTCCTCCCTCGGAGCTCTGACGCCCATGTGCGACGAACACCTTTAGGACAAGACGATCGACTGCAGCCAAAGGCACTGGAACACAGCCTGGAACCCGCAAATTTTAAAAAACGAGAGAAAAACTATTTTAGCATCTGCAAACCTGCGCAAAAATCGCTTTTTTTTTAAAAACCTGAAGAATTTTTTTTCCTCTCTCCTCCTGTAATTGGACGACAGCCAAAGCCTGAATGAGCAGACACTAAGTATTTTTTCTGGAACGTCTGTGCCTGGAATGTTGTGCAGTCACACGATGCAATACCCTCTGAAGGCGAGCTTGTTATTGCGCCAGCAGGCACGGCAACATGGAGGCTGACAATAATAAGAACCTGCGCCGACGCGACCAGCAAGCACCTTCCACTGTCATCTGCATCCAGAGAGGACGCAGCGCGAAAGCCAGCGCGCACAGTTCGATTCTCCCAGCGGTACGCGAGCTGTTCCCACATCACAGGCGGAACGTGGGCACTGCAGGACGTAATCAGTCAAACTCCCCATCTCCAGTTCCTCTCCGCCAGTTCCTCGCTCTACTCATCTTTTCCATTTAACCTCTCCTGTTTCTGACCATTGTCAAAACTTTTTGTGTAGATAATCAGCTTGCCGTTTCTCCGCTTAATCAGAATCAAAGCAGTGCGCTCTCAGAATATCACTGCGTATGGCATCGACTAAAGAATGCGTTTGAAGCTTCTCTGCGAAACACTTCATTTTATTTACAATAACAAAACGGCCAAAGAAATAAAGGACGAAGCTGGAACCATTCTTTGGTTGTACTGTGATTTACAGGTAACACCGACCCATCATCTAAAAGATAAGCGAACTGAGTAGTTTATTTCCTTTAATGCTTATGTTTCCAGTTTGTGAACATATACAATGCATTATATGTAAACAAGATGAAACAATTATACTTCTTTTACTGATACGCAAATGACATTAGAGGGAGATAGCTCAGCCTCCGCCAGCTCACTACACGGGTAAGCAGCGCTCAACCGCACTCTAGCCGTCTGCCGTTCGGTATCGGCCTCATCTGATTCAATCGAAGACGGCTTTCTTTCTTTTTTGTTTTTTCGCTTTTCCTCCAAGTAAATGAAGTTAAGCGGTGCACTGGTGCGCTCCCGAACCGAGGTCAGGGCTGTCAGACAAGGACTTCAGCCTGCGTATGATAAGCTACATCAACTGTGCAAACATCCACCCGATTGCTCTCGACAAGAGATGGACACTCGGACTTCTTGAGATTTGACCGAGAAGTGCAGTAGTGAAGGTTGCCTTATATACTACCTCCTGGTACTTGTCAAATCTAGTCATAAAGGCACGTACAAAGACTGTCTTCTCTATCTCCCCCCTCTCTCTTTCTCTCTCTCTCTCTTTCTCTCTCTCACACACACACCTACACGCACACATGCATTTACTCTTTCTTTCACAGACTTTCTTTCTCTCTCTCTGTTTCAAGATATAAAGATATCAAGCATAATACTTGACAAACGAAACAGGACTTTTTTCTGCTGTAGTTAGCCTTATCATCAATCAAACTAGGCTTGTGCGAAAGACGCGATTAACAACCGCACATGCCAACAGCACGCGGACATGATGCTGGTTGCTGTTTCAGGTGCAAGACACCTTTCATCTATCCGATGCCTCCCATGACGCCTCAACCTGTAATCTCGGCTCCCGCGGCCCCGGCCCTCCCCACCTCTCTCGTGCGCCGGCTTCCTCTGGTCTCCTCTTCGTATCGCTGTCTTAAACCGAAGCATTTGTCTTGGCATGCCTTTGTTTACCGGACTCCTTCGTCACTCTTTAAGCTCTTGATGGGATAGCTTTTCATTTACCTTTTTTTATATAAAAAACCTGCTTTTTTTAAAAGTTACCTTTTCATCTACGTCATTAAATTACGGTGTCTACTAATGGATGGAAAACCGTGCCCGTCTCCTTTTAAATTCCCTTCCTTTCCAGCATATAAAGATACAGGTATTAACTGGCCATTAAACATCTACTAAGTTACGACATTTTTGTTTTCTAATGTAGTCACAAGCCCTGTGCAAGATACCCTTTCCCCAAATCGGAGTGAATATTGGAAAGAAAGAAAGGCAGACTGAAAGAAAACGCTGACGGTTTAGTCGAAAGAATTCGAGTTACACATGTATTATGTCAACCACTTCACCAAAGCCAGCGTCAGCATGGTCATTGCCCCCAAAACTGCGATTTTGTTCTCGCAAAGTCTTGAAATACTTCACTACATATACCTTCTTTAAAATCTGATTCGTCGCCAAACTGTTCCATAAACAAGCCCAGCGCGGACTATTTCGAGTCTGCCATGCACTAAAGTGAATTGTAGGATTGAAAAAGCGTTTTCTAAACAGCTGGCACAGCTCCGAGAACAAATTACGGACCGTCGCTTATTTAAAGGTTCGCTGGCGGTTCTTCCCCCGTACACTTCATGCCATTTCGCTAATTTCTGCTGGAAACGGAAGCTACCGTTTTCTGTTGACTGCCGTTCGCGCTCAAAAGACTTTCTGGCCCTACAAGTCAGGGACAAACAAGCGGGCTTTCTACCATCACCGAATCGGCAAACACGCATCGATTATATGTAACTTCAGCCACTGCGTCCTTCAGTAAACAAACTTCACATCAATCATCGGCCATCCAGCACGGACTCGTCCCCTGGCTGAACACCATGACACGGACAAAGAAAAGTGGGTAATCTCGCTAGTCACACCAGAGGCGCACTTGCCTTCATCCGCGAAGTGAAGCTACGCTACACCGAATAGTCAATACAGTAGCTCCATCGCTGCTATGTTTCACAATGGTATCATTTTCTTTTCATTTCAAATTGAATTTTTAACTAGAGAACCACTGCAGCAGGCAAAATTTTGTAGACAGCGCGCTTTACTCACTTGATCACGTGTGGCTATGGACAAAACACAACAACATTATTTACTTATTTCTGGTTCTCTGTAAACCCTTTTCAACAACTCTGCATGGGATTGGTGTTTTACGCCAAACCAGCAAATAAGGCTATATCACGGCAAGGCAGCCACCCTGTAAACAGATGCCACATGCAGAAAAAGAACAGCGTGTCCGAGACGAGAGCTGAACCCAGGACAACCAACCTTCACTGTATTGGTGACAGGCGCTAACTGTTGCGCCACCGGACCGCCCTCTGGATGGGAGGATGGAGCTGAGGAGAGTGAATCATGGAAGAATAAGCAAGAAAGAAGGCAAGAACAGACACAGCCAAAAAAAGATGATGAAGAAGAAGAACCTGATAGTGACAGTATGGCGTCAAATTAAAAGCCATGCATTACCTGGGGAAAATAGTTATTACGAAAATATTGTCCGCCTTCCTGAAACTGGAAATCTGCAAATTTTGCCGCTTATTCTTTCGCATGATTATCATGCTGGCGTTCTGGTAAGAGAAAAACTAAGGCTCGGCTGAGCACGAATTCAATTATCTTGTCTTTAAAATAAACCATGAACAAACACTGCGCTGGATCCACATGCACACGCAGACGCGCAACCGACCTGGCTGCATACTCCATTAAAATTACCTGAGTGGAATGAACAGTCTGCAGAGCGAAGAAATTTCCACGCATCGCTGGCTAGCCTGCTGTAACGGCAGATAAAAAGCAGAATACCAGAAGGCCGTGGCACTAGGAAGCACTTAGTGCCTACAGAAGTAGCATACCTACTACAAATATCTACAGACCGACTGTATCGCCTCACCTTTCTGTAACTGTGTTGCTTGTAACGATGGACGGGGCTGATCTATTTCTGACCTCTTAAAAAGGGCTGAGGTCAGAAAGGTGGTAAGGAAGATGAGTACAGCTCCGATAAAAGCTTGGTATCTTAACACCTCACTCCCCCACGTCTAAAAGGTCAGCAGGCCACGAGCTACGTTTACTTTTCTCTCTCTCTCTCTCTATGTCTGCTTTTGAATATACCTGCTTTCACACTTTTTACAGTGATGAGTGGTCACTTGATGCTGTATTTTTGAACACACGACTTAGTTCTAAGGGATTTTAGCCCGTTAATTACATGCAAAATCGTCAGGTCTGTGTTACAGCGTTGTCCACCTCTCACAGTGACAGTTACAAAAGAAAATCGTTGAAAGCCGCCTCTCTTAGGACAAAATTGTTATCTTTGCTAAAGGCCTCTGTTTCCCAACTAACAGTAATTGGACTTTACGAAAGCAAACCAAATCAGCCTTTCAATTTATCTCCTGGATTTGACTATACTTCTATTGTTGCCGGTAGCAAGGCTGAAAAAAAGCCATGCCAGGAAACGACAGTCTTGTGATATGAACACTGACAGTCAAGGGATTTAATGTAATAAAAATTTTCAGAATGATTCAGTGGCACAACTTTCTGACGCCTGGTGCTGCAGCAGATGACAAATCTCCGCTTCATCCCCGCATCCCAACCACAGTTGTCTTCCTAAAGACCAGTATTTTTGTAATATCGAGCACAGCCCATGAAAATATATCATTATTACTTTTTTGCGGTGGTCGCGTTTTTTAAAGATACTTGCTGTTCAACAGATAAAATAAACTGCGACGAAAACTGCATGCAACTTAATAAACCACCTACTGAATTTCAGGTCTGTTGTTACAGAACAAAATAATAGGTCCTGTACTATGGAATATGTGAAAGGTACGTATGTACTAGAATCATTACTGTATTAATGCCTCTTCCAATTGTGCATTTGATTCTAAAAGAAGTAGCTTTACTGACCTACGAAAAATTATTTTTTTAAAAATGCAACGAGGGGCCATTTTAACAGACCAGTCTTGGGGAAGGTGAAAGTGTGAAATCGTCCTGACTACTCGTAATCAATACGCGTACTGCACTTTCTGATTATTGTTTGATTATATGTAAATAAGCTCGGTAAAGCTTCTGAACACAACAGTCCTCTTTCTCCTTAATGATGACGAGGGGCAAGCACGCTTCCTTCTCATGCGCGCGCACACACGTACGCACGCACGCACAGTTCTAGATGCAGAGTTGATTCTAAACTTCTCACTGCTATTCCTGTAGGCAGAATAAGGTATCCACGTGCAAAATGTTTGTAAACTGCCTTCACGATTCGCCACGGTGAAACAATTTAATGGTACGCATTAAAGTAAGAAAGTAAATCAGTAACCCTGTGTTTATGTTAGAAGTAAACACCACCAGACTTTGCCCTGCTAACTGTTACACCAGAAGCTAACTTGTTGTCATTCCTGAAAGAGTGGGTGGCGATGGGTAGGGAGAGGGCACACAAATGGACATCGCTCTGTTGAATCTTCTCTGAACTGCCAGTTGAGCGCACTAGAGGTGTGTTGAAGGTTTGTGTATTTATGGTTTTTTTTTTTTTTTTTTTTTTTACAGACCTCGAAGCATCAAACTGACGGAACAGGCAAGGGGGCCTGACGTAGGTCACATGTCAGGTGCTGCTGGGACGTGTTTAACAAAAGAGTGTACACAAATAATATCATCCCACATTCATTCAGACTGACGAGGCCCACTTGATTGCCTCTTTTAGAAAAGCTACTTCGTACTATTCTGGCGACCTTCTACGGTAGCTGAGTGAAGAAGACGGGGAAAAAGAGAGACTGCTCTCAACTGTGGTCAGATAAAAAAAAAAGTTAGCATAAGCTAGCGGTAGTTCGTAGCCTTGATCACTGGTAATACACTGTCACTGGTGTCGGGCCACCCTCTTTTCACCACAGAGATCAGGGACACCGAATACATATACAAATCTTTGCCTAGAAATCTAGTCATCATAAAATCAGTGATAAGTGAGCACTACTTCCACTCTCATCATAGAGAGAGAGAGAGGGAATGAGAAAGAGTGCCCGAGTTCTGTGGTTAGTATGTATTCACAAGAAATGCACGACGTTATCTGCAGCTCAACACACAAACATATCATTGAGCCATTCGCGCAAAATGTCATGTCGGATTTGCAAACATTGTGACATGTTATACTTGCGACGAGTATACAATGAGGTCGTTCATTTGAAAATGTCAAGACTTTTCAACAAGACACCGGACAAAAAGATTTTCTGAAACGTCAGTTCATTTTCACTCGTTTCATGGCTGGCACTACTGCCTAATAGGACACGCGTGATCCTTGATGCGAATACCCTACTACCTGCCACTGACTTACAACTACTGTGGGCAACAGCTACCACCCGTGAGTTCCCGGTACCAGGCCAGCGTAGGCGTAACGTCCACACGTAGGCTGTCAATGTACGCCTGCAACGATCCCCAAGTGCAGTCGCGGACGTGGCTGGGCGAAGGAAAGTATTGCGCGCAGAAGCCTATAACGTGTGTGAGTGAATAAGGAAGGGACTTTTTTTTACCTTAAATCTCTGGTAATGTCCTTAAGCTGACCATGACTACCCGCGTAAGCTCTGCGCCACCGTAACAGCGGTTCGTTTTGCATGCCGACAAAGCGGCTTGCATGGAATTGGAACATATAACTCGGGGGCTGTTACCAACGAGAGACATAAACCTCAAGCAGCAAAAGACCCTTCTCCTCCTCACTTTCCCCGCCGCAGTCCTCAGCAACACTTAATCCCCACACGTAAGAGAAAAAGGAAGCTGAGAGAAGACATAACAGCAATAAAGTTTGCATTTGTTTCTTCTCCTCCCACCCCCACCCCCACCCCACCCCCCACTGACGAGATGTGGGCCTGCTCCTACAATCGACGGCCGAAGAGCATGGTCGGTCTGGCATGGAGGTGCCGTCTGGTGAGCGGGAGGTGTGCAGGTCGTCTTGAATCGCCTCGCAAGACGCGGACACGGCAATCAAATCAAGGTCGCCCTGTTCCGAGAGGTCCGCTGGTCTCGAGATGTATTCAACGTTTCAGACGCCTTCGCGCCATTAATTTTGTTCTGCGGTAACCGAGCGCGGAAGCTGGATTAAAGCCGAGACCAGCCCCCCCCCCCACGAGGACCGTGGGGGATAAGGGATGGTAATGGTGGGAGGGGGGGGCAGGGGAATGGACGACTGGGGGATTTAAGGTAGCATGGAGTAAAAGCGAGACGAGTTCTATATGCAACGCAGTGAGTTCCATTTGCTGATCTGGGATGGCTGCGACCGGGGCCTCGCTGTCACCTTTTGTTTTAGCAAAACAAGCGGATAACCTTACACTTTTATTGATATTTTATTCGCTCGTTTTTATTGTACTTTTAATACAGTTTTTTTTTAATCCACCGAAATTCAAATGTCTGGTTCGGAAAAATGAGCAATCAAAACGCGTATTTTATGAACGTGAAAAGAAGAATGTGGTAGCTCCCAAAATGCATAGCATTACAATACTTAAGCATAAGTAGTTATCTTCCAGTGGTCAACATATGAGATGAGCAGCTTTCCCTGGACAAAACCGCTGATGATGGGATATAAACTGAGCAGTTGATCCTTCTCTAACAGTTAGTAACCTTAAAATGCAACTGAATCAATGGTAAAATATAAACAATCGGATTATTCATTTCTGATACTGTGGCGTTAATTGAAAGTTAGTCTGGAGGTAAGCTCGTATATCGACAGACGTTGATGTATTTATCATTTAAGTTCTAGAACACTGCTCCAAATATCTTAGCTGTTAGCTGTAAAGGGGAAAACAAGAAGTTCTAAAAGCTAGGGAGAAATAATGGCCAACGCGTTCCGCTGCCATCGGGAGGTGTGACGGAGCAGCTAGCAAGTTTTTTGGTAGACTGGCGCCATGATATCGTAGTAGGTTAAAAGCGTTGCGCCACCTACTGGTGCATGGTGCTTGCTTCAACACAATGGCCTACAGGCGGCTGTCCCTCCCTACCCGACCAAAGGCGACACAATTATGACCCTCACATGCTAGAAATGGATACAAAATTGGAGGAAAGTACGTTGGTCGGCCTGCATTTAGTACTACTGTGTCTAATGGGTGTAAGCAAGCGACAACGTCTTCTACCAAAGAACGAAAAAAAAAACCTTTGATAAAACGCTAAAGAGCAAGTTTTGCTATTCAACACTACGACTTCAGACAGGAGAAGTTACTGGTTTCTTGATAGCGCGAGAAAGGATACAGCAATAATGAAGACAATGATTTAAAAAGCAAAAAATAAAGTGACAGCATGGAGATTAAATTACTTCTACCACTTTGTTCGCTTTGGAGCTCTCCATTACTCAGATGTAAACATTCCACCACTCTCTTTGCCTGCTCGGCAGACGACACTATCAGTACCTTAACGTGTTAGGAAAGGAACTCTGAAGAAGTAGCACTGACATCTTTGACGATAATAATAACTAAAATAGATATGTTTCAGTGGTCATATCATAAAGCATGTCGGATGATGAAGAGGTTCAGAATTAGTGTAACCATGGGCAACAAAGACTTAATCCAATTTTTTTAAAAGAATAGATGAAGGGTCCCAAAGCCTAAGGATCGTACAGGAGAATGGGTGTGATTCACAGTGCCCAGGACATTGCATTTGGAATGGGGGGGGGGGGAAGGGTAACAACCTTCTCCATTAGCCGTTTTTACCTCCCCTAAACAGTAGCAGTTTCTGGTCGGGGAGGTAAAGTGTTTTAGCCACAGGTCCGAACAGGCCTTGAAACAGCAACGTTCTGCTCCGCACGCACCAACTCATTTAGGCTACGCTGCCCCACTCCCCTTTCCAGGATTGTCTCGCATTTTTTTCACAAATAAAACAAAATCTGCCTCTGCACAGATTCTGATACCATTTTGACGAAATTAAGTCCCATTGTGTATCTATTTACTGAGAGAAGTTCTTCGTCATCAAATGTTATTTGACGGAGTTGAGCCGTACGATTTCAGCTTTAGTCACACTGTGTGAGGCTGGTTTTGCTGATTCTCCACCACTCTGTCGTGACTGACGCCAACGTACTGATAAGTACACGTGGGTGGCCGTGCGTGCAGTCGGACTATTATGGAAGAAGCTGGAGTCAATTTTTGCCCGACTGGTTTTCTTCAAGCCAGCAGGCCCGAGCTCAGACCAAGAAAACTTCGATTTTCTTTTTTAAGCAGACTTGTGCAGTCTACATTTATGATCCGTAAGAGGGATGAAGCGTCGCAACTCCTTCCAGCCAGTTCATAGAAAACGTGTCTCAAATGGATCAGACAGGTCTAAAGTATAATCAACGAGATACAGAAGAACGCGTTTTGGCTATGCTTTTTCATTTGAAATTTCCCCTCAAAGCTACTGTGAAGCATAGTTAAGCCAACAAATAGAAGGGCGTCCATGTACACTGGTGCGAGACACGATTTAGGTTCATTTCCGGTGTAAGTCTCGGCTTTCCTTTAGACAGGCTTCGTGTTTCCGGTTCTTTGTTTGCATACCTTAAATAAATTCTTAAAGTAGATGTTTTGTTTTCGTAATAGAACAATCTATACAATTGTTTCCAAAAAATCAAAAACAATGTTTAATTGTTAGTGGTAAAACAAGTCAATAGTACCTGTTGTGACGATATTTTTATATTATAAAATTTTCGAAAATTCTAAATGCGTTTTCTCTAAATTAACAGAATACATTTTACAGAAAATACTGTTTATTTTGCAATCAATCTTCTTATTATCTTTTGTTATGATGACAGAAAAGCTTAATTACTCACTTCTAAAAAATTTTTCTACGTGAGGAAGATCCGCCATTTTGACAGAAAACGGAAGCGAAAGCCCTTCGTTTATAGGGTTTGTTACGATTGGTCACTTCTATGATAGAGCAAAGAGGCAACGAATGAGAGACACTTATCCAGTGAATGAAGGTCCGTGGTATAACGATATGGGATCAGCTGATTATGCATTGTCAAACACGAGTGAAAACAAACATAAAGTCTCATTCCCATCACGAGTGTAAGGCAGGACTAAGATTTGATCATTCATTCATCTCTTGACAGGTACCTGGTGACAGACGCAGCGGCTGACACTTGGTGGCACCCACCTCCTCTTGAAATGAGACGACAGCTGAAATCCTTCACCTCATCGTTCGCCTTGGTGACGGACACGTGAGCTTAAGCCCTGACCTCACCATTTTTGGTAATGTGCTCAATTGAAGATCTGAACTACCCGACTATCGAGGCACACGGTGATTTGCAGGAAATCAAACCTACTTATACCTAGTTTTACCCTCTTGGGACTTGCGTGGATGTCAAACCCCCTCCCCATCAAGCACTTTTTGATAACCTGTTCAATCAGCGAAGAGGTTCTAGACCACTGAACCAGCGGGGCACCCCGATCAGCACAGTGCGGCAAAACGCTTCGACTGATGCCGACTGCTGACAATAAATCGGGGGTAAATTATACGGTGTGTGGACGTACCTCAACTCTCACCCATCGCTGTAGGTAGGTAGCGGTAATAGAATTACTATAGCGCATAGATCTCTAGTGTGATGAAACATAAACCACCCTCTTAACTAGGAACGCATCGCCGAATATATGTGACTATGCTGGGCGAATTGTTATGCGCCGACTTTTGTAAAGCAAATCTGTAGATGTGGAAGTGTTAGGAAGACCCTTAAAAAAACACGCGCTTATGTGCGGGCGCGTGTATTGGCATCCACGCATGCGGGTGTGGGTGTGTGCGTGTGCGTGCACTGGCTACAGTGTACACCCTCAGTACTCCGTTTACTGATAGCCCAGCCGAAACATGCTCCTTCCCCTGACGAAGCTTCTCACAACTGGAATTCGTTATAAAGACTATTGCAATTGACTTTCGTACGTTCAGTCCACTGAAATGTCTCTTTTCCTTTCACCCTGAAGGGACCCTCGTCGACCGCAAAATCTGACGCGGAAGGGTGCTTACACTGACCAGGAGCGACAAACTCACTCAGCCTGTCCCACAGCAGTTTGTTGATCCCCCGTTGACGAAATACAAGTACTAACTAGGCTATCACATCTCCCCCGCGATGTTAGCCTTCTTGTATAGCGCCTACATCTCTGACAAAGTTATCGCCAAACCCGTTTCAAGGCAGGTCGCGGGAGTAAACATGGCTTTTACATGTGCTTTGCCTCTAAGCGTGTCACAGCTGGTGTTTCCTCGACAAGCAACGTTATGCAACGCCCACTCAGCGTTTGCTGACGTGTCTCGACACAATGTTTACAACGAGCGAGCCAAATGGCAGGGACTCCTTGGAACATCAGCTGAGCAGGAGTGAAGCTGGCAAATGCATAGAAGACTGCGAACGCAACCAGTCAAAACAAAAGTGCTCCAAGCATCATTCCTGCTTTCTGCTGCGTTGTCCGGGTAGGTTATTTTGCAGGAATATTTTCAACAACAACAACAAAAAAGTGGGAGGAGAAAGAAAGAAAAACTGAAAAACAAAACAGAGCAAAACTCAAAAGAGTTCAGTGCCCCTTCTTCACTCGGGGATTTAACAGGCGTCTGAGGTAACGCTACAGGGTTGGTGCTCCTGACAACATTCCTAACGACACATTATTAATTATCACTGCAAGTTTAAGTTTTGTTGTTGCTATGACTGCTGTATATGTTGTGCTACTTGGATTTTTTTGTAGTTGTTTGGCTTCTTATGTCCCGATCCCGTTCCGTGTAAGGTAATGTGTGATGTGTGATGTGGATGATTTGCGGATGTTTCTACTATTACCACCATGACGATGACGACATTAACATTAACAACGACTTCAACTACCTGTCCTCCTAGAACTCTTCATTCTTCTATCTCAACAACTACTACCATGATTATTGCCACTGCTGCTATGTGAAGTGTGACAGAAGGTGGACATGCCTTCCTCGACACCCTCGCGATCTATCTCGATGCGGAACTAAGTGGTCAGAACATTGGGTGCGTGCACAATACCTGGTCCGGTACCCGTGTGGCAGAAGCCAGTTAATGCAGCTGTTAAATAGGCATCTGACACCTTAAAGGATTTGGGAAGAAAAGGCAGCCACGGAAAGAAGATGGACACAAAAACACTGGCTCCGAGAAAAGAGTGGTCTCGAACACAAGTTTTGACGACTGTTACCGTATATCAGCGCTAGAAAAGTCTATTTCACCCCGCCCGGTATTAGATGGCTAGTAAATTTAAACCGCTTTTAGTAAAACTGAAGCAGGAAATTAATCATAGTAGAAGGAAAAAGGCACTGTGACTTAGTCATAAGTACCACGACAAGCATATGTGTTTATGAAACGACGGAGAAGATTTTGTTGCTGTTGTTGTTGGGCAAGTATATTTTGCCCTTGAAAAGGCGAAATAATAAAAACAAAGAGCAGTAGTAGCAACGTATCTTTTGCTTATTTTCTTTCTCTGTTTCTTCGCAACAACAACAACAAAAACAAACAAAAACAAAACACACACACACAAACACAAACACAAAAAAGGGGACAACAGGGAAAATAGCCTGAAACAGATATTTTAACTCCTCTTAGTGCTTCAAGTCGCCGTTTGCAAATCCCTGGTCCCCCGACAGCGCAGTTATGTTCCCGAAAGACGACATTCAAATCCCACGTCAGACGAAGCTTTCTGGGCACACGAAGAGAAAGTCTTGAGTCTCGAAGGATATGCGCGAAGCAACTCGTTAACTCGGTCGCCGAGGGTCTTCACTCTGCGGCTACACTGAAGTATTTGGCACCTTGAGGCAGGGGAGCGTTTATTTGGCTCAAACCTTCGGGTGAATACTTGCAATGTTTGAACAACACACCCACACGATAAATGCATGTAAGTCATATTAAAATCCCTTTCTACATGACATACTTCGTCCGGCGATATCTCACCGTTTGTTTGGAGGTGAAGTAAAACGGGGGAGCAGGGAGAGGGACTCCGAGGTCAGAAGCCTTACAGTAAAATAAGCACGTACCTGTAGCAACCTAACGTTTCAGTCAAGCCGTCCACGATCTGGAGATGGTGGAGAGAAAACAAAGCAATTGCCGTCGCGAGACAGAAGCGCAAGGTAAGCCGGCGCCTGACGATAAGCCGGTGATGGGGAGCAACTGAATGACTGGCTCCTACGTGCGGACTGTTCTGCGCAAAATGCGGCGAACGAAGACCGCGCAATATTTCAAGGAAGAAGAAGAAGAGGAGAGAAAACCCACCAACCAGCTCGCTGTCGAACGATTCCCAGGAGTGTGCAGATGATCTTACTTTCGCTGACTTTGTTCTCTTTGCCAGAAATAACCCATGCACGATGTTTGTTGTTTCGCGTTCTTTGCGGGCAAAGCCAAGGATATTGATGGTTTCTACCGCAACTCATTTCTATTATTTGTTTGTTTGTTTTTTTCCCCTTTTAACTTCTGACAGATTCTGAGGAAATGGAAGACAAACTGCTGAGAAACAAGCAGTCACATTTTCTGTGCGCCCATCAATTGTTTTTCTTTTAAATTGTCATTTTCTGTTTTAAATGTCATATTAAAAAAATGGGAAGCAAAATACTGATGTTACTACGCTTCTGATCTGCATCAAGGTACAAGCTGCAGGTACATGTGGCTTTGTCAAGGGTTTTCTGCTAAGACATAATAAGACAGAAGCAATGTCGTACAGCCATGCAGACTCTGCCGTCACCCGATTTCAGAAGGCAATCTTCAGTGGTTAATTTATATGGTCGTTTGGATTTGGTCGTATCCGTCTCTGGTTAAGGTCGCAAAACAAAAGGTTGCTCCAGTTTCACGAACTCCCGTAAATTCTCCTCCTCCTTCCGCTATCCCCTATAAATGACAACATGCACATTCCGGGAAGTCTAACGTGTAAACAACAATGTTATAGTGTGAATCACTATTTATTTTCTATTTACTACGCTATGGATTTGTAACGGACGAGACAATTAAAAAGCTAAATTAACGTACGTACCTAGTCACACGTTGCTGAAAAACTGGAAAATGTGGTGAAGTGCAACTACATATCATTACAAATATGTCCTCTTAGATTATCCGAAGAGTTGTGCTGGGTCAAACGAAAGAACCTAATATCTAAGATTGAAAAGAATTAATGGCGTGTGATTGTTTGTTCCCTCTTGACCACTAACCTCCAGATCCATGCATATAAGGTAAGGTAAAGGTCATCCCTTAACCTTTTTCAGGTCGTTGGGGAGTGAGGTGTTAGAGACCCCACTTTTCTCGGGGCCAGCTTTTACATGAGGGTGGTGCCAATCTCCTCTCCCTCGCTGCCTTACCTTCCCCAACCCTCTATGGAGTCAGGTACCCATTCCCGTCAGCTGGGTCGACTGGGGGAAGTGTGCTGCGCTTATCGGGTATTGAACCAGCGCGCTCTCGGTTTGGACGCCAGCGCTCTAAGCACTCGGCCATCCGCTTCCCCTTATGCATATAAAGATGCTGTGTTTCGAAGGACGCTTTAGGTCTGCTCGGGCATTACTAACCTCCCTTATCTTGTTAACACCACATACCGACTGCCGACGATAGAAACTGTGCCACACCAGGTGGGGGTGTACTTACTAGTCTCATCCTCTTTTTCTTTTCTTTTCCATAACCAGCAAATTAGACAGAAGCCGACCACGGGGAACAGACCTACGATGATCACTACTTACATCTGTTTCAAAACCAACACGAGATAAGAATAATGTGCGATCTGTCAGGTTTCAAAATGTTCATACCTAACCTAAACTTATCCTGGATATTAAAACAAAGCCGCAACTCTGTCTGCAGACGAAAATGAAATCAATTTTTCTCTACGGATGCAGAACCGTCTACTTCTCTTGCTGTTCGGACACTTAGGCTCCCACATTAGAAAGGCCTTTCGCAGTCATCCTTGTGCGAAAATGTAAAACCCGCTTACTTAGTAAGCAAATTACATTTCCAAGAACGCTTTCATTTAAAGTTTTTAGCTGAGGTGAATGTTAAATGATTCTAATTAATAGTCAATGGATGCTAAAAGCATTTTCCATCCTACACTTTTCCCACCACCACACGAGAGGGAGGGGGGAACTAGTGTTTTACGCCAAAGCAGCAACTAAGGCTACATCACGACAAAGCAGCTAGCCTTTGTAAATAGATACCACATGATGAGAACGAACAGCGAGACGAGATCTGAACCCAGGACAGCCAATCCTCACTGTATTGGTGACAGGTGCTAACCGGAAGACGAGGGGGAAGACCAATGAGAAAGTGTCAGCTATTGATTCTCTGTGTGGACGGCATGAAGATTATGCAGCTATTTTCTCTCATCTTCTCCGAACAGTGGGCAATGGTCATACAAAGAAGTCGATGCGACTAGCTTGTCTCTTCCTATGAAAATCAATGAATCACCACCAAACGGTCACACAAAATGCGGCAACAACCACGACAGACAAAATACAGCCAAGAAAAAAACCACCAGCTGGTCAAGATTCAAGAAAATAAAGAAAGAAAGGTAGGTTTCTAAAATTCAACAAGTGTTTACAAACCTTATCTTTCACGATGAACGGCATTTTTGTTTCTCTCCCTCCTCTCTCTTTCATTCTACTGCACGTCCGTGGGTGAACGTACCCGTGCAAAAGCAGTTTTTAAGGAAACGTTTGAACTAATAAACGTTTTGGATAGTTATAAATCACGTAATTTGTAAATCACGTCTAGAAAATTTGCGAAGGTCTGAAAACGTAAACTATTTTGTAATTAACCAAACACAGCTAATACTTTGCCATTACTTGTGCACCAAGCTGTCGTCTCAGCATGTTTTACCGTAGATAACTTCAACTAAGTTTTCTCGTCTGCATGAATTCAGCACACTTTCATGTAGCCAACAAAAAGAAATAAATAAAAGCCTATCCTTTCCTGGCATGACACCCTCGACAATCCATGCCCGCCCGTTTAAGTATGTGGAGGTCACCAGCCGAAAATGATGCCCGTCGAGATGACTTCTTATCGCAGTCTGGGTAAGTTCTCGAATGTACAGCATTCCACTGATAGCAGGTGTAACTAGGTCAAGGGTGCAACCAGCGCCCTGGTGTACAAGAGGCATCCGAAGAAAGAAGCAGACAGCAGCAAGCACTGGTGAAGGACTACATCTGAAATCTGTCGACAGAACGCCTGCACAAGGAAAATCGAAAGCAATTTTTTGTTCTTCCGATAGCTTATCATGTATCCTGCTTGTGAAGGTTATTGGGTCGGTTTGTAAGCTGATGATGGGTTGATTACGAGAGTCAATTGTCTACTGACTGAGATGTGTGGAGGGAAAAGCGTCGGACAAAAAGGGCAGTAAAAGGGCACGGGCAGGGGAGGAAAGCCAAGCATAAGGGAGATTAATCCCCCCATACACAACCTTCACCGTCCCACGACCACCAAATGACACGGAAATGAGCAGGAAGCAGAGAGGTGAAACAACTGTTGAACTTAGCAACCACAACCAAATAAATAAATAAATGCACTCTTCATAACCATGCGGTAAAAATGTGACAGAGGTTGTGAGGGAAACGCTGGTCATCTTCAACATGGCCTAACCCCTTGGCCGGAGTCACACGTAACGCTGGCATGCACTGGTAGTTCCAGACTGTCAAGAGGGATGTGCACCTGCTATGTGCACAGACAAGTCGCACACACCAATGTCGACAGCTATTTCGGATGTCACCTTTCCGCCATTCCCGCTGTCTTCGTAATGGTCCATCGATCTTGACGTTGCTTCTTGTTTCTATTTGACGCGGTGGTCGTCAGATGAAGGATAATGAGCCTGCCGCACTCTTCAATGCAATAAAAATGGCTTTAATTAAGCTAATGAAAAAAAAACCTTTCGACAGATTCCTGAGGTTATATGTCATCTTTTCCTTCTTCTCCTTCTTCCAACCACTTCATCACAAACCTGACAGCCGGTTTGCAAAGAGAAAAACCGTGACGACAGTATCGCTCAAGACAACCCAGCCGGCTCGTCCACAACGTTCAACGACACTTATCTAGATGAGCGAAGCCTTGATGCGTGCGACAATGTATTATTATTATTGGTAGCAATAGTATAAAATTCTGATGTCGCAGGCAACAAGGTGCACGACGCAGAGGACAGCCCTCAGCAGTATGCGCTGCTGTGTCGGTGAGGATCGATATGTAGACTTGATGTGTTCCAGGTGCAGGAAGTCGACACATCAGGTGAGGAGAAATCTCGACACCACGGTCTTACGCCTCACTTGACCAACGCGTCGACATTGGAAATGAAGACCACGAGGCAACCAAGAGTTGTTCCCTTGCATCACTTTGAAACACCGCTATGGGCACGCCTTCCTTTCAGTATTACAATCTCACAGCTCACATAGAAGGGATGCTAAGTAATGAATGTTGCTACGATTCTCGTGTAGTTTAGAAAATCAGCTGACAACAAATTACAACAGATAACGGTTTCGATTCAAAATGTGCAAGCAAAAGCTTCAACGAATAACAACCAGCTTAACAAAATAGTAAGCTATTTCAAAATAAGATGTCCATTTTAAAATGTTTTCGTTAGAGTGTGTGCCAAAATAGAAAAAGCCAATCATACACAAATGCCTATGTGATGCATAATTGTTCCTTAAATTGCTAAAATTGCTTTCGTTATATTTTCCGATGCCGATTATTTCAGAATACATTCATCGATCGAAACATATTCAGGATTTTACTACCCCTATTTTCTGAAAGTCTGCATCGAACACCGTTTGCAGTTATCATTTAAAAACAAAATCTCTTCCCTTCACGCCACTAGAACTTCAAAAGACCAAAACCTTCCTTTATGCGACACACAGAGAGAGACGAGAAAGATGCAAATTATAAAGGTTGCTTAAGTGTCGGATGTGATAATGCATCTAGTCGAATGACAATAACAAGAAACGGCGAAAGCACAGCACTAAGCTCCCCTCCCCTCCCCAAACACCACCACCTCCACCACCATCTAACATTTCCCCTTCACTTACCTCGTCGTCAGCCCCACATGGCAGTGGCGGCCAGTCAGGGGTAGTGCAATTCGGACTCGCGAACAGGTGGGTTTGTTCGATCCCAGCAACGACGTGTGTGTGCGTGTCTGTGTACCTGCTGTACCGCTACATCCACTGCTGCCTGTTTGACAAGCGAACTGGGGAACTCGGCCACACGCCTACGGCTCGCCACCGCGCGGCCCCGCTTTGCCGCAGCCTCAAAGCCGCGACTATAGATACAGTATATGTGCCTATGTGTGTGCGTGCGTGCGAGTAGCTGCCTCTGCGATCGAGCAGGAAAGCGAGCAGAGAGAGCTTTGACGTAGATTCGACTCCCAAGACCCGCAGCCAGTTTGTCGCTATCTTTATTTTAACCAATGTACACCAATCACCAACAAGCCTTAGCGACGAGCGGGTAGAATCTGTCATAAAAGTATACTGAAATCGCGTGTAGCGATATACCGCTACCACTTCGCGATCTACCACAGTTGTCGTAACCGGGTACAGCACCCCGAGTTCATCACTGATAACTGTTTTCCCTCTTCCCGCATTCTCCCCCACCCCGAACTGAAACAGCCAAGAATTAATTAAAGCCGCCAGCCAACTGTGCACAGTCGTCCTCTTCCGACTGTTACTGTATAACGTCTACCCCCTACCCCACCCTTTCAATTTGCCAAGACAATGAGTACCAAGGGTGGCAGCTTTTGGATGTGGCATCTGTGTAACACAGGTAGCGTCATTTACTCTTTCTTGATTACACACCAAGAACCAGACCCTGCACAAATGTAAGAAACTATCGCTGCAAAATACTTGGCGGTCCCCAGTATCGGCTCCGGAACAACAAGGTTGCAGGAGTAGCTTCCCATTATAAGTTCTTGCGAGTCGCACACAACGACAATATATCATCTCCCACATTTACATGCATTCATCAGCATTAACACGTACATATGTCAATGAAGTGAAATCCTTGTTACTAACGAATATCTCTCAGTTGTTTCATTATTAGGATTATTAGGATATATTTAAATAAAGTGCTATTTATTTGGATGTTCTAATAGGATGAATGGTTCAATCATTCAAGTGTCCAACATGGTAGATGGTCAAGGCATGGTTACAAAATAGCCTTTAGATGGAAGCACTTTTCCCTACCAAAATCAACAGCCGGTTAAGACCACCAGTAGTTTCCCTTGTGTAAAAGTAGAGGTTTAAGATTTAAAAAAATAAATTTAACAGTATGCTTGAGAACATTATTCTAAACAGTGTTGAACATTTGTGTGACCTGTGGCATCTAAACCCATGAAAGCTTGCTCAAATTAAAACAAATTTTTAAAAAAAAATCAGAAAATATGATGTAGAACCTTATCTACTGCATTTTCCTAGAATGAGAATTCAGTTTTCATGCTTATGTAGAAAAGCATATTTACAGAAAAAAGAACTCTCCGATAGATGATACACACACTTAATGAATTGCTCATTGAGTTTGTTCTTTGTTACAGATTTAAAAGACAGCTACCAAGACATTGACATAAGTTCAGATTGTTATAACAGCCTTGAAAGTCAGCCTTAAAAGGATTAATTAGGCCCAAGTGTCATTCAGGGAATGATGCAAAGTTATGGTACAAAAGAACAATAACTATATGGTGCACACCACTTTTCAGAATTTAGGATCATGAACCTTGGATAACTGTAAACTTAATAACACAGAATTATTAAAAGTTAGTTACCCTACCAGACCCAATGCCTCAATTCGTTAGAGTGGGCTTGACAGATGTTTTATTTTCTTTTTCAGCCCAGGTCCATAGTTTTACTGTGATATCTGATACGTCTCTAGACAGGTTTGTTTCTGACATCTGCAGAACTTATTTGTGCTACATAGCATCAGCACAATTTGTCAGCATCTTCCCGTTTATACTGCCCACATCCTCATCAGTGATTTTATTTTATTAAGACTTAACTGCTGTAATTTTCTAGTCTGGCTGTCCTCTATACCTTCTTAACAAACTCCAAAAACTCTGTAATGTGAATCATACTCCAAGCATGCAAGCGGGATTATGCAAAACGTCTTCCTATTCTCCACTGCCTTCCTGTTCAGGCTCATATAGAATGTTAACTTGCTGCAGTTTGCTTCAGGTTCTTTACAAGATCTGCTACCTCTTCCTTCTTTGACCTAACTCACAAATCACTACACCTCCCCTCAACCCTCCACAAGGAGGCATCTCTGCACTCTCTTTTCTCCTCTCAGAATCAGGATGAAAACATATGGTGAATATGTTTGCCCATTCTGTATCAAATTGTTGGTACTCCCCTGACATGCCATCAGCAGACAATAATCATTCAAGCATGTCCTTAAAACATTTTCAAGAAACATCTGGTTAAGTTTCAGCCTGGCTATTGTTCTATGTCATCTGTAGCTTTTACTTTTTTTCTTTTGTTGTACAATCTCTACTGTTTATATTGTTTATGTATTTGATCAGAGCATGACACTAATGTTGCGATAGTGCTATACAAATATGCATTTATTACTGTTAACTTAGTCCTCTTGGTTCAAGATACAAATATAACATTACAATGACTTATAACTGAAGATTGCGAAGACGACAGTGGGTAAAGTTTGTTTTTTATTATTGCTGCTCTGAGATAAACATTAGACCAAGAAACCTATACAAAAGAGAAAACTTGAACTTTGCAATAAAAAGTAATGAAAATCGCCTTGCCCATGCTACCCGGCAAAGCCACGATACTGGCTTGTTGAACCAAGAGGGTTAAATACAGTTTTATTCAAACATGCAAACAAGATCCTGCAAAACCTCTATTCTCTACTGGCTTCCTGTTCAGGCTTGTATAGAATGTAAACTTGCTGCAGTTTGCTTCAGGTTCTTTTGCAGGCTCTGCTACTGTTCTAGTTCATCTGAAGCTTTTACTTTTTTCCTTAGTTGTACAGTTTTTTTTCTGTTCATATTGTTCATGCACTTGATAAGTGCTCAGACATGACACTGATGTGACAGAGCACTATACAAATATACATTTATTGTTAATAACTTTAATACAATTTTATCCAGTTTCATCGTTACATGAGAGATCAGAAATGTGTTTGACTGACTCACTTTCGCATTATGCAACTTATTCTGCTTTAATTGTACAAAAAGCCCCAGTAAAATAAACCCGGTAAAAGCAAAGTTGTCAGGATAACTGATAATGCACTTACTGCCACACCAAGCATAATACACTCTAATAAAATTGATAAGTACAGACTGAAATACAAGCCTCTCTAAGTTTGAAATGCACATAAAAATAACAGACCTAGGCTCATAGTTACCTAACTCTGTTAAGCAAATTTTGATTGCTCCTTTTTCAAACCCAAATTCTCTCAATGCAAAACTAAATTATTGTCTTTAAAAAAATATTTATAAACTAATGACGGTCTTTAAAAATGATTTACCTTTCACTTTGTTATTCTTGTGTTCCCTCTGCATTCTTCTACCTTGCACAAAGTAATACTTAAAGTGATATTTTTACTTTTATTCTTATACATGATCTTATAATTTTCAAATTTTTCTTTGGTTTATTCATAGGCGTCATATACGATTTGGTGTGCATGAAACAGAGTATGCATCTGACGAGATGCCTATTCAAATGACAAAGATTTAGAGTAAGAGAGAATTGAAACTTAATGGTCATGGGTTAATAAATGTACTGGATCATAAACCATATAGTCAGCCTCTGAGAAACTCTGACAGCACTGCCAGCTCATGTCAGCAGTATTTTAAAAGAACATCATATAACATCACATAAACATTTCTCGGGAAGTCATTCCTTGTCTGTCGGTAATCCTAAAGGAACTAAGATGTGAAAGAGCAGGCAGAATACAATGGTGATGAAATAAATGACATTCAATAGATTTGCATCTTCTAACAGTTTTCAATGAGCGAAGCAAACTTCTTACATGCGTACATGCTCGCTAAATACTGGAGATCGTGACACCGGCACACACACACACACAGCTCGAGGCTTCATCAATGGCAAACTATCAGGTGTAGCTTTCATTCATCAAGCATTACCCCTTTGTCCACAAATAAAACCTCAGGAGCACTACTTTTTTATTGTTTACGAATGTCTGTTTCAATATGTACCGATTAAGAGTTTTAAAAACATCGACCTATTAGTCCAGAAGACTGACACTACTCCTAGTCAAGACGCGATGTCCGTCGACTGTTGTTCGAGGGTCAAGTATACCAGACGACAATTTTACCTACTGTCATTACACACCTGTTGCGTCTGAACACATTAAAACTTGCTCAGATTAAAACAACAAATTTATAAATAAGGAGTGGAGAGGATGGCTGTGTTATAGATGTGTATTTTATCTTTCTCACCTTCAACATCAAAATTCCAGAGAACGAGAAGTTCAAAAAACTTGTTCAACTTGTGTCGCACCGATCAATTTAGTTGACCGGAAAATGTCGCTTGAATGAAAAATAATCCAAAGTGCTATCTCCAAGTTAGTGATCACTTGTTTCAAGCAGTCGACGCACTCTTTTCTGCGCGTGGAAAATAATAAGAAATGTGTATCGGTGGGTTGAACATCAACGACACCAGTGACATGTCGTGCGCAAGAATGTGTAGCTTGCGACCTTCCCAGCACAGCGACTGTTAGCGCCAAATGTCGATCTCTAGGACACATCACGGTGTATCCGCGATAGCTCTAGTACAAGTTTCGATACACGCATGCCTATTTAACAATGTGAAGAAAGGGGGGTGGGGGAACCCACTACCCAATTAAATGTGGTATATCATAATCGTGCAACACAAACAAAAAACAAGCAAAGACACTAAGCCAATCAACTGCTTAAAAAAAGTCACACAAAACTGCGCAATAGACAGTTGCGTAGGAAGATGCTCGGCTTTGAGGGGGCAAGCTCCATGCTGACAATGAATAACGTTCACATTCTTGCCTTCCCAGCATCTTTTTTTGGGGGGCGGCTGCCCCCCTTGCCCCCCCCTGTTCCTACGCCACTGAAGACACATTCGCATCCTTGATCCCTGGCAAGCGGTATATATATATATATAAAATTATATAAATAATACGTCTTTCAAATGCGTCGTGACAAAGACCTTATTTTCATGAGCAGCATCTATAAAGGCATGAGTGTCCGTGGATCACTTGACTGATCGAAAGGCTTAAAGGTCAACTCGATCACAACATTATTTCTTTATGATCGAGTTAAGCTCGTTTTAAAATAATAATTTCCCAAATATGAGTAAATAATGATCCTTAATTTGAAAAGATGTAAGCCTTCAAACATCGGCATTCTCACCTGCAACTAGGAAGGCAGGAAAAAATTACTCTCCTATACTAAAAAGTTCACTCACGTGATCGAAGTATTTGTAACAATGAATTTGCATGTCTTCGAGTGAAATGAAGAAACATCACTCAGGCTGTCGTGTTCAAGAAGCGATTTTGTTCGCCCAAAAAATGAAACAGCTGAATTTGGAATACAGCCCTACAGATTGGAACTTTATTTAGAAGCTTCGAATGAAGTTAACAAATAATTAAATGGTTCAAACTGAATTCATTCAACAGACTGGTAAGTCAATCAGATCAAAATTTAATGGGCAACAATAGTTACAACTGACTGCTGATAAGGACGTTTTTTACAATTAAAATATAATAATATTAGTTTGAAACATGTTCCTCATTTAGCTGCATGCAAAATTTTCTATTTACTTACTGATACTCGATCGCACGTGTTCCAATCTATAATATGTTTATCACCCTCAATTTTTTTCGTTTTTTTTAAGCTGTTTCGATCACGCACATCAATGGTGCCCTCACACTGTCAGTTATTTTGAGCATTATGCTGGATGAAGATACCACTGATGATGATGTGTTTGTGACTGTCACACGATGTTACTTGTAGACCAGGGGCCAGTTGCACAACACATTTCTAACTTTAAACACTTTTAGGCCTTAACTCTATTTAGATAATTAGTTTAAAGAGCACACCACAATTTAAACCTAAAACCACTTTAAGTAAGATAAAGTTGTTTAAGCCTGACTTTCCGTCCTGTCAGTACAATTTTTTGTATGTTTTTCTGCAATGCATGAAAATGGCTAAGAAGAGATTTTGCTTCTTTAGAACAGTTTTAAGGTTTAGAAACGTGTTGTGCAACTGGCCCCAGATCCGGTGTAGAAACCGTCGATGTTGCCAATCTGGTGCTTGATCTACCAGCAGTCGTAGTTGGTTTTAACATCTCGTGCTTTTGTATAGCAAGCACTGCTGTAGGAATAAGACTTCTTCGGTTTACTGAAAGTCCAAGACTTGCTTGCACTGTATAAATGACTGGATAGCAATCGATTTTGAAACGTTTTGAGCAAATTCATGAGTACGGTGTGGGGACCAAGTTTGCATGGCACGTTTGAACAAAGTGAATCCACTGGCGTTTGCTGCCATTATCTTTAGGATTTCCTTCATGAGTACAAACTAACTCCCTCTGAGTGTCGAAGAAAACATTCAGCAACAGCACAATGTGTCCTGGTTAGTTTTCTTTAACCGAGGATTTCTCTTCGACTTATGCTAGTCAAACGGTGCTATTTTTAGAAATACGTTCGTTTCGTCACTTCCTGTTTTCTCGACAAATCCAGGTTTGCTTTAGAGAAAAATATTAATACAAAATCTTTCATGATTAATATTATCATTAATTGCAGTAACGGCCTTAATCTTAGCAGTGCGCGGGGCCTGCGGGGCCCTGGACGAGTGTCATATGCGGGGTCCCCGGGGGCCAAGAGCTACAAGAATCAGCTCCTAACGCGGACCCCCCTCAGGCGCGGGGCTTGGGGCGGTCGCCACAGTTGCCACCCCCAAAGCCCGCCTCTGATTAATTGTTTAAAATGACTGGGTAGAGCTTGGTGATTTCCGAAATCTGGTCAGTGAACTTTTCCCACACACACACACACACAAGCATCACCCACAGACTGAGTGGTCACTATGTAGTCATCAATGTCCACAGATATGTATAATTTAAATTCGGTCTCAGATCTTTCATGTAGCTTTAACATGTTTGACCTTTTTCTGTGTTTTTGAAGAGGGGGGGGGCTTATAAGAGGAGCTTAGATACTGAAACAGGTGTGGGTTTATCGGACTGAACTCATTCCCCGGTCATATAAATAATTAATTAAGCGCTAAGAGCATGCTCTCTATGAGTGTGAATATGCACTATAAAAATCTTCACTATTATTATTATTATTATTATTATTAATTATAAAATCCGCTCTAACAGAACTTTATTTGTGTTTGATGATTTTTGTAGGCGTGTATGTTGAGACAGAGATGACGCAGGTAGGGTTTTCTTTTAAGATTTGGGGAAATTGTATCTTGCACTGAGCTTTACTTAATCACTAGAAACAATTGTGCACCCAACTAGACCTTTTAGATAACAAGAACAATATCTCGAACGATGAGTCTCCGGTATTGTAGTGGTTAAAACTAAAACACTCGCTTGTAGTCACTGCAGCGAGAACTATAAAAGGTCCTGGGTTTACACTCTGTATGTGACACCTGTTCGCAGGGCTGGCCGGAGGATTTTCGCCGGATACTACACTTTCTCTCCTTCCATCATCCCCTTATAGTTCGAAATTATGGTAGAAACAAATAAATCCGCAGTTGCTAAACGACATTGTTTCTTTGCAGTTCTATTACGATATTGCGAAAGTCCACAGTAGAATATAATGTAAGACCATATGGTAATGGTTATCAGTTTTATTTCCTCTTAACTCCCCTACCTAACTTCCACAGGTTGTTGAAAGCGAGGTGATTCACTTTATTTAAAGACATCAGTTTCTGTATTCAATTTTAAACTTCAAAATGTATGGGTTATACTGTCAAATCCACTTGAACAAATGAGCCACGTGACCTTCCAAAAACAATGTACACCTTGTGTCTAAATGTTTTCGTGCTAACCACAGCATAGGATCTAGTAAAGATGACTATTCATTATATCGATTAAATGACATTAAGCGGTTTTGTTTTTGTTTGTTTGTTTGTTGTTTAATTTTATTGTCGGAATAATTATCACGAGCTCAGTATAGAGGAGCCAATCGAAGTTGTCACTGGACAAGCGATAATAATAATAAATGAAGATTTTTATAGCGCATATTCACACTCATAGAGAGCATGCTTTTAGCGCTTAAAACGAGGAAGAGACATGGACTAAATGGATATAACACGAGGGACGGAAGAATAAACGACAGTACTGACGACAAACAGAAAACACAAAAAGGCACCAAGTAACAGGAGTAGAGAATATAGTAATTCTGCAGAGAAAGATGGGTAGAAAAGTAGCAAGAGCAGAAGGGGGAAGGGTAAGAAGGACTAACATTGTGTGGACTGTGTTAGGAGTAATGCTGAAGGAAGAGGTGCTTTCAAAGAAAGCTAGGATACAGCAGCTTTCGAACGGCACACACGATGTCGTTTGTTTCCAAGTGAAGGGAATGATAAAAGCCTCCCTCTTCCCGTTGTTAATAAGGTCCGTCCATTGACATTGTGAACACACAACGTGCATATGGACACAGACCGGTTCATGTTACCAAAAAATTGGACACAGAAAGCCTTAACAGCCATGAATTTCACCTAAAACCCTGAAAAAGGACCGGAGACAATGCGTGCGGAAAAGATGAGTTAGAGCATCAACAGTCGAGAAATTTCATAGAGTAAGTTGCTGAAAAGAGACCAGAGAGCTAAATCTATACTGCTGATATACAGATTCAAGAGCAAAACATGCAGCGGCACGGTGATGCAGATGTGACAGTAAACACTGCTAGTCAATAAAGTGGTCCTTGAAAAGAAGCAAGGTAGCACAGAAAAACAATCCAGGTAATAGCCAGCTGAGCAGTAGACAAAGTGGATCACAGATCTACAGACAGAGGCGAAAAGAAATGAAGAGCAGCCACCCTCTCGCGAAAAGACATCATTCCCACCAATAACAATGGCAATTCATACGTAGACTTTGAATACTGATCGAGAGGTACCTTATAAGTAAACTTTCAGCTGACAGTGAGGGTAATTTTTACATTAATCGAAATGTTATTAGTAAACAAATAAAAATATAATTATTCTGCAAGTTCCAGGGAAGGGAAGAAGGAAGGAAGGATTCAACTGTTTTTAAATTTACTAGGACAAACGTATTTTGACAAGGACTACTCCGTCTCCTCGTCTATCTTTGCATATTCACGAAACTCTGTCCTGACTGTTTGTTCACTGATTTCTCTTTGCGTCTTCTATGTTTGTCTTTTATTAATTGTCTGCACGGTTCTTTATCCTTCCGTCCTTTGTGTGCTGTCCTTGTCTCGTTCTTGTTTCAAGCACTGACCGCATGCTCCTTCGTGACCGTGATCATGCGCAATATAAATCACACGTTTATTATTATTATTATTATTGTTGTTATTATTATTGTTGTTATGTTAAAGCGAATCAAACACGCTAGTCAGAAGGTAAAGGACATTAAAAGAAAAAGAAAGACATACACAAAAAATAGAAAGAAAAGAATAATAAAAACAAGAAAAACCGAAGGGAGCGAAAGAAGCAAGAACATTCCTGATAGAAACCCGGGCAAAAAGATGAAATAAGGAACAGACTATCGACATCCCAAAATCCCAAAATCTGTAGAGTGGAACAAATCACTTGGACTCGAGTATATAAACAGGTCGATCCTCGTTGTCGTGCATTACTTTGCCAGAAGGTACGGTCTCACATATAGTTGACAGCCATCTTAAAACCGAGAGGGTTGTGTAAGTTCCGGGCTGTATACTTCACAAGATGACGTCACATTCTTATGTCATCAGTCTCGAGGAGAAAATAAAATGAAGAAATGACGCAGGACTAAGCGGTCTGACAGACTTCCCACGGCCGCCATTGAAACCGTAAACAGCTGTGAGCCTTCTGCAAAGTTGCAGAAAGAAAATCTTGAAATGGGATCATGGTCGGCTGTAAAGGTATTTATATATGATCATTAAATCGTTCCGGATATCTTGGACTATTTAGATGAATTGCATGGAGAGAAATCATGGCTATTTCTCTTTCGTGTTCACTGTGGACATCTCGAATTTTTTCGACCTGGGCATTTTTTTTCTTCCACCAGCTGTGAGCAAATTTTACGGCACATAGAAAAGAAAAGGACGACTGAAATTGTCAGAAATGGCATGAGTTTGCAGGTTTTTTTCACCCTTAGCAAGGGTAAAGAATTAGAGAATTTCGACGAACTGTTAAAAGGAAGAGATTCTTTCCTGTGCGTGTTTCTTATTTTTACAGATAACTAATTAGCATTGTTACTTTGTATCTATCCTTTTACTTGACTGGACTTTGTGAAATATGTGTTTAACTATAGGCCAGTATTTTCAATTGTTCGAGACGAAAAAAAATGATGTAAAGGGATACGAGCAATTGGGTTTCACTGGTTAAAAAAGTACAGATCAGTATACAGAGCGTCACTGTCTAATCTCTCTAATGTTGTGGTGCAGTCTTGTCTGGAGAAACTATAACAGAAATAATTAATGACTGATGGTGTGTGTGTGTGTGTTGGGGGGGGGGGACATATATATATGTGAGATATATATATCTATAATGGCCAACCGGTGATCATTATGAACAAATCTTTCGTAAAAATTCATTCAAAAGTTTACGACTGGCCAGAAATCGATTTCTGTGGGTTAAACTTGTTCTCGGGTAAGAAAGAATGAGAAATTCCGGGTTTAAAAAAAATTGTTGCCTAACAAGGTACTGTTACTATAACGCGCTAAAAGAACGTGCCATTGTACCTAACACACGATTTTAACGCGTTACCTAATAATGTAAAGAATGTGGCTCATCTCAAACTTTAGGCAATTCAGTGCTAAAAAATTATGTTTTGGCCAAATTGTTACAGGCATAGTGGTACCAGAATATTAACGTTCGCGCAGCACTGCCACGCTAAATGTTTACGACCAGCAAAATCGAAAGCAGCGGCGACTCGCACCCATTGAGTTGCCTCCCTTGAATGGCATTGCTGTTGTCATAGGACATTGCGCATCTCATCTATTTTTTTATATTCTTTGCGCATTTTTAAAAGTTCCGATCCTCAATTGCTTGGAAATATACCCATCTGTAATACACATATTCTTTCTCTTTCAATAATGTTTAACTTGTGTTAGTTTTTTGTGGTTTTTCCAGTGATTTACTTAGTTGTCCCACTCAGCTGAATTGCGTAGCCATCAGAGGGAGTAATACAGGAACAGCCAAAGCATTAGCATACGGCAAAATGAACGTCAATGGCGCTCTCCCTTCAGTATGAGAGCGAAAATTATGAGAAAACTGAAGCTGGATTGATGAATTCAGCTGGAAGTAGTCGGCGTGCACAGCAGGTAAGTCTACGTAGGTGTGTGAGGAAATCTACCAGATGTCAAAGCCATAAATTAACGTAAATATGGCATGCTGTCAGAAGGAAACGAACTTCTTTGATCATTACCTCACCCGCATTCCAAACGTCAACAAATGTCCTTTGACAGGTGGTTAATGCACGGAACTTGAAATTTATTTATAAATGCTGTTTTTAAAAAGACATTTCAATGACAGTGGCACATTTTCATGTGTCGATGTTGTTGCAATGTTTTAACCGTTTCCATACTTATCTGATCGAACGCATTATAGGTTATATACCCGATCTTGCCGATTGGTGGTGACAGGAAAAGGCGCGCCACCCTGTTACTAAGTAAAATAGGATGAAAATGGTGAATTAATGTCACCTGCTGATGCATAATGAATGAAGATTGTTAAGCTTGCCAGACATTTGAATTTTTCTCAAAATATTTCTGCTAATTTTAATTCCTGATTGATCGGTGAGGAAAACTGAACAGATCATTGTCATATGGTCGCCATAGCTGGAAAAGTGTTGTAGCAACTTGAGGTGTATGAAGTGATCACACACGCACACCAGGACTGTGATAATATTCAGTGCGACCTAGCCGATAAAAGAATGAATAAATGTTTTAAAATCACAGAGTCGTTATTTACACCGTTGTCTTTTGTGCAGTTTCTGATGTTACGTTCTTTCAATATCACTGAGACAAATAGATCGAGGAATCGCAGCTGAGCCACGTACTTCCGATTTCTAAAGTAGTAGGCTTAGAAAATTGATACGGTGACGACGACGATGATATAGAGTTAAAAAAAAAAAAAGGAGGCCACACAAGAGAAGTCCTGTGAGCAATAGACCTATTTACCTAACCCCCCACCACCCACAAATCATTTCACAAAAGATATCTCTTTACTGTTTACAGAGCATGAATCAGCTGATGCATATAGTAGCAATGCCAACTTATCTCAGTGTAATACTGTTATAACCGACTATCAAAACCAGTATTCAAGCTCATGAACAGTTTTTTTTTTACAAACATTATAATATAGCTGTTTTTGGCAGATATTTAAACAGTTTCAAAGTGATTGTTTGAACATATAAATTATACATTTGGCATTAAGGCAACAAGTTTCCGTTTTGGCATAATAATAATTAAAGGTATTTATGTAGTGCACTTCCATACTTAACATAAAGCTTAATGCACTTTAAAAAATCAAAGCAGATACTCAAAGAAAGACAAAATGCACATCACACACACATACACAGACCAAAACACATCATCAAACAGACTCATCGCCAGCTATAAGCACAAGACAGAAAAGACTCCACACAAAGCATGCCAGGACATTTCAGCATCAAAAGAAGGACTGGCAGATAGTGCATTACAAGTGGAAAAGTGAATTTGAGGTAGTTCACTTAAGCAGCAGAAAATACTGAGCACAATCTCAAGACAAGTTGTAACGAATGCTCCAGTGACAACAGACTGAGAAATGAGACTGCAGAGTACAATCCAGCTTGCACAAAGATAAAACAGGCTAGAATTAAAATTAAAGGTAATAATCCATATCAGGTTTTTTGATGATGTAACACAATTGTAAAATACTAAGCAATGATCTCAACAAACTTCTTTTGTTCAGGTTATAAAAATAAAATTAGTCTACATTACTGTAAACTCATCTCAGTAACTAAAAGTTTCCTCTTTATAGTGAAAAATCTAATCATATCTGCTGTCAACATCCATTTATAGAAAATAAAAAAGTTTTTATACAGTAACTCAGTAAAGACTTACCCAGGCAAAACATTACATAAGAGTTGCTGTCCAATTAACCATTAGTTTGTTAAAATAGAGTAAGATTTCTTAATTTCTTTTTTGAGAAGTTCGCAGAAGGGATGGCCTTATTGGGTAACATTTCTGAAAGCTGGAACCAGTGCAAGAACAAGGCATTGTCTAATCAGGCAGTCTAGTTTTGTGATGTGAGAAATGAGGTCTGATCGACCTCTTTCCAAAAGCTAATGAGAACTATGATGTTTAAAAGCCTGTGTCTTGAAAATAGAACTGGAGTTTTCACTCAGGTTTTAGAAACAGTAATAATAAATAAATAAATTAGACCCACTTATTTGAAAATTTTATATCTTGGTTAGATTTCAACAGCATGTTAACTAACCAGTCAGCAAATGACATTTTCCTGTAGCTTACTGGATCATCTGTGAGTGTAAACCAAAATTACTTTAATAATCAACTTAAAAATCAAATTCATATAATTTTAATACTGTTTATTCAGATGAAATGGAGGTGACGTGCCGGCTCGCTTGGACCTATGACTAAAACGTTTTCTATCCCCAAAGGCACAAGACATTGAAACCCATACCTTTGATCATTAGACATTGAAACCCATACCTTTCAACTTTGGCTCACCAATATAATAATAATAATAATAATGAAGATTTTATAGCGCATATTCACACTCATAGAGAGCATGCTCTTAGGGCTTAAAACGAGGAAGAGACATGGACTAAATGGATAGAACACGAGGGACAGAAGAATAAATGACAGTACTGACAACAAGCAGAAAACAAAGATTGAAAACACAAAAGGCACCAAATAAAAGTAGTGAAGAAAATGGTGATTCTGCAGAGAAAGATAGGTAGAAAAGTCGTGGGAGCGGGGAGGGTAGAAAGGACTAGCATTCCATTGTTTGGATGCACCATAGCCAATAATCCTGTGACCATATGTTGTTCTGGTGACAGGGACAGTTAGGATACGGTCATCAGAGGAAGAGCGTAGTTGTTTGGCCGGAATGTAAGGGATGAGAAGTTCAGATAAATATTCTTAGGACCTCAGGACAGGCACATTTTGACAGTAGTTATAAATAATTAATATACAAATAATTTCAAGGAGTACTATAACATGGCCCAGAACTGCCTTTAGATGCACGTTCATATATAAACATATACTTGCCTGATGCTCATCTATCCTGCCTATTTATGGAAGAATCCGTATCCCACAGGGTGAAAATACCATAAATTATGATATCAACATTTCATCATTTGATGGATTTGTGACAGGATTAAAAAGCAGTTCTACACAAAGTAAAAAAAAGGGAAATAATCAAGGACTGAGCTTTACCTTGAGCCCCTGTGATGTAGGAAAGGTACAGTAAAAGCCAGGATTTTTATTTGATTGATTGATTGATTGATTTTTTTGGTATGCACAGCTCCTGGATAAACAAATGGCAGTACCCTAATGAGACAGACTTTGAGATTTTTAAACTTTAGCAGATGTAAATTTTGTTTCTTGGGGAACTCATGTAGAGGAAGAGTACACTGTGTATGATAACAAATTATCAGATGTAATATGTGTGTAAAACATGTTCTGGAAAGATGCCTTTTCAATAAGAATATCTAAATCTGTTGTATGTTTGGCTTTTCATGCTTATTGTGTTTAAATGGTGAGTCATAAGAAAAAGTGTAATTTTAAAGGAAAATGCAGTCCTCTGTATAGCAGTCCTTTCTAGTGAACAGAAATGTATATTAATGATATAAGATTGCAACACATGACAGTAAGGGTACATTTCCAATAAAAAAAAATCAGAGTTTCCCATTGTATTAATGTTTTAAACCATGTAAGTGAACTCTTATTCGTGTAAAGAAAATTTGCCTAGGAGGTCTGAAAATGTAAATGATGTTTATGTGTGTTTCAAAGATGTTGGCAGATTGGTAAATAATCAATATTTTCTGGCTGTTTATGATGAAAGATTTCCTTAAGAATTGTTTAAGACAGAGGAGAATGATCTTTTTAACTTTTTCAGGATGAACAGTACCATAAGGAATCCAGAAAGCTGGAACTGTCATAATATCATTACAAAGTTTGTTTCCTTAACATGGAATAAAAAGAGCAAGTTTTAAGATTTGTTTTTATTGTGCCGGAAAGCACATATTTGCACATACCAATGCTATCATGTCAATATATCCATCTTAGTACATCTGCACTGGATTTCCTATTTAGAAATTTCCCACTGATATATGCAGGCTGTTTTCAGTGTGAATTACAACTCAAAGCTGAATTCACTAAGTGGATTTTTTAAAAACTACACTTGAGAAAAATTATGATCAGGTATTGACTAGCAAAGTTTTTGATGGCTACTGGATCTGATGTAACAGACACTTACATTGAAGCCTTTTTATTTAGATGGCTTTTAAGGCTTCTACTACAGTAGCAGAGAGAATCAATTTTCCAGTTATGTCCCAGATCAGGCATTGTTCCTTCTTCCTTTATTTCTGTTGTATTCTTTCCAGGTTTTTTTTTTAGGGTGGTCATTTTTTCTATTTCTCTGCACTTGTCTTGTTGAGTCCTGTTTGAGCAGTGCTTTTTGTTTGAAACAAATAAGATTTTAAAGAAAACATTGAAAGGTAAGGCAGATCCATAAAATACAGTTGAAATAATATGCATACAATTAAAAGTTTACAGATTTAAAAAATGGGATACAGAGTCACCATTGACACTGGGGAAGTATGGGTCCACAAGGAATGTTTCTGCTGCACCTTGCTTAGCAGTTTTATGCTTCTGATCTGTTGAGCAGGAATTCAGATATAACCCTGGAGCTAAGTCATTTGATCCAGGGTTTCAAGACAAATATGGGATACCATCCAGCAATGCAAATGACCGACTTCAAAGAGACATGGTGAAGAATTTGGGTTCCAACTATAAAAATGGGCAGGTAAGAATGCATGTCTTGAAAAATTTGCTACTAGATTTCTGAATAGATTTATAATTAGATTTAACAGAATCAGTCAGTCAGTCAGTCGTCCCTTGTTTGGCACCTGGCGTTGGGGGAGCACATGGATAGACACGGCAGCTGACAGGGCCCGCCACTCTTGCCTATTGTGGGCGATAGTGAGCAGGTCCTGTACAGGACAACCAGTCCCGACTTCGACGTTCGTAAGCCAGTTTTTTCTTTGGCCACCTCGGTGTCAGCCACCCTCCAAGGTGCCTTGAAGAATTTATCTTTGACAAGGTGTCATGCTGGGTCACATGTGAAGACCAGCTTACGTTGCTTGACTGTTGATAGTAGAGGTTCCTGGTGTCCTACGAGTGTGAAATCTTGTTACTTACAAAGTTGTTGTTTTTATTTCCTTTGTATGAGATTCAGAGCAGCCTTCTCAGACAATTGTTCTCGAATGCCTGGATTCTCTTTTCCGTTTCGGCAAGCAGAGTCCACATGTTGCATCCATAGAGCAGGATCGGCACTACCAGGGATTTGTACAGCCTGTACTTGGTAGTGAACTTTATCTTGTGGCTATGCCAGATCCTATCTAGCCTAGCCATTGGTGTTGTTACTGTTGCGATCCTGATGTGGATATCTAGCGTGGAGCTGCCGTCCTTGGAGAGGGTGGCTCCTAAGTACTTGAAGCTGCTCACCTCCTCGAGCTGTACACCGTTCATAAAGATCTCTGCTTTACCGTTGCCATTGATCATAACTTTGCTCTTTTCAGTGCTGGTCTCCATTTAACAGAATGTAATGTTCTGAATGAGTTGTTTCTCCAGTCCCATACCATATGTTCATTAAAGTCATCTATGAGCATGACAAGAGACTTGATTACCTTTGAATCTCTCCATTCTCCTACTTATAAATAAGTCACATGGCATTGACTGTTTTATGCTAGCTCTTTCGTGTTCAAGAACAACTTTTTTCCTTAATTTTGGTTCGCAACAAACTAAAGTTATTTCAACTGATGAAGGCTAACTATATTTGACATTTGTACAGTTTTTTTTTTAGCTTTGAAATATAAAGGTGCCCAAGAGGAGAAAAAACAATTTTTGGAGCATAAAATATTAAGAGGTTGAAGTGTTCACATTTTGTGTGCAAACACTGCAGTAGATTTGTTAATACCTTAATTACTTCTCACTTTTATAAGCACTTATCAAGACTCTCTGTGTTTGCAGACACAAAGTCGATCTTTAACGGATATATTTCACACCTACCAAAATCAGTACCAGCATCACCCTCAACATCATCAGCAAAACCACCACCAAGATGGTGGAGGAATAGGAAAGACTTCTACCATTTCTACCTCCATATCGTCGTTTCCTGTACAAGATGGCCTCAGCAGCTATCCTGGGTGGGGGGACTTCTCACACTTCTCCACCCCTGCTCCTTCTAGCACCTCAGGCTGCGCTATGGCCTCCACATACTCTCAAGGTGTTACCTCATCTGCCTTCCATCACCGGATGCAGAACATGGCTGACAGCAGGCCAGGGGTCACCAGTCCACCCATGGCTGATGGCAGCCAGCACAATTTGCAGCAGCCAGTGTCTCCGTTTCTCAGCGATGGACACAGCGTTAGTGGCAGCACTGGCTTAGATGGCAGCACTAGTGAAAAGTATGGCCTGAACAGTAGCTGCTCCAGTGACAAGTTTTCAACTCTGGATGATATGGTTAGCAAAATTGTGGATGATGAGTCAAACTTCTTCTCAACGGATGCCATGGGTAACTTTGTGTCAGAGGATTCAAGATCTCATACAACATCAGATGTCTTCTCTTTTGATGAGTAAGCATACATTTTGATATATCTGATGACAGTTTTCATAAATGCCAACTGATAATTGTTATTCTGCTGTTTTGTTAAAATGTTGTAATAGAATATGACCTCATTAAGACTTTCCCTTTTGCTACCTCCTCTTTAGATTTGACCCCAAACGATTTTCACAGACATATTTTATAATATAAACTTATCTCTGTTACAACCACCTATCCAGTGTGATTTATGACCGACAGTTTGTGCTCTTTTACAACTTTTGCAGAAGTTGCATGTTGAAAAAAAAATTAAGTACATATTAAAATAGCTAGAATGCTTCTGGCGAACTGTTCGCCCTATGTTAAGACTTACTGCAGAATGAACATAAAACAAATTTAGTACATTTTGAAAGAGACCACTTTTTTATTGTTGTGTCTTTGTTTACCAGCTGTGATTTTGTTTACCAGTTGTGTTTTTGTTTACCAGTGCACCTCAGTCAATTGTGCTTCATTGTGTATTTATAAAAGTAAGCTGACTGTTTATGTTCTGTTGTGGCTTTTTGTAGAAATCACATTTTAAAAAATAGATTCAGTGCATTCTAAGAGGACCTCTTTGTCTACCATGGTACACATGTATTGACTGATTGCTGTTTCCTGGAGAATTAGTTCCCCTATGAATCTTCACCCAAGTGCAATGTTGGTGGAATCAGCAAGCATGAGTAAGCAAAAACAACAAAGAAAAGCACTTTAATAAAGTTTGAAGACATTTATTCTCAACATTAAATAAATAGACTTGAATTAATAATAATAATAATACTATATGATTTATAAAGTGCATTTGCCTACACAAAGGTGATCTCAATTCACTCTACAAGAGATAGATCTGTAGAGAATGAGGCCAGATTACAAAAACAGACATCACAGTCAGGTAGAACATTTATACACTCACATGCACAGTGTACCAAGATTATGAAGGAGTGCAAAGATAGTAGTATGGTGAGAAATGACAGTCGGGGTAGGTAAATTGAAATAGGTATTTCTGAGATAGGTTTTAACTCCAGACTAGGGAGCCTGTAGCATCCCTGCTGTCTGAAGAGACAGGCAGGGCATTAAAAATAAATAAATAAATAAATAAATAAATAAATAAATAAAGAGAATGAATGATGTCCAAACTTGACCAGTGTGGTATGTGGGATGGAAAGAAATCCAGCATGGGCAGAGTGAACACACTTGCAAGGGTGGTAGGGAGACAGGAGCTCAGACAGCTAGATTGGGTAAGCCCATGATCAATACAATAGCAAAGTATGATCATCTTGAATTTGATGCAAGCCTGAATTGCCAGCCAATGCAGATTGTGCAGAAATGGTGGGACATGACCAGCCTTCCGCTTGTGGAAAATAGTGCGAGCAGCATTGCTGAGCTCTTTCTCAAGCTTGGCAAACAGGTGGCCATAGAGATCCATGAGCAGAGTTACAGTAGAGAGGAAATGTCTGATTCAGATAATCAAGAAGGATGAACTTGCAGACTGAGTTAACATGATTCTCAGAGGACAATAACAGACTGGGAAAAAGTAATGGTGAGTCCAGAGAAAGTGAGTCAGTTCAACGGAGGCAGATGTTTAAGCTACATTCTGAGGCTATTTAGATAACTTCAGTTTTTTTCCTTGTTGAGCGTCTGTTTGTTCATCAACATCCAGTGTTTGACAGACTCAACATCTGTGGATTTGGCAAGCTGGGCCAAATGTCAGGAGCTGAGTGTCATTGGCATACAAGTGGTATTGCAAGCCAGAGTAGCAGATCACAGGACCAAGTGGCTAGTCATGAGCTCTCCATATTGCACAGCAGCATGGTTTGAAGCAAAGCCTTTGACAGGCAGACATATATTAGTGGAACCAGCCAAGGACTTTGCCTGCCAGAGAGGCCAAAGGTTTTATGAAGTCACTGAAGAATGTGATGGTCCAAAGAGTCAAAAGGAGCCGACAGATTGATCATAGACAGTGGCATATTTGAAAGGAGGAACACGCCTGTTGACAATGAAGTTATTTATGATGCTGGTGATGACTGGAATCAGTTGGTCCAGGCACTCAAACAAGATGATGGTCGGAACAAGAGTACATGATTTCATCAGCAAATTAGTAATGATGTTGCTGACATGATGCTCAGTTACTTGCACAAAATCTGTGAAAGATGTACCAGCAGAATCAGAAAAGCTGGGACTGACTGATGAGCTGTTGAGACATTGCCCAAATGATGTTGGCCTTTTCCAGAAAAAATGTGCTGAACATAATCTGGCAGCTGTGCAGGCTGAACAATTTTTGGCAAGGACAACAAGATTAAAAAAAATTTTTTTTTGCTAATCATTTCACCATCAGTTTGAAACAACTCTTTATTCAAAGAAGAGTGCTCTAGATTTTGATTGGTGTAATCGTCTTTGGATTAGCTTTGAAGGCACTTTAATTTCTTCCTTTGTTTAAGAAAAGACTCAGTGTATTTTTAACCCAGTCCCCATCCACTGGCATTCAGCATGACGTCTTTCCTTAATGGGATTTCTTACTTCTGAATGCGGAGGGTGACACATGATATACCACCAGTAGTGAGAGCAGTTTGTGACAGTCCCTCATTGTAGACAGTGACCAGATCTTTGTTGTCTCAATTTCAAACTTCATGGGCCAGAGGTCAGGTCTGAAGGCAAAGATATATATATATATAGGAGCCATGTTCTAATAAAAGGTAAAGGTAAAGGTCATCCCATAACCTTTTCAGGTCGTAGGGGAGTGAGGTGTTAGAGACCCCACTTTTCTCGGGGCCAGCTTTTACATGAGGGTGGTGCCAATCTCCTCTCCCTCGCTGCCTTACCTTCCCCAACCCTGGAGTCAGGTACCCATTCCCGTCAGCTGGGTCGACTGGGGGAAGTTTGCTGCGCTTATCGGGAATTGATCCAGCGCGCTCTCTGTTCGGAAGCCAGCGCTCTAACCACTCGGCCATCCACTTCCCCATGTTCTAATACATTATTTTACATTTAGCAGGACCAAGCTTTTTCAGTGTATGTAAGATACTGGTAAGTGGTCAGATAGCTAATAGATATGGTTTTGATTATGCATGGGTTGATGAATCAGTTGCACCATCTCATGTTCATTTGTAAGCGTTTAAAATCCTGTTTCATGGAATTAAAGCAGACTGGTCGACTTTCCTACTTATACTCCTCTCAGTTATGTGTATAGTTGGGCATTTTTTTGGAAGTCTTAAAAGGGAGGTTTTACTATAATTTTTACACTCAAACGAAGACATGTTTCTGAAGTATGTTTCACACAGCTCAGATGTGACCTAAACCTGAATGTCAAACTGATTTAAAAAAAAACAAATAAGAAACTGTGACTGCAAAAAATGTAACTGAAGATGTAATGCTTTACAAGACTGCATTACAATTGTTACTGATTCCTGTTAAGCTTTGTGAAATGTTATTATGTACGCTTTCTGTCACTTCATAATAAGACATTGACCCTTTTGACATGGCTAAATTTGTTTATGCCTTTTCCATGTCACTGATGCAAAACAGGTGTTTAGATATTTGTATGCTTTCATAAACACAGACATACTGTGACGAAGATATTTATTTGCTGTCACTTTTTTTTTTTTAATTCCACTCTCCCAAGTCGTGACCTATAGCAAAAAGTCCCACATGGATCAGCACTAGCCTCATAAATTCCACCTAGATTCCCAGACATTCTAAATAAAATCTTTGGGATATATGACAGATGACAGAATAGCCCCCTAATTATCTGCAGATTATCAGTGATCAATAAACAATATTTGTTCAGCTTCAAGGTATTCTTACATATTTGACTGACTGATAATATTGAGCTCTAATATGTATGTACATATCTGTGTGCACACGGTGACCGGACACTTAATCCCCGACACTTAATCCCCTAGACATTTAATCCCCAGACACTTATGTTATAAATGTTGAAGTTAAGTATTATTTTAATTGTCAAACTTATTTTGATGTTTACATGAAAATAATTATTTGAATTTGAATTAAATTTTTCATTTACTTCATAATTAAATTTTTCATTCACTTCATAATTTCTTGAGTTGAAATTTCATTTTGAGGATGAAGTGTCTGGGGATTAAGTGTCCAGGGGATGAAGTGCCGGGGATTAAGTGTCTGGGATTCGTGCACACATGTACTTCTGCAAATACATCACAATATTTATTACAGATACTTGTAAAACTATGTAATAAAAAGGTAATGATTTTTTCCAGATCTCCAAGCTACAACAATAGCAGCATGTGGTCCACATGCAGTGAAGAAGTATCACCATCAGGACATGGGAGTCAGGCTGTTGGCAGCAAGTCTTCAATACCTGATGCTCGTGGCAGCTCATCATACAGCAGCTATGAGCATGCCTTAGGTTTCCCGGTGACACAGCTTTGGGATGACCGCTATGCAGACAGTGGCATCTCATCTAGTCTTCATTCTCAAAGTGACCAAGTCTTTTCTCCAGTGTTCTCAGATTTTGAACCCCATCATCAGAAAGAAAGAGATTCTCACAACAACAACCTGATAGATGGACTTGATGACTCTGAACTTCTCCTGCAGAAGTTTCTGACACAGCTACAGTTCTCAGGGAACGTAGTAGCAGGGAACAAACATGACCTCAACAGTCCTTCCATGACAGGGCCCAGGGAGCACACTGTCCCTCTTAACCTTCCTCTCCACCCTACTGTACCTTCTCAGCACCATCCTCTTGGCCCCCACCTCAGTAATGGTACCAATGTCATGGACCTTGGATCACCAAAACTTCAAGATTATGCAGCTTCTGATATAAGCTTGGCACTTTCCCCTTCATCATCATCTAAGAATGGCAGTGATGTTGCACCCCGCTTGTTTGGATCTCCTCTAACACTGTCTCTGTCATCTAATCAGCAGCAGTCACAGCCACAGCTTCATTACCAAATGTCAACCCCAAACCACTCATCCAATCAGTTGCTGTCATCGTCAGAGTTAATGCAAAACATGTCGCCCATTCCTAGTCTGTTGTCTTCTGGAAACATCCACGGAACTGTTTCCGCCTGTCAGTTCCAGGGTATTGAGTCATTGCTGAAACAGGATAGAGTCTTCCAGGTAGGGAAATATTTCATTTTACTGCACATGATCTGTAAGGGTGGCAGTAGCTTAAATCTAGATACACTTGTTTGTCTGTGTTTATGAAACAAGAGAGCTTTAAGGCTTTTATCTGATTGCATGAGTGAGATAATCATCAGCTAGATTTGGATATACTATTTAATGAATGACAGTTATAAATGTCATTATTCTTAATTAGTATCTGGTGTTTATAAACTGTGATACATCTGCCTGTGCTTTTACACATGTAATAATGTAGACCAAGAATTTTCTTCTCTGGCCTTTAAACAATCATCTTTCTTTATAGTCATATTTTTGTCTATGTCAATATTAGCATGAGTAGAAAGCTAGTATAGTATCACAGTTAGTGGTTTTGAGAAATCTGTGGCTGCTGTGTTAAATAAGGGTTTGGATAAGCACTGTTTCACAATGAAATTTCAACTTACACAGTGTTTTTTATGACTTTCACTGTTATTGATAGTAATAGCTTTGTTTGTGTACAGGGAAGAGGAGGGTACGGTGAATCCAGCTCTGTCAACAGCCCCATCCCTTCTAGTATGGGAGGTGGCTCCCAGCATCAGGAGATACAACCAATTCCACAGCATCACCATAAACAGACGGCACATACAGGTGTAGCATACTCCACAGCTGACAATAGCATAAATAGTCTGCTGCAGCCAGTTCATATGAACACCCACAACCACAATTTCTCTCAGACATATTCTCATGGTGTACCAGGAGGAAGTAATGCTGGTCAGCCTTGGTCTATAGCCAGCACATTGAGTTCAGGGAATGGAGACAGCACAAGTGGGATGGGAACAGGGTTTTCATCCTCTTTAGATCGTCAGATTTTTGGGCTGCAGCAGCAGCACCAACATCAACAACAACAGCATCAGCACCAGCAGCAGACTTCTCCAGTTATTACACCTTCAGGATCATCTCCAAACTTATCTAATATTCATCTTGTTAATCACCACCTACACAACCTTCACCTCAATAATACCATACCTGGCAAACAATCACATGCCCATATCACCAGAAATGGCCCTTTTCCACCCGAGCTGGCCACTCAAGTTGTGCACCAACATGATCGGCTCAATCTTCAGGCAGTCCTTGCTCAAAATGCCAACATTTTCAATAACAACTTGATTAAGAAAGCCCGCCATCTTTTTCCATCTGGATTTGACCATGTCGCTCCACATTATGAAAAATGGCCATCGTCAAGTATTCCCATTAACAGTGTTAGTGTTGGTGCTGGTAGTGGTGGTGTGTTTGGTGCTGGAGTGGTCCAGGCAGGTGCCGGAGCTTCACAGGGAGACCACCTCAATCCTAACTTAACTGAGCTTCATGCAGCTCTGATAGAACAAGAGAGAGCAGTTCTTGAACAATCAGCACACAGGCGACTTTTTCCTGAAGAAATTCTGCTGCATCCTCATCCTCATCCTCCGCACCTAGACCCACATGCCCTGCGCCACCCCTTGCCCCAGCAGCTCCCTTTTTTACAGCCCTTCCCTTCTGCTCTGCCACCTGGTTTTCCATCAGGAGCAGCCCTTCTCAGTCCCCACAGTGCCTTAACCCCTGAGGCGTTGGACTATTATCCAGCCATCGACGCCTTTGGTCGTGTAGCACCTACACTTCTTCCCCCAGAGGTGTTGTATGACATCAACACATACCAGCTGCTTGGCCTTCACCCACTTTTTGCTGGTTTTAGACCTTTCAGGTGAGCTTTTAACCTGTCAGTTGTAGTCCTGCGATTTATAGATAGCTAGAATACTCATAGGTTGAGCTTATAACTGTTTCTGATGAGCCAGTAGGTATTTAAAAAGAAATAAAAAATATATATATATAAAATATAAAAAATAAGATAAATAGATAGATAAAACAACAGGAAAGTAAAAATATAGAGACAGAAGTGTTGCTTGGTTGTTTAAGTCCATCTTAAATAAGCATATGGGTCTTCAGTCTTTTTCGAAACGTCGTTGTTGAGGTGATGGTGGACAATGACGATGGCAGAGCATTCCGCAGCTTAGGTGCCGCGTTTTTGAAGGCCCTGGCTCCAGTGCGCTTCTTATTTGTGTCTTCCACTGCAGGGAGACAGAAGCGTGACTGGGAGCCAGGGCCTTCAAAAACGCGGCACCTAAGCTGTGGAATGCTCTGCCATCGTCATTGTCCACCATCACCTCAGCAACCACGTTTCAAAAAAGACTGAAGACCCATCTGCTTATTTAAGATGGACTTAAACTTGAATTTGTTCATAGCTCCACTAGTTTTGTTGTCTTAAGAGAAAGATGCCATTTTCTATTTTGTATTACATGGCACTGCACTGTAAGTTCCTATAAAGAGGTTGGCTAGGTGTGGCTTGCATGTCAGTTTCTTGCAAAAATAAACATTGCTCGATTTATTCTCTATTTCTGCATAAAATTCTGCTTTGGATTGTCAGTAAAATTTAGTCATTGTTAGATTTTATGAGTAACAGTAATATATTAATAATATATATTAATATATTAACAGGAGAAGTGGCCCTTCCAATGAACTGCATACAAAACTGGAAGAATGCTATGAGCAGTTCAAAGCTATTGAAAAAGAAAGGAAAAAGGTGAATTTTTAAATGGTGTCTTTTGTTCAGTTAAATAAGAATACATGGTAAATGAGGATTAAGCAAGATGTAACATCAAATGCGTGGTTCCTACCTTAGATTTTACAGATATTTTGTTGTCTTTGTGCACAGACTGAAGCAGAACTTGCCCGACAAAATCCAGGAAAGAAAGTGTCTAGTACAAACAACATTGTCATCCCACGCCTTCCTTCAAACCCCTCCAGAGTGGACAGGCTCATTGTTGATTCGTTCCGGGAACATGCAAGAGTGAGTATGAACATTGATGAATAGATAGGCGTGGTGAAAGATTGGTTAGAAAGATTATTACAGAGGCACACACTTTATTCATCATGTTCAAGCAAATAGTATGAACTGTCGGGTTTATATAAAGGCCATCCTGAATACAAAAATATTTTGAGATGGTTGAGGTTAGTTAAAGGACAACACAAGTGCAGCACTTTTTCTTTATGATCAGGTTAAGCTCATTCTAAAATAATAATTTCCAAAATATAAGTACATATGCTTAATTTTCAAGGTATAAGCCTTCAAACATTGGCATTCTCACCTGCTACTAGGAAAGCAAAAGAAAATTACTCTCCTAGACTGAAGAGTTTTGTTGTGCGCAACCAGCAAGTGTGGCTCAGTTCAGCAAAATCAATGCATGTCTTTGAGTCAAATGAAGAAACATCACTCAGGTTGTCACATTCAAGAAGTGATTTTGTGCCCAGAAATAAAATGGGTGATTTTGGAATGCAGCCCCAGAGATTTGAACTTTATTTAGAAGCTTTGATTGAAGTTTATAAAAAATATAAAAATTAAAAGGTCCAAACCAAATTCACTCGACTGGTAAGTAAATTTTCTCCAGATAAAAATTTAATGGGCAAAAATCACGGTCATTGCAGTCTATATTCCATTATTCTCTGTTACTAAATGGGCGCATTTGAGTTGATTTTTTGATGTGTATTATTGTTAATAAAATATAAACACATTTCAAATGTGCTTTTGTCTAAGATTAGCTCCTGATAAGCTCCTGTTATTTTTGTATTTGATAAATGATTAATTTCCAGCGTTGAATTTTTATTTTTTTAGTTACAACTGACTGCTGATAAGGACTTTTTTTTAATCATTTAAAGTATAACATAAACATTTGATGCATGTTTATTCCTCATTTAGCTACATGCAAAATTTACTATTTACTTACTGATACTTGCACATGTTCCCATTTAAGCTCCTTGCACATTTGTAACACTCAGTTCTTTTTTGTTTCGAGCATTCGCATCAGTGGTGCCCTCAGTTGTTTTTAGCATTGTGCTGGATAAGGATATGACTGATGATGTTTTTGTGACTGCGTCACTACCGTAACTTGTAGACCAGAATGGTGTTGGAAGCATCGATGTTGCATTTCTTGTGCTTGATCTTTGTTTAAGCTTGTTACCAGCAGTCATAGTTGGCTTTAACAGCTCATGCTTTTGTATAGCTGGCACTGCTGTAGGAAGATCTCTTCGTTTTACTGAAAGTTCAAGACTTGCTTGTACTGTATATGTGACTGGATAGCAATCAATTCTGAGATGTTTTGAGCAAACTCTTGAGTACGGTGTGGGGATCACATGGCATGTTTGAACAAAGCAGAGATCTGTATATAATCCACTAGCATTCGTTGCCATTGTCTTTAGGATTTCCTAAATGAGCACAAACTAACTCCATCTGAACATTCAACAACAGCACATTTTCTTGGTCTGTTTTCTTTTACTGAGGATTGCACCTTTTCTCTTCAATTCAGCTAATGCAGACAATGCTGTTTTTAGGAATACTACCCTCATGTCACTTTCTGTTTTCTGGACAAATCCAGGTGTGATTCAGAGAAAAACATTAATATTTCTCCTGCCTATTTGTCATAAAATACCACTGGAGTATGTTTTTTTGTGATACTTTATGCTCTATTTCCAGCAAGTTTTGCTTAGCACTCATGTTGTCCTTTAATTGCAAGATACACACTTCTCAGATTTTAAAAAAAATCAGTTTTATTCACAATATTCAAGCCTTTGAAGATGGCAGTTCTTGCCTGCATTTCGTAAAGTGGTTTATCCTGCACGTTCTTATTTCCACATAACAAAAGCAAATTGGTTTGTTCTTGCAGAACTTGTTAACATTTGTATGAAGATGTTGCCATGACCTTGACATTCATAAATGTAACAAGCTAGAATTTAGGCCAATCCATGTGTGCCTGCCCTCTTCCCTGAACAAAAAAGTTGATAAAAATATTGCAGTGGATTTTTGTAACAAATTGATGATAGCTCTATGTTCTATTGGCAGAAACTTTTAAGGTTAGTATCATGTTTGACTCAGTTAGCCTTTAACTCATTCTCGACATTTCATGGGCAGTGGGGTGGCCCAGTGATAAGCGTCTGTCACCAATACAGTGAGGGTTGGCTGTCCTGGGTTCAGCTCTCGTCTTGGGCATGCTTTTCTTTCTCTCCATGTGGCATCTATTTACAGGGCTGGCTGCCTTGCAGGGATATACCTTAGTTGGTGGCTTAGCCTAATACACCCCCCCCAAACATTCCATACATATTTGTATGGAATGATCAGGTTGCAAATGCAACAAATGTCCGACAGAATAAGAGAAAAAAACCACAGTACCCTTCAGGTATTATTTTTCCATGAATTGTTCCCTTTATCAACAACATAAGACACACTATTATATTTTTATGTTTGAAATTACTAAAAAATTTACTTATCATAGATCCGTTTTTCGCTGTCTTTTGCCAGTTTTATCATTTCCACTCAAAAAAATATTAAAAAATCAAAAAATAAAATTAAGTACTATTTTAGTTCCATTTCTTGTTCTGTTAAAATACTGAATTATTTCTGTAGATTCCATTTTTTTAATAGTGTGATTAAGGAATTTGAGGGTGTCGAGACTGAGCTTGTTAAGAGGTTAACTTCCCTTGTTGCGAGTGAGTATTACAATTGAAAGTAGTACAGTTCAGTGAAGGAACCTCATTTTTAGAGCTGTAACTCTGCTTGGAACAGATTCTTACACTGGTGGACAAGATGGAGAAGCTGAGGGACATCACTATTCATGCCAATGTTCAGTCTGCTCTTGACAAGTGGCTGGAAGGTATTCGCAAGGTGCAGGCCAGACGCAAAGAAGAGATCGTCAATGCTGCCAACAGACACAGAGCTGGCATCCCTCGTCAACAGGAAGACAAAGGTCAGTGGCATATCCAGGATCAACCTGATGTGTATTGAATGTGTAGGCTGTAGCTATAGCTATAGCACTTTCACTCCAGTAATGTAACGTTATCACTCCTTATCATTCATTTACATGCTTGTTAGCAGCATTATTTTAAATTACACATAAGGTAAAGTCCATGAATAAATGTTAAATTTGACGACACAGACAAAATAGGATAAAAACCTGTTTTTCTGACTGCTTAAATCTAGTTGTCCTCTTTAACATAAAACATATTATTTTAGAACCTAAAATATAATATTTTTTAATTTTTTAATTCTTATTTTTGTTAATAAAATGCAAGTGGTCATGCTTGGCCAAGCGGCTTGCTATGTGAATAGTTCATCAAAGAAACATACCTTATATATTCGTCAAACGCATGAAATCATGTAACCCATGTTACCCAGCTATTGGCATGCAAAGCATTTTACAAGGTGGAGAAATGTACAGGTGACTCACAATTTAAATGAGGAATGCATTCCAGAAGAACTGCATAGTTTAAAAAGTTGCTAATGTGAAATTTTTTTGAGTAACTATGGTCACACTAATCTCAGAAATGTGTACATATACTAGATCTTCATTATCAATATAAAAAAATGAGGCAATAATAATGTTGACAATAAAATAATACTTGTCTTCAAGAATTTTTGAGAAAAGGAAAACTGGCTTTTATTTTCTATTTTTTAAAAGCATTTTATATGGTCTTTTACTCAAGATTTGACACTGAATTTATAAATGCATTGGCATAAGTTTAATAGTTTACACTGACTATAATATGTCAACAAAATACTGTAGACCTGGTGTGATATGTGAGGGGCAAGGAGTGGGGGGAAAAAATGAGGCTAGTGGCCAAGGGTTTTTGTCTTCTGAAAAAGAAAATAATTGTGCAGAATAAAATTGGAGGTCAGAATGATTTGCCTTTAGCACCCAGAGGTTTTTTTTAAGACCTACTTGCATGTTGGTAGATGCATACAGCTTTTTGAAAAATGCATTTAGAGTGGTCTACATTCCACGTTGCCTCATCTCACTTAGTACCTTATAGTAATAGGCAGCCTACTGAAGCACTTTATGGTGCATGTTGGAAATGTGCTTCACATCAAGATCATCCTCACAAATATTTTCTAACGCCTCCGTAATAAGCGTGAAAAACCTTGTGAGAAATGTGACAGAAAGAAGCTTTTCAGGGGCTTCCTGTTATGACCTTTGCCTCTCCTTCCTCCTTTTGCTTAGTTTGCATCTCCAGCTCAAAGAGATCATCATTGATGAATTCCTGTTAATAGCTATCAGAATTTTGTGATATCAAACTCCTCAGTCTCACCTAGTTGGAGCTGCTTGACAAGCCTTGACATGCTGATCCAAATGCATTATTTTTTTGCAGATTGTGCTTTTAGGGGGAGGTAGGGGGTTGATTTAAAAAAAAAACAAATTTTACAGCCAAAATACACTTTTTCAAATTTATGTAGCTTGAATGTCCATAAATTATGAGCTACCTGTAGCAGGTCCATTAACTATGCAGTAGGAAAGTTAAATGGGAATTGCTTCTTCACATTGGAATTAACTTACAGTGCCATTTTTGATGAAGGTGATGAGAATAGATTTGAATGATGCAATGTTTTTTTCTTTTTCCTTAAATGCTGAAAGTCAAAGATATTAGGTTGAATGATCTTCATTAATTATCTACACACTTATTTGGATAGAATAGTCGGATTGCTAGAATGCAACAAACTATGCTAGAATTTTAAAGTGGTAATAAGGCACACTTTTATATTTTTATGTTTGAAATTACTAGAAAATTTACTTATCATGGATCCGTTCTTGGCTGTCTTTTGCCAGTTTTATCATTTCCACACACACACACACACACACACACACAAATCAAAGCATAAAATTAAGTACTGTTTTAGTTCCATTTCTTGTTCTGTTAAAATACTGAATTATTTCTGTAGATTCCATTTTTTAAATATGTGATTAAGGAATTTGAGGGTGTCAAGACTGAGCTCGTTAAGAGGTAAACTTCCCTTGTTGCGAGTGAGTATTACCATTGAAAGTAGTACAGTTCAGTGAAGGAACCTCATTTTTAGAGCTGTAACTCTGCTTGGAACAGATTCTTACCCTCGTGGACAAGAATTTTAAAGTGGTAATAAGGAAAGAAGCCATAGTACCTTTTGGGGACTATTTTAACAATTACAGTAAGCATTGTATTGCATATTTTCTTCTATTTGAAAGTGCTAGAAATTTATTATGTTGGCCACCCTGTTTGATGTTAGAGAAGTCTACTGGTTGCCAATTTAAACCTCAATTTCTGCTGTAAAGAGCTAATATGAAACACCAAGGTATGTTATTTGAATTCTATATCTGTTTCTAATATAATATTGAATTATTTTGTATTTTCCATTTGTTAAGAGTGCAGAAAGTTTTTTTTAAATTTATGCTTAGCAAGCCATTTTGGGGGGATTTCATTACCACTGATGTTGGCTCTTTTTAATTACAAAATACAAAAAAGGACTCATGCAGAATAAAACATTATACTGTGTGAGAAAGGCTCTTTATGTGTAAACTTTTGTTAACTGTAGTGTTGTACAAGTATATGTTTGAATGCATCAAACTTTTTATTGAACTGCCCTGTGTCATAGGATGCCTGTCTGCATGATCTACTGATGTTGTGAATGAATTAAGACTCCATACAGGTCATCGGGGATATGTATCAGGGCTGAGAAAATGAGCAGTGTTCATATGTGTAACTAAAGAGTCAACCTTTTTCACAGGACACGTGAGAGATGCACACCTCAGTGCTTTATGAACACTTCATTCATTTTGTTGTTTCAGATGTTTTGGCTCTGGCAGCTAGTATCAGTGAACTTACAGCCCACACCAAGAGAGCCCGAACTGCCACCTGGTGCGCACTGCAGATGGCTGACAAAGAAAATCCGCGCTTGTCCTCTGTTGCAGATCTTGATCTTGATGATCCTGTCAAGCTACGACCTTTCACAAAGCCATCAGCTGAAGAAGAAGCTGCTTCTGCTGCAGCCTCATCTTCCTCTAGCGATTTGGTCATCACAACAGCTGCTGCAGCAATGAAGACACCATTATCAGACATCCCAGCTTTGCTTACGTCATCAGCAACTTTAGAAACTGTCAGTGTAGCATCAGTGTCAGCAAGCAAACCACAAGAATGAAGATCTTGCTGAGCAAGGGCAAGGTGGGATTAACTGTCAACTATATCACAAGAGGTGCAGACATTTAATTATTATACCCTTTGAGGGTGCTTTCTAAAGATTGGAAATCTATCATAAATGTTGCAAATATGTGATTATTATGCCCCTTGGGAGTGTTTTTATGATTTAAAAATGCTAGCTGAACTTTAGAGTTTATGTTAGACTGAAAAGGAAGTTTAAACCTGCAAGCACATTTTTCCTTGAGCAAAAATATTGTGTAAAGAAGATTCATGGTTATTTCAATGTTTTCTTTGAAAATGTTTACAGAGGTTATGGTTGTGATAATATTTCTTTCAAGTGATAGCAGCAGTCACAAATTTCATACTTTTGTTAAATGCTATGCTGTAAGATCCATTATCCTTGATAATGGGATGGGCTTGAACACTTCAAAAACTACTGTTAGAGGGTGATATTGAGGTTGTTATATGCTTTTGAGTTGTTATTCATTCCAGCCTGTATGTCGCCCTCACAAAGTTGATTCTTATATTCCTGGACTCAGTAGAACAGAGACACCAAAGGCACTGTTTCACACTGGACCAACAAAAAGCATCGCTTAATGGCAGCCTGTTCAAAATTTCATTCCAGTGGGGAGAAAGGGAATAGTAAGACTAGCATGCAGGGAGGGGAACAAGAATTTATATCTAAATGCAAGTTGCACGTGCTGACAGCTTATTTCTATGAGATTACTAAAAGTGCACAAATCACGCCTCTTAAATCAGTGTACTGTGTGTGGGTATGTGTAGCTTACAAATGATGCTTTTGATTTTGTGAGCTGGATGTATGCCTGTGCACTTTACACATTCTTCAGTGTACTTGCACACACAGCATAATAAACGTGTCACTTGTAGTGGTTAACTCATTCAATAATTTTTGTGTCAGTTTTGAAAAATGAATTCTTGCATGTTGTGCACAATATATGGAGTTAGAAATACATATTACTTAGGAACAAAGAATATAGAAGACATCTCTTGGAAGAGAAAATGGGCATTAAATATTAAATATTATAAGGAGTTCTGAGATGCAGATTACTTATTAGTAAAGGTTATAGTGGATATCTCTCAGAAAAGAAATTGGGCGGAAGATATTAGATTTTAAAAAAATAAATCATTAAAAATATAGCCTATGAGCGGAAATTAGTTAGAAACAGTTAGATTAGTTACAGAACAGAGTACCTTTTTATAATAGTGCCTTTTATAATATTGTTTTCTTTTTGCTAATTTGTATTTGTTGTTACTTTTATTGCTTTGAGGTGTGGACAAAATAAAGTGTAAGCCCTGCTGATTTACACAGAGGCATACATGAGAGTAAACAACTAGATAATCTCCTAATTAGAATATTCCAAGAGATGTAAAAGTACCATTATTTTTGCGATAAAAAGGAGCCATTTTTCAGGTTTTAGTTCTCATTTCTTTTTTTCCCTATTTGCTTTTTGTTTTTTTTCTGTTAAGCTACAAAGATGGAGTGTAAATGTCAAGATTTTTTTTTTTTGCAACAGGGTATGATGTATGTTAGTTTAATCAAAATTTGAAACTTACTTTCATGATCACAGCAGCACAGTGAGCTCTGTATGTTTAATATTCACATTGTTGTCAGATTATGCAGTTGCAAACAGTGTTGGAAAAAATTTGTCAGTTTTCTTTTTTTGAAAAATTCTTTTCATCAAGATTAACCAAAAAATTTAAAAGAACTGTGCCACAACCATGGTTTTGAATGTAACACTATGGTGAAAAACAGTAAAAACTGACCTAATTTCTGTCATTGTTTTGAACTTAATTGTTTGTTGATAGAAAGTAATAATAATGGCAGTCTTTGAAATTATATGGAATAAATAGTAGCATTCCATTTGATGCAAAGACCAACTGAGGGGGCAAGGGCTGAAAATGGTATCAATTGTGGCATGTTTTCCAAAATGTTACAAGTCTTTCATGTTTGTGCTCAATTCTGCAGCAGAAGGATGTGATAAGTAGAGACAGTACACTTACTGGCCATTAGGCCCCCCCCCTTCCTTTTTCAAATCTGTTTTGTTTCCTTTTGCTGGGGTAGCACACTGTTTGCTTGTTTACTTATTAGTCCTTGTAAATGGAAGCCAATACTAAATTCCAGAATATATGCATTTCAGTGATCAAGCAGGAAATTGTCAGCGACTAAACTTTTCATAGAATTTAGCAGCTGGCTTTTATCCGGCAAATGTTTGTTTTTCTGTCTGACTGTTGAAAATTAATTTGTTAAAGACATTTCATTTTGACTTAATAGGAATGTGTGTATGCATATGCATGCACATGTGCTACTTTTAGAAAACCACCTCAGATTTGTTCTAGTTTCTAGTGTTTATTAGGAAAGTAGTGTTTACTAATTAATGACCAGCAGAACAGTAGAATTTTATTTGTATCTTATGAAGTGGAGACCAGCTATGTTTATGGTCTTACTTTGTTGAAGTTAGTGTCTCATACTAAGAACACTTTGACACTGAAGACACTATTTTACAGAGTCTATTTTTTATAAAAGATGTTCCAGCAACTGTAAACAGTATTTATATATTTTACAATGAAGGAGAGATGTGTCTCATGTTGTTGCAAATGTGTCTTGTGCCATTTTTCATGGCCACACATGCAGTGTGCAGACTGCTAAATTAGGACAATACTGTATCCTAATTGAAGCTGTAGTTCTCAGTTCTTAGATATTTTTTAGTAATTATCATTCAAGTGATCAATTGTCTTGATGTCAAAGACAATACTAATGTAGAATTGTTAAGCCTTTTATCATATCAAATGAACAAGAAAACTAATGGATTTTTACCAGAGCAGCGCACCTGATAGCTTTTACACATTTTGTTAAATTTATGCTGATATTAAAAGCAAAATCTGTAAGTCATTTCAGTTTTCCTTTCAAACATTCCAGTCACTATACTTTTTTTAACGACCATTCCACATCTGATTTGTATAAATAATGGGGATATATTATTTTGTTGAACAATCTGCACAAAATTTTGTTCATTTTTTGATTAAAATTTTTTAAACTTTTTTTTTTAGGTTCCTCTAAAAGAGGGGAAAAATGATTTTGATTCTATTATGAACTTCTTTTTTGTGACACATCGCTGTTCTTTCTATGGTGTTAATACCATTAGAATCCATCATTGTTCTCTGAATCAACGAAAAATGGACCCCATAGAAGTAAAATTGTGCAGTATTGCTAGCTAATGTTAAAAGTCAAAAGATATTTACTTGTTCTTATTAGAAGAGCTAAATGTTTCTGTACACTCATTACTATTATTCGTTAAGGTAAAACTATTGCATTTGTTTTCAAGTTTGAAAAAAGCTGTTCTTTAAAAAGATAAAATAATTTTATACAGGTTAAACTATGAAAATTTTATGATACAGGGCATTCCATTGTTGAAATGTTTGAAGTAACAGTTTAAATTGGTGGATCATTGTGGATGTATAAGTGTTTTGTGACTTGTGGAACTATTAGGGCTTAAGTAACCGTTAAGAGCTGTGCACAGGTGTAGATTTGGGCTTTAAAAATGCCTTGTCAAATGTATGGCTGATTTTTATTTTATTTATTTTTGTTGAATGCCAGGTTTACATATGCTGAATTGTGTGAATTTGGTGCTAAAAATGGATAGACAATGTTCATTAATATCCGGCTAAATGTGGTTTATTTAGTTGACGTGTATTGTTTTTGTGCAGTGTTAGCTCTTGGTACACTTATTTTTCTGCCAACATGTGGCATCATTGGAGTAAATTTTATTATCTGTCATATGGTTTCATAGCACTGCTTAGCTTTTGGCTTGCAACAGCGTGTTCTTTTCTTTTCTCAGAGTTTTCTGGTGTTTGTCCCAGCAGAGCTGCTCTCTGAATGTACTTGGGTGGGTCAGTCTTGTGAAGGTCCTGATTATATAGCACTTTATAACTGAATGTTTCTTCTAAAAGGTCTGGGGCTAGTTGCACAACATGTTTCTAAACCTTAAAACTGTTCTAAAGAAGCAAAATCTCTTCTTAGCCATTTTGATGCATTGCAGAAAAACATACAAAAAAATTGTACTGACAGGACGGAAAGTCAGACTTAAACAACTTTATCTTATTTAAAGCAGTTTTAGTTTTAAAAATTCTAAAATTGTGGTGAGCACTTTAAACTAATTATCTAAGTAGAGTTAAGGCCTAAAAGTGTTTAAAATTAGAAATGTGTTGTGCAACTGGCCCCAGGACTGCTCGTTTTTAGGTAAATAAAAGTTAAAAACTTTTGTAGGAGACCTTTATCTAGATGAAATCTTTAACTCTTTGAGATTTAAAACAGCTTTTCTTTACATGCATATTAGTGTGCAACTGGCCCCAGGACTGCTCGTTTTTAGGTAAATAAAAGTTAAAAACTTTTGTAGGAGACCTTTATCTAGATGAAATCTTTAACTCTTTGAGATTTAAAACAGCTTTTCTTTACATGCATATTAGTGTCAATTTTTTTCTTTTCTATTTTGAAGACACAGATAGTGATAAAAGATAGTGTAAAATGTGTTTCCAAATTAAATATTTAGTGTGTAATGTTCAGAGTAAAGCTGTTCAGAGAAGCCATTTTTTAATTATTGAGCAATTGATCAATTCATAAGAATTGTTACTTCCTATCTGAATATACGATATAAAAAATATGACAAAATTAGTGTCTTTAAACATGATTTTAATATGAGCAGAATTGAATGTTTTTTTTAAACATTTGTTATGACCTTGTACAGCTTGTTGGTGTTCGTTTGCATTTGAGGAAAATTGACACAGAAAGCATATTTTCTCCAATGATGAATCTTACATAACTGTGTGGTATACAGATGTTAACAGAAGAAAAGCTCTCCTTTCTTAATGGAGATTGTGAGTTAGTATTGTAATCTTTTACAGGACTGTCAGTGAATCTTGGATAAATAGTTAAGTCCGAATCACTTGGTTATGCTTCTGTTTTTAACTTTCTCTACGCTACTAGGTGTATGCTCTATTGTTGTAGTTTTTGGTCAACTTTAGGAACAGCTTTAAACATTTAGCAGCAGTCACATTCAAATGGATTTAGTGTGTTAGTGGTTTTAGGACTACCATATGCGCAAAGGCCATCTTATCTCAGGAAAGCTATTATTAGCTCCTTGCCACAGAATAGTTGGATAGTGGGGCCGACTACTTTATAATTTGTTTTGCACGTTAGGTATTATTTATTTATATCTGACTGAAAAATCACATATTATCAATTTTAATAATTATTTAAAAATAGCATATTTTATAACAAAATAAATGTGCATAGGGTTTTAAAAAGAAGGCCAATTAAGAGTTCAAGATGCAAACTTGCATGAGAAAAACTTAAAGGATTAAATGGTTGTTTTGTTATGATGCTGTTGTTTCTTCCAGGAAATAATCTTGAGCCCACTAGCAAAATTATCCTTTCTGTTACAAACTTCCTTTGTTATTCCACCATATTGCTATTGCTGACTTACAGGCACACAGCTGAAAACAATTCTTTTAATAATTTTCTGTCTTAGAGGCAAACATATCATTTGTGATTTTGGCTTCTTGCTTAGTGCTTGCGTTTTTTTCTAGTCAAGAGAGGTTTTATTTGCAGATCTCATCAGTTTTGCCAGCTGTCTCACTTTGCAGAAGATGGGTGATGAAGTATAAGCCCTATCTTCCCATGGTTTGAGGACTAACAAGATCAGAATTTACTATTTTTCTAAACTTTTGTTTTTATGATGGTATTAATCATTTTTCATGTGCAAAATATTGTTCATGGATTGTGTCAGAGTTGTCCCAGATTCTTCAACTCTTCTCCCCAAACTCCTAGTTTTCTGTCCCAGTCTTTGTCACAGTACGTACAGGCCATGTGAGTAGTATTTCTTAAATAATCAGCATTTGTAACAATAACATTTCCAGATAGTATTTTATTGTATATCCTTTTGTTGCAATTAATGTGATGTCTTGATTTATTGGAGACATGGTATGTTGGAAAATATGGTTAGTGAAGATAATCTCAATGTAGCATATATTTTGAAGCCAGGGGCTCAGATGAATTTCTGGAGTCATTCACTCTGCCACTTATTTGTTTCACTGATTTGTGCACCTGACATATCGTGCAAAATGGCACTTGAAGACCAGGCTTTGCAGGAAGACCTTGTTGAAAGCCTTGTATAGCTGTGTAGTATTGTGCTGCATCAACCTTGAATGAAAGATGGGTAACTGTGTCCTATATAAGGCCAGGTTCAAGGAATATTTGTATTTCAGTTGAAATTGTTTTTGTGCTGTTTATCTATCAAGTTTTGATTTATGATTGATATTGTGAGGGTTTTGGTGACTGTTTGACTCGTGATGCCAAAGTATTTGTTGGCTTGAGAAAATGGCAGTTTCAACAATCTGCAAACCCTTTGTCATATACATCAGAGAATTTCAGGGTGGTTCCTAATTGTTGAACCCTGCTCTCCATTTAGTATACCACTCGAACATGAAAGCTGTATATTTTCTTATAGGTTTTGCTGTCTCACAAATTATATTTTGCAGGTTTTTCATAATGTAGTTGTGTTGTCTTAGCAAAAGTTTTGTGATATTGGGTGACATGCTTTTTCTTTTTATGGTGTGGTTAAACTAACCAGTGTCCTTCAGCTAATGCTGTAAGATTTTTTTCATAAATGGACAGAAAAATTTAAAAAATTTTAGCATAACAGGAGACCTTTGTGCCTGTCAGCACAATACAGAGCATGTATATTCAAAGTACATGGCTGTCTTGCTTGAAGATTTTTTTTTAAAGAAAACTCTCAGAAATGCTGTGCAATGTTTTTGGCAGTTGTGAATTGCTTGTATACTAGGTACTCACAGGTGTAATTTATCTTCCAACTAAGTTTTCATGGCATATAATTTTTTAAATGAGTAATATCCTCATCAACTAGTGGGTGTCAATAAGTCACACATAAATCTCAGATATTTTATGTTATGTCCACGTGTGTAAATATATGGTACTAAAATGTGTTTGTCATAAAAACTTCTGTAAACTACTGTAGTCAGAATCAAGACAAATTTTAGAGTGAACAGTTAAAAGTTACAAGTTATGCTCTCATGCTGGTATAATATTGGTCTCCATATATTCTTACCTTTTAGACAATCAGAGGCTTTGTCCTACAGAATCCCACATGTGTCTTTGTAAAACCATATTTTGTTCCCTTTGTTTCAGAGTTAAGTGATTAAACCTCTTTCACTAGGTAATGTGGTGGCATTTTTAGAGATGTTGGCTGTAACAATGACCTGCACTATCTTAAAACCTCCTTTATTATTAGTATTATATATGTGAATGGGTTGTGATCACACAGTGTGTTCAAAAATTGGGTAGAGTGCTACATTTCTGATTTGCCTGTTTTCAGTCATTCATATTACTGAAGTCATTGTCAAACTACTTATGTTATTAGGCTGTAGTACTGAACTATTTTTTTTTTTAGCCTGCACTGCAATACAAAAGTCTTAACTGCCTTAGCAAGAACTGCAAACTGTTGATTAAATGAAACAGAAATATTCAGACAGTAACAAAAAATAGAGTGCACTAGTTTTTGCTGGTAAAGTTTCTTACTCCAACTGGTAGTTAAGTACAATGTCATGAAAACCATTTTTCTTATGGTCCATGTGGTTTAATTACTTGATGTTGCAGCCCAAATACCTATAATCTTGCACAATTTAAAATGTACAATTTCATTTTACTTCAAGGGCATTTATTCACCATTTCCATGTGTTTGTACAGACAAGAACTTTATATATATATCATGCTGATGTCTGTCTCGTTTACTGTGTGCTTAAAAAGACAAATAGAACACAATGTGTGACATCCATGGCAAGAAGATTTCTGATTAATTTAAACACCTTTTCATGATGTAATCAGAGTTCTGATGGTTGCAGTATTGTGACTTCTGTATAGGTTGTATTTTTTAAACTGTGAAAGCTGTATTATGAGTCTGTTTTTGAAATATTAATCACAGATATAGAATGTCATATTTATTTCAGATCAAAAATTCATTTCTCTCTGCTTCAATGTAATGTTATGATTCATAAGAAAAGGTTGAAGATAGTTTCTAGCAGTTTTCAATTTGAGATATTTATGGCAGCAGTTAAGATGAGCAGTTGGCTGTTATGAAATTTTGATCTGAAACACACTGTCACTGAAGATATTGATAGATTTGTAATCAGACTATGTTAAGTATTTTTGGATACATCTGTTTTGCTTCAAAGTGCCAACTGTAAGACATTTTCATAGAACTGCTTGTGCTTTTCAAAACAATATTTTATCATTGTGTATGTTTTATTCTGATTGCATACTAGAAGATAGCTTTTTGCTTACATAGTCTGCTTAACTGATAAACTATTTTTCTTTTAAGGTTGTTTTCCTTAGAATTCAAACTTTCCTAACATATCCTGATAAAAATCTGCTACTAGATTTGGGTTATTTTTGCAAAGGCATGTTTCAGATTATTTTTCATTGATGCACTGCTTGATATGAAATTCTTTAGAGAAATTTCTATTAGTTCCAGCATAAATTGAGCTAGCACTTCTCCTGGTTAACATTCTACCTTCTCATTTTTCTCCCTGATCCACGTCAACAATATCAAAAAAGTTTGTAAAGATAACTATAAATACAAAGTTATAGAAGTCATTAAACTAGGCAGTAGTAATGAAACTATTTTATTTTGTTAATCATGCATGCATGCACATGAATTACATATACATGTGTGCATGTTCACACATGCACATTCACTCTACCAATGAATCTGCTTCAGATTGTCATCAGATAATTGTAAATTTTGGGAGTGCTGTGTGGTAAGAATATTTGTAAGGGAAAAGAGAGACAACATAAAGGAGATCATGCATATACTTTTTAGTTTCACGATTTGTTTTCGTGTGTGATTGTTGAAATCCTCAAGTGATTTTTTTTTAATGGCTTATAGGATGTGCTGTGTTATTTCCACGTTGATGTATACAAGATATAGTTATTGCAACATGGGGAAGATGTTTTTTGTGTACTGCTTTCCATCTTATGCTATCCATATCTCCAAAGCAGACATCTGATACTTGATTATACTTTGAAAGTCTCAGCAGAAGATTTTTTTTTAATGACTTGAGACTTGAGAGGCAGCAATATAACCCTATTTCCAACAAGTAGTTTTTTTCTAAACTATTAGAAAGGCTAGACTACCAATAGAGAAATGACTTAAGTAGCTTTATCTTTTGCTGCATTAATAAGAGCTTATTTAGTCATCTAGCCAAGGACTTTGTGTGTTTCGCCAGATACAGTTGTGAACATATCTTCTGGCAACCTTAACTGGCATTAGATGTTTTGGGTGTTCATGGCCCTTCAGTAGAAATTGTGTAATGCTAGCTTCTAGCAGTAAATAGTGTGCACACAAGATTTTTTATGGTTACAGATGCCACTCATTTGATGTTGCAGAGTGTAACCTGAATGAAGGCAGGTGTGAACCAGAGGCAAATATGATCTAGTTAAATGACTGTATATTTGCATGGCTGAATGTTTAGGAGCAGTTTATGAAAAAACCCAGCCTTGCCTTGACTTATTTGACAGCAGTAACCTATAGCTTAGCTTTATAGTTGGCAGGTTAACCAATAATTCCACAAAAGCCTGACTGAAAATGGGAGCTAAAAGAATCAGGCATTTGGAAAACATGAGATTATTTTTGATACACTCATATTTGTGGAATGTGCTGCAGCTGCACCCCACATTCCACTCCCCACTTTCTAGACTGAACCCTTTTTTTCACATCACTTTGCTGCCCTTGCTCTCTCAATTTGTTTTGCGAAGGTCTATCCTATTAAATCCAGTTTGTTCCTGTTTATCTACTTTTTTTTCCTGTGTTTGGTAACAAACAGCATGTCTTCTTTCAGAGTGCTAAGGTAAAATAACTATATAATTCCTTTTGTACCTGAACAAATGTAGTGTCATTTTTGCTTGATCAAGCCATCAAAATAAAGGTCAGTTGCCATTTAAATATGAATCTAGATGACATCGTGTATTGATTATTATCAGTTTGAGGGCAAACTGGCCTATCTTTCCCTTTTAAATTCAGTCTTCTAGAAAAGAATTCAAGTGATTTAAGTCTCATTCTGAAGAAATTTTTTTTGCAGCTTCTTCCCTACATTCATCCATTTGATTTAATGCTAGAATGTATTTTGGAAAGTCAGGTGTAGAATATTGCAAAAAACATTATGCTGTGAAGCTGTAGACTAGGGGTTACATTTGTGCTGATCCCAGGTTACTTTAATCCTTTACGGCTGGAGGAAATGAATTATTTCCTCAAATGCCAATACAGACACTAAACCGTTCAATGACTAATGCTCTGCTTCATATATTTGGACCGAAAATCAGAAACCACCACCCCCCCAGCCCCTGCAAAAAAAGAAAGAAAACCCAACAAAATCTTGTGTACAGCTTTCTCATGGTATTTATGAAGAACTGACTGACATTACTTTGTTTGTTGTGAGCTAACAAGTTGGAGCTGTAGACCTAGAACTATAGGTTTTTGAGACTTCTTAAGTAAAATGTTTACATTGATTCACACAGTCCCATTGCACTTTGACACAGGATTTAAGTAGTGTGTGTTCTATGTTCACTGTTTCATTTTAGGTCAATGGTTTGCCTTTGAATGACTCTTGATGACTGTTATTTCTGTATATGACCAAGAATCTGTTGTTTTGTAGTGTTGACTTTGCACTGGATTGCCCATTTTAAAGGGTATTAGCGCTGTACTGTACATGCTTCTAGTTGCAACAAATTGTGTGAAGGAACATTTGGAAAACAAATTTCCTGATTTGAAACCATTAAGTTTCTGGTGAGAGTTCTTTCTACTCCCACCATAGTGTAGATACATTATACCTAGTAACTTATGGCCTCCCGGTACTTGACGAGAAAGCTGACAAGATAATCATTGCATTGTTATTTGTGGAGTGTCTTTCAGTGTGTACATCAAAAGCTAGTCTCTTGAAACAAAGTGATCTTTGGTGTGTAGGATGCAAATGTATCAGCTTATACATGTGTGTGTATTTATACATTTTGTGTACATTACACATGCACATACATTGTAATAATTACGTATAATATATTACTACTTCTAATCATGCAGTTTATCCAGACATTGGTTGAAGGTAAACTGCTTTGACATGTATTGTACAGTTTATATTGATCTGGTGTGATTTTCACTGGACCTGCTCTTTTAGCTCATCTGTGATCAGATGCCTCTTCCAGCACATCTGACAAGTGTTTCTGATATTAAGTCAGTTGTCATCACCAAACAATAGCCACAACAGTAGCAGGACCTGTGTGTGTGTGCATCTGAATGTGAACCTATGTGCATATTTTCATATAGGTTGCTAGAGGGTTTTACTGGGTTTCATTTCTGCCTGTAAATGCTGCAGCCAATAGTCCTTGCAGTAATTTTTTTCTTTTCGTTTATATTGAAACCTGTTGCAGAACTGGTGTCAAGTTGTTGCATCTTTGTTCTTGTCAGCCAGTCCTGCCAAAAATATTTTTGTGCTGAAAAAATTGAAAGCTTTTTAGTTTTTTGGTCTTTGATACTGATAAACTGATTGTGTTGGCATTTTCCTAGATTGATAATCTCATATCAGGCTTCAGTTCTGTTCTCAGGTGGAAAAAGGAGGTTTTTCAGCTTTGAGATGGAAGCACTTGTAAAAGGTCAGATTCTGCTGATTGAAGATTTTTCTAATCTGAGAGTTGTCTTATGCATCATAACCAAGTTGGCAACAAGCGTTGTTGCCTAAAAAATAACCCCATATGCAGGATAAAGTGTGTTGCTATTCTTTTCCTTTCCTGTTTGTCTCACTTTTTTTTTGTTGCTTTTTTATGGTCACCCAGGTACAAAAGAATTATGCACATCCCTGTTGGAATTTTGACTGTCACATATGTTTGAATTTAAAAAAAAAAAATAATAGAAAAACGTCTTTATGAGCTTGTGTTGTGAATTGAGAATAAGTTGGTAAATTATTTTAGTCTTGAAGTAGCATTCTATGTATTTTATTTTAGACCAATCAGAGATTCTTTTATTCCAAGATGCTGTTGTCATGTTTTAAACAAGCTGGTTTTCATGGTGATACAATTTGTTGCTGTTAAAAAGCAAAGATCTGAAAGAGTTCTGCCTATGTGATTTCTCTTGTATTTCTAGAATTTTTTTTAAAATATCATCTGGTAGAAAACTGGCTGAATTGCTGGCACAAAAATACAAGGATGTTGTTCCTTATTGATGTTCTGTTGATAGCTCTTCACACTTTTTGTTTGTAGTTATGCCCCATCTAATAAACTTGCTTCAAAGAGCTGGTTGCTCTTTTACTTTGCACAGTTCTTTGTTCTTACAAAATACTTGTGGGTTTTGGCCTGGCTTGTTTGATGCCGGCTCATTTATTCTCCTATGTTATGGTCTTTTTCAAAATCAAAAGCACATCAATCTTGTGCAGCTTTGTCCACCAGCTCCACATGCTTCCAGGCATGCATGCTCATATCAATGCAAGTGGTGACATATTGGGTTTTTTTTTTCTTTTTGCCTTCTGATGGAAAATGTTGTGTCTGTCATGTTGCTTTCCATTTACCAAATGCATGGTTGAAGCAGTGAACAAAGAGATATTTTCATGGTATGGATTCAGTCACTTTAACAAGACGTGCAAGAGTTTGTTGCCTGGCCTAAAGTGTTTCAGTGTTGTTCTCATATTCCTCCCCACTCTTCACCATTACCAAACTTTACTTTTGCTTTTGGCTTTTCGTAGCCATGGGGCCCTGTTTCGAAATTTGCATCATGTGTAAACCTTTTTAAGCTATGTTCCAACCAGTCAAGTGATAGCTATATAGCCAAATTCATGAAAGTGGCAGTGGCCTCAGGGTGAAATCAGAAAAAAGATTGGTTTTGCAGAAGGCTATGGTGAAGAGTGGAGGTGGCTCTTAGCAATGCAGCAGTGTGTCATTCAGTTCTGATAGTTGTGTGGTAACCAATTGAAATGGCTATTGGGCTATTAGCACATGCTTTGTGCTTGATGATTGTATGTGCATGTTGTTACTAGGCTGTACATCTAACATCATAGATGGCCCAGTGTTCAAATCTAACACTTTTGGAGACTGCCTGTTTCCTTTGTTCCTATAGGCTGTTTTGATTTCTTTTTTCTTTAATTTTTTTTTAGCTAGTATTAAAATTAAAGTTCTTCATGCCAAAAATTTACTTTGAAACACCATGTTCATGCCTGACTTAATGCCCAGGAGATTAGTTGAGAGGCAATATTCCTGAAAGGCTGCCCGTGACCTGCTTACTACAGCTGAATGCATGCACAGTTTGACGAACATGAACAGTAAAATTATGATCATTATCATTTCCATCCAAATTTGTGTTGTTGAAATAAAAAAAATCAAAATATATTTCTGTTGAGTAGTTATTGCCAGTGAATATTCCCTTTCTCTAGGAAGCCAGCTACATATACTAGATTTCTTGTTCAAAGCTGACTTTCTGTCTTCAGTGTAGGTGTCTGGCTTGAGAGCACCTCCCATGTTTGCCAACCTAAGACAAACTTGAGAAAAAAAATCATCAAATTTTCTGCACTAGGTCTGCTTGTATTTTTTATGCCGAGTTGCACCTTTGTCCATGTGGCTGATTGTCTGCCTTGATTTGCTGGAAATGTAAATGGTTGGTATTTATAGTGCATAACTGCAAATTATGTTGAGCTAGCTGCCTGCAATATGTTTAGTGAAAATCAAGGTGGTGTATTAGTTGATGACCAGCTTGCCAAAAGAACATATTGCAAAGGAACAGCCATGCACTTAGCCATCCCTGGAAGGTATTCAATGAAGGATAAATAACTGCAGCATGTCTAGGTTCATTGCTGAGGTCCATATACATAACTGCCACCCAGATATAACATATGAAGCCAGGAACAAAAAAGAGATTCTATTGCATGGTTTTTATTTTGATAAAATTGTTTTGAGATTCAAAGCTAAACAAGTAAAGTAAGTTGGGGCTGTTAACTGCCATTATGAAATAACCTATATAACTGTACTTAAAATAATTTGCTACTTGACTATCTTTGTTTGAACAGGGCCATTAAATCAAATTGCTAGTGACAGGTAGTGCAGTACCTATATAGCAAAATGAGACATAAAAAATAAGTTCTTTCTTACTGAGGTTTTTTTTTAAAGTCTTTCATCAAATGTTTTGGTAAGGGAAAATTTCAAACCGTTGCTTTATAGGAGACTTCATGCATATCAAAACTACATCACCACAGGAAATATGAAAATTTGGTGCATAAATACGCAGTCTGTGCCACATGAAATATCACACTTTAATAGAAAAGTGTGTTGTCTGTATCATAGTAGGACTTGCCCAGCAGAAAGAGAATATGGCTGAAGGAAATGATAAAAATGCAAGATGAAAACATGAACTGTAACTATGCTTTTCTGTTTTCGTTTGTGCTTGATGTCGCATTGTAAACAATGTCAGAGCTATTCTCAACATCGAAATTTTCGTTTAAATGACCTGTAGGTGTTAAACTTTGCAGTTAGCTAGATTCACTGAAGAGACAGTTGCTTCTCTTGGAGTGATAGATTTTCAATATGCTTATGATGTTCATGACAATGCCCCAACCATTTTTCTTGTGAGCCAGAAAAAGGGATATTTTTATATGTATAAACTTGTGATTGAGCACCTGCACGTGGCTGATGAGGTTAAAAAAAGGTTTGGAAAAAACGTGGGTCAGTTTCCTCAGTTTTTGATATCTGTTATTATTCCTTCTTTTTAATTTTTTTCTTTTCTATTTTTTTTTTTTACTTTTTGTTGAAGTAGTGAGGAGTCTGTTAAGACTGTATGGCTGGCAGGACCAAAGGAGGCAAAAGTAGCATCATTTAAAGAAAGAAAAGTATGCATTAAATCCGCGTTCAGCACTGAGTTCACACTTGTGCAATGTAGGGGAAAGAGGTAAAATGACATGGTGATATTCTTAGTCACCACAAATTGATAATCTTACATATTTATGGCTTCTGAATGTTAACACTAATTGCTGGTTGAAACTCAGAGCTGATAGAAATTACGTTTTTGTTTAATAGCTTAGTGTCCTGCCTGCGAAGAGAGAGGCTTAGGAGCGTTTTGAGGTTTAGCTATGCAATGAATGAGAGGACGTTTTGAAGAGTCTTGAACAAAGGGACAGCTATGCAGCAAATGAGGACGTTGGGTAGAAGAGTGTGTATGCTGGCAGTTGAAGACAGAAAGTCGCATATGGCATCAGCAGTGTCAGTTGAAGGTAGCTTTCCTGTTCATCATGTTGCAATTAGCAAAATTGTCATGCCTATTTTTCTTAATGTTACAAATTATCCCAAAATAAAGGCATGGTTGTTTGAAAAAAAGACTATTTTGTTCCTGTCTGCATACATGTGTGAGGATCTAAAGAGGAAAAACTGATATATTATTATACGAGCCTGCATGAGTACCCAGCTTCACGCAGGTGGACTTTTACTGCTGTCTTCCAACTGTGATGTTATTGTCAACTGTTGATCTTTTCGAGTCAAGCTTATCCGTGTACTGTTGCGAAATGGTAATTAAAGCTTGTACTCATAATTTCTTTTCCTAACTTGATAGCTGATCAGTCGGCAACAGGTGCACGAAGTTTTAAGGGAAGCTGCCTCCTGACTCGGTGTTTTTCCATATCCGCTTCGTGCAAACGGATGTGTGAGAGAGAAAGAGAGAGATCGAGGCTGTTTCAAATTATAACGTTATATGCTAGAGGCACATGCTGCAATTTTTTTCTGCGTGGTATTATCTGGAACCAGTAAGAGAGCAGAAACATGGCTTCAGGCAACCTACACCAACCAGATATGACAGCCGTATTTCTTCCAAATTTGGTAGGATCCGACAAACTATCAACCGCCGCCGGCCACACATCGCCACACTGCTTTATCAGTGGCGTAGGAAGATGCTCGGCTTTGGGGGGGGGGGGGGCAAGCTCCATGCTGACAATGAACGACGTTCACATTCTTGCCTTCCCAGCATTTTATTTTTTGGGGGGGGGGCAGCTGCCCCCCTGTTCCTACGCCACTGTTTATTTATAATATTATTGTGAAGGTGTCAGGTAATACAAGAGTAGTGTTGCGACTATTGATTGCTTTCTCGCGCGACACTCCTTGAGCTATTATCCCGATCTCAAAATTTCATGGTGTTGGAAATCTGCTCGACAGTTACTGGCTGGTATCGCGATCTGAACCTTCGCCCGCGATAACCCTACGATCGACCCACTCAGTGTGCATGTTCAGATAATGTCAAATCGCTGTCTATATACGACACGATGAGGAGTATCTTGAGACGAGGATTCGCTCATATGTTAGTCATATGGTAATATCTGTCTAGAATGTAAAGATGTAATCTGCTGTAAGAAGAGAATTCGCTCATATGCTAGAACAAAAGTCAATACAGCACATGTTTTGACAATAATTAACAATTAATATCCGCTGTGAGATGATCATTTGCGTATTTGCTAAGGCAGTACATGTTTTGAATTTAACGACATAATTGAGACGACCATTCTCTCGTGTGTCTTGAATATAACGATGTGGTCCGCTGAAACGGTCATTCTCTTATATGATGTATGTCTTGAATGTAATGAGACGCTATAAGACGATCAGTCGCTCATATTCAAAGATAATACATGAATATAGCCAAGTAATCTGCTAAGACGACCCTTCGCTCATATGCTAGGACAGTATATGTTTTAATTTTAACGATGTGCTCCACTGAGACGATAGTTCACTCCTATACTAGCAGAAACGTCTTTACAGAAATGACCCGTTGACTCCTGCGCGTGCACTCTGTGACAGTCGACGAATGGGTATCTCGGGTAAGGTTCCGATCGTGACACCGGCACAGTAGGCTATGCAAACGGATGCATCTTCTGCTTTCATCTCTCGCCAGAAATGTAACCTGATCGGAAATATTTTTTTTCGTGGGGCGGGAGGGGGCAAGCGAGGTGAGAGCTGTAAATCCAGTATAGTTAACGTGTATCCGAAACGGGAATCTATCAAAAGGAATTATTCGATCTTCTCTTAAAAAATGGCTTGCGAATGCCAGCTCGGTTCATTGGCAGCCTTCATATCCAACAAACGGGCTTTAGAGGCTAAGCGAAATGTAAATTAATACGAAACACTCCAAACTGGAAGCAGCTGGACAGCATGCACCACTGGATAAACAATTTCAACTCCTCAAGGATAGTCTATACTCTATAGGACCTCTAGAGACAAGTGTAGTTATCGCGAGTTGGTTAATAAAACCTAGAGGTTCATATATCTTACATTGTTCACACAGTTCCCTCAGACAACCTATTTCCGGAGTCTTTGTGTGACTCCGTGATAGCTATAGCTAGAAAACTCTGTACTGAATTGTCTCTCCGTTCATATAGTTAAGTCCCCCTGACGGAAATCAAGAAGATTCTGACCACCGCTAAACCTTCGCGTCATAAACCCAGCTGTTTCGATGTCGACTACGGAAAACCTTATTATCGCCCGTTTTTTAGGGCTCATATTAAAAGTTTGGAAAAAATCGTGAGAAAATGGGAAATATAGTTTTCCAGGGCTGGAAAAGCCGTGACATGTTGTCAGCTTGCCTGTAAGGTCTGGCTAAACCTTGGAATTAGGAAAAGCTTGCCCAGCCTCGTATAAATAGAAGTATTTTTCCTAACATAACAATCAAATAGAAAAAAAACCGGCCCCTTTCACTAGTATGTATCACCCTATCTCAACTTGCATTTGCTATCTTAAAGACTTTATTGTTTCTTAATAATTTATATTGTATACAGTTGCAAAGATTTATTACACAAGTGTAAAAGTGTCAAAGAACATCCAGATTTCTCTACAACAAAATCTGTGGATCCGTATGCAGCCATTGATGCACCATCTGTTGCACTTCGTCTTTCGATCAAAACATAACAGCTCCATTACATAAACATATCTTGACACTCAAGACAGTTGTGGTTCACGGGCAGCTCCCTCCTGAAGATTTATTTGCCGTTTAATTTCCGTAAGTTATATGGCTTTCATATTCAATGAACGTACAACAGACCCTTTCTTCTCTTTTGTCCAGATTTGCTAAGCTCTTAAGCGAATCATACACAGGTAATGTAGTTTTTAATTATTGGTTTGGCAATATGTGGAAAGGAGTAGAGGGAGAGTGTGTTCAAGCAGAATCCATGGGCCATGTAAGACTAAACTAACGGTGTAAATCGTTCTTATCTCAAGACCCCCTTCCCCTTAGCTGATCGATTAGCACTGAATCTGTAGCTGTGCGATCCGAGAACTGGGGTGGGGTGCATGAGTGTGTGTGTGTGTGCGCGCATAGACTATAGTCTATGGTGTGCGCCGATCCTTTCCATACACATGCCTGCAGAGCACGTTCACATTACGGACATTAACATTCTTAAGTACTGAAAGAGGTTAAGGTCACTGATCAAACACAGCTGTGTTTGCGGTTCCTGTCAAAGTGAGACTTGAGAGGTCAACAGGGGAAGGCGTAACTTACCTCTGAATGGACACCCAGCAAAACCACGCAATGAGCTAAACCTCAGTACGCCATTAATTGTACACAAACAAACCGGGTGCATCTATCTCGTGGGAAAATCTGTTTAAAAGAACTGTTACAGACAGCTGTATTTCCCAGTGTATATATACATATATAGGTGCCATCGGATGAGACAAAGCAGTGGCGTAGGAACAGGGTGGGCAAGGGTGCAGCCGCCCCCCCAAAAAAGATGCTGGGAAGGCAAGAATGTGAACGTTATTCGTTGTCAGCATGGAGCTTGCCCCCCCCCCCCCAAAGCCGAGCATCTTCCTACGCCACTGCAAAGCACAGAGACCGCCAGACAGAACCGCTGTTTCCTTGATAGAATTTATAAAAAAAGAAAAAAGAATTCCCAGAGACAACAGATCTACTTACAAAACGTAAAATACTATTGCATAACTTTCACATCAGACTCTGCGATTCATATCCGACAGCAATGATCGAAAGATAATTTTCAAGATCTGATGAAGGCGCTCGGGCAGAAGCGAACTCAATCAAACAGAAGTTATGTTTAAACAAACCGACTAAAGATTTACGTAACATTGAAAAACCCATATGATAATTTAATCGGGGTTAAAAAGCTAGTTCCATCAAACGTGAGTCGAATTACATGATCTAACGCTTCAAAAACCGCTAGCTGGGTGCGAACAGCGCAATTTGTACTCACGAGTATCGTGCAGTTTTTCGTAAAGCCCCTACCCATTTTCTCTCCCTCGCTGTCTCAACATACCCAGGCTTGTAAGGATTGAGTCAGGTACCCATTCCACAGCTGGGGGTGGGGGTGAGGGTGGGGGTGTGTTGGGTGGGACTATGCTGCGTCACACGGGTATTGGCCCTACAATGTCCGCGCCATCGTTTTTGGACGCTGGTGCCCTAGGTTGTCCGCTTTCTTGCAGCCGGTCCGTGCAGCAAACCTTCAATGTATCATGCCCAAGATGTACAGCTGTCGCTTTTGCGTAAGCTCCAGATTAGCGAGGCATTTCTCGCCGCCCCTTCTTTTCAGTATATGCAAATCTCTTTTCGTTTGTCTTCACTCAATCATTATACAAAAGGTGAAGCTTTTGTGGCTCTCTCGAGCCATGAGCCTGGTAAACCTTCCTTTTTTGTAAATCGGATTGTTAAAGAACAGATGCCCAGTCAATTGTTGTGTTTTGTCCACAGACAGTAACCACTCTCTGACAATCTCCAATGCTCCGACGTAAAGAATAAATCACGAGGGTTGACAGTTACAGAAATAAAACAAATTCGTTATAATTATATGTCTACAGCATCGTCATAAATAAGTTTACTTCATAATTCACTGGCGTTTTACCATCGTCAGAAACTTGAGGGTTTCCGTGATTCAGTCAAGACAGAGTACTTTGCTGATAGAGTCTATCTGTGATGTGAAAGTCTCTGCTGACAAGAGTCTGAAGCTGTCCTGATAGGCTCTGTCTCTGCTGGCTGAGACACCAAGAAGAAACCGAGCTTGATAGAATAACAAATATATAATCTGAATGTAACGAATTCGTTATATAATAATGCATGGAGTGCATTACTGAGTTATCAACTTTGAAGACTTTGAAAAGGTTAGCAGCGATCTATTCTGACAGGCAATTTTGGACTCCGCGCTACAATTCGTCAATACTATTTTACAGCACAGACTCTTGATGACCTTTTTGCCAAACACTCTTCCAAATCAATCTTGGCATATGTAAAGTCCATTCAAATTTTTCACCTGATATGATAGAACTTATATGTTTAAAAAACTGTTATTTTGTAAAACCAAGAAAAGAGAAATCTATAGACTTGTACAATTACTTTATATCAACCTTTGAATAGTCATGTACATTGTTTTTGCCATGAGATAGCCATAGTTGCTGACTTGGCATAAAACAACAACTAACCAACCAAACTCCGTGGGAGTGGTCAGATAAGGCTGCCTCACATCCAAAGCGTTCGTTACTTGAATAGGTGACCGGACACTTAATCCCCGACACTTCATCCCCGACACTTCATCCCCTAGACACTTAATCCCCAGACACTTTATCCCCAGACACTTAATCCCCAAATCGCAACACAACACTCAAAACTGCTATTTTGTGAACTTGAAATATTATAAAAGAAATGTGTCGCGTGGTAACTCTGGGTAACTCTGGTAAGACTGGGTTGCGCTGGGTTTACAATTATGTGCGCCGGGAGAGAGAAACGTCCAAAGAAGAAGTAGGCTGAATTGGCCATGAGAATCAGCAACATTGTACAGCGATATGAGGCAATGGATCGTCTTCTGTACCTTCGATCATTAGCTTACCTGTCATATTGATTAACAACACTTTTCATATCTTAATGTTGAAGAACATTGACTTTAATAGCTCACATGAACTGTAACTAATGTTATAAATGTTGAAATTAAGTATTATTTTAATTGTCAAACTTATTTTGATGTTTACATGAAATAATTATTTGAATTTGAATTAAATTTTTCATTCACTTCATAATTTTTTTAGTTGAAATTTCATTTTGAGGATGAAGTGTCTGGGGATTAAGTGTCTGGGGATTAAGTGTCTAGGGGATGAAGTGTCAGGGATGAAGTGTCTGGGGATGAAGTGTCAGGGGATTAAGTGTCTGGGATTCACTTGAATAGGATGACGCTGACATATGCGTGTTCGTGGGATAACATGAAGAACAACATTTCTGATGAGCGCCAGCTCAGGAAATGATGCCGCTTAATCAAATAAATAAATACATAATTAAATAAATAGTAGTACTGATTTAAAACAGCCTGTTCCTCAAAATAAAAGCTCCAAGCGCAACTCTTCCTAACCCTCCTCCCCAAAGGAATACGAGAAAAAGTGAATGTAAAAGCAAAGAAAAATTTGCCAGCTCTTTATCAAGGCATGTTGGACTACTAGAAACACAATAAACCAGAGAAGAGTACTTGAGAAATAATACCATCTTTACGAGCCAGCCCTTACACACCGACGGGGATGATTTTAAATGATTTTCCAAAAATGTTTATGAGTATGGGTCCTAAATCCGCTCAAGCGCACCCCCTTCCCCCCAAAAAAATCTCGCATAGTCAACGTCGTTGATGAATCATAACAATAAAGACAGTTCGATCAATTACGTATTATAGACATTCTTACACACAGGGCAGGCGCGCCGGAATTCTTTTTCCACATGAGATAAGGGGGGTGGGGGCGGCGGAAATTCAGCCAATCGGAGTGCTGGTCTATGTTATTTTGTCAGAGGTTTGGGGTTAGGGTTTGGGGTAGGGTTAGGGTTAGGTTTAGTTCATTAGGTACAATTGGGCAATTGAGTGGAGCGAGCAGACGACGGCATATTTTGCGTGCACTCCGATTGGCTGAATTTCCGCCCCATCCCCTATCTCATGTGGGAAAAAGAATTCCGCGGCCGGCGCAAGGCTGTTGCGCCTTAGGCGAAAGACAAATACTGTGCCCCCCTCCCCCGTCCAAAAAATGAACAAGTTATAAATATATATATATATATACGTTTAGGCCTAACTCTGTTTTCTTAACTGAAATTTTAAACAACTTTCCTAGGCTTACATTAAAGACCATAAGGCTGTAAGGGACCCGTTTGTGCAATGAAAAGTTTTGCAAAAAGTTGTAACACCACTATCCCAACCATTCTGCACCCACACAAGCAAATTAAGCTGTATAAGAAATGAGGAAATAAAATGAAGGTAAAGAAAGAGACAAATCGTGTTAATAAAATATATACAGCTCTATCAGTGTATAAAAATCATGCGAACTTATCTTTACAAACTCTCATGATGTCGGGGCTGTAGGACAGTATATGCACTGTTCAGTCTTGTACGGCTAAACCCAGTTCACAGATATATTGTTATAGAACAGTTCAGTTCACAGATCTTCTATTAGATCTTTACTGATTCAGCTTTGGAAGGATGATAGCGCCAAACGCCCAAACAGACCATTACAAAGTAAACTCAAACAGCAGCACGAGATGTCTGCAGCCGCTCAGAAAAGTGAGGTTTTCAGTGGCGTAGGGAGATGTTCGGCGTTGGGGGGGGGAGGGGGCAAACTCCCTGCTGACAGTGAACGGCGTTCGCACTCGCACATTACGTAAAAAAGGAGGGAGGTACGTGCACGCACGTACACGGTGGTAGCATCACAACACAAGCTGCTTTAGTCTTAAGGCAAAGCAGCACTGAACAAGAAACAAAACAAATTGAAAAATATTCCCCCCGGCTAACGCAATCACAAGAAATGCAATAAGCGTTATGATAATATTAATCATATTAATCAATGTTTGCAAGTCAGTGTGCCAAAAAAAAACAACACAAAAAACAACTGCGTTTCGGTGATTTCTATCGCCATCTACCAAAACACACATATATACAGACCAAACAGTATAACACAGATAACTTATGTTGAGTATAATACAACAATTACATAATCATAATAAGGAATACGAATAAGCTGCAACGTAAAATAAAACTGATCGGATAGATATTATGCAGCACACAAAGAGGGATAGTGTTGTGTGCGAATAATCTGGCCCGGACGGCTACAATAAATTGAGATTTTACTTAACTACAATCCACTTTCAATAAACGTGACGGCTTATTGGATAAATCGCCCTCAAATTAAGCAAATATATTACTGATTAATCCTTCCAGTTACCGGCGCTATTCGTTCTGCAGCGCGATCGACAAAAGGAAAGAAAGCATGCCCCAAAGTGGCAACAAATGAACATATCGAGCCTTGCAGCCTGCTGCGAAATTTCTGGTCATCTTCTAGACATGTGGAGTACTTATTTCCTATAAAAATAACCTTTAATATTAATAATATTGTCCTGTCGTCACAGCAATACACAGCCATAACGAAGGCATAAAATGATGTTTCGTAGAGTGCACGGTAATTGCACACCTGGTCAGATACTTAAGAATATTTCTGGCGACATACAAACAATTAGGTGTCTCACATACGTTTGTACTTCAGTACAGGGTATATCTAGTCAAACACAAACCGGGCGGAGTAGTGGGGTGTCTGTAAGCTACTGAGGCTAGGCTAGAAGCTCATCTAATTTAACTTTATGACTTTTCTATATCAACATGACTTTCCTAAAATGGCTAATTCTGGACTAGAAGCTTTAGTGTCGTTTTTTTTTTAAATAACTGTACGGAAATCTAGCAAAAGTAAAAGCCTGACTTTGTGTAAACATTTACAAAACATAGCTTATTACAATCGGCAGCATCTCCAACCCATCCCTTTAGTCTTGTTAAACTCCGTTTCTTTGCATTATTCATGATCAATTTTTAATTTTCTGGATTTTTGGCAGAAGAACCGATCAAGGTATCTCGATGAATTATTGAAAAGAGCTAGGGTGCTTAGTCTGAACAGTTTTACGGTCACTCAAAATACCATCAGGGTTGACAGACAGCCAAGGCTCACACCAGTCACCTTTTCCTTAAGCATTATTCCTTTCCCCTTCCCCCCTTTTTTGCTTATTGCCACTTTCCTGCTCCCTCCTCTTTTTCGCTTATTGCTACTTTCATGATTGTCTTCCTTTTTGCAGATCGTGATACTCTTTATTCATCTCCAGTACTTTTGCTTATCCTTCGTCGTTCCATATGTTGTTTGTTCTTCTGTCCCTCGTATGTTGCCCATGTGGCCATGTCTCGTTTTTGTTCTTTAGAACCAAAAGCATACTCCTTAGGAGTGTGAGTATGCGATATAGAAATTTTGCATTTATTATTATTATAATTATTCCCTTTTTCTTTTTTTGACAAGTCCTGTTTCAACTAAGCACTTAGTAATTTCTTGTTTATTTTGTATTCTTCTGTTTTGTAGAGCCATTCCCTCTAAAACGTGAATATACATGACTACGGTATAAATTTACATGGGTCAGAGTTGTTTCGTTGGAACGTTTTTGGCAGTACTGTTACTATCAGTCTAATCTTCCGTGCATAGTACGACATTTTGTATGCATTTTATTGTTGCGATGTTGTATGCTTATGTCCTGCAACAACAGTAGCTAGGACCTGCCAGCTTAAAGGGCACAATAATAGTGTAAATATCGCCTTAACTTTCGATCACCAGCATATCGTCTTCTAGCTCTTTGACTCTAGTTTATGAGCGATGGAATTTTCATCAAAAGTTCGAACATGAAGCGTAATTGGAGGCGCGATGACGCTGATGGGTGACGCGAGTTATATATCCAATCTGATTATTTTCACCTTAGATTTGGAGGATCACAAGGTATTTTTCGAGTTCCTTCGTGACTGCTCGTTAAGAGTGGTTTGTGTGATACTGAAAAGACACTGAAGGAAAGTAAGTTGTAGAAATTAGGTGCGTAAAAGAGGTATCAGGTAGAATCCCACTGAAAGGCGTGGAGTCGTGCCGTTAATGATCGCTGCAAAGAAGCTTGTGATATGATTTGTTATTTTTTTATCATCGGTTTAAATAAGGCCCGGGCCTTGTAAAGTCACATGAGTGGTTAGCTTAGGGTTTACAGTAAGAATTTAGTTTTGCCTTTCAGGGTGAAGTTTAAGATTAGGGTTAGGGTATCGACTGGGCGAAGCAGACGACGTGACGTCATAGTTTCCATAACTATACCGCCTTCTACTACGGCAGCTACGTCATCACCGACGACAGTTTAGCTGTAGGAAATTTGTACCAAGCCTACTAGTTTGTTTACATCATACATTCAGTAGAAAATGAAAAAAAGACAAAACTGATATGCACAGTCCTTTTCATTGTGCGAATAAGGAGGAAGGTTTCTTTTCCTCACGCGCATGGAGTTAAATTCACCGAAGACAGGAGCATGCACTCAAACTATATCGCTAATTTCACTGAATGAATCAGTTATAAAGTCATTCATGCAGCTGATAAAATCTTACCTAATACTATCGATCAAGATTACATCACAACTTGGTATTGTCGATAGACATAGCGAACATGGGTTTGTCGCAAGATGGCGAAGGCGTGTATAGTTACTTGGCGTCAGCTGACTGGGCAAATGCAATAAAAAGAAGCATTCGGTTTAAAAATAGGCATAGATTCACCAAGGAACTAAAAAAACTTTTAAGTAAAGATAATAATTATGTTGCATCGGCATTCTCTCCGTGACATCCCCATGTGATCTCTCATGTGGGCTAGGCAAAATGGCGTATAATCGCTTAGGCGGAAGTGGCTTGTTTAATAAGCCTAATGATGACTGTCTGTTAGTGGGTGCACCAGGTATAGACTGTGACAATGATGACGACCCATTGCTCGATTTAAGCGATCAAGGCCTAACTCAAATTACGCATGGTAGCACAGGAAAAACCTGCATTCCCATCCAAAGGGTTGTTGATGCATTTGACCAAACGACCTGCGGTGGTGTATGGAGCTCGCCAGTCGACAGCGAAATCGCTCAGCAGTTGTCAGCCTCAAGATTTACAGCCGGGGTTACTGACCGGACTGGTGGCGACGGCATAGGAGGCCCCTCCAGACACCGTAGTAGCAGGTACGACGATCAGCGTCTGCTGAACGAAATCGAAGGAGATTTACTAGGCAGTGGTGACCCGACGTTTCTTTCGACAGATTTGCAAACTGCCAATTCAACCATGATGCCGATCGAAGCGTCTCAAAATCTAACTGCTCACTTTTCAGAAGACGTCTTTGACTCTACTTTAAAGGACTCGTTGCTTGATGCTTTTCGAAAGGCTCCCGAAACAGTTTCAAACGGGGACCTGTTTCACGATCATCAAAATTTTACCTCTTGTGTCAGCACCGAGGTTCCAGCTGTTACAGTTCACACCAGCGGGCCAGGACTTGAAAGCGACGGGCACGTTATCGATTACACAGACAAACCTGAAGACAAGGGTAGAAGTCGAAGCAGACGAGAACCTGTTTATAACTCGCTGCTCGCACGCATGGACGAGTCGCGGGATGTGGTGCTGAGTTCTTTTCCGCCACCGGGTCGGTCGAGGGTTGGGGGAGACGGAGCAGTGATTCCGATGAACGGACAAGAAGTTGAAGGACTTCACTGTCACTACGGCATCAGTCGCCGCATCATGAGTGACAAACTTGCAAGAAGACAGCTTTTGGCTGTCTTGATACTGTGTATCCTGTTTATGATAGGAGAAACTGTGGGTGAGTTGACACAAGTTTTGTATATATTGCATTGAATATGTTATTAAGTTATTTCTACATGTCTATAATATAACCCTTTCATTAAAAAATATATTGAATTATTTACACTATGATTTTCTGTATGATGTATATCTTAGTAATTTTCATCTTATTCATGATACCTTATCCAACCACTCATCAAACATATGCTCTCTGAAGACATCTTTCATTAAATCATCACTATGACATTACCATTTGATACAGCTTGCTACTTAAGCTGTTAAAAATGTGGCAGAACCACAAATTAATTATCATAAATCCAACTGCATATTGTTAGGCTTATCAGCAAGGCAATAAAGAGAAGAAATGTATTCCGCAATGGAAGTATCAACAAGTATACTAACTGAAGAAGGATGTGCATGGATGCAGAATTTATGGGAAACAAAGTCCTTTTACTAGTATTTTAATTGAGAAAGTAATATTGCAACCTCATCCATGAAACCATATTTTAGTTGCCCTAAATATCAATTACTACAACACACACGAGACATATAATTGTGAAGTTTTACATGCTCTCAGCTATGGATAGATTGCAAACAAACTACACAAAAAGGTGGCTTAGTTGCCCTGGGAACTAGTTTGGGTCTTTATGTTAGCTCTGGTCAAACAATCATGACCTTCGTTCTGACCTGTGGGTTAAAAGGCTCAAGTGTAGCAGAATGAAGTATCATCATGAACACAGCATCAGTGTGTCTGGTGCTTATTTGGCACGTCTTAAATGATATTAGTTCCCTTCTTGTCATGTTGTTCACTAACACATTTTCCTGAAAGCTTATTAAGTACACATTATTACGTACACAGAGATGTACACACACACACACACACACACACACACACACACACACACACACTTTTTTTTCCTTCATTTTATAATTTTATATCCTTTTAACTTCCAAAACATGCAGAGTAGATGCAAGGAAATAAGGTAATGACTTTATGTTTAAGCAAACATGTTTATCATTAAGATTCTTAATAGTGAAGCCAAAAGACTTATTAATCTGTTTTGTGTTAAAAACATAAAACAAGTTCAAAACGTGAGAAACATTTTGCTTTCATTAAATGTGATATGCAGCATAGAGCACAGTTTATGTTTGAAGCTTACTTAGCAAAACTGTCATTTGTCAAAGTCATGAAAACATCCCAACACCATCAATGGAATCACTGTTAATGCTTTGCTGTTCTTTTTCATGTTTAACACGGCATAGAGAAAAAAGTTAGACAGGAAAGTTTTTTGTTATCAGTTAACTTATTGGTAATGGATTATTGTAGATGGACACACTTAAGACAGCTGTTTTGTGACAGTCAAATCAGCTATTGAAAATTTCAGAAAGAAATTTATGTGTTGATTTTCTGCAAGCACACATTCCGACTTGCTTCCTTTAAACAATTCATTTATCTGCATGGAAATATCATTTTAACATGTTGTGTGGCTGTATGTGTGCACCAATCCATTCTGGATTGCCATTTAGAGCCATCAACAAAATGCTCGTAAAGACTACGTGCTACAGTGCTCCATTAATCATTTGATAACATAATATTAAAATTTTATGTCATTTTACAAAATGGAAATAAGCGGACCCCCTCCCCCCAATGATATATGTGTGTGTGTGCATAAACATATAAAGATACATTTTTGTGCAAATGCATACTTGTATGCAACGGAGAGAGAGAGAAGTGTGTCTGTGCTGAGGAAAGCAAAGTCGTGAACTATAGAAGACATTTAGTAAATGAGCACAAAAACGATTGCTAGGAAGTGGTAGTTCCTGTTCATATGCAACAGGAAGTGCATAAGTACATTTTATATGAATGTTCGTGTGAAGATATTTTGCCTTCCCTTCGACATTTGTAATAAACCTCCATTTTTTTTGTCTCTGAACAAGGCATGAGCTTTTTCCAGTTTGAACTGGATGATATAGAGCAGGTTAAAAAGAATGAGAAAAGGTATATTTTGGGTGAAGGAACTTCTGAACTGGTTTCAAAAGCAGACTCTTTTGTTTCATATATATATTTATCATAGTAACATAACTGGAGACCACAGACACAATTAACAACTGTATAAAATTTATTGTATAAAGTCTATTCCCTCACAGTGGCATATGTTATTTCACTTTTTATCTCATTATGATTTATTTATTTTCATTATCTTATAAATGAAGTGAAATGTTCTCTGTGTGTGTGTTGGGGAAGGGAGGGGAAACCCTGAGAACTATGAAAATTCACACTTTTATGTCATAACCAAATTCCAAAAGGAATACTCCTTTTGTCAATGAAAAGGTTGTAGACAATGCTTTACTTTTTCTTGGGCATCTTTATTTAAATCTTTATTTTATTTGTTACTGGCTGTCACTATTAGTGAAGTTAAAAACATTACTGTTCTGCAAAGAAAATTTCAGCGAAGATTTCTGTGTCACTTCAGAGGATATCCTCTGGAGAAGGGGTTGGGGAAAAGTGTTTGTGTGTTTAAGAGAGAGAGAGATGCGCAGCAACTTGAAGCAGTTGATTTCCCCTTCTTTGGAAACCACAGGATCCCGCCATACCTTCTGACCTCTGGCACATTAAGCACTGGCAATCTTTCCAGCTCAAAAATGATGTGGCATTTGTGTGTGTGCATGTAAGTTACCTTAATTACTTTAATGGTCTAGAGTGCTTTGTGTGTTGGTGCACATGGTGCACATGTATAATTATGATTTATTTTTGAAAATTTTTTCATAACATTTATAGATTTAGACAAGACTATGTTATTCATCTTATCTACCCATCTGTCTGCTACCCAGATAATGTTAAAATATTTACTTTTCTTTAAATTCTGCCTTGTATTGGACAATGTGTCCATTAAAGTTTTCTTAGTGCGTTTCGCACTTTTGGGATAACTTTGCCACAGTTGCACTGTTGTGTATAATACATTTACAGTCTACAGTCTATATCCAGAAACAACTCATTGAATACAGTACAAATAAGAAAAACAATTTTAATATATTGATTCTTCCAGCTGTTTTATTAGAATGAAATGAAAATAAAATAGCCAGCTGAAATATTAAACAAAGAAAACGAACTTATGGTGTTGTCTGTGACAGTTTGATGTAAAGGCAACCTATTGCAAACATATAAATAGAGAGAGTCCATGCAAGCATGTGTGTGTGTGTTTATAGCTGTGTGAATGTGCAGGTTCACATGTACATTTTGGCATTTTCTGTTGCTTGACATGTTATTTCTGAACCATTTTATCTCCTTCTTACAAACAGAAGGGTTTCAAGTTATGTTGAGAGTTCTGCCCATCTTGCATGTACTTGGTTTAACTTAAATATCACCATTCCTAATTGGATAGGTTTATATGCATATTTTGCTTTTGGTTGTACTAGTATGCACACATAGCAAATTTCATCAGCACCTTAAATCTTTGGCTATAATTATGAAAGCTTGAATGATGCTGATGTTGCATGGGAGAGTAAACCGAAAACACAACATGATACACAAAAATAAAATCTGAAGGTAGTGTAACTTTCAATGTCAGGAACCTCCAGGTTGATGGAATTATCTTTGAGGTAAAGTGCCATGACATATTGGATATCTGGGAGGCTGATCTTGTATTGACCGTTTGCTCTAACAGGAGTTGTGTGCTGGAGCACAGCAGCACCAGGAATTGTGCTTTGAGCTTCCATACAAGTATCATAAAAACGTTTCAGCTTTTTATCAATGATTTCATGCAGTGGACTTCATGCCGACTGCATCGACTGTGCTGATGACATTCACCTTCTTCACATAAGTGGCTACACTTTGGGGGCATGCAATGGTCTCTTTGTTTTGAGACCAGTGTCCATTATTTATTAAAAATTTGTTGTGAGGTACTTTGAGCCTACTTAATGGTGGGTAAATGGCGCTCTCTTAATCAACTTTATTTATATTTTGTTGTGCATTAGCGTCTGCATGTTTCCATGTATACTTGTTTATATAGGTGTATTTGATGCCTGTCCTAAAACGGTGTGCTCACGCACCTATACTTATATATATATATATATAAAGCTCTTTGAGTCCTGCTGTTGCTGGAGAAAGGTTCTATATAAATGTACTTATATTATCATATCACATTTCATCGCAAACCCAAATGCACAAAGAAATTATTGAACAGGTTTGCATATTCAAATAGGTATTTATACAAAATGATCTAAATATTATAAACACATGCACATGCCTGTAATAAACTGTGTGCACAAAGGTCACTCAAAGGTGTGTACCTATCTGTCCAGCAATGCCATTTTTGAATTTGTGCTAGATGCAGAGAAATTTTATGTAAGTGATAAGGGTACTTAGTTAATTCTTAAGATATGTTTTTATTGCACAAATAAAACTAAAATTTGTGAAAGCTGTGAAAATCAGCAGTTTCCATCAGTGTTGTCACATTTTTCTTCTGTCATCAAGGTTATTATTATTGTTGTAGGTGGAGTGCTGGCAAATAGTTTAGCACTCTTCACTGATGTCTTACACCTTGCAAGTGATCTAATCAGCTACCTCATAAGTCTACTGGCACTGTTTTTGGCCAAAAAGACAGCTACAAAACACATGACCTTTGGGTATTATCGTGCTGGTATGTACAAACATTTCTGCATTTTAAAAATGCTTTTTACCTATTGCTAAATGTACTTTCAAACAAATTAGAGGCAGTGCAGCTTATATAGTATACCTCCCAAGAGGGAAATATTCGCAATTTTCATGCATAAGGTAATAATTTGAAAAGAATCAAAAATGAAAGATTGCTTTTGTTTCAGAGGTTCTGGGAGCACTGTTTAGTGTCATTGTTATCTGGTTAGTTTCTGGTGTCCTGTGTTACATTGCTGTGGAGCGAATCATTCATGAACATTACAAAGATGTCAAGGCTGATGAAATGCTCATTACGGCCTCACTGGGTGTCGTGTTTAACTTGATGTAAGTCACACCTTTCACAGTTCAAGAAAGCTTTTTGGACAGGTACTTGTGTTGTTGATTACAAGACAAAACCTTTTTTAATTGGTCCTGTATTAATATGAACATCATTGTAGTCCTTACTATGTTCATATTTTTTCATCTGTATATTTTGCTTTTAACCCAAATAGCTCCATTAAATTCCTTATTTACTGGATTTACAAAACTTGACCCTTCAGGTATGAAAGTAGCTGGAAACTTCACAGGTGCAGATACATAAAACAATCAGACCATTAGACATGGTTTAAATGTGTAAGAACACTGGGAGCCACACTAGCATGGTTGTAAAAAAATAATAAAGAAATGAAACAGCAGTTAATAGCGAGAATATTTAATTGGATAGGCTATAAATAACTGTAATACTTTCTAGCAGTAGATGTAAAAATCACCTAGCTGCCATGATTGTAAATAACTGGATGATCAGAATTTTAGAAAGACTGTTCCAGTTTTTATACTGAAGAAACTGTATGTCCTGTGTGTTTCTTGCAGGACTGGAATGCACATTTTGAATATTTTGATCATGAACAGCATCAGCTTTTGTCATGTGCTAACCTCTGCACAGTAGTTGTACCAGTGCTAACTGTTGCAATTTATTGCAGAATGGGATTTGTTCTTCATTCCGAGAAATGCTGCGGTTCAGCAAAAGGGCATGCAAAGTTTGGGCATGGGCATTCCCATTCACATGGTCATTCACACTCCACAAACCACAAAAAAGCCTGCAGACCAAGCCCTTTGCGTCTACCACACTTCTCCCCTAGAGGCAACATTCAGGAAAGAAGGGAGGAATACGAGCCACTGGATGTTGCTTCATCAACTGCAGAGAGAGATGAAGAAGAAGGAAATGTGTATGAGGCAAGTGAAGATGAGCTGCACAAAGAGCCGAGCCACCAACACAAAAATATCAATATAAGAGCAGCATTTATTCACGTGGTGGGAGACATCATACAAAGTTTGGGTGTATTTGTGGCAGCACTCATCATCAAGTTCAAGGTAAGATGCACAATTTTGATAGTTTTTGTGAATTTCTGACATAAATAATTTACAGCACTTTCATGTTTTCATTTGTTTTCCTTTCCTGAATGCTGGGATAGCATATCTTTTTTGTTTATAATGGTGTGCTTACAGCCGGAAGACAAATACCGCTTGGCTGACCCAATCTGCACATTTTTCTTCTCACTTCTGGTGCTTCTCACGACCATCAGTGTGCTGAAGGACACACTCAAAATTATAATGGAAGGTGAGCTCAAAGGTCCTTTTTTCCATTGTCAGTGAGTCAGACACAGACATAAGACCTGAGGAGATTTCCCACTGCTGGATTTTGTGCATGCACATAATGCCCTCTCTCACTCTCTCTCGCACAAACACACATATGCACATGCACAGACGGAGAATGGGCGAGGGAGAAAGGAGAGAGAAAGAGCATGATAGACAATGAGGTTGAGAGAATGAGAGTGAAGGGGAATTGGCAGAGACAGTAGATAACAGATTTTTGTTTCTTTTTATGAATTACATATTTATGTTGTGGAGACTATAAATTAATGCACAAGCAACATGCCTAGTTTTATCAGGATCTTAGGTTTGGTGATCTTGATGCACTAGACTTTGTGCCCTTAGAGATGACAGCATTCTTTCTACAATAATTATTTTGCAAAGGCCTTAGTGCAGCATTGGCTATTTCACAGCACTTATTGCATTCCTAATGTCTTTAATGACACGTATGTCAGATTAGGTTTTCCACATCACTGAAAGAAGAGATTGGAATTTGGGCACTTCCTCTATGTACATGTGTGAGTGTGCGCACATGTACATGTGCAAGTACACATATACATATGCATCACTTGTATAAAGGCAGTCAAATAGTGAAATTGTGAGAAACACATGCCTGCAGTTACAATTGTGTACTTTTTGATTTGAGTCTGAATGTGTAACTCATACATAGTAAATATCAGATGTGAGCACACGTGTGAGTATGAGATTTTTTCATGTTTTGCTTATTCATTTTTGTAAATATACAATACAATATGATCTCAAGAAAGACATCGCCAAAATAACAATAACCTTTTTAAAAAAAAAGCAAGAAAAGAAAGTGATGTAGAATATTCAATCTTTGTTCACTTAATAATTTCTATCTACATTTTCATGTGTATATCAGTGTGTCTGAATGTTAATATCCAGCCTTAAAGTTGTGCACACGTGTATGAAGATATTTCCCCGTTTTTTCTGATAAAGTATATATGGATTGTAAAATATACTTGGTAACAGCAGGTAGGCAGTCCTGCTGTTCTACCCATGTTTGAAAATCAACAGCAGTTCACTTAGAGCAAGCCTGTCTCACACAATAGGCAACAAAATCACAAAAAGCTAATCTTCATGGTTCAGTGGAGGAGGACTATAGTAAATTGAAGTGAACCTGTCACTCACAAGGGAAACTCCAAACATAATACAATGACAATAGAATGTATAGTATGTAAAATAAATGCTAGAGGGATTTCGTCAGATGTTTAATGAACACAAATAATACAAGATCAAGAGAGAAAGGATATAAGAGCAGGAGCTGCAGTTCATGAAAGATATTAATAAAAAGAATGATGATGATGATGATTCATAGAGCACGTTCCACACCAATCCAGGCAGGCTCATCTGTGCTTTACATAGATTAAATTGCAGGAACACACAGTTGGCATCAAGTGTGTTTTAATAGTTCATTCGTTTTCATTCAGATAATATCTCTTTCTCACACTCACTCACTCACATGCATGCACACACACACACTGCCCCTTATTTGCATTACTTGTATCTAAACCTCTCAGTTTTGATTTACAACAATTTCTGCACTACCCCTTAATAACATCACTTATCTGTAATCTATACTTTTGCTAACATTTTCAGTTTTGCCTTTTTATTTCTTCTGGCCTTTTGCTTTTGGCATTTTAGAGTCACTGTCATTTTTTATTTTTGGTCAAGCAATTGTTTGCCACACTTGCAATGTGTACATCCCCAGCCTGTCTGATACTGACTATCCTCTGAGTTACGGCAATACAAGTAGATAAGCTATGGGCAGTTGACAGGTAGTAGTTGTGTATGTCTGTCATGTAGTTGTATATATCCTCGTAAACAAAATTTATGTTGCTATGAAAAAACTCCGAGAGTTATTTTGAGTCCTGCCTGCAGTTGTCTTGGCAGGACCAGATCAAATGATTTCGCTAGCTAAATGTTCCCCACCCCTGCTTTAAAATAATCTAGGAATTCTGATTATGCAGCTTTTTACTAACATGGTGAAGTTGTTATTTATTTTATTGTATTCCAAATGGGATCAATGCTGGGCAACTCTTATGCAAGTTTGGATGGGGAGTGAACAGCACTGTGTTGAGTTAAAAATACACCCTGGTGATTCATGTAGAAGCATTAGTGCAGTGTGCACTGTTGGTTTGATATTGTGTCACATTGTATATGGGTTGTGCTTATGTTGTGGGAGATTTAAAAAAAATTAATATGATCCCTTCACAGATGCAAAAAGTGTTAACACAACAGTAACCAGCTGTGGAAGTTATTATCAATGCTTGGCTGAGCAGGCATCAGTTGTCCATCAGAGAACACCTTTACTTTGTCACCTCACCTCTTATACCCATTGCTTTGCCAGATTGCATAAATTTACTGTTCAAACGCAGCTGCTCTGTTGATTCTCAAGTCTAATGGTAGTGTTATGTTGTGCAGGTTGTTTATCCTTATTTGTTCCTATGGTGTCAAGAAGCATATCTTAAAAATGTGATGAAAACTGAGAAAGAATTGTCACGAACGTAGTGCTGATTTATTTTGTGTCTTACCATCCAGATTGTTATTAGGCAAAATCAGTTTCCAGCTGTAAATCAAGTCAACGCAAAGTTTGATGAGGACTGCTCTTAATTAAACAACTTTTTTTTTTAACAAGATGAAGATCAAAGATGCAGTATGTTTCTTCTCTTGATTTTGGGACAAGCTGTTGTTTGCATCTAATGTTCTGATAAGTTTCATTATTTCCCTATCGTATGAACCTAGTGCATTCCTAACTTTTTTTCAGCACCAATGGATTTTTTTCTGTCCATTGTACAAAATGTATTGATGTTATTAATAATATTTATGATGTTGACCAATGCTGTTAATCTTAATTACACTGATAGTGCTTATGCATTGTTTTTGTGGTATTTGCAGGTGCACCTCAAGGAGTGGACTTTGAACAGGTGCTGTCACTTCTGACATCCCTGGACTCTGTTGTTGCTGTTCACAACTTAAATGTCTGGTCTCTCACGATGGATCGCAATGCCTTGTCTGTACATTTGGCAATAGGTGAGTGCAGTACTTGTTAGAGACATCATTGCTTTATACATGAATCAAGATAAAACAATAGCTTAGGATAGTGTTATTATATTGTTTCTCCTAATATTTTACAGAAAATAAAGAGGTCAGTTTCAGAGCAAAGGAGTGCTGTTTCAGATTATGGCATCTGCAACAATGAAAATCAATTAATATGATAAATAAGTTTAATCAGTGAGAACTTTATGATTAATTCAGTTAACATTCTTCTCCTTTTTTGCAGATGGTTCCAGGCATAACAATGATGTACTGGCAGATGCCACCAAAATGTTAAAGACACACAACTTTTTTCATATGACTATCCAGGTAGAACCTTATAACCATGATGTGATGTCATCATGCATTGATTGCCAATTGCCAATGAAGTAAACTCAGTCTGCCTCTGGATGAAATTAAAAATGCTGGGGCAATCTTTTCAGCTCTTGCTACACAGAGCTACACCTATGCCATTTGCTTCTGTTAATTTAAAGAAGAATGTAAACAGTTGATCCTTCTCCCTACTTTCCCTTGGTTGGTACTCACATCTGTGCCTCTGCTTTCTGTTTCTGTAAATAATTATTCTTGTTCTTGGCCTTATTTGGAGGCCATATCAAGCAGTCTTTAAATCAGTGCGTGGAAGAGGTTTGTGTTGATAAGCTTATGCCATGATGAGATCATGAAGACCTGTGTGATATGTTGTGCTGTTGACGAAACTATTACTAACAAAAATGTCTTTTTGTAAAATCACATAAATTGTTTTTTAAAGTAAATAGCTGATTCACAGTTTTTTTTTCTACCAAAGACAAAGCAATGGAAATGTATTATTTTCTTATATGTGTCATTGGCATGTGTGACATTACTGTACATATGCCACACTAGCAGCAGCTTAGCCATTTCCAAGGTTCCTCTTGAGTTAGTAATATTATCATACATCATTATAAAAATATAATTATTGATTAATTAATTAATAAACTATATTGCAATAAAAATTGGAACAAAGTAAACTGACAAAGACGAGCAAGGTATAGGAACAACAGGGCAAATAATTAAAGGGATGAAACCTGAAACAGTAAAGTAAGCAGGACTCAGAGAAGGAAGTGGGGTATGGCTGACAACTGAGGTTTTTAGAGAGGAAATAATGAGCTCTAACTCAAATGCTTGCAGCATTGAGACTTATGTGAAAGGACTGGAAAAATGACTTCAGCCATAGGAAACTGCAAAGCAAAATGAATCTCAGTAGTCAAAAAATGTAGATCACATTGGACCACATCCATTATCATTTTCGTACATGTTAAGTGTTTCAAGGATATTATCTGCTGTGTAATGCAGGTGCTGCTGTGATCAGTAGATGCATATTAGAAATGGTGCACTCAAATGTTATGTGCAGTTTGCTATGACATTTATTATTAGCAGTGATGAAAGGCATGGGTGTAACAGGTTAAATTGTTTATGCATTGTTGTCCAGCTTTTTGACACCAGCTGTTAAAGGCTGGGTGAAATTAATTAAAAGACTTCATAGCTTGTTGCAATTAGCTTGTAAGTGGGAAATTGGTATTTAAGGTAACCTTACTATTACCATCTTGCAATGTAGGTATTTCACTTTATAATTTGACAGATTTCTGTAAAGATTGTTTGCTTTTACAGTGAATGTTAAGTAAGTCTGTTTTTCACAAACCACATCTGAGGTTAAAATAAAATGACTGTTTATGACAATTTATAAAAATATTAGAGATTTGCTGTATGTTTGGAAGCAATTGTGACTACTTCTGAATCTATAGTTCTTTGTACAATTGTTAATTTTATTTGCCTTTATTGTTGAAAATGTTGTTACCTGGGACATGAACTGCTGAACAGAAACACTGAACTCTTGTCCCATTTCACTTTTGTCAGATTTCAGTGTCATACTTTATTTTGTGTTAAAGTCTCATCCTGTTTTTGAATCACACTCAAATGTTATCATTATATCATTATATGTTTTATTTGATATCACTGTGCATTTTTACCCAATAGTAAGAGTAATATTTTTAGCTGTTTGACAGAATTATTGATAGTCTCCTTATCGCTATGAAATATAAAACACAAGATAAAGTCATTATGCAGTGCAATAATACCAGTAGTTGTAAAACTATCTTGCACAAGAAGGATTTTGTGGGTTAATACAAAATAGTTGCTTTCCATGTGTGCATGTACACGCACATTTATGTAAACTTCAAAGTGTAAAGATTTCTTAGGTTTGGTTGTGTTTTGACCAATTCAGGATCGGTATAATGTGACCAAAAAAAATTCCATACTTTTTCTAAACTTTTTGTTACATTTTCCTGACCTGCTTTAACCTCAACATACACTGGCAATATCAAAAATACATTACTGACAATGATTTTCACAAAAAGCTTTAAAATAAAATAGTTACCAGTCTGTAGTGTTTGGTCTTTTGATATGTGTCATGATTTTCACCAAAGCTTTAAAGTAAGATGGTTAACTGACTGTAGTGTTTGATATTTTGAGATGTGTCAAATACGCAGTGACAACACAGAGGTAGTCAAACCTGTAATGTAGAGGACACCTGTTACTGAGCTCAAAATTGTCCCTGCGAGAGATATCCCTTTGTCACAAGTTTGCACTATTCTCAGTCCACTACAAAGATTTTGGTTCAATATTTTCTGTTGCTGTGTTGTTTTTATATTTTGTTTCAAGGCTAAAAGAAGCTTTAGACTATGTTTTATTTTTCACTTGAAAGAAAATCAGTTAAATGTTCACTTTCAAACATTGTTCTTTCTGCCAGGCATGTGTGAAGCATGGAAACAGACATTTTGTAGTGGCTCATTCAGGACAATGCATGAAGTCAGTAAGTGTTAAGAAAATCTTAAGAAATAAACCCAAGATCTCACTCTCTCTCTCTCACACACACACACACACACACACAAGGATCTTGATTGAGGCCACCTCATCTAAAATGGATGGGGAGGGGGAGAAGAAGAATTGTATCAGCATAAACAGAACTAATTCTATGCTGATAAGATTGTCATAAAGGATTGTATCAGATCTACACAAATCCAGCATGATCTTGATTGCATCCAAAACTAAGACCTACCAAAGAAAGATTGGGCTATGGGGTTGTGGGAGAAAAAGTCATCTGTATGAGCCCTGCCTTACTAAGTTTTTTTTTTATATTACCTTAGCAATTACATTTTTGTGTTGATTTACAGTTTGCATTTTTCTGCTCTCCGTTTTTATTTGACTTGACAAACATTAGGGGCTGTGGTTAAGAAGCAAGAGTACGTCATAGCTCCAGGGCAAAATCAGGAACTAAAGGAACTTTAATTTCTTAACAATGCTTAAAATTCTTTGAATTCTTAGAAACTTAAGTGTGGTTCAGTAACAAAGAGACATCATTTATATGGTTGTGCTGTAGTGGACTGCTTCATTCATCTGTTGCAATGACAAGTGTACCATTTTTAAAGGAGAGACATTCCAGAAATAAAACCCTAGCTCAAACCAAGCAAGGGGCTTTTATTTCAGGTCTGATACATTCCTTAGATTTTTTTCAATAATATATGTGATTTTGAGGCTTGGAAGAGTTTTGAAGGTGAAAAGATTGTCATGTTTAGTGATCAATTCAGTAAGCTAGATCAGCATGCAAACTATTTACTGCAGAATTTCTTTTGGAGACTAGTAATTTTTGTACCATTTTTCTTTATAACTATATAATTTCTTGCATGCGATATGTGATTGACCTTTAGCACAGTAATTACCCTTTGATTTGCTGTTTACAGCAGCTAGTGAAGGTGATGTACTAATTTATATTATCCATGCTTCTAAGCATAAAACTCAAACTGGGGTTAACGTATAGGCTCATTTTATTGAGAGCAAAATAGACACAACACCACACTGTGATTATGTATGGACTGAGTAAACTGTAAGTGCAGCTGGGCTACATGGATATTTTTTTTATTGTTTTCTGCAAATAATGTAACATGATTTCACTATGGCACCTTGGGGTCTATAAAAGGAAGTTGGTGCAAGATCAACAGGAAAAATGGATTATGTGGCTTTTCCCAAACTATGTTAAATAGACATTCAAACTTTTGCTTATGGAAGGTCATGTTGACAAGTGTCACAGGAAATAAAGACCACTCCCTTTAGTAAGGAAGAATGAAACTTGTAAGTGAGAAGAACTGAGTAGATAAACTCTGCAATTATCTGTGGTTTTAATCAAATAACATGTGAATAATTGTGTTATTTCTATGAGATAGGAGGGTACATAATTCCTGATTAATGGTGAGTCCCAAGATTAACTCTAGTGATTGAGAAAATTGTCTATCTTGTATACTGAACATGTCTTGCATTTCTTTCTTTACTAGGGTTCATTTCCTGCCTTGATGGTAGGATACCACACTGTCTGTCTTTGGATTTAAAATCTTATTTTTCTTGTTTACTCAGCATTTTTTGTCTATATTATTTCCCTTAGAAGCTTATCTTGCAGAGCAGGGATGGGGAATTTTTTTCTGTCAAGGGCCAATTGGGTATTTATAACATTATTCACAGGTCATTAAAAATTATCAAAGAATTTGTATGCTATAGATGGTCAAACACTTAAATAACTCACCCTATGATGATGGCCAAAACTGTTTCTCTCTTTGATAGATGAGTGACAATTGTAGCCATAAGCACATTCTATTGGTTTAATCCCTGTGTGAAACAATGTACTTCCTCTAGTTGACCCAGCTGCCTAATGAGTATCTGACCCCTTAGAGGAAAGGAGATGGTGTAGAAGAGGAGATGGGTACCGCCCTCACACTTGCGGACTAACTCTGCTCTTATCTTTTGCTTGTGAGAGAGTGGGTCCACATCTTAAAAAATACTCCTTACTTTTAGTCTGGACACAGTGACGGTGAGCTTGCCCAAATGTGCCTGTATCTTGCACTTTCGTGTTCTTCCACATTGTGGTGTTATGTATGGAAAAATGTCAGGCTGCTACACATAGAACCTGACAGGCAGAAAGGACATTTTTGTTAGCCAGACTACCTCCATGAACAGAATTTTATGAAATCCTGTGTCTTTAAATGTCTGTACATGAACATGAGAATAAGCTGTGGATCACGGGGAGAGTATCAGTATCTGGTGTGGAAGGAAAAATGACAGCAGAACATACTTACTGTTACTGTGTTGTCTGTGACAGGGACATTTTTTTTTCTTGAAGCTGTTTATGACTAAAATGGATTTATTAAGCTATATATCTCAAGTAATTATCTGTTATCTTTCTCTCACTCATTAATTGTTGCAGTCATAACATTAAGAGTATGAACTTTAGTGGTTGATGGTATGGAAACTATGTTGAAAGGCCAGTGACCTTTAAACTGGGTGATGGTTGTCATGCATGACAGGGCTGTTGTCATGCTGTTTATGATATTGTTTGGAAGGTTATGATTCATTATTATTTATTACTTTAGTGTCTGCCTTAGTAGAACTGTAATGTTTAGATTTTCTCTCAAAATATGATCCATTTTTAATGCTTTCATAGTTCTGTAAATATGAAAAGATTTCAAATATATTTTCGAAGTCGTACTCTGCTTTCGGATGGCACAAAACTAACTCATTATGTTGTCAGAATAGTGCATTAAGTTGATTCGTATGAACTTTCATGTACTTTTAGTAGCAAAGATAGCATTCAAGTGGTCACTTTCACCAAGTTAAACAGACACTTGTTAAATTGACTTGTTTCTAGCAGGATACTCTTCATAACTGGATTTTGAATTTGAATTAGATACCCAGATTTTTTTTATAAATAATATCTTTTACACTGTAATTAAGTCAATTGAAAAGTTTTTGTATGAGACATTATTTGGCAATTTTTTTCAAAGACTTTAACACATTCTTATAATAGAGAATGTGTGACACAAACAATGCAGATTGCTTGACTATTACTGCAAGATTCACTACTGAATGGTTATGAAGTAGCTTAACAATATAATCATTTTCAACTTAAAGGAACAGAGATATTGATAAAAGTTTATTAAATGATCTTCTATTTCATATTTTTGAGAATTGATCACTTTTGATAACTAGTTAATATTTTGCCTCTGTGTGTGGAGTTCAGATCTCTTTCAGTACATGTTTAAAATGGTTTTGCAGTGCTTATAGTTAGAGAAATTGCTAACAATATGAGACTTATTATTAGAAATGCCCAGACATTGCCACAATTTTAACTGTTGCAAATATGAAAATGTATTATATTTTCACAGATTTATGATGTTCCATGGTTGTATTTATAAGCAGAATGTGAACCTGGTGATGTGAATTATGCTGTTTTGCATAAAATTTAAAAAAATCTTTTGCAGAGTATTATGAAGATGTTATTGAAGATGGTATGGACTTGATCACAGTGTTATTGTTTTATAATTTGCTGGTTAAACTGCTTTCATAGATCTTTGGTATACACATATGATTCTGTAATGTCTTTTTTTGGCTTTTACTAGAATCTATCACGATGCCATGATTCTGTAATGTCTTTTTGTGGCTTTTAGAATAACCTTTCATGATGCCTAGTTAATAGGTTTAACATTGTGCTGCCATTATAATTGCCTTTCTTGGAATTGGTAACATTCCTTTCTGCTGGTGTTGTGCTCAGATTGGCTAAAGTAACAAATCCTGTTTGCCCATCCTAAGAAACTTGGCTTATGTTAAAGACTAACCAAAGTCAAACATGAATAAAGATCATAGTTTCTGGCACTCTAGCAGAACATATGGGCACTCTTTATTAGTTTGTTTTGAAAAAATCAGCTGAGAAATGGGGGTTTTTCATGGTAAATTTGAGAATTAGTATCATGATAAATTAAACTCACTTGAAAAAAAATTTGCACTCATGTAGCCTTTAATTAGTTGCAGAATTGCTCAGCTTTAATTTTTAGTGCATGGTAAAATAATTTTTGTGCTCAGATAAATAACCAGTGAGTTCTTTGAATGCTGAGTCCATGCTTCAAGATTTTTTTCCCCTCTAAGCTCTGAAACTCAAAGTAATATGGGGTTACTTAAAGAGTACACAAGTAAACATTCTGAATAAAGCATTTATGATCGTAGAATTAACTCAGCACCCAGACGCTTACAAATTGTTTTGTTTTTATTATTGCTACTTTGGTCATTACTATGTATCTAGATGGAGAGAAGTAGAGAGAGAATATAAAGAGCTGTGGGAGTGTGGGCATGCACAGAGTTATCTAAGGCAGAGTTTATGAAGGCAGCTGTTGATAGGAGTCACTGCCACCTGGGTACTATTCATGTGTCTGTAAGACGAAAACAACCAAACAAACTGGCAAATAAATTATGAAAGATATTCAGTTACAACAGTTGCACATGCTCTTTTTCTTACCCCAGTATATGTCATGAAATGAGGGGTTCAGCTTGTAGAGATAGGGAAAACAATTTGTTTCTTCAGAAATAGCTGATATAGACATGACATGACCTGTTCTTTTAGGGATCAACTATTTTTCTCTGTAGGGGATCGGGAAGCATTATTTAAACTTCCCATTCCCTGAAAAAATCTCGCCAAAACTGTAATGTTTTACCTGATTGTAAACATTTCAAACAGACAGAAATGAAAGATATTTTGAAAAATCAGTAAAGTAAGCTGTTTAATGTGTCTGTTTACATTTGTCTTACCATTTTGCTTGAATGATTGCTAACTGCCATGTGCTATGCAGTTTCATGATTTAAAAAAAAAAAGCTTCAATTTTGATGGTAACAGTGGCAGTAAGTCCAGGAAATTGTTATTGCAGGTTTATAAAGCTGTGGTAAGCATGGTTGTTGCTTATGTTGGTGTGTTGTGTGTAAGATGGCAGTACTGTGTTGTTTGGCACTTGGATGTAGAGTGAAAACTGCAAGGAAGGAACCAGTTTGGTTTTTAGTTTCTTTCAAAACTATACTAACATTTTTCTCTCATTTGGACTCAAGTTTTAATTAAAACACACAATTATTGTGCACATATTTATAAAATTGTCGCCAGGCACATTTGCTTTGTAATAATTTTACTGAAAAGATGAAATAGTAGTTTTAAAAAATGCAAAGAAAAAAGTTTTCTTGGTAGTTGATTAAAGAAAATATAAAAAGTTTGCCAGTCTATGCTGTGGATGTATTTGTCTGGGAACAACAACTCTTAAAATTTTCTCATTAAAAATTTAAAAATGGTAGAACCATAAAAAGTTCACAACGGATGTTATAGGAGAAGCAGCCGTATGCACTCAGTGCTCCAAAAGGCTGGATGCAATACTGCGCGCGCTAGCTAGCATGAAACAGTAAATTAGTTTTGACGTTTATAGTTCTTGTAACTGAAAGAAACGTTAAGGACGTTTGTATAACAACCGCAAGAGACAACGAGTCAAGGGCAACATTCATAATCGGATCAGAATTTAGGTAGTCCTAGTGGTGGCGATCTGCGTTCATCAACACGTTTATTCTTACTTGTACAACATTACACAGAAATTTAGTTTTAAAACCATTCATCGACATAATTACGAAAGGAATTTGGTTACATCTCGCTGAACAAAAATATTTAGAGCTGCATTACTCAACAGAGACGAACCTGTGATATCATATAGATTATTGAGTTATCGAATACAGAATGCATTCCACTCATATTTGTATGTGTGTGTGTGTGTGTGTTTGGAAGGGGAGGGAGAAGAGTTCGTCTTTGCAGCGCAATCTTGCAAGAATGGGGGGTGGGGGGGAATGACCTGAGAACGTGCATGCCACAACGCAGGTGACAGACGACAAACAGGGGCCAGCATTTACGGGAGGAGCAGCGGGACGTCGAGGAGGCGGCGAGGGTTGAAAGGTGGAACATGAATAATGCAGGCTTAGGATGACAGCGTCTTACAGATGAAGATATGCGTGCACGAAGCAACTGACTTTGATGGGTCACGGGCAGGAAGGAACGGATGGAGGGAGAAATGAAGGGAGGTTGTGGGAGGAGAGATGATTTATTTTGTGTTGCGCACACGTGGACCTAGAATTATGCAACAAGTATACAGTCAATGTTTGACAGCTATTGCTCTTTATTGTCCAGCCTGCATACTATTTTCAAACCTGCACGACACTTGTTATACACCCAGTATAGGTTTTCCTCTCTCAAGATGGATATATCTTCATAGCTCCTCCCACTTACGAGTTATCAGGTCTAGAAAAAAAACCAGAATTATTCAGAGGCAACCGCCACTTTGTTATGCTGTATTTGTACCTGACTATTGAGTGAGTGAAGACTGCTTATGTGTCAGTGCCAAGCAACACACTAGAAGTGCGTAACAGATAACGTCCTCCAATGTACGGCTTCCGTCTCCCCACAATGGAAGCAAATCGACAGGCTGTATTGTTCCTCACAATTTGTGCTATCTTCTATGGTGAGTAGACTATCTGAGCTCTGCTTGATGGATGTTTAAAGCTAAAGTTGTCTCTCCCCCACCCCTCCCCTTTACCTAATCATCCGCCACCCACAGCGTGTATAAGGCCCTGTATGCGAAACTTGGAGGCAACAAAAAACAGGTAAATCTGACGTAACTGAAGAAACCGAAGAACCAATTCTCAGGAAAAGCACGCACCATCGGTTTCAGTGATCTTACTCACATAAATCCTGTGGTCAATCTTAAGTCCAAGCTATCAAACAGTTTTAGATCACACAAACCATCTACGATAGTTTAAATAAACAACTATCGTAGTCTTAGAAAGCAGTGGTTTTAAAGCTATGTTTCGCCTAGACGAGAAAGACGCAAGATAATTTTTTAGTTTATGAGGGGGACACTAGTAAGAAAGTCGATGCTGATGTTTTGGAGAGCGTATCCGGGGCAAACTGTGCACCTGCAAAGGGCCCCCAAATCCCAGGGGCCGCCACGCCAATATATATTGAATATAAAACAGAAAGAGAAAATGACACACCTGATGGCAATATGGCCGAAAAACATTGTGTTTCTTGTTAATTGGTGCCTTATATTTATAACGTTCTGTCGCAATGGCGGGCGAAGGGGCCACCGATTCTTTTTCTGCCCAGGGCCGCCATGAGCCTAGAGCCGTCCCTGAGGGCAGGAATGGTGTAATGATAAGAGTTATCCCGGAGGGACATCCGGGGCTTTATGTACATTTAAGTGACGTCCAAGATGGCGAGTTAGCTTATTGCTTTTGTTACGATTAAACACAGTATTCATCAAGATCCACAGTGTCTTGTGTTGGTCGGCTGATAGCACGCAGCACGATACAAATGGGTTGTGGTTAAACTCACACTCAAAAAGAAAAGAGGAAAAAGTATGCTGAACAATAACACTACTAAAGCAATAAAAGTCATAAAATTAAATACAATTAAAAGTGTACAAACGTTGTAATTATAATTTTCACATTTTACACACACACACACACACACACACACAGAGGAGCAGTCACAGAGAAGAGAGACTAGGGGAAGAAAGAGACACACCTCAGAACATTTCCCCAAAATCTCAAATATATTTCATTCACAGAACAACGTGACGATTTGTTTAATTCCTGCTATGTACTCAGGGCGAGCGGCGATCGTGTTCAACTGTAACAGACCGGGTTCCGAGTGTCCGAACATCGAGGACTGCGTCAACGGGACCTGCAGTTGTCAACCCAGTGGTCTGGTGTATCAGTGTGACCTCGACCTTGACCTGTACGAGCTGGCCTCTACCCCGTGCTCGGACGAGGTGCTTTGCCAGAATGGACTGTGCCTGACCGCACTCTCTCAGCCGCATGTACCCCCAACCTGCCAGTGTACCGTCGGCTTCTATGGACGGATGTGCGAACTACCTCGATGTTGGTATATGCCGGCTGTATTTTTTGTGTGAATCGTTTCGATCGCCACCCGACTTATGACTTACATGAAAAACAGTTTATCAGGCGCAAACACGGGTATGTCTGCCGATATGTCTTATATCCTCATCCTTGTTGCAGATGACTTAGTGTGTGGAGGAGGAGAGATGACGGTTCTCTTCAACCCGTTTCAGTTCAGTGGTGTAGTCAGGTATCTATCGCTTGTTTATTAGTATGTATTTATGTGTGTATGTATGTATGCCCGCGTCTGTCTTTCTGTTTTTTTTTCTCTTCAGCACAATACCATAGCGTGTGCTTGCTTTAATCCAGGGGTAGGGAACCCGTTTTTTTTCCTCCATGGGCCATTTTGATATTTATAACATCATTCGCGGGACAAACAAAATTATCTACCTAAAAATTATTTGGTCAAAGTACAGTAGCTACAGTGTTAACTCTTATGCAGTGTGTATAGCCTCAGCCTGCCTGGCACTGCGCTATCCTCTAGGTCATTACAATTCGCCTTTTCGTAATGAGATGTGCAAAAAATATGCACTGCTCCTATAAAAGCATAGCGAAACAACTTTATGGAGTCTGTTAAATACGTGTTTATAATAAGAAAGTTCTTAAACGTAACGCTGAATAACCATTGTCACATTTTTTCATTATGAAAATTTTTCTTGTGTTTTCTTGAGTGAAAATAAATTTATGATTATTATTATTAAAGACTATTTAGTACACACATACCTCCCCCGGATGGAAGAATTTATGTCATTTACAAAAGAGATTTTTACCAGCCAAAGTTTTTCTCGTTTGCTTATCATTTGGAAATCCATGAAAGGATTAAGTTGGACACTTGTAGGCCTGTACACTGAGGTACACAGATATGTCTACGATATTTTTTTTTTATATATATTTTCAATTGTACGAGCCGACATGGTCAAAGAACGGTAGTCAACATAAAACCGTAATTGGTCTTATACCTTCGGCTTGGGGTCAAGGTCACATGCGTGTCCTGTCCATCCCGTAATGGACTTTCCTTGCTTGTCCCTAAAAGTGTACGTTTTCATTATTATTCATTTAATACAATTTATGCTGCTATGTAAAAAGTTTTACTGAAGTCTGCGGTTGTCTTTGGGGGCCGGACTAATTATATTTCGCGGACCGTATACGGCCCGAGGTCGAAGGTTCCCCACCCCTGCTTTAAGAAGAAAAATGTAAGCGACGAGAAAACGTTTACTTAAAATAGTTTCGTGCGCAAAAGTGGTCCTTCTGCAACATCTCGGGCACTTATGTTGTGATTATGTTGTCATCTTGTCCAAGACCTCTCAACTTCCTCGAGGCCGATACCTGCGTTCTGAGCAACATCACTGATGACTCACGAATTGTTTCTAAGCACCCTGAAAGAAAAGGGTTTGGCAGAGTCTTGCCGCACACAGTATCCACCAACGAAATGTGTTCCGACAACGCAGAGTATTCACTTGATGTAAGAATCTTGATTTTTTTTTATCTTTCTTATGTGCACGGAGTGAAAAAGGGATAGATAGAAAAAAAGGACTGACAGAAAGACATAGAGACCTGGAAGAAGGAAAAGAACTGAGGAAGTTTTTACAAGAGCAAAGAGAGATGTGAATAAAAGGGAATGAAGAAAATGACGACTACAAGACAGGAGAAGTAAGATGTGTGGCTAGATGTGGCGATGAAAGAGGGAATGAGCAAAGGACTGAAATAGGGAAAAATACGGAAAACAAAAGTCAAAAGAGGACTAGAGAGACAGCATGAGGGAGAGTTAAAAGGGGGTGGAAGAGAGAGAGAGAGAGAAAGCGGGAGAGGAGAGGAGAGACGGGTGGGTGGGTTGGTGAGTGGGTTGATACAGTCTGCTAACCATACTCTACCTGGTCATATTGCGCAGAAGGGATACCATATATACACACGTCACTTCCTGGTACAGTACGCCCGTGACGTCATCATGGATCACGATGAACTAGTCACCATGACGTGCAAGGTAGCGGAAAAGACCCAGCGCATTGTCAAGACTGTTGTAACTGCCCACGTTTCTCACGGGTAAAGTTCTTTTTCTCTCACTTTGTTTGCTTTGTCTTCTAGTAAATATCGCAGGGTGGACGGGAGTCTGTGGCCGACTGAGGAACACCCAAGGAACTTACCTTCGTTTCTAAACACCTGTCGCTCTCTACAGCTGAGCGGGGTGGTGAGGAAGAGTAAGAATTGTCTAGTGACATTTAATGGGAAGGATATATTGTCGGGTGTTTCATTCACTTTTGTTCTGCATGCAGACTTTTGGCAAAATCGACCGTGACTGCCCATGCAACTCATTTTGATGTGGGCATCTTTGACAAAATGATACGCCCCATTAATACGAGTGATCCACAGCCTGTAGGAGCTACCCTTAGACTAAAGATCGAGATCAGCGAACGAAGTAGTGAGTAGCTTCAGCTTTCTTCCAACTCTGTGTGTGTGTGTGTGTGTGTGTGTGTGTGTGTGTGAGAGAGAGAGAGAGAGAGAGAGATTGAATTTGGGAAGGAGGATAAAAACTTCAGCTAAAGTACATAACCAGAATGGATGTTCATATATATTGTTTCAGATTTTACAGCGCTGATAGTGGAGTCCTGTTTCGCTTATGGCTCTGAAGCTTCAGCCACGAACGGTTATGAGGCTTCAGTCAAATTCATTAACAACGGGTACGCTATGCAAACAATTAAAAGGGACCAACCTTCTTCACTATGTGTTTGTTAAATAGTAGAAACCATATAGTAAGATGATCACTGTAATAATCATTAAGATGATCATCATGCTAAGTCGTCTGTCCCATGTCTGCTTCCTGCAAGATGTCCGCTGCGACCACTGGGGATCGGGGCGAAGACATCGGAGGACAAACGACTGACCGTCATCAGCTTCACTGTCGTCAAGTTTCTCCGATCGGACGTCTTTCATCTGGTCTGCACTGTCCGAGGGTGTCCAGTCGACAGGGTGAACCAGTGTCATGTGGTCAGTAGTGCTGTATGTTTAGCTATGGGACCAGTGTCTTTTAATCAGATGAGCTGTAGGCCCGACAGGACCGACCAATGCCTCGTGGTCAGTGGCATGTCGTTTTGACAGTCTCTTTGTTCATTATTAATTTATTTTTGTAAAACTTTTCATTTTGGTCGGCATTTAGTTTCTTCAGTAGTTTGTCACATGTACTGTGATCACGTGACCATACCTTTGTGCTGCTTGGGGGAAAATAAACCTGTCAAACATCGACATGCACAGCTGTAGTGGATATAAAACTGGATGAGGTTAAAGTCGTGCCATTTAAACTATTATAACGCATACTTTTCAAAGGGATGAGAAGGGGAGCTCGGTAAATGATTAGCTGTATGGCGGTGGAGGGTACATTCGACACAAAGCAACGGTAACGGTTAGTCTGTCCATGGTCTGTGGCAGTCTTCCTGCAACCCCAGTGTTCGGGGGAAGAGAGAGGCCAGCACAGCAAACGTTGAGACATTCCGGCAGACACTGAGGGTTCGAGATCCTTTCGCTGACGTCAGCCAGATGATCAGAATCCCTGACCTAGATGAGCAAAAGGGAAATGTTTCACAACAGTCAGGTACCAAAAGTTGTCCTGTAGCCCTGCATGCGGTCTCTGCTTGGTCATCAGTTGATTGAAATTGTCCATATAATTTTGTTTCAGTATTTTTCTCTATCGACTAAAAATGATTAGCAATAAAATCTAATTATAAACATAATGCTGCTTTCTTGATTTCTTGAACCTTGTAGTTCCACACAGGCTTATGTTGGCAACACTGAAGGAACTGAACTATTGATTCTTCTGTGCAGATTCCGACCCAGAGACGTGTAGCTGCTCACTCAAAACTTGCCTTGTAAGCGAAGAATTTATCGGATTTACAACTGGAACAGTCGTCGCGTTCTTCTTGACATTTATTTTCTCAACTTTAATCATTTATCTCCTTGTCAGTCGACGGTCTGTCGCAGGAGAGAAATGATCTTCTACGCGCGGACGGATACGGAAGTGACGTCAGAAGCATAGTGTTTGGTTGTCCGCAGATCAGTTGAAGTAAAATTTGTGGAATCATTTGGAAATTGTCCTTTATTCTAACAGGACAACAAAATGAAGTACGATTTCAGCTGACGTGAGATTTCTGTGCTTGGATGCGTTTTGTAGATGACCATGTGCAAAATATAGGTACATGTGTGTGTGTGTGTGTGTGTGTGTGTGTGTGTGTGTGTGTGTGTGTGTGTGTGTGTGTGTGTGTGTGTGGAGAGAGAGAAAGAGAGTGGTTGCCGTTGAAACATCATCTAATTCACACCATTTGTCCGACCCTAACAGATTTGGCAGGAATACTCCTTGGATTAAGGTTCAGTCATCAGCTATGTTTGAGTGGTGTGCGTTGCCCCAAAATATGTTTAGCTTTGGTGGTTATTTTCTTCATTGTAAGAAGGTACCGGTGATTTTAGATAAAACAATACAAGATATTGCGGCATACGTGTACGACGCAAAACAAACTTGGACAGCATCGTAATTTGAGACACATGGAGATCCAGATAGAAATAGAGATAAATAGATAGCTAACTAGATATAGCTAGATAGATAGATACATAGATATTGATAAAGATTAATGGATAAAGAGGAATAAATCGATAGATAGATTGTGACACATCCTTTATTGCTTCAAGTATATTGGCTACAGCAAGGGTGTAAGAACCTACTTAGCAATAAAGCTGGAAAAGGACAGCACGTCTTAAAAGGCTGTGGACGTCAGATTACGAACTTGTCAAAAAACTATAAATTGACATAGTCACCTACATTCTTGCACACTCATACACACATGTAATTATACAAAGATATAAATAAAGAAAGTTGTAAGGTTACACAGCCACATCCACAGACCTATCACCTTTTGCTCTCCTCTCCAGCCAATACAAACCCTATGCCTACCCTGACTCATCCATCCTCATAACCTTTGCCCCACACACACACACACACACACACACACACACACACACACACACACACACACACACACATTCACTTATGCACGAAGACACCAACACCACACCCCACCTTTTCTCTTGTCCCCTAGCCGCACAAATTAACAAATTATTGTGAAACGACGTTTTTCCAATGTCAAGAATATAAAAAGTCACTACCTAACTACTTACTCACTGGTGCTAGAGTTAATTGGTTGAAAACATGAGGTCCTTTATTCAATGGCTTGCAATATTTGTTCTCTCAAATTTGCTTAAACAGAACATGCACATAAAACATGCACTTCATTCTTTACCATACGTGGGCAGAAAGGACGATACTGAGCTGCTACATATTATGAGAAATGGTTCCTATAACAATTTATTTCTGATATCGTCGCTCTGAATCATGCATGAGCCTTCCTTATATTATTTTTGTTCACAATATCAATATATTTTTCTCGTTATATAGAGCTCATCATATCAAACTGTGGTGTACTTTGAAGACCAGCATACCATTCTTGACAATAGATATCACTCATTTTAACTCAGATTTTTTTTTAGAAACAATTTCTCATCGCTAGCTTGGTGAAACAGCCAGATATAGCCAAGGTCAACAGAAAACAGCACTTTACGTATTTTTAATACCAAGCTTTCATACCACCGGGTACATATAAAAAAGCATATAACGTGCCTCATTTGAATACCAAGTATACAGGAGATTCACGAAAAGTAGACAGAAAACTGTCAAGTTGTAAAGTTAGGGAAGGGACGTGAAGACGACAAGTATTTACTCTTTCACTACACTGACGCCTCCCATGAATAACCTTGACTCAAATGACGAGATAGATTGAAAGATAATTAAAAAAATCACAACTGGAAGAGTTAGCGGCAAAATTTCGTGTAAAGAATGTGTGTGTATGTGTTCTCGGGTAGATTATGCGCCTAGCGTCTGAATACGTGTCTATTACTGTATCTTAGTCAGGAAAAAATGTAAATATAAGCGGGCGGAGGAGGACAGGAGATAATGTCATGTCTTGCTGTCAGATCTTGTCAACCAGACAATGTCCCACAACACGCCGCTCGTCACTTTGTCTTTCAGCACCGCCCGACGTAAGGCACCAGACGAACATTAAAAAACAGCACAAGGAAGAAAACGAATAGAAATACTGAGGACATGGCGTAACGAAAACGACGAGCCCACATTGTGGGTCCCTGTTTCAAAGCAGAACCTGGAAAAAAATGCTGCATCTCGGCCTCGTCTGCGCTGTCGCACTGCTGGTGACGTGCGCCTCCTACGGTAGTAAGTGACTTGAGCTTGTGACGTGCAGCGTACTAACGGCATGAATGCGACCTCCATACAAAAGTGATTATAGTCAATTGATTATAGTCCGCATGCTCGTCTTTCTCTGCAGATTTATCACACTCTCCATCCTTCTTGTTTGTTCCATGATTCCTCTTTGTGTTTTTTTTTTTTTTTAGTCTTTTGTTACTAGTCTGCATAGTTGTTTCTCCTTTCGTCCTTCGTATTCTGTCCATGTCTCCCATTTATCTTAAGGGCTAAGAACATGCTTCTTCGTGAGCGTGATTATGCGCTAAATAAATCACAAGTTGTTTATGATGATGATGACGATTATAATAATAATAATAATAATAATATTATTATTATAATAATTATTATTATTATTATGTGCTTTAGCAGACGTCACAAACGAAAAACGTTTAGAGTATAGAAACACACACACACACACACACACACACACACACACACACACACACACACACACACACACACACACAGAGTCTAAACCACATGGGTTTTTGTTCTGTATCAGCAGAAAAAAGAATATTTATGTGTAGACAGTCTTTGTAGGTGTAGGTATGTTCTGCAAACATAGGCAACTTCTGAAAGTATGGGCAGTTCTATGATTGTGTCTACAATTATCAAGTTTGCAATTGCCATGCATTAGGTATGCCTGTATTTTTGTATTTCAGTTGACATTGATTGCACAAGCAATTACATGGCAGTTCGTTTCAACGAAATGTATTATGAAACCAAAATATGGTGAGTCAAAGACAGCAAATATGTGAAACGTATCCTGTAAAATGTAGTTGAGTGTTTCTTATAGCATTCTTCTGGCTCTCACTCTCACTCCGTTCTTCTCACGCTTTCACGCTGTCAATAAAGGCTCCTAATTTCCCGAGCGACACAGACATTAACAAACTGAGTGAATTTTGTCTATTCCACTCAATCCTACAATTTCTTCTTCTGATAACATTTATGCCGTCGGATCAGTTTCTCAAAAGGCTAGAAATGTAAGGTCTTGCTGTTGAATAAACGTCTATTTTCAGGCCGCTAAACTTCGTTGGAGACGAAAACTGTCTTTTAGTCAACGTGTCCAATGTGAATTATTTTGCCACCCACCATCCCAACTGGAGAGGACTGGGTGCTGTGTATGATCACTTTCCTACCGAAAGTGGGGCCAAAAACCTGTCATGCGCAGATCAAGCGAGCTTTTGGCAAATGGTATGTTTCAGTACAGTTTTCCCCCCTAACTTTCTTGCTGCTTACTGATGGTGATGATGATGATGATGATGATGGCAGTGGTACCCGTAAATGTCATCCTTCACGTCGTCTGCTACCTCGTTTCAGAACGGCTACAATCTCTGGGCGCGGGAGTTTGTCGTGCAGAAGAACCATCCGCTGGTCATTTCAGATGAAGACGAGATCATTACAGCCCTATGCAACATGTCCAGCAGCACCGAGAAAGTCACCTCCACGATCACCGCCAGGTCCTTGTCAGACGGGTGAGGAAATACTTCACTAAGTACTTAGAAGACGTGGGAGGAAATACTTTAACAGCCTTAGCAAATAGGCAAGTAAATACCTCAGAAGTCTCCAGCATTCCTTGTGAGACAGCTGAGCGCCGTGGCTTATAAAATTCTGTCGATCAGCATCATAAAAGCTCGCTTCTTGAATTTATGGACTTTTGTGAGATAGTGAATAACAGGACTGAAAAGAGATGTGAATGTGGCTAATAGAATGCCGTGAACGCTCTTACTGAAACATGAAAATGCACATTAAAAGTTGTTGCACAATTTCATCGTCTGAAAATTGTAATATACATTTCCCATCGTTTTGCGCGCTTCAAGGCAAATAATGCAGGCACCAGTCCGTAAGGTTGTGGACCACTTCTTGATAAGCGTCAGAACCAATGCATCACAGCCCCTCAGGCCCACTGCAACACTGACTGTGGGCTCTATCCTCAAGATCATGTTTAGCATCACATCGCGAAGTCGTTAGTATGCTTTCATTTTTATTCCTGTCTGTTTTGAATGAAATGTGTGCGTACGCACGTGCGTTTTGTGTATCTGTGTGTGTGTGTGTGTGTATGCGTGAGAGAGAGAGAGAGCCTTGTATTTATGTGTTCATGGATGCATAAATGTAGGTATTTATATATATAGAGAGATATACACTTGTCTAAAATATCAACAACCTCACTAGCGCGATGTCTATGTAGCCACTCCTTTTCCCAATTTTGTTTGTTGTGTACAAACCATCTAAAAATGTTGAAGATACTTACACCTAGCCCCTCCCACATTCAGTTACATTACATGTAAACAATTTCTGCTCTTACTGTAATCCATTCCATATATATATACTGCTGTGCGTCTTATGTCTGTGTATATATGTATATACAAACTGTTTATATGCTCATTTTGCGCTGTGTACAATTACTCCACTTCTTTCGTTCATTTCTGTGCTTTACGAAAGTATTCATTCTAAGCAGTGAAATTTGTCAAAACTAATAACTATTTATTCTGCTAGGAGTATTCAGCAGAAGATACAGTTCATCGTTACGTAGCTGCATTGCAAATAGGCATTTTGTGATGAAGTTTAAAGGTCAAGTCGCTCGAAACATTATTTCTTTATGATCGGGTTTGGTTCGTTTTAAATTAATAATTCCCAAAATATGAGTACATAATGATCCTGAATTTTAAAGATATAAGCCTTCAAACATCGGCATTCTCACCTGCAACTAGGAAGGGAGTAAAAAATACTCTCCTATACTGAAGGTTCTCTTACGCGATCGAAGTATTTGTAACAGGTAGTGTGAGTCTTGAAGTCAAATGAAGAAACATCGCTCAGGTTGTCATGTTCAAGAAGCGATTTTGCTCGCCCAAAAAATGAAACAGCTGAATTTGGAATACAGCCCTACAGATTGGAACTTTATTTAGAAGCTTCGAATGAAGTTAAAAAAATAATTAAATAGTCTAAACTGAATTCATTCAACAGATTCGTAAGTCAATCAGATCAAAATTTAATGGGTAACAATAGTTACAACTGACTGCTGATAAGGACTTTTTTTACAATTAAAAATATAATGATAGTTGGAAACATGTTTATCGATATAAAAACTTATTTCTTCCTCATTTAGCTGCATGCAAAATTTTCTATTTACTTACTGATACTCGATCGCACATGTTCCCGTTTTAAGCTCCTTACAATATGTTTATCACCCTCAATTCTTTTTTTTTCTTTTTTATAGCTGTTTCGATCATGCACATCGATGGTGCCCTCATACTGCCAGTTGTTTTGAGCATTATGCTGGATAAAGATACGACTCATGATGATGTGTTTGTGACTGTCACACGATGATCCTTGTAGACCAGACGGTGTATAAACCGTCAATGTTGCCAATCTGGTGCTTGATCTACCAGCAGTCGTAGTTGGTTTTAACATCTCGTATTTTGTATAGTAAGCACTGCTGTAGGAATAAGATTTCTTCGGTTTACTGAAAGTCCAAGACTTGCTTGTACTGTATAAGTGACTGGATAACAATCGATTTTGAAATGTTTTGAGCAAATTCTTGAGTGCGGTGTGGGGACCAAGTTCGGACGGCACGTTTAAACAAAGTTAATCCACTGGCGTTTGCTGCCATTATCTTTAGGATTTCCTTCATGAGTACAAAGTCACTCCATCTGAGTGTCGAAGAGAACATTTAGCAACAGCACAATGTGTCCCGGTCAGTTTTTTTTTTTTTTGCCAAGGATTGCATCTTTCTTCATCGACTTCAGCTTGTGCAAACGAAGCTATTTTTTGAAATACGTTCGTTTCGTCATTTCCTGTTTTCTCGACAAATCCAGGGGCCTGTTGCACAACACATTTCTAATTTTAAACACTTTTAGGCCTTAACTCTATCTAGATAATTAGTTTAAAGTGCACACCACAATTTTAGAATTTTAAAAACTAAAACTGATTTAAGTAAGATAAAGTTGTTTAAATCTGACTTTCCGTTTTGTCAGTACAATTTTTGTATGCTCTGCTGCAACGCATCAAAATGGCTAAGAAGAGATTTTGCTTCTTTAGAACAGTTTTAAGGTTTAGAAACGTGTTGTGCAACTGGTTCCAGGTGTGCTTAAGAGAAAAAATATTAACATAAAATCTCTCATGCCTCTTTGTCATAAAATACCACCGGAATATGTTTTTGTGATACTTTGTGCTCTGTTTCCAGCGATTTTTGCTCAGCGAGCGACTGGACCTTTAATGGTGAATGGTTTTACAAACGTGTTTCCTAATATGTAGCATTTAGCAAATAAAATTATGAGTTGTATGAAACAGTTATTGATAAGACGCTTGTGTCTGACGCCTAATAAAATTCTATCCTAATAAAGTTTCTGCTTTCCATAGATTTTACCTCTCTAATCGTGGAGTCCTGCGAAGCCTTTGAGAGAGGAAATAAAGTCGGCGGCTCCCTGCGGTTCGCCAGCCGAGGGCAAGTTAAAAATTTTCCATCATATGGTTACTACTGCTTACGTTGATGTTGCTAGTGCAGTGTTAGACTGCACTCTACGTGGCCATTAGTGGTAAAAACCATATTATAGGATCCCAACTTTTGCAAAGAGCATTCTTTTATCAGGTTGGTTCAGTTCATTTTAGGAATTGGTTGGAAGGAAGATTAGATGGTGGACACCTTTTGAGCTGGGTGGGGGAGTGGTGTGAGGATTAATTTCGACCTGAGGTATTTTTGTACGTCAGGTATTCTTTTATGTTACGTATTTTAAGCAGATTTATGTGAGGTAGTTTTGTATAAGGTAGATTTAGGTGAGGTAGTTTTGTATAAGGTAGATTTAGGTGAGGAATGTATTGACCATTTGTAGCTTGACTATTCGAATCGCGTATTTTGTGGCGTTTGAAAGACATTTTTGTCATAAATACATTTTTTCTGACCAGATGCGCTATGCCACCCATGGGAGTGAAGATGGCCACGTCCAGTGACAGAATGATGGCCATACTCACATTCAAGGTGTTCCGCTTCAAAACCACGAATCAGATTCACCTGCAGTGCACGGTACGCGGCTGTACGAAGGACACGGCTTCCTTTTGCGTGGAGGTAAGAAAATGGGATAGGCCGTCATTTTTACTCTTAAATTAATCCCTTGTCAATAATGTTAGTTTATACTCTGACGAAACAAGTATCGTCAATTTCCATTTCACTCAGTACAAACGGTTTTGTCGATTTCACCCGAGGAAATTGTTGTCATCAATCAGTTTCAATGGAGGTGCTGTTAACCTGGATCTACTAAGCATTCTCATAGCCTACAGACGTATTATAGCTGTTATAATTACTCGCTGCCTAGAGACATGTGTCTATTAGCATGATGTCTATATGTGATGCCAAATGAAAATACCAATTAAGTGTGAACAAAACTGATGTGGATGGATTAGGAGAAAATTATTACCGAATATAAGAGTGAGTTGGCTGAAGTGTGAGTAAAAATAGAATGGGTATTAAGAAAAATATGCTTTGCAAGCACGTACTGTTTAATATGCTGCAGAACGAGACTTACTTGGGTCAGCATTAAACTTTGTTTTAGTGGCTGTCACTGAAGACCGTTTTGAATGAATGAAGACGTCGGTGATAAAATGAGAACTAATATGTGATGACGTTACATTCTACCAGAACTGCACTGCAGAAGGGAGACAAAAGAGAGAGTCACCCGAAATGAGGAATGTTCAAACGTTTGAAAAGACGTTGACTGTTGCCAATTATATCGCTGGAGATGACACCCAAGGTCACCTGGAAGAGAAATTTATTGTCGGCAACACAGGTTCGTACATACACAGTATTGCTTTTCCCCGAAGTCTGTATACCAACAAACTGACAGTACAACTTTTGTATAACTAACTTTGCCAGTCTGTTGATTAGACTCATTGACTGACTGCTCCCATGCTTCATTCTGATTTATATATAAAAGCTTGATTGATTAGGCTGTCCTTTACTATATTTATTTTTCTGATTTTCTCCTTATTTTTAAGCCTGAATTTATCTAGTACTTACTAGTAAATTTTTTTAAAAAGATTTTTTAAAATAAAAAAATTGTCTTTACAGTAGAGTGTTCTAATCACAATAATTACATTATTTACAAACATCTTTACCTCCACAGTCTGTGTTCATATGCAGGCAGTTTTTTCTGTGATGCTGTCCATTTCATTCCATATGCCCGCTGTTCTGTTATCTTGTCAGGTGACATGCAAGCTTTATATTTGTAGCATAAATGTTTAACGCACAAATCAGCAGCGTTCACCTGGACACAGGGCGGTTTGCTGGCCCGCCTGCGACATTCGCTGAATCCATCTCTGGTTTTGCGTACAGAAACGTGTTCTTGTGGGCTGCAGACCTGCCTCGGCAACAGCCACAACCCCGCCGTCTTCGGTGCTGTGCTAGCAGCGCTGGTGGCGGTGCCGCTACTGCCTGTTGTTGTCGTTATCGTCGCTGTGACGAAGAAATTCAGGGGGAAGCACTATACTACAACGCAATGAGTAGTCTCCCTTGCCTTACCGCCCGACCTCGTAGGATGCGAACTGGAGGGAAAAAACCCGACCCTCCGTGGGTGTAGACATCTCCACCCACGCACCCACCACTGAGGAAAAACTTTTGAGAATGTTCGATAACATTTTGTAGCAGTGTTTGCCTATCCTTAAACCATGTATACATTTTCTTTAATTCACCGCAGAAGCAGCGCAAAATTCAAGGGAAATGATTCATGGTGTCGTTTGCTTCCTGAGCAATTGTGTTGAGTTTGAGAGCAAGAGAATTCAACGTTACCTCATCGGATCAGTTTTGGAATGTCGAATTTCTGGGTGACTGGAACTCTTTATTTGACAAGTGTTTTAATAAAAATACATAGGCATCTGTTTCCAGTTCTGTCTGTCGATATATGAGTGACTAAGCCACACAGCATGATGACCTGATAACATGAAGAGGGCAGTCAAAATAAAGAAAAGCAGCATCACAAGCAACCATGAAAAGATTTGATGAATAAATTTTGTCGAGAAGCACGGAAGCTACTAACTGTATTATCATTATGTCAGCTCGCTTCTAAAAGGATTATGTAAATCCGTCCAGCAGAATGCTAAAGAATGTATGTTAAGTTTATTGCACTGTACAAATGACGCAAACATTGTCATCGCTAAATTTTGTTCGGAAAGGATAAAAATATTAGAAATAGAAGAAAGAAATCTATTCTAAACGAAAGGAAAACAAACGAGCAATTTGGCACAAAAAGCAAAATAGTTATGAACAGAAAACGACATAAGTATGCACAGAAAACAAGATAATTTGGCCCAGAAAGAAAATAATTTGAAAGAAGGGACGGAGAGAAGACAGAGAGGAAAAGAGGGAAGAAGACAAGCAACAGTACTACCAAATTAGCACCAGGTGCAACAATAAAGTTAATTTGCTAATAAACGTTAACTATATTTAAACAAAGAAAGAACTCCAATGAACCGTAAGCGTCACACGACACGCTTCCTTATTGGTAGACTTGCTGGCTGGCTGAAGATATACATGCCAATCACAGATCTTGGCCGACGAAGCACTCAAAAGGAACACGAGAGAATGAGCGATAGAGAAAAGGAGTTAGGTAGACAGACAGACAAACAGACAGACAGACAGACAGACAGACAGACAGACAGAGAGACAGAATGAGTCACAGAGTGAGAGAAAGAGCTTAAAACATTTCTCATCACAATTAGTCCTGAAAAGTTTATTTGTAGGTGATGGGCACAGGTTTCATGGCATCTGTCGACGCGTCGCTAAGACTTGCAGGAGGTAACGGCCATGTAGGAGAGAAACGGAGGCCTGGGTATGACCCCATAGGAGGGCAGTCTTCTCGAATCCCCAACACACCCAGCCCCATTTTCCTGAAAGGTCAACAGAAACATTATTCACAGCGTAGTTGGTTTGAAGTACCAGATGATGGAAACTCTACAACTGAAAAAGTGTAGCTGCAAAGTAAAAATAATTAGATCTTAAAAATGACCACTACAACCGACCTATCTTTATAGCAAGCATGAAGGTGACATGAGGTGCTTGAAATAAAGAGAACATAACGAAAGGTAAAAAGTGTTTTCAAAAGAAAACGATTCACTATACTGTAAACGTCACTCAAAAGACGTATCATTACATCCTAAGGTTAAGAGATGGACCTATAATTAAGTTTCAGTAATCGTGAACACGCAAACAGCTTGAAAGGGGAGGGTGCATTATTTTGAAAATAATTGTATAAAGCTCCATGCACGATACTAATTCTTTAAATCATTGTGTAAAGTTCTGTGCAAGATAGTTATTAATAAAGTTATGTGCACGATACTAGTTCTTTAAATATCATCCCTCTTTCGTTATCGAAATACACACCTACGAACATGACTATCCAGAGAAAGAGGTCAACAACACAGACAGGATTGTACGTTTGCGTTGTCAAGGCTACAGACAATAGGGGAGCTGAGAGTATATGTTAATTAGGCATGTCTATGGACAAAAGGTCTTGAGTTTGACTTCTGTACAAGTTGACTTTTGTAGGCATGTACCTCGAGAACAGAATGAAAGGGAGTGTAAACTCAGATTTAGAAAAACAGCATCTTGCACTGAGCTCCACCTAGTCATTAGACAACAAATTGCACTCCATTAGACATACAACTGTCAGGATGAAAAATCTACGACAATTATTCTTTTAAGTTGCAGTAGATAAAAGTACTAATGTTAATAAAATAAATATTTATTTGTCACTTTCACTATTGCCACCACCAGCAAGTAGACACCAAACAACGCAATAATAAACAAGAAGGATATCAAACTAGAATCCCACAGAACGTGGAACATATTTGCTCACCGAATGTGCTGGTCCATTTGAGCTTTTTCGATTCTTTTGTCTTTGGCTCGTCGATTTTGAAACCATATTTTGATTTGCGTCTCGGTGAGTGACAGCCCCTCGGCCAGCTCCAGTCTGCGAGTGCGTGTGACGTACTCGTGACGTCGGTACTCCAGCTCCAGCTGCACCGTCTGTTCGCTGCTAAACGTCGTGCGCTGACGTCGTGGGCGCTGCTCACGTGACTTCCGCCTTGGAACTACGGCAGAAACGCCATAAAACAAATCTAAACTGCAGACCAACATTTCAGAAAAGCTTTTGACTTTCACAATCAAGAGTCCTTTTAGAGAAACTCTGACGTATGCGTGTCCCATGTCGATTACATTTTTAATGTATTAGTCTTTTATTATATTACGAAATATCAATAATGAACATTTCTATACTATTATTATGTTGAATAAGGCGTGAAGTGTAAAAGCGCACAAAAGAATTATCATGGATGGAGAATAACAAATATAATGGATGAATTGACTGTTGTAAATGGCTGCAGTTGCTGTTTAGCGCTCGCAAGATAGGAATTCTCGAAAGAAAACGAAAATATTGGAATGCGAGCAACAGACATAGCAGGGTAGATTTTTGCAATGTGGAATTTGTGTAGGCACGTTTGACCTCGTTAGACCTGTTCACACACACACACACACACACACACACACACACACACACACACACACACACACACACACACACACACACACACACATATATATAAGCGTGTATGTGACTTTGACTTTATTCAGTGTAGGTCATAGCCCATAAATGAAGAGGGTGAATATAAAAACATAGAAAAAACAAAAAACATACTAACATAGATATGTTAACTAGCACAGTTGGAATTCCAGTTCCAAATACATATGATCATAAATGGATCCATAATGTAATCTAGCTGATGCCCTGATTCATTTGAACTTTTGTAAATATACACCTTCTGGTGAAGCACGAATGTATACATGTCTCTGGATGTATCTAGTGTAACATACCAGCACGCATTCAAGTATATGGTCAGATGTTAATATAATAATAATACATTAAATAATATCATTACTACATGCCTAGCGTCTTAGGCCTAACAATGAATTAGAATAAGCGTGTATATATATATATGTGTGTGTGTTTCATAAATTTCAAAATATGTACCTAATATTCTTAGGCTCTACTTCTTGTTTGTCACTTTGTGAACCAGAAAGAGAAATAAATAATCTGATATTAGAATAAAACTAATTAACATAACAATAATTTAATTTTCTCAAATTTCATTTGAGCAGTCTTCGTGCTTTTTTTTTTATACTTTTAACTACAAACGTCGCTGCAGTTTACATAATATGAAATTTGCTCTAAAAGAATTAATCAAAATTTATTTAACTCTTTCTTTGTATGTAAACCTGTACCTGGACGCCCCCAGTCTCATCACATTTTCTTCAGAGGCAATTTTTATACTTTATAATATTTTTAAAGATTGCGTCTTAAATTGAAGTTAATTATTTAATTTAAATATTATAACAGAAAGTAAATGTATTCACCAAATGGAAAAATCTGTTCAGAAAATAGCTCCCGCGGAATCAGATGAGCTGACATGAAGCGAGGTGAGGCTATTGTGGAAGGGAAGCAGTCAGGAGGTAAAATGGACATGCGCGGAAGGACAGCAACAGGATTTCCGGTAGTCAGAGGCAACCGGCGCCAGGGAAGCAAGGGTGACCACAATGCGGGTCTTGGAATTGCGCTGATATCACAGTCTGATTTTTTCGGGCAGACAGGGTCCATATCTGCATCAACCTGTTGAAGAAAAAGCCCATGGCGTGTACTGGCTGCACTGCTTGATGTGTGCTAATGTGACTGATAGATTGCGAGAGCATTATAGTCACTAAAGAATCAAGTTATACATAAAACAAGTACAATTTAAGAAAGAAAAAATAGTATTTTAGAAAGAAAAGATTACGCAAAGATGAGGGACGAGAAGATGATAACTTAATAGAAGAAATAACCAAAAAAAAATTCATTTTGACTTAGCAGCGATAACAGCTAAAGAGCTAATTTATTATCATGTGATAAAACCTTTCACTTTCTAAAAATGAAAAGATAGAGAAAGCTTGGAGTGGGGAAGACGTGATGAATATAACAGCAGGTGCGTGTGTGTGTGTGTGTGAGGGGGGGGGGGAGAGTGTGTGTGAAAGGAAGGGTGAGTGAGAGAGAAAGAGAGAGAAAGAGACACATTTCGAGACCACTCAGAGAGATCGCTGTCCAGAGAGAAAAAGACAGGCCAGCTTCTGGAGTAGATTGTATGAAAGTTCCTTTGTACTTTTTCCCTACGTGAGCATGTTCGTAAGTTCCGTTCAGTCTATGACAGTTGTGACCATATTTATGAACAAAAAGTAGCACAAACACTTAAGCGACCCGTGATGTTTATGGGTACGTTCATAAGCAAAAACCATCGCACACTTTATGCAACCTGTGCCTGGAAAACTCTTCGTCCAGGCAACAAAAAAGGAATATCCACAGCCTCCAGTCTGGTGATCATTACCTATGATAGTCCGGCAATTATTACCTACGTCAGTCTGGCGATCATTACCTACGTCAGAATGGCGAAGACTGTCACGGTCATTACACTGCTGCTGATATAGACGGTATTTAATTACACGCAATACAAAAGTCTCAGAGAGGGCATCAGTGACGTCACACGTCCCAACCAACGCCATGATGATGCCATACGCATGTGAATTATCTATCAAACGATGACGAGTTTCATCTGACCAAGATCAAGCGTGTAATGCCCCGTCGTCGCCAAGAGTCTGAGGGCCACACTTGTGCGGCTGTTCTTACCTGTCATGTGAAGACCGCTGTGTGGACAGAAGCTCGAAGAACGTAATCCTCCAAAGCTTGGACACATTAGTTGCAAATCCTCCGCCGTGTCATGAAATGTCCCTTGTGTTTGGGTGAAAACACCGAACTCCCTTATATCAAGGTGGACGAGAGCTCGCATACCGTAGTCACTGCAATAAAACGGTGCCATTGATATCGCTGCTAGTCAGGCAGCGAGGAGGAGGCAAAGCGCTAGGTTTATTGACAACTGGCTGATAATTCAGTCAGCACTTTATGATGTCTATCACTAAAAGAAACTATTTTACATGATCTACTTAGAGCTTGGAACTTATAAGAGAGGTATTTTAATATATATATATAAACAACATACATCCTTAAATGTATTGCAGCCGAGTACAAACGCACATTTTCCAAATGAGTATTGATATATATATATATATATATGCATAAAATGTAAGTAAAATAAATATGTATACATAAAGATCTTGTATTTTATCTATAATAGTAATATTGATTAAACAATTTAATACAGAGAAACGTTGTTCAATAAAAAATCAAAGATATGTGCTTTCAAGGTAAACGATAGGATTTGATTTTGAAGTTGAGAAATATTTTTCCATTTTTTGTCATAGCACACATATTTTCAAATGACTTGATGTTTGTCTATTCTAGTCTTACAAGCTTTGTTTTAATATAAGTGAACGAAAGATGAACTGAACGAGAATGTTCTAAATCTAGCTAAAGGAAAATTAAACTATGGAACAAATAAAAAGTTACAAAAATGTGTATGATAGTTTTCTCAGTGGTTGTATTACTAAAATAGGGCAAAGAATTTTTGTCTTTATGCATTTATCTCTTAATTTCTTTTTCTCTGTTGAGTTTAAAAACATCTCTCCAGAGATGTCGATAATATTCGCAAATTTAAGTCTTGAAAATTGGGTAATTTACGGTAAAGTTCCCCTTCCTCATACATCGCATGTCTGCAGACTTCCCCAAATAGTGCACATTATAATTATTGTCATTTACTCTCCAGCACTCTTCTTTCTCGATTACCTCCCCTTTGGCCCTGTCGTCTTCTCTCATTTTGTCTCGTCTTTTCTCGTCTCCGCGTTTGGCCCAGTCCGGATGATGTAGAATTATTTATCACATTGATTCGATAGGCAGGCCCAGAACTCGCCTCGCGACCGGAAACGAGCGAAAGGGACGAGGTCCTGTGAATTAAAAGAGTTGTTTTCATGTAATTATTGTTAGAAGCAAATGGTTAATTTCCGTTCCTTCACCTCCGGCCCCGCTCTCGCGCTTCCTGGTTGGTCCCATGGTCCTTTTGCCTGCGCCGCACCTCTACAGGCAGTCCATGTCTCTTCGCTTTTCCGAGTTTTCTTTCCCCTTTTTTCCCTGACGTCATTTTAATGGAAATGGAGGGTAACAGATTGGGGGGGGGAATCACACACACACGCGCGCGCGCGCGCGCGTGCTCATATTTGCGTGCGCCATTTTCATGTTTCTTTAAAAAGATAAGTCAATCATTCCCTCCCTCACTTTCCTTCTCACTTCCATTACCACTAAATTACCACCGAATTACAGCATGCAAGGAAGTGGTTGTCTTATTCCTGTCTATTCTGGATCTATTCTCCTTCACCTCTTAATGTTTGTTGCTTACATTTGTCATAGTGTTTCATACTTGTCTTCAAGACTACTTTGAAATCAGGTATTCGACAAGTCGTCTTTACCTCCGTGTGATATACAAACGTGTGATCGTCTTCAGTTTAGACCTTTTTTCCGCAAATGCCATTTTCCAGTCCTGTCGTCTGCTTATCTGTCTGCCTGCCTTTCTGTCGGTTGTCTGGCTGTCTCTGTTCGTGCGTCTGTGTGTGGACGTGCAATTTCTCTAGCAGCTGTAGACTCACTGTGCCATGAACGTGGTTGCTAGCGGCCTTAGCTAATCCGGGAAACTGAAAAGAATGCCTCTTCTGACAGGCTGGATCCTCTTTCCCTTTCAGCGAGAGATGAAGGAAGTATACTCGCAGCTTTAAGAGTAAAAGCATATGGACTGACCCGTCATCAGATCACGTGGCAATGTGCGTCAGTTGGGGTCCTATCGAAGTTGACTTTGGTGCAATGACGGAGTTGATGATAAAGCTTTGAGTGCATCTTGCGCTTTTTTCCAGCCATTTTGTCTTTGAAGAATTAAAGTTTTTAGATTTTTAAAGCTCCCGTTATTTATATATAAGTAAATATTCACCTCGTGTACAAATAATATACAGGGCACACACACACACACACACACACACACACACACACACACACACACACACACACACACACACACACACACCAATATTTACAATACACACATTTCTTTCACTGAGTATACACTGTATGTACAATCAGTATTTTCTTCTTCTACGCACAAGATGAGTAAAATGTGATAATGACAAATTTTGAGAAAACTACATTGGGACGAACGAGTAAAAATGTGATATTATTTGAAAAAATACACTGACTGGTCTTTAGTGTGTTCGTTCAAAAATAAACTCAAATTCTCCAAATGGAACCGCACGGACAGTTAACTATTTCCGGTGATCCTCTAGATTTTTACATTAGAAACGTTTTTCATTTTGTTTCTAATGATGGAAAGCTCTTTCTCTCTCTCTCTCTCTCTCTCTCTCTCTCTCTATATATATATGCAGATATCTGAATTTACGATTTAATGTCAAGTCATGTATGATGAAAATCCAGAAAAGAAACTTTTGCACTGTTTAGTGTAAGTTTTTTTTTTCTTTTTAACAAGCAGAATGGTCTACAAAAGTGCCGTTGTATTGCTCAATCTATGTATTGCCGGAAGAACTGAAAAGGAAAAATAGTTCAAGCCGTAAAAGCAAAAAGTTGTTAGGCAAAGAAAAAAGATGTTGAATTAAGTAATCACGTAATCTTTCGCCATTCACTCTCTCACTTTCACTGTGTGTGTGTGTGTGTGTGTGTGTGTGTGTGTGTGTGTGTGTGTGTGTGTGTGTGTGTGTGTGTGTTTAGGGAAAGAGCGCGGAAGGTTTAAAATACCTTCGAGAATATATCCATGATGCAATCTTTGCACTTTATAACAAAGAGAATTTATATATGTATATATGTAATTGCCTTTGTTATTTGTAGATAGCGATTTAAGCCTGGCAACAAATCTCTGGGTCTTTCGTGAGAAGATTGAATGGGTCATTTGTACTCCTGCTTGAGCTATATCCGGCTGAAAACATTATTTCCAGGTGATGGTTCGTTTAATTTCTAAAGCTACAATAAGTTAGCAGTGAATCAAACTTCCCCTATCTCTTTTATGTTTAAAAATGTCCTTGTCAAAACCTTCTGTCAGCATGAAAACATTTCTTGCTCTATCCTTCCGGCTGCTGGGCGGGTGTAAAATTTTCCTTTATCCCTTGATCTCGAGCCCACGTGTACATTAATTTACACTTTGCAGCTCCGTGTGACGCGGGGGCTTTATCGGCCGCCAACAGCTCGAAACAGACGGTAATCAGTCAAACTGTTAACTAGCCAATACGCGAGCGTGATGAAGCTTGCACGTTGTCGCTGATGACGATCTAATTGCTCGTCAATAATTAATGGCGCACACGGCGGCTCTGAGCGCTCTATTGGGTCTGCGCACAGCGGCTACCGGATGTGTCCAACAGCGCATGCGCTAAACTACATCGATAGGGCCGGCGAGCTTGTCTTCTCGTCTGTTGCAAAGAAAAGTTTGATCGAGGAGGGAGAAGGAATCCAGTGGTTCGTTAAATAATTCTGACTGTTACAAGTAACATACACCGCAAACCACTCTGCCACTGCGATAGGTGCTGTGTGCAAAAAGGTTTGGAATAAAAGCAATTCAGTGAAAAATATACAGACTGGCATCTAGTACAGATAATTTGATGACAGACACTGAAATGAATTATTTAAACCGTTTTCATACAATTGGTCATCATACGTTTTGCCCCCGTCTTCGCCTGAATGACCACAAATATACTGTTAGTCTTGGAACTTTGACACTTTTGTCAGGCACTATAATTGACAGCGAGGTTGGTATAACTTGGCAATAGTCGATTGATACACATGTTAAAGGCCTACGCATGTCGGCTGCAAAAATACATTGTTTTCATTTCTTCGAAATAGATCAGATCTGCTGTGCTGCATGTGAAAAGAATTTTTCAGGAAAATCAGTCTTGTACGATGACTTTTGCTTGTTCTTGTTAGCTTATTTTATTTATTTATTTTACAAAATCAAACGGTTAATTATTAGCTGCAAGCACTGTAACAATTTAAGGATGGTTTCACAAAAAGAGCAACCATTAGTAACAACCATTCTTTTAGATAACGAAACAGAGAAAGAGATGGATAGTGGGTTACTCATCAGATAGCCTTTGTTTCGTCTGCGCTTACAGTGTGTGGTCACGATTCGAGAGGGCGCAGAGCAGGGGAGGCAATTACATTCTGCAAAATTAAAGAGTATCAGAGTTGCTTCCCGTCTAAACACCACTGAAACATAAGCCACACAAACCGAACACCATAATATTGTTTAAAGAATCACAGTTACGCGATAGGAATGAAGTAAGCATATTATCTAGTGCTTATATATATATATAATAACTTGAGAGTGCTTACATAATAATAATTGCTGCAAAAATAAATAAATTGAAAAGCTGACAACCACTTGACAATATTAAACATAACCGACCTCTCTTGAAAGCACTCTATGTGGAAAAATATTCATGCAAAATTCTCAAAAAGTTGGACAGTATAGTCGCCATTTTCCTACTGGACGTCGCCTGTTCTTCATTTAAGATCCGTTTCGAAGGCAGATGAACACTTGTCTTTCTGTCGCAACGCGCGTGAACACACACACACACCGTAGTCAGAAAGAACATCAGATTTTTTCCCATATTAATCGCTTGTGTTACAGACCTGCTGTTCTTATTGTAGAGGTTTTCTCTGGTCTGAACTTGCTCAGTTTATTGTGCTGAGGTGAGACAGGTGTGTACGCGGTTGCCCCCCATACCCTGCAAAAACCTGGTCTTTCCCAGAACACGAATCAATACAATGTTTTATTGTTTTGCCTTTAGGTTAGTGTGCACTGACTGTACGCCCCGCGACCAGTATGTCACCATGAAGACTGCGATCAATTTTCCGGGAGGCAAATTGATTCACAAATCATCAACCCCCCTTCCCCACTGCCCAAAAATACGAAGGGAGGTTTTCATTTAAAACATTGTCAACATCAACATTGATTGATTGATATCAATCAATCAATCAATCAATCAATCAATCAATCAATCAATCAATCTTGTCTTTATATGGCACAAGTCCATAATAGATATTTGTCTTCGGCTCATCGAAGAGCTCCTACAAATGATCACAGATTGATCACACAGGCACACAGAGACACTCACACGTTCACATCTCTCAACGTATATACACGCCCCTCCCCTAAGCAAAGTAATGCTAAGAATACGAGATAAATGATGGCTGTTGGTGTGAAGGACTGCCAGTATGCATTTCTACCCACGAGCGGCATTTTGAATCACATGCCAGGAAGTAGCAGCTGAAAGTCTGACGTACACTCCTTGAGACGAGCAGACGCACACAATTCCTATCATGCACGCAGCCATATGCGCGCACAGGTAGACAAACAAGTGCGTGGCAAAGCTGCCCTACATCTGAGGCTGCTTATTGTGCATTCATCCCCGCAACGACCTTATGGAGACCCTCACTGTGGTAACCTTGATGGAGGTCGTAATAAGAACAACAGACCTCAGTCACAGAGAGAGATTCCACCTCACCCTCCCCACCTTCCGCACCCACACACACACACACACACAAAACCCGACGCATGCATTACACATGTCAACGACAGCAGCAGGAACATTGGTGCACAGGGGAAGAGAATACAAACAATTGACTGCAGCGTCAGAATTCGGTTAATGGCAGACGATTGGCAGTGAACTGGACAGCACTAGGCCCGCCTCTCTGCAAGCCGATGTGTTATATTCCAAGTCGTGCCCAAGCGAGCGAGCGCGCTGTCTTTTGTTTTTCACGCTTGGCTGCGCGGGGTTGAAAGTCTCTACGATTTTCCTAAGTAACTCGACAGGAGTTTATATTAGGATCCGTCACGACCATAGAGGCATGCAGAATGAGACGAGCTTACGGGATCTGGAGCTCTGTCTCTGACCACACAGACACAAACGCGCACGCACGCACCCACGCACGCACATAAAGGTAGCCATTAAAGTTGTATGTGTATAACAGAGTGTTTCAAAATGAGATCTCCATGATCATATACATCGCATAATCTACAATATTGTGTACGTCACATACAGCTCCATGATCATGTACATCACATATATTACCACTGTTCCAGTATCATAATGTTGTAGTCCCAGAAAATAACAAGAACCTATCGCTCTCCCTTCATGCTCCGACAGACCTGTAAACATGTCTGAATGAGCCTGACAGCCTTCAATACTTAATAAATTATTCTTTAATTTTTTTTACTTGCACGTGCACTCACTCACTCACTCACTCACTCACTCACTCACTCACTCACTCACTCACTCACTCACTCTAATGCTGAAGTACAAAACACTTGAAGACATCGACAGAAAAGTTTTAATCAACTGTGTTGTAACGTTGAAATTCTTTCATCACTTCCAATGATTTCCAGCCCAGAATGATATTCACCAAATATTACTTTCGATTTAGTTTCTGCACATAGTACAGCGCGCATTCCACCGTCCACCCCCTCCCTGTACATCATGCAATGTGTAACGTACAACTGATTGTTCTCAAAGAAAAACTTAAAGAATGGTTTTCAGGAGAATCTATATGCTGATCGCTTTTAGTCACGAGTCAGTTTACACCAACTTAATTTTGACACAGTTCCATCTGATATTCGTTGGAGGTTTGCCTGGTTATGTGGCGGTGATTATGCGAGTGACAGAATACTTGCACAATAAGAATTCATGAATACCCAGTTTACAGAACGAAAGGTAAAAACATATCCTCTGTTGTGTTTTGGCATATGACTGATTAATTACCTTTTATTTTATACTTTAGTTATGCTATAATAATGTTGTATACTGTATAGTATTATATGCATAACAGAAGCTGTACATGTAAATCCATTCTGACAGACCAGGCACGTTTTTGTTAGTGTATGTTTCACTACAGACCTTAAGTAGCTTTAAAAGAATAATAAAAACATATTCTTGTACATCTCCCCGCTCGAGTATCAGTAGCAAGAACAAAAAAAAATATTTCCACGCAAAAAGTCATTAAAAGAATAAAAATCACGTTACTATGATACTATGAGCGTACAGTCAGAAGAATTTGTGACCGTTATCACGTGTCCCAGGCCGTGTGTGTAACGAGCTCATGTTGGCTGGCCGGGTGAGTGGACATTTCTGAGTGGGTCCGTGAACCCGAAGGCTACTGTCCACAGGCAATCTCCTGACTCCGGGTTATCTGTGTACTCACAGGGTTAACCCTCTTTCCGCTGCTACAGCAATTGTAAGTCGTCTTTTCCTTCCTCTCTTGTCCTTCTGAAGCGTGTCCTCGCCTAGCGCTTCCTGTAGCCCAGAACGAGGCTGTTGTGAGGGGGCGGACTCCTCCCTTTATAATCGTCCTCAACTCACAGGCATGATCACGGTATTTGGATGTGAACAAGAAGTCTGAACAGTATATTCACACACATAATACAAACATGCGTCCTTGTGTGCAAACACCCCACATATATCTTCAAACAGGCATTTAAAAGCACGTGCTTGAGTGTTTATTCTGGGAATGCTCAGAGTAATGATGATATGGTGGTGGTAACGATGAAGAAGGTATATATCATGTTAGGAAAAAATATCATTCTGTATTCAATATTACATTCACAGCAAAGCTTCCAGCTGCTTGCATGTTGACATCACCAGGCACGTTTCTCAGTGTGACAAGAAAACGTCCAGCACCAACTGCGGCCCTCCAGGCAAGTTTAAGTGTCACATGATTAAACCATCCAACGTCAGGCCTGACCTACATGGAAAAGCAAGATGAGGAGAAAGTAGCGGTCGGGTTAGGGAAGAGGGAAGGCAGCGGGGTAACCTGACCCTTGGGGTAGAAAGCACCACATGCCTGCCTCCCCTTTCTCGCCTCTCTCCTGAAGCTGGAAGAGTTCTGGGCCTCAGGCACAAGAAAACTGTACAAAGTACAGGGGCATAATTTTGTGACCAATGTTTCTAGCTGGTGATGGAAACTGCACTGTGCTCATTTTCTTTTAATCACGCGAACTTCGAACCCGCTTACTCTAAGCTAACGTCACCGAGCGCATTAACTGTTATCAAAGCGTTTAAAGGCAAAAGCAAGTCAAATGGTAAGTTGGGGCTTAAAGATAGCTACTGGCGTTCTGAATCATCTGTCCGAGCAAACTTTCGAGTTGCAAAACGATGATTTACGTTATATCGCGTCTAAACATGGCCTACATGTTGTGGATTTTTTTTGCAAACGAAAAACAAACTGTAATCGGTGACGTAGGCTGGCTCACTGGACAAGAAAAGCGTCGAGCACTGGTGCGATACTGTTAGCAGCTTTACCGACTGGTGAGCGCGACTTATAGCTTGTAATCTGCCAGCTTGCAATCTGTGGAAAGGCAGAGTTTACCATACATGTAAACATACTTGTCTTGGCTGCGTCCTATCTTTGAAAAAGGAGGATGCGTGAATTTGAGAAGCAGTTGTAAGTAAATGAAAGTTTTACAAACTGAAATTTTGATCGAACATCATTCAGAATTTCAGTATCTTCATTTAAGGCCAACTTACCATTTGACTTGCCTTTTCCTTTAAAGAGACAAAAAAAAATTACTAAGGTAATGTGAGTTATATTAAAAAATAATTATTGAACCAGTTATTTAATTCGTTGTCAGGATGCCTCTGTCCCCCCAAGGCTATATACAGCGGTGAATATTTAATGGTTGGGAATCTTCACCCCTTACTTTTGCATTGCAAAGTAACCTTGCACCTTCTGTGATGATTAATGATTGACGCTGCTGCTGCTACTGATGATGATGATGATGATGATGATGATGATTAGATCTTTATATTAGCAACATGTCAATCGATGAGTGTGTGTGTGTGTGTGTGTGAGAGAGAGAGAAAGAAAGAGAATGTGTGTGTTTGTATGAGAGAGAGAGAGAGTGATTATATATACACACACAGACAGAAAAAAAGTGTTAGTTCGCTCATTCTTTCAGAGGCGGGGTCCTAGTCACGTGTGAAGTGCACTATAATGGAGGTGAAGTGGCGGCTGTATCTGCCTGTACTGCTCGCCTCTCGTCCTACACCCTGTATCTGGTCTCCGGGTCACAACAAGCTCCCTCCCCCCCCCCCCAACTCTGCACAGGACTGCCACGCGGCGTGTTGGGCCCCAACCCCGGGCCTGCAGCAACACTCCAGCATCTGCGACTAACCCGCGTATCGCGGAGTCCGACTTCGCTCTCGCCAGCTCACGGGAAGGACCGCTGTGTCCGGTAAGTTACCGCTTGCTGTTGCACTGTTTTCTGTAACAAACTAAAAGAAGCAAAAACATTCTATAGGACGTTCGCAGGTTACGATGATTGTTTACGCATGGTAATATATGTAGATCATTTCTCTAGTGAGATGATTGTTAGTTTTTAAATTGTGTCTGGGTTTTTGTAAAAACCTTACCACTTTGATGACTGTCATTTTCTTGCAAAGCTCTTGCTTGTTTTATGTCACATCATGCAGCCTGTTAACGGGGGTTTCAGAAGCAAAAAGTCATCCGACCGCATTGCAAGAAAAAAAAGTGTTTTTTTTTTTTAACAAAGGAGGTATAAAAGTACAGTTGAAAGAAATACAGAATGAGAGATGCACCGTAGCAAGTCTGCACACACACACACACACACACACACACACACACACACACACACACACACAGATACACGTGTGCACAACTACACACACGCGGATGTACAAACATATGTGTGTATTATTTTGATTGACACCCCGCACTCCGAGTGCCGGTTATCTCGTAACCGAGATGGCAGGGGAGGGGGGGGGGCGGTTGCAGCGGTGTAACAGTCGTCACGTCCCAGCTGTTGGCTTTGTAGCGGAGGAACGAGGTCAGAGCCCGCAGGATGCTAGCTTTTCAAATCACCAGGAATATGCTTTCGGTTTTCTGTCGCTCGACTTATGTTTTCGTCCTCCATTCCATCGCCACGCTTTGATCTTCATCGGATTTTGTTATGGTAAGCAAGAGACAGACTCAGGAATGGGAGTTAGTCACGACGTGGGACATGTGCATCACTGGTTCCGATCCTTCAACCAGTGAGACTGAATAAAGGCTATCTATGACTGTGATTTTTAATATTTAAAAAAAAACAAGTTCGTGGTCGAAATTTCTTACTCATGAAGAAAAGACAAAAAGAAAGGTACTTCTGTCGTCAAGGCTGGTTCATAGATATTATTATTATTATTATTATTATTATTATTATTATTATTATTATTATTATTATTATTATTATTATTATTATTTGAAGGACTTAATAATGGAAGAACATTTTGCATGCAAGCATGAGTCTGATAAGAAAATAAGAAAATAATATTTTTAACACTCATTAAATTCGGTTTGTAAAGAACGAGTTAAAGAACTACATTAATTTGTAAAGAAGGGCATGTAAGGGGGGGTCGACATGAGGCAAGATTAATTTAGCCAGAATGTAGTCAAGACACGGAGGAGATCTCAGGGTCAAAGACAACGAGAATGCCGACTCCTCCCTGCCTTCACCTCACGGGGACTAATCTCTGGCTGTCGTCAACCCAACAGGGTAGGGGAGGGGGGGGGAAACACGTGTCTATTCATCAGCAAAAGTGACAAAACTTTCCTTGCGTTCGAGGGTCGTTTCCTTGGCAACGTCAGTCTCAGAAAATACCTGTGACAGGTAGTTGACGCAGATTGTAGACAAACAGACAAGTACAGTGGACGGAGCGCTGTCAGAGCACGAAGACATCCTTCATGCACGACAGTCGCTGAAATATTAGCACCATGCTCACGCTTTGTACCCAGACTTGACTCACCCTCTTTTCCGAGGAAAACTGTAAGAATCCGTCACTGATGCTAGCTTCTCCATTCATAAGCTGTAATTTCTGATAAAAATGTGAAATTGAACTTGGAGACATAGAGAAGCCACACACATGCTCTTAAAAATACAGAAAGCGGTAGCCCTCGTTTTAATATGATGCTCGGTTATACTGGAAAATAAAAGACTAGTCGACAATTTTTTATTAAGACAGGACACCTATTTTACATGACATGTTTTACAGTACATGACACAAAAAAGTCATTCTTTGCTTCAGCCGATGTTTCGATGCAAGGACACTCAGTCAATGTTTTATTGGGAGACCAGCGATAAAAGTCGATTTTGAAGAAGATGACTAGCCAGCGACATGCGGTGTTTATATTTATGGAATATATTAAAAGGTTCATTGCTGTAAAGCCATTATGTAGTATTATGAGATTGTATATGTAGATATTATAAGAATTTAATGATTTGCTAGTACTGAGCAGTAGAATACATTCGTGCAGATTGTAAAGAAATCCTCACCCGTTAACATAAAAGCGGCTTTTCACTCATTCATGTATAAAAGTAAGAAGACAAGACATTGTCAGTGAAGGCAGCAAACGATGTAAAGCCAAAATAACAATATCAAATCAATAATAACAGCATGAAATTAAGACCAGGAAATGTACAAAGTCAGCCTCTTTAGAGTACTAAAGGATGTGTAGTTCATTTACAAGTTGGTATTATTTGAAAGCACAAGAGAAGAATACAATCTCTTATGCATTGGGAGTCAGCATCTTTTACCTTGTGCCTTCAAGTTTTGGTAATTTATTCTATTTTTGGTTTCTTTTGTTTTGTACTGTTTTGGACCTTGTTGAGATTTTGCTGGTTAAACATTGTTTTTCAGCACTTCACGATTTCGTGGTAAGCTTTGTGTGTGTGTGTGTGTGTGTGTGTGTGTGTGTGTGTGTGTGTGTGTGTGTGTGTGTGTGTGTGTGAGAGAGAGAGAGAACAGTTTACTTTCGGACGAGTAGCAGGTCGTGATGGCAAGACGCTGTCATCCATCTTTGAGGGATTTGCCACTCTAGACAAGTTTAGAACTGGTTTCATACTTGCTTGAGTGATAACTGTCCCAGATGCGTAACATTTGTCATTTATGAAACATTGGGTACATGGTAACTGCCGAGCAGAATGTAAGACAGAAATTAGCCGACCGAATTATTGTAGTGACTATGCTGTACATGGCTATATGATGTGTTTGTTTGTGTGTGTGTGTGTGTGTGTGTGCATGGTGTTTTGTGTGTGTGTGTGTGTGCATAGTGTTTTGTTTGTGTGTGTGTGCATGGTGTTTTGTGTGTGTGTGTGTGTGTGTGTGTGTGTGTTAACGATTGGTAAAATAATATGAAATCCATAAGACGATGGCATAACGAGATGCACTCTACCCCCTGAAGGACCTCAGTGTATGCACAGGTGGTGCAGGTGATGGGGACCGCACACAATGTCAACCCCCTACCTCCTTCCTTTGACATTGTGCGTGTGCGTGCGAGAGTGAATAATGTGGTGTGGGGACGTGTGCGTGCGTGTGCGTGCATACATATAAATATATGCGCGCGTGTTTCTGTGTGTATCTACATATGTATGTGCTCATATATATATATATATGAATCTGTGTGTGTGGGTGCGTGCGGGAAAGAAAGAGAGAGAACGGAAAAGAGATGAAGTGGGTGAGTACATGTGAGCTCGTGTATCTGTGTGTCTGTGTGATTATGTACGTGTGTGCTTGTGCATGTGTGCATCCATCTCTCTGTGTGTCTATGTGTTTGCGTGTGTCGGTGTGTGTGTGTGTGTGTGTGTGTAGGTGAGCGGGTGTGTTTGAGCATATGTGTGTGTCTGTATGTGTACTTTTGCACGTTAAGAAACAATTTCTATTTTAGTGATTTGTGTTCGTTTCAGCCACAATCCGGTAAGTGAGCTTTTTAGCGAGGGAAGGGGGAGCAAATGAGTGCAAAGAAACGGACAGGTCGCGCGAGGTCGCGCGAGATGGCGCCGGTCCACACGTTGACTAACAACACGTGTCCTCGTCCCACGCCCCTCGAGCTTGTATTGATCATGTGCCTTTGCTAACAGTGCTGACTACCACTAGTGTCATGGCGGTGAGAACTGGCAGGTCGTGTCCACAGCTGCTTCCCGCCATTGATTTTCCAACATGGCCGGCTTAATCTTGTAAGACATTTTTTTTTTTTTGTTGAATGCTGTAAGCTGTCGCTGCTGGACTGCATTATGTGCACAATTTTAAAGGACCTCATCGACAGTCGCAGTCTGCTCGGCTCCATTTCTCGTGCAGACGCTGACGTCCTGTAAACGAACCGACGGGTGCCGAGGTTGTAAGGCAGCAACGAAGTCGGCTTTGCTCGTGCCGCCCCGATCGTGAACATCGATTTGACCTTCAAGCCGAGAGGACACCTAGTGGCGGGGCCTTCAGTTCCTCTGACCGAGAAACGTAAAGTGGTTCTTGAAGTGAGCCAGGTGGCGCGCTGTACAGACTCCCGCCCATCCCCTTACCTCCGGCTTCCAGAGCGCCAGCTGGCAGGCTCAGCTATGAGGCAGAGGTTGCCTTTTGACCCCCCCCCCAGTGACGTCGGAACAAAGCGGAGACTATCCTTTGCTATCTGTTCTCTTCAAATGTTGCTACATATCATCTCCATCTAAGCTATGGAGGTGGGCCCAGTTGCATAGCAGGGATTATCCTTTGTCTAAATGACCTTCAGAACGAGACGTATTTGTCGAATATGTTACAAGGCTAGATACGTTTCTATATGACAGTCATGTGAAGAATGTGCCAGCTGTAGTCACACATGCTGGCGAAGGAACATGACATGACATGGTTGCTGCCTCTTAGCAACGACCTCTATAGTAACGTTGGTCAGGTGCTGCATCCATCTAGCCCCATCACTTTACCTCTGATGACCGGTCACCATTCAGGTCAAGGACTTGGTCACTTATTCGACTGTGCCAGGTGCGATAGCCCTTTAGGGATGGATGCTTTCGAACAGGTAATCTTTTGCCCTAGTTTCGCTGAATAACCGGAAGGCCTGTCAGTTTTACGCAACTGTCAAGGAGAGATAAACTATTGTGAACGTATCAATCAGAAACCGTTAGAGGTTCAGAGATTTCCTTTGTCCAGCTAAGTTTTCATTTGTACAGCTTTGGGGCCAGTTGCACAACACGTTTCTAAACCTTAAAACTGTTCTAAAGAAGCAAAATCTCTTCTTTGCCATTTTGATGCATTGAAGAAGAACATACAAAAAATTGTACTGACAGGACGGAAAGTCAGACTTAAACAACTTTATCTTACTTAAAGCAGTTTGAGTTTTAAAAATTCTAAAATTGTGGTGTGCACTTTAAACTGATTATCTAAATAGATTTAAGGCTTAAAAGTGTTTAAAATTAGAAATGTGTTGTGCAACTGGCCCCTGGTGTGTTGGCAGCATTAGCATCACATAAACATGGCTTTTGTTCAACACTCCTTTACGTGGAATTTGCTTTTCTTGATTTTCTTTCTTCTCTCTCTCTCTCTCTCTCACACACACACACACACACACACACACACACACACACACACACACACACACATCTAGAAAGAGAAGACTGTTTACTAAATATCGAGATTGACATTAATAGATAGTAGCTCATTTGGAGAGTTTTTCAGACTTTATTAGCTGTTTCACACTCTTTCAGTCACTTACAAATGTTCGACTTCAGGTGCTTGTGGTCGTTTAAAGAGGTTGCTTTCCCGCTGTTTCAGTCACTAAAAGTGTTCAGTTTCAAACTGCTTCAGTCGTTTACAAGTGTTCCATTTGAGAGAGTTTCAGTCGTCTTTCGTATATTTTATTTCAGATCTTTTCAATTGTGCTGATTGTCAGACTACTTCAATCACTTCAAGTGTCCTGTGTCAGACTGCTGTGCATTCCATTTCAGATTGTTGTGGCCTCTTGAGACTGCTATGATCACTTCAAAGTGTTCCACTTCACTGTTGTACTTGTCCACAAAGGCCGGTAGGGACCAGAAGGAACCTGCTTATCACAGTCCGAGCTGAGATAAGCTGGCGCAGCCCGTAATGTCAGCTGCTCCTGAGATTGTTTTTCTGGATTATTATCTGTAGGAACCCGCGTTCTGAAGCCTCCATTTATCGCTGACATAATTCGCCAGTAAAATGTCAGACTGCCATTGGCTCTGTTACAGTCGGCAGCAGTTATTTATAAGAGCTCATTTTTTTTTGTTGTAGAAGACACCAGTAACTTTATTTCCTTTTAACAATTGTTTCTTGGTTTTACGTGACATCGTCGTAGTCTGGAGGTAAGTACGTGTGGCAGTTCGCCTTCAGAATGTAGAATTTCTAGAAGTGTCTTGTACTCGACTGTCTAAGTAACTGGCATACCACTTGCTCTAGGTAAACATAAATGATAAGCAAGTTTTGCCGCTGTTCGGGTTCAAAGGGTAGATATAGCTATAGGCCAAAGCTTGGCGTCACCTGCGACATTTTGTTGACCAATTATCAACTTATGATTCGTGGTCTGTTGCACTGCTCTTGTCTGTTTATCGCTGACTGTAGAACGTTGCTCAAAGGTCAGAATGGTAGAACGTGTGCCAGGCACAAGTAAACAGGTCTGAATTAATACCGCATTATTAAAAACACAGTGTAGACCTATTTTATCCCATACCCTCCCCCCCTACCACCTAAACAATCGGCTTCTTGACCCTCTACCCGCTTGTCTCCAAAAGGAATGTAAAAATATACATAAAAAACCAGTCGATTACTTTTCAGAGATACATGCCTCCCTGACTGTTGGCATTATCCCCATGGCTGCCTGCAAGCCAGTCGGCTCTGTGAGGTCGTCATTGTGCAGGATGGTTTCTGTTGGTTACTGTAAGAAAAAGGTCGCAGTTGTTAGATGAAAAGAGTCAAAAGCAGCCATGCTGCAGATGAATGCCAAGAATTGTGCGGCATTCGGTCCATGTCTTTTCTTGATTTTTACATGAACCCGAGGCATCTTCCAACACTATCTTTTTTATGAGCGGACTTTTAAAATGATCTTAGTTCGGGAAAAAATGAATCATCTCAGAATATTATGTAGGTTTTTGTAAAAAGAAGAAATGTTTTACGCTTTGTACGGTACTCTGAGAGGACAAACCTTTTTATTATTCGTCAGCAAACTAGAGAAATCTGACGCCGCCTGCTTCTAAAAAATGGCAAAGCGAATTCTTTTGGTATTCGATCCCTAAAGAATGCTGGTGAAGAAAGATTTATACTGGCAAGTGAGGGTAACAGCAGCCATGGTGCCCTAACAGCTCTCTCACGTACGGTTTTTAAGCGGTTTCTTTGCTCAAGTATTGATGCGTGTGTGTGTGTGTGTGTGTGTGTGTGTGTGTGTGTGTGTGTGTGTGTGTGTTTTACATTGAGGTCCTGTATAGGATATATAGAATGTTCTTCCCAACCGTATAGTATATAGAATATAGGATACAGCATTAACATGTATCATGTTTATTATCTTCGACTTCACAGTTTTACAGTTGAATTTTAATGATTGTTCAAATTCGATAGTCAAAATTTTTCTAGATGAAAATTTTTACCACGAAACTTTTATTTAAAGTTTTCGCTTATTTTAAATACCGATCTTAGCGAAGGGGCGGATGATCCTGTGGTTGGGTGGTACGAAACTCGAACCCAAGTGTTAGAATGGGGATGGGGGTTCGAATCTTCGATGTCCCATGACCGTTAATTTCAAAAGATACCACGCGAGCACTGTGACCGCATGGTGCAGAATAATCCTCGCTGTCCGACGATTTAAAGGCTGAGAAAGATAATAAAAAAATAAACTTTAAACAGTAAGTGGAAGCAAGTATCCTTTGATATACGATATAAAAGTTTTTTCCTTTAAAAAAATGAAGAGTAGAACATGAGAGAAGGATGAAAAAAGTAAAGAATTACAATTTCAATAGAGAAGATAATATATTTAACTTTATCAGCAGAGTCTGTTCAAACGTTTCATGTCGAACTCGTGAGGACTTTAAAGAGTTGTTCAGCTCAGCCATAAATTACTAAAGCCCATGAGGATCACGCTGTGAGTTAGAAGTAATGTCGGATATTGCAGTTACTTTTTCTGAATTTGCGACGGAGGAGCTGTAGACTGATGGCACAAAGGTCCCGGATTTATAAGGGGAGCTAACATACAAGAAGAATGAAGGACTCTCGTGCACTAAACACAATGAACCACTTACAGCTCCCTTTCCTAACGCGGATTGATTTCTTTTTTTTTCTTGGTTTATTCTTTTTTTTCTCAGTGACGTTAGCGGCGTGAGCCAGTGTGCACAATGATCGCATTTTTATCTCTCTGAGGGGTTGTAGAAAAAAAAGATGTCTATCAGTCAGTCTGAATGGTAAAGCAGAGAAGTTGGAGGAATGCATTCCCCCCCTACTCGCCCTCCAGCGCTCTGGAGAAAAATTCGGTCCTGCTGCCATGACGTCGTCGTATTCCTCACAACGAGGTCAGGTCAGAGAGGCGGGGAGCGCATCAAGGTGACCCTTGTAGACTGATGCTATTTTGGAAAGGTTTGCGAGGGGAGAAAAAAAGTGGAAAAGGAAGAGGTCGTTTACAAATTTTTCAGCGAAAGACCCAGTTTCGCTTACATTACGAGTGGAAACACTTCGCTCTTGATCTCTGTTACCCGGCTCTGAGGAAAGCAAACTGATACAGATGCAGGAATAAAGGGTTAACTTAAAATACTCTGACATTTAAACGTAGCAGCCATTTTTAGTATCTTGTGAACAGAACGAAAAATAGACACATTTTGCTACAGGGCGGGAGTGTAGCTTTAGTACTGACACTACACAAATTGAAAATCTTCCATCTAAAAGTACATCTAGTAATCGGGCTGTACCTTTCATTTGTCTATATTTCATTCAACGCATGAAAGGGCTGACAAACTTTGAATACATTTTTAACGCGCTTACTGATAACTGCAAGTCATAGACTCAACGAAATGTTACATATAAGACATATTTACTATACTATTCCTATATGAGAACTACCCCACAAATAAAAAGAGATTTTATACGCTTTTGAAAAGATACAAGCATAGATGGTGAAAGAAGATAATCTTGAAGCAGGTGAACCACCATTTGTTATCTATGAATTCCTCGAGCTACTGAGCCCTCTTGCAGGACACACCTATTGCCAAGTACAAAGGCACCTCACATTGTCATGTAAGTCGTAAAACGATAGTGCAACAAGACCTACATGTGAAGACCGTTACGACACTTGAGACTACAGGATGAAAAGAGTAGCACTGAAATGACCACAAACAGTCCTGCTGAAAGTGAACATGAAACATTGATATCATCTGAAAGAAGCAATAATCAAATAACTAGAAAAAAGATAAAATGGGATAAGTGCTATAATGAAAAAATGGTATCAATGACATAATACACCAGTGATAAGATAAGGAAAGGATTATATCTGAAATGGAGCATAACAACAGCAGAGAGGACATCAAATATATAACAGTAACAACAATGATAAAATAGTATAAACCAATGATTTCATACTGTAAATGAATAACAAATAATATTACTGTAAAAGATATTAACTATGCCATACTAAAAGTTATAGGTGATATTCACGAAGAACAATGGCAGAAAAAATGGTTGTTTTGTGAACACGAGTAACCAGATGTTAAGTGGAATGAGAGAGTTTTAAACGGGGCGTCTCAGCTGTTCCTTTTTAAAAGCCCCGCACCTTTACCTACCGACTTTTATCTGTGTGGGGCCAGGTGGGGTCAGGTGGGGCCAGGTGGGGCCAGGTCCGCAGAGACGCTGGACTTTAGCTGCTCATTCACATTGGTGCACATGAAGTTGAACTGAGTGCTTGACATTTAGCTCGCGTGTAGTCACTGGCTGTGAGTCTGGCCTCTCTGCTGGTCCACAAGGGCTGACTGGACAGTTGGTGCAGCCTACTGCGCAGAGCCACTCGCGCGCTAGGAGGGAACCGCTGGGTTTTTTTTTTCTACCCTGCCTATCCCTAAGGTGGAACATCACAGGTGAGTGTGTGTTGGTTAGCAGGTGAAAAATACAAGCCTAGAGTTCTCCGTAAAGATGTTAACATCAGGCAAATGCAGCAGGCCGGTATCTTTAACTCATTGACTGCATTTCACAAAAAAAGTTTCAATCGATGCAGGAAACCTAACGAGCGATGTGAATGTGCTGACAATGCAAATCATAGAAGCGTGCACCTGGCTGCACTGACATCTGGCCGCATTCAAATGAATACTTGAACTTCACGTCGTTTGATATCAATTCGATTAAAGTGGAGAGTTCAAAGTCCACAGCAGCTCTAAAAATATAGCTCTACACTGTGAATAGGAGACAGGATTGTCCCTGACTCAACTTTGCTCCTCCTAAAAAACAAACAACAGTAGAACCCCGCTGTGCACAGCTCGCAACCAGCTTTGTCGGAAAGAGAGTTTGTTGTATAGTAAATAATCGCGACTGCAAAGTGTCTTCGTGGCTCGGCTGTGATTAGTTAAGACCAGTTATAGAAGTAGAACTTGCTAATGCTTTTTAAATTTGGTGGCGTGTGTGTGTGTGCGTGTGTTTGTGTGTGTGTGTGTGTGTGTGTGTGAGTGTGAGAGAGAGAGAGAGACTGAGTGAGAGAAAAGTGAAAGAATGTTCTCGGCATCGCTAAAACCTAAGCAGAATAATAGAATCATTATCACTACCTGTCGGAAACTCATCCCCAGCCTATCACGCGTTGTAATTAGAATCCTCCCCACCCCATCTCCACACAACCTTTTCAAAACGCTAAGGTCTGATCGTGTATTTGATTAAGGTCAGAGGCCAGATCATCGCACGTCCGGTACTTTGCTAGTTCTCGCAAACCAGCGATGCTGCAGGCTGTCTAAATTAGCAAAATATTGACGATCTACTTCTTGAGCCTAACCCGCTGACATCGTGCAAAGTCGGGGGGTGGCGGCTGGAGGAGGGTTGGGGGAGCAGATGGGTTTGGATCAATACGTAGATATCAAAGGTCGGTATAGAATGCTGCTGTACGAGGTGTACGAAAAACGATTAAAAGAACAAAACAAAAACAAAAGCGGCGGCAGGTGATAGCAATCTCATTGCGTATTTTTTTTTTTTACTTATCGTCCTTCCTTCTAACCCAAACATCGTCTGCTCAGCTGGCCGGGACTCGTCCGAGGCGCCTGCATAGTGCATTACCACTAGATTGCCAGTGAATGGCTTAGCGGAGAAGAAGTTCCGTCCACTCCCTACCCCCCAACCCCCACCAATCTCTTATTCGTTATTAGTCCATGTAGCTGCGACAACTGTCAGCCTTTGCCACCCCTACGCACCTGCAAAATGGCAGATAACACACCCGGATTACGAAGCTGATAAAACAGACTTTACCCCTAAAGCGCAGAGAACGCGGTCAGAGACCTGGTGACACAAGTATTTGAGTGCTTCTGCCAGCCACCTCACACCCAGGGTGACCTATGCTCTCAGAAGGCTGTAGCTCGTCGTCCATGGTGCTCGCTTGGTGAGTCTGGCTCTGCAAAAATAAAACTTACCGTTCACTATTTTCTTTGATACCAAAGAGATGTTTAGGCTTTCACTTTTAGTTTTTTTTTAGATTTAGGTGAAGATGCGTGTATATTGTTTGATAGCAATGTATGAGTAGGTAATCATAAGAACTGTTAATTGCGTGAACGAACTTCTAGCCTGTTCGTGGGTGGGCAGGTATCTGTTATTATCTGTTATTATGGCGCGCGTCTGTTGCGAGAGATATCGTCAAGTCGGAGCCTCATTACACAAACCCTCTTTCACACTCACTCGTACAGGAATGGCTTTATGGATGATGTCCACTGTCGGAAACAATTCATTTCGGTCTACAGAACTTTACACTTACCTGAAACATATCTTTCATGTCTTTATAGTTACATTTGACAATCTTTGCTGTCAGTGTTTTACCTGTTTTTTTTGACGGAACGTATCTTATTTCAAAACAATTTTTGTTGTATTACTAGATGTTTCTCGTCTGCGTCTATGTAATCGCTCTGTTACATAATTGATTTATTCCACATTCAAAGCAAAGGATATTGTTTTGGTACAGCAGCATGATTCATACATCCACACATCCTTACCTACAGTCTCATCCCTCAGACAATATGTGGTATAACAAACCAGGAAATAGGGGGCAAATTCGCTCGATTTCGTAAAATTTCATCGACGATGCTGGATAGCCTTAATGAACTCCCACTCATCAAAGTCTACAAAGATAATTTCAGACTAGATTACTAAAATGTTTTTAGCTCTGAGGTTGAATAGGCTCCTTATTCCTTTTGACTGGTGTTCATGAAAAAGTTATGCATGTATCTTGGTCGGCCGTTTTAAACTGGAAAATGGAAGACGTTTGTGAATTTCTGTACCCGTCTTTCGCCCCTACATCTCTCCCTTCCTTTCTCTCGTTCAGTCTTGGAACGACTGAGATGTGTTTTGTGCTGTTAGCCTGTGCTTCCATAGCAATGCTATCAGCCATTTTAATTCGAGAATTGAGTCTTACAGTCCCAGTTGACAACCAAGCCTCAGCTCTGTCGGAAAAAGCAGGACTACTCACTGCAGGGGAAGGGTGTTAACCTAATGTTTAATGCAGTAGTTGCGCAAAGTAGATCGGGATTTTCTCTGTGGTTAAACAAACCTCTGGTAATCTAACTCTGTAGTTAAATAAACATCTGGTAATTTAGCTATGTGGTTAAATAAGCCTCCGAAAAACCAACTGTGCTCTTATTGTAACTTTATGGTTAACCACATACATCCTGGTAATGCAATTCTTTCAGTTTGATGGGGCCTTGAAACGCACAATGATCACATCATTTTTCTAAATTTTCTACCTGACAAGGACCAGTATAGAAAATAACTTGCCAAGATCTGTATGTGAAACGCATGTAAAGTACACTTGTCTCGGGTAAGATACCGTTTTTAAGATCCAGAGTTATATTATATCACAATAAAATTGCTTTAAAAGTCCAGGAACTGATCTTGTAGTAACAGTGAACTGCGAGCGTGAGAAATGAGGGGGGGAGGAAAAAAGGGTTGTCACCCCCTCCACCCATCGAGACACGAACCCACGAACCCCTGTTGCTTAGGTCACACTGACTACAAGAACACAGGGACACACGGATACTGAGCTTCTGTCACTGTGCACAGTCTTACAACAGGGAAATGAGCCCGGATTATAGGGCTACCTTAGACGTTATCGTTATTTCACCACCCTCTCCTAAGGTTTAAGAAATTTCTTTTTCCACTGGTGTTTTGCCATGAACGATCTTGTTATTCCTGTTGCTTTAGAAGTTAACTTACTGCGACAAATATGCTGTATTAGTAGGTGGGGGGGGTATAAGGTGAGGTGGTGGTGGTGTTGTCGCCGTAGCCCAGTGAACGAAATATCGCATGGTATCGGCTTGACATAACTCTTCAAAGGGCTGGCCGTCGGGAGTGTACTCCGCTTATCTCCCTTTATCGATTCTTCCACCCACAATGCGAAATACCCGCTAATAACATCCCTTTTTCTAGCCACCCAGTACTTCACGCAATCTCCATTTCTGCATGCGCTTCCGTGCAGATGAATTTCACCTGCCGAGCAAACTTCTTGTATCTTCTTCTCTAGAGCTTTCTGTTATTTCAGGAGTGCGTTGAGAAGAGAGGCGTAAAGAGAGATCCGACTAATGTCGCTTCATTCGCTCCATTCTACCCCCAGAGACAACGCAGAAGCCCGGCCCAACACTGTGCAGACTGCCTGCAAACGACTGATGGCGCAAGAGTTCGAGGACCTGCGCAGCGGCAACTTTTGGCGTGCCGTGGTCGCCGAGTTCTTGGGTTGTGTCCTCTTGATATACTTCTGCGTTGGAGTAGGCCTGAGGTACTGAGCGAGCACTCCCCCCCCCCAACACGAACGTACTCACGCACGCACGCACGCACGCACACACACACACTCTCTCTCAAGCAATAAAGCCTACATTTGAAATATACGCATAGACAAGTACAGATACAAACCACATCTACAATAACACAAAAGCATATGTAGATACAAAAGTACATGTAAACACATATGCATTTACACACACCTAAATATACACACACTCAACTATCATACACGAAATGCAAAAATATAAATTAACATACCGATACTCAGACATTTAAATATATATGCTTATAATAAACAAATAACCTAACAAAACCCCAGGTACAAATATGCAGAAAGACATGAACACAGACTGCATGCATCTATTAACATAAAAATACACATTCTTATACCTATTTTATTAATTATGTTCTTGCCTGAGTTTATTGATGTTTGTCATGTATATTTCGCCAGGTACATGTAAAAACACTGAGTGTCACAATAACCTGTCATCAGCACGATTATCGTGTTCATAAACAACACTTTTGGTGTATACATCGATAAGGCATACTAGGTGATGCCAAACAAGATAGATTAAAATAAGTTAAGTGATCCTACAGTGGATTTCTTGGTCAGTTCGATTAAGAAAACAAGATAAGAAACTACTATACGAGAGGTAGAAGTTTAAGGAGTAATTAGAACATAGCGTTGATGCCTCGAAAAAATAGTATTTAGTATCGCCCCGACCTTGTTCTGTAGCTGTGATTAAGAGATATATAAGCCAGAACACACACACACACACACACACACACACACACACACACACACACACACACACACACACACAGAGAAATGCGTTTATTTCACAGTACAATATTCGTGATTACCACCATAATTTCAAATGTCCAAGAAAATCTATGCAATAAAAATACAATACCTTCTTTCTTTATTCGGGTATAAGCCAAGAGGAGCATTTGTAGCCACGATATTAACAATGATCCATACAAACACAAAGTATGTCACATAATAACCATAATGTATATTTGTACAGTACGGACAATAAGACGAGTATGTTCAATAATACTAGAAACCTTTATCAAAGCAGTTGCACTCCACATGACAAATATTTATTTAGAACTAAATATTACTTTACTGCAAAGATGTTCTAGCATAAAGAAACACGAAGCAGTGGGCGCGTGGTCTGGACACCGCTTTATAACTTCGGAAACAAGACGCTTGTCTTTCAGTTTCTCATTTCGACCTGGGGAAACGACTTACTCTCGCTTCATGATTACCACCCCAGGGGATTAAATTAAATTCGGAGAATTCTACTCCTTGATCAATCAGACTGAAACCGACCAGGAAAGGTGTAGGTACCTGTAGTTCTAAAAGTGGTGTGGATGTTGATGTCTCTTACAGAGCACCAGATGACAGCCCGTCCAATCTGTTGGAAGCAGCCCTGGCTGTCGGCTTCTTCTTTGCAGCCACATTGTCAGCTCTGATGGCCGTGTCTGGTGCCCACATCAACCCTGCCGTCAGCATCGGCTTGCTGGTGGCCCGCCATTGCTCATTCGTCCGTTTCTTCTTCTACGTCATTGCTCAGTGCGTAGGCGCTATCACAGGTAAGAAGACCCCCAGGCCATCTTCTCTTGCGTGTCGGTGTCAATGAACCATCCAAGAAACTAACTGGTATATATTTTTTGTCTTCTGGATTCTAAAACAGGCAAATCAAAGTGGCCTACTCCTCTGGGGTTAATAAAACTGCCGTTTATTGAAAATTCCTTTTTGAAAAATTTAACGTTAGAATGCATAAAATTATTTCATGATTTGTCCGCAAGAACACCCGGGCACTTTGAAATATACATACTCTAAGGACGGTGAAAGTGGGGATGTTAGTGAGCAGCCCTCAGGCTGTTAGTAGTTTGGTACTAGTCCCTGGAAACATATCCTGCTTTTGCTTCGGTTTTTAATTCCTAGAGCAACTGGTGAAGATGGGGGAGGAGAAACTATAAACATCAACATCAAGCTGTCACTTTTTCCTGTTAGGAGAAATTTAATGCGTCGTTTATAACAACTAGAAACACACTGATAAAGTTTTATAGGGTGCCTTGACCCAGAAACACTATCAGTTTGTTTGTATTCTTCATTTTCTTTTTTTGTTTGCTTGTTTACTTCTTTCTTTTGGGAAGTCATAGACTGTAACTACTCATTTTATGTTGTCACCTGCGACAAGCAGAGCCTTTCTACAGGGAAGACAGAAAAAAAAGTCATTAAGCATAACAGCATCTAAACATAGTATAGAAGACTGTGCAATAATAACAGAAAGAATACAACTAATACCATGACTATAACAAGTACAACGCCTGTTTCTGATTGGGCAGCACTTATCTTGCATGCCGTGTGCGTGCCAGAGTTGACTGATTTCAATTTATCCGGGTTTTGTTTTGTTTCACTGTTTTCCCGCCACCTCTGTTAGATCCGCCAGATGCCCTTGTGGCTTGCGCTTAAAGTGCATTCCTCTTGACAAATCCGTAAAAGAAATAACTTTGCTATATTATATATTATATTATTGTAAATTATGCTCGTTATCAGTTAGAGTAATATGTTGGAAATGCTATTTGTTTTTTTTAAATTATTGATATGGTTCAGTATCATTCGAGATCTCGTCTATAACCGGTTTTATCTTCTCAATCAGACAAATATTTTTAACGAGTATTCAGGACGTAAGACATGTTGAAGCTGAGACGCTCATACTTATGTTTTTGATATGAAAGTTTTGTTGGTTTCGTAAAACAAAGCCCCTAGTTTTTTACTTGATGACTTCTGCCTGTTACACTCTGCTGACGCCAATAATCCCGCTGACGTCACTAATCACGCCACCCTAAGCTGACGTCAGTCATTACGCTACCATAAGCTGACGTCAGTAATCACGCCACCCTAAGCTGACGTCAGTCATTACGCTACCCTAATCTGACGTCAGTAATCACGCTATCCTAAGCTGACGACAGTGATTACGCTACCCTAAGCTGACGTCACTAATCACGCCACCCTAAGCTGACGTCAGTCATTACGCTACCCTAAGCTGACGACAGTAATCACGCCACCCTAAGCTGACGTTAGTAATCACGCCACCCTAAGCTGACGTTAGTAATCACGCCACCCTAAGCTGACGTTAGTAATCACGCCACCCTAAGCTGACGACAGTGATCACGCCACCCTATGCTGCAGTCAATGATTCCACAAGATTGTTGTCTTCAGGCGCAGCGCTGCTCAAGGCTGTGACTCCAGAGTCCAAGATAGGCAACCTGGGCCTCCTTTTACCTGCCAAAGACGTGTCGTCCTCCCAGGCGGTGATGGCGGAGTTCATGATCTCCTTCTTCCTCCTCTTCTGTGTGGTGGCCATGATCGACAAGGGCCGCACTGACGTGCAGGGTTCCATCCCTTTCATCGTCGGCATTATTGTGTCCATGAACGTCATCTATGCAGTAAGCGCAAGCTGCGGTGTGGATGTGTAATCCACCCGAATTAGGTTGTCGAGCAGATTATGTGTGTGTGTGTGTGTGAGTGCGTAAGTGCGCGCGCTCCTAACTATGGGTAACGATGTGTAATGGTCTGTAATGAAGTAACGGTATAAGCCTATAAGGTGTAATGGTGAGTAAATGTTTTATTCACTGTAGAACAGAGGTTTTCAAACTGTGGTACGCGTATGACGGGTGGTAATCGAGCACCATGTACCAAAATAAAGAATGTGTATATATATTTTACGGGGGCTGTATGTTGGGTTCAGAGGTGCTACTCGGTCAGTTCGAATTTTTGAAAGGGGTACTCCTCTGGAAAAATTTGAAAACCACAGCTTTAAAATACGGATTTGACTATTTGCTGCCCCCTCTTTGTCACCGCACCTGAATATGAACTTTGAACAGTATCCAGAGAGGAAGTGCGGAAGGATTTACCGATTTGTTTTCTTTATAAGGGTTTGTTTAGTTAAACGGTGTCAGTTGTTAGTTTGTAAAAGACCATTAAGTAGTCCTGTAGTTCTGTAGGATTGTTGTCACAGAAGCGGTAAAGAGAGCCATGACACTGAGCAGAAAATGCCCTCAGTTAATTAAGAGCACGCCTTGCAATAGGTCCCAAACTTAAGAACAGTGAAAAGATGGCCAGAAGAACAGCAACATAATATGAAAGAGAAGAAGCTAAGAATACATATAAGGACATAATAGTAGAGCTGTTCGATGGTCTAGGATCAAGAACCCGTGTGGCACCTCTTCTTTATGTACGTGTGAGTGGGGCCTCCTGCTTGTGTCATGTTTGTGTGTCGGTTGTAAGTAGGGATTTGTGCTTTGTGTGGCTGTGTTGTTTAAAGCAATTCGAATGGATGAGAGTGTACACTGAGGTATAAGTGTTTATGTAAACTAAGTTAGGGATTGAAACGCATCAAGAAACAGCCTAACAGATCGAGAGATGATGATTGGTGGAGAAAAGTGAAAGAGAGATAAAACAGAGTGGAAAAAACGATGCTCTTACCTTAACTGATTGCACTCCGGCGTTTAGGTAAAGTGCCCTTCAGCAATAAGCAAGAAAAATGTCCATAGACCTTCTGTGTTATTTTTTCTTTTTTGTTCTGGGCCTGTTAGTTTGTAATTTGTGTTTTCTTAGGACAAAAGTAACTTTCTGGAGGAGCTTATGTACGTGATATTCAAACACCTTCATTGTATTTAAATCTCTGTGTCAATGATAAACAACTGAACGCTGGAAAATTTACCTTCGATATTAATTTCTTTCAGGCGAACGTTTCTGGGGGGACTATGAACCCAATTAGGAATTTCGGTCCTGCGGTTATCACTGGCAACATGGACCGACATTGGGTAAGTGGAGAATAGGGCTACTATAGTTTAATCCACAGTGTATTTATTCATTAACCACGAACATAATTTTCTACAGGAAAAGGAGAATCGTCATTTTTATTGAAGTTTACTTCTTTGCAAATCGACTTTTATCTCTCTGTCTGTAAATTAACGCCTTTCATGTCATCTGGCTTCTACCATCATAAACATTGAAGAGGCGAGTGTATTGCCTTCTGCAGATTTTCTGGGTGGGGCCGATGCTCGGGGGCGCTGCGGGCGGCCTGCTGTACGACCGTGTCTTCTCCATGACCGTGACGCCGTCATCATTGCGCAAGTCCTGCTTGTCACGAAACACCTACGCCTCCATCGCCTCTGAGGAGGAGGGCAACGGTGACATCCTCCTGCAGGAGAAGCCGTCGTCGCTGAAGAAAGATGGGATAGAGAGCGAGAGAGAAGTCTGAACGGCGTCAGGCGAGCCGCCACCAAGACTCCCCCAGCCTGCAGCTCTCGTGATGTGAATTTAAAAACTGGGATGTGGGGTGTTGGGGGGAGGGGGGAACAAAAACACGATTTTGGGGGGGTTGGGGGGATAGAGGATGGGGGAGAAGTTAATAACGTAGAATAATCGAGGGTACTTTAAACGGGAGGAACCTTGGTGCCTTTCGGTGACCAGAACTATCGATATGCACTGTTTAAAGTATGTAGAGGTGTAGTAGGTGCCTTGGAATCTAATGCTATGTTCGTTCGTTACACAGAGATGTGTGCTACGTGCCTCTTGAATTGTAGCGATAGGTTCTAGTCATGTGTGACTGTTTGTTTTGTGTTATTTTGATGTTAGCTTGCGTACTCATCTTCATGGAATCATAGATATTATCACAGATCAGAAAGTAGCAAACAAGTGGTAGGTAACTGGGAGTGAGAGTAATTGTAGAGTTGTCCTTCCTACGAGAGCCTCAGCAGGCAGATTTCGTGGTAGTACGAGTATGCTTAGGTAAGAGGTGCGTGCGTGCGTGCGTGTGTCACTGTGTGCATTTGTGCTTGTGTGTAAGGGTGGGTGGGTACGTACGTATATGTATGATGTACGTATTTGTACGTTTGTACATATGTCGTATGTGTGTGTGTGTGTGTGTGTGTGTGTGTGTGTGAGAGAGAGAGAAGGAAAACGAAGGCAGGATGGATTAAAAAGGAAAGAGAGAGAGAGAAGGAAAGAGAGAGGGAGAATGGGTGTTGGGGGAAGAGAGAGAGAGAGAGTGGGCTCTATACTATGAAATAAGAACAGTCGCTTTCAGGATGCGGGCTTCTTAGAACATATGAACATGTGGCCTGACTCTGGCTGCTGGAGACCTTTCAGACTTTCAGCATTAAAAGCTTCTGTATCTTTGGCATTTTTCTCTGTGTGCGAGACGGTACGTCGTAAGGTGTGACCTATGAGGATGCAACTGCACACAGGCATTCGCGCACGTGCACAATCGACAGCACAATTCCGATCTGTGCCGTTCTGCTACACGATTAAGGTGTGCCTCTCCTTGACCTGTAGATGTCCTTGACCTGTAAATCTTGACCTCGACATCTGTTTTTCTCTCCGACCAGTGTGTGTAAGTGTCGTCTCTTGTGAATGCACAAGATTAAGCGCAACTGGTCCCCTCCTATAAGTACAGACAGACGGACAAACAGACAGATAAAAGGACACATACATGGGATTGATGTTTTATGCTGAACCAGCATCTAAGCTATATGACGGTAAATTAGTCGGTCTGGTGATCGGATGCCACGTGCAGAGAAAGAACAGTGAGATTAGACTTTCGCTTGAGACAGCTGATCATCACCGTGTTGATAACAAGCGCTCACCCTTTGCCTAGACGCACAAATAGTGAGCATACAGGTAGAGAGGATACCAGCCACACTGTCCCAAATCACACAAGAATAACGTTTTGAGGGCAGATAATCGCTGCCCTGCTGCCAGGATGAGACAGAAATTATCACTCACTCACTCTCACTTGTAAATATTGAGTCTTCAGGTCAGAAATTCCTTTACAAAATCTAATTCGGGAGCCTCCCAGAATCTTGTTTTTAATATTGTGCAAATATGGTTTTAATTGTAAACTTGATTTTAAAGTTACACAAACGGCAAACCTACAACTGTCTGTCACGTGTTGATTCCAGTTTTGTCTGTAACAGTCAATAAGGTGTTGCTGAGACTACGAAGGAAGAGTCTCACATTTTGTATACCTTGATTTATCCACTCACATTCAAACCTATATGAATATAGAGTCATACACACCTGCACAAGAAAAGAAAGAGAGAAATGCAGCATTAGAATTTAAGAAACACTAAATGTTCACACAACAGCGCAGCAGGGGCCATTTGCAAATCTTACACCATCTTCATATAGATGATATATGCTGTATCACTTGTCTCAGAACTGAAAATTTTCTTATAAGTTTCAAGATTCCATTTTCACACCACATAAAACAGTTTATAACACCACTCCCACAGATTTAAAAACAAGTGATTGCTAAGGATTTATTAAAACTTTATTTACATTCGCTGCAGTAATTACCAAAGCCGAAGACGATCACATCTTTTCCCCAGATGAGTAAAGGTTTTAAAAGATATTCATTCATAAAATCACCGTCTTAGCTTGAGGACAAATTTACAACAACGTGGAAAATGGGATAATGTTTCACTGTAAACATTGTCTGTTCTGACAGTCACTAAGTGTATCTCCAAAGCTCTTCACTTCTTATGCTTTCCTGAAAACCTTACCAAATTCCACTATAGACGACTGAAAGCAATTCTACTGAATTGCACAGTCAGTATCACACACAAAAAAATAAAAATAAAAAAACAATTTTTACAAATCCCTTTCAAACGGACATAAGTACAATGCTAAGTACATTGAAAAGTGTTAAGCCTGCTTTTCTCACACTACCATTTATTTGCAGCTTGCAGAATAACCGTGCTATGAAAAGAAAGGGCCTTTAAAAATAGAAAGAAAATACAGAATAAGTTAAAATAGGAAAAAACGACGAGGAAACAAGGGCGTGGGAGCATGTTCTTCTGCCCGTTTGCAACGTTCTTATAAATAACTAGACCTTCTACACCCTTGTAAAATATTTATATATTTTTGGACGCCAGTATTTAGGCTTCATTCCCACAGGAGGCTGGGTTTCTCGTCGATCCGAGTAAGGGATCCGAGCAATCCGCCGACTAAAGTTGTTTCCAAATCTCTGTTCTTTTCTACTGGTTTTCGGTTCGTTCAACGGATGGAGAAGACACATGACATGAACAAATGCCAATGACTAGAAAGGCAAAAATCAGCCAGGGGCGATAGTTATGAAGCGAGGGTAAGTCTTTTCCCTGGGGCAATATGGGGAACTCAAGGATAAGGGTCTTGTTTCCAAAATTATAGTCTCCAGACACCGAGATGTAGCTTTACCCACGGAATCGTAATTATAAAGCGGTACAAAGGTGCTTTGGGGTCAGTTATATGAGATAGTGCTCGCAGAGTCTGGAGATCGCTTTTTAACTTCGTAAACAAGACGCTTTTTTTAGAGTTCCCTATTTTGCCCTGGGGCAACGACTTACTAAAGCTTCATTACGCCACCAGGGTGGCAACAAGGGATCAAAGCAGCTCCTGTTTTGATTGCTTCTGAGTTTGAATTCATGAAGAATATTTTTCGTCCCATAAACATCTCAAAACTTCTAGATAAAGACCATGCCATGTGGGAGGAAACTAGCTACAGTATCCAGAGAAAATACTCACAGCCAGTCCTCTCCGTCGAGAATCAATTCTACAGATTTTAAAGAAACGACGTTAAGTTAGGACTTGCAGTTCTCCCACGAGAAAAACATTTCTCTTCCTGTCCTAAATAATAAAGTAACATTATTAAACACAAAAAATGGTTTTAGTGAGACAGCTTATTTTGAAAAAAAAAAAACCAAAAACAAACAAGTAAAATGAGATGTTACTTGCACAGCTTGAAGGGAAGTAACGCACGATCGAGATTTCGTACCGTTCAGATAAAGTTCTCTCCCCTTGTTCATGCGGTGCACTCATTCCATGCGGCACTTGCGATCTTCACGTGATTCCTTGTTGAAAAGGGAAGCATGAAACAACAATTATTAATTATTTAAAAATATTAAGACCGTTTTGGTAGGTTCAAGCTACCAAAGTCTCTAGTGAGTGCTAGTATTTTTCTTGATTGTAAAAGTTTAGTTTTTCTTCTGCTAACTCTAAGCTGTTTTGTTCTAGAGTTCATAAACAAATTTATGGCACACAAAAACATCTGTGCACCAAGTTCGCCTAGTGGTGTCTTAATAATTTATCTCTCATCAAACTTTTGTGTTGCAGTTTGCAATTGTGTATTGGAAAACACATTCCGTCTTGTCGCAGATCTTTTTCGCTTCCGGCACCATAAAGGGCAATTATCCCATCAAAACTAGTTCAGGAGTATCAGGCAACTCCGGCAGCACCAGATGACATCGTATTTAAAAAATTAATCTTCCTCTTGACAGACAGGAATCCTGTAAAAGAAATGAAGTTAACAATCGCATAACCACAAAGAGAAAAAAGTATGTTCATGTGCGGGTCTTCTGTCAACATTGCGGTGCGCGTGACTGGCTGCTTGAAGCCCCGGTTGTAACTGCACTGAAGTGGCAAATCTTTGAAATAACGGGCCAGCCATCAAGATGGAGGTCTTCTTGGCGCCTGCACCGGGTGACCAGAAGCCCATTTGACGTGACCTGTCCACCCACCCCCGCAAGTTATTTTTAAAACTTCAACTCGTAAAAATATTCGCTCGCGAGTCATTTGTCAGGGTTAGTTGACAAACTGACAAACCTTCTGCAGCAAGCCGTTAGCGAGGTCATTGGCGTGATCACTGGTTTCCCAAACTGCATCCTTTTTATTTTGTTTTACTGTGTTGATGCAGTTAAGGTTCGGCAATTGCGTCATTTGTCAAACAGTTGATGCGGTCAAAGTTTCCGCGTGACAGTCGTTTGTTAATCTGTTGACACGCTCGGCTGTACACAGCCAACGGACCGCACGGGCTCAGAATATTAGGAAAGTATGGCCTGTGATAAAAACGTCATTTAAAGCGCTTATCCGACAGCTGGAAAAACGCAGCAGCTTGGCAGCAAACTCTGAGGCTGGTAAAGAGCTTTCTAAGCAAGACAGATATCATCCGACATTTGGCAAATTTGTCAAGTAAGGGAGCACGTATTCCAGATATGTCTAGCTTAATGGGCTCTACAATTGCCAGAGTCACACTTAGGACAGTATATGTTTGGTAAAGAAAACCCTGTGAAGTCTTGAACTTTGGCCTATTCAAACCGTAGCGACAGACCATAAGAAGAAGGAACATGGGCAAGATAAAGGGGTTGGATTTCTTCAGCCAAGACAAAACTCCTCTTCCTTACTCTTTTTTTCCCATAAAGTTGTTTTCCTCCAGCTTCACCGCGTCACCTCTAATAATTTTTAAACTTTCTGTTTGTTTGCTTTCATCCCAATCCGTTTTTTTTTTTTTTTTGCTTTGCCACTTGGTTTTCACGCAAGCCTTCCTCGTCTTCTAAATTTAGTTAATATCTGTTCTCAGAGCTTTGACATTCAGTATATTTTTCTCGCAATCCTTTCTCTTTCATCCCCCGCTTTTCTGTTTCTAACACCGCTCGTTCCGTTGCTCCAGTATGAAACTAAAAGAAATGCCCTCAGTAATCCCTTCTGAAGTAATGGCTTCCCTCTACGGCCCTCCCCCTATTTCCTTTGTTCGTGCCTGTCACTTGTTTTATGATATTCTCATCCACTTGGGCGTCCTCTTTTCCATTGTAGAGCCAGTCAGATTTAAGTCTTCAAGAACTAAACACAATGGGAAAACTTGTTTTGATCTCAGCTATTTCTCAGCTTCAGCGATCATTGTCCTCTCTGTACTGGGGGCCCGTGAAGCGATAATAACGCCCTCATTAAATAAGAGGAAGAAAAGATATTATATAAAGTGGTAAGCGCTTAAACAGGGTCAGTCCACATAACCAGAAGTGAAGTAAGACCAAGATAAAGTAAAATAAACATAAAACTGTTGTGACTGACTACAAGCCAGCGAAGTCCACGTAGTGATGAGAGACATCACTGCACTTCTTCATAAGGATTCGTAAGTATACAAATAGCCCCCAACTGTTTTAATGTTTTCTTCTTCTACATCTATTTCTCATGCTTGGCGTAGAAGTAGTGTCAGGAGTGCCAAATAATAATTAAATTATCGCAAATTTGATTATTGAGCTCAAATGGCACATCTGAACTAGACAGCTAAGAAGCGCAGGTGTATGAACTGTTAATATTTTATAAACGAACGTGTTTGTTTTGGTTGAATTTCAGTCTGTTTCTCCGTGGCAGGATCCATAGGGGTGGGAAATCACTGCACTGTAGCTTAGACCTCAGTAATAAAGCTTTGATTGCTCCTTTTTGAATGCTTACAAGAAACCTCACTGAAGTTCTAAGGCCTACGGTGTGGAAGCGGGACCAATGGAAGACGTTTTCAATAGTAAGAACTTAAGAAGTGTTTGATTCTCGACAGGCGATATTGTTATCAATAGTAACATTCAGAAGTCTATCGCTCTGTACTTCTTTTATTGGCTGAACATGTACATGAAGTTTTGGGAAATTTTGGTTTTGTCTCTTCTGCCTTGTTGTTAATAGCACAGCTTTTTTCTTCTATGGGTTCAGCGCCGTGTGGTTCAGTTCAGTCCAAGACTGAAGCTTCTCAACACTATGTTGTAAGAGACTTAAATGGCTGAGTTTGTGACATGAATTGTTGTGTCACCGGCAAACCTTTTGCATGGATGGAATAAACATGGATGGGGGGACTGAATGCCTGCATTAGGCGCGGGTTGTTTCTCTCTCTGTCAAGTACGGTTTATGCTTCAGGGCAGGCTTTCGAAGATTTCCTTTCTCCTTTCCATGCATAGCACAGCTCAAAGACTTCAGATGGTGAACAGCCCGTTCATATAACTGCATAAACATGTCACTCGTCCTCTGAAATCCGCCGGTCATCATCACAGTTACCCTGGTCACCCTGTTTTTGTATGCCAGCCTTTTGTCTGTCAACACTCTGTTCTCCCCGACAACCTCTTCTTCCTTCGCGAAATAATAATCGTCATAATCATGGTGACAATCTAGAAAGGAATATTTCAAGTTTTTGCCATATGGAGTGGCAAAAAATGCTGGCAGTTTCTTTCTTTTTTTTCTTTTCTTTCTTTCTTTCTTTCTTTCTTTCTTTCTTTCTTTCTTTCTTTCTTTCTTTCTTCCTTCCTTCAGAAAATTCTAGCAAGGAATTCAGAGACTGAATTGCGCGAAATGAAGGGTCTGGCAAGCATTTTGAAGTGTTTACAAAGGCATTGGTGGTTTGCGTGCTGGAGGAAGGGAATGTGGGTTGTCAGAGCAGCAAACATACAGGCAGCGTGGGACAGACCGCAATATGATCAGCTGTAATAATTCTATTCTCTGACACTCTCCCTGGCACCTTCCTCTCGCTGGGACCCTGGCATCTTTCGATGAAGGGTAATGCACTTGAGAGCATGCCTTTATTACTTGATGAAGGAGTTAATTAAACGTTTAGTACAGATAAAGCTGGAACCGCCACCTGGCGAGTAAATATTTGCTTCCTTGGAACTGAGGCATGTAATGCTTTCTTGAATGTTTAGGACTCATATCTGCAAAAAGAAGTTGAACCTTTGCTCTCAGCGAAAGAGTTGACCATTATTCTCGGTGCTAGCAACAATGTTTTATGCAACAGTTGGCACAGTAAACAAGCTGATTCTGATCAAGCCTCCAAAAAGTTCGAGAACATGCCTCTTCCTGGGAATCGAACATCAATAGCAGTAACTTCAAATATGATGTGTTGTTGTGAAATATTTGTACCGATGCTGAAGCATAACTTTAGTTATAAACATGTACATTTCAGCTCTCCCCTATTTCCTTAAGCATCTACGCTCCCCTGCATCCTTGTCTTCTACTGCTCTCTCTCTCACACACACTCCCCCACACACAAGCGCGCGCGCACTCACTCACTCAGATGCTATACCTGTAGGATTTCAAAGTTCATGAACCATTAAGCAAAACTTAGTAGGGTCCATGGTATGTGGGTCTGAATGTTCTATGAGATGGGGAGCAAAGAGTCCTCGTTAAAGAAGTTCAGATAAAGACCGAGGGCTGTCTTCTACCAGGTATACAAGTTTGGAGTTCCCATTCTGATGTCTATAACAGCTCCAAGATCTGTCTACAAAGGTAAATATACGTGGATATTATAACCAAGAATCTTATAAGAAAGGAATATTTTAGTTTTTTAGTTAGTCTTTCAGAAACGATTTTCGATAGACAACGGTCTGCGCAGTTTGAGGTAGCTGGCCATATTGTCGTTGCCCGGATGCTTTGAAGAAATAAGACTTGTTTTTCTGTCGCCCTTATGCCGACTTGAAACAAAAATAGGGTCAGATGCTGAGAGACGGATATACTCTGAAAAGATGGTCTTGTAGCATTAAAAAGGAACTGAAAATGCGCAATATGTTTTTTTTTTACATTTTGGATGTTAGAAAAAGGAAGAGTAGCAGCGGTTCATTGGATTTGTTTTGCTGACCGGCGGCGGTGAAGATATTTTAAGTTATGACGGATTTTTATGTGTAGACATATGGGGGTGTAGTGGGTGGTAAAGGTGTATGAGTGAGGGTGTCTGTGTGGGTGGATGTGTGGGAATATACACTTGCATTACACTTTCAGAGACATGTGTTTATATATTGTTTATATATTGTGCACGGATGTTTATGTGCCGGGGTTTATCGTACATGTTTGAATAGAAATTTATTTTAACTGGTCTTGTTTATCACTGAACAACAGAAGTTCTGTCAGGTTGTATGATTGAATTATGACTACAGAAGTTCTATCGTGTATATTTAATGCAAAATGACTTTGGTGAGATACATCCTTGCTGTGGCTGTAGCTAAGTTTTTGAATAAGTAACAAACATGCATACAATAAAAATTGTGAGTAATGTGCTAACGAAATACCCAGCGGTTAGCACACTACAGTTGAACACATCCATACCACTCGCATACCACAGTAGATCTTCAGGGCACTTGTATGTAAATATGTATCTACGTATGTGTTTGTGCACACACGGTGGGTAGGGGATGGGGTTGTCAAAGAAAGGCCTCAAGGAGGGTGGTGACCCATTTCTTCGTTCTCGATTTTCGATTCAGACTTTGTTCAGTAAAACAGCTGGCAACAGAAAGTACACTCGTGTCACAGACGGCAACAACAAGGTTCTAAATCTGTTTAGCAAGAAGGCCTTATTTATTGCCTTTAAAAATATGCGATGTTGAGCTTAACTGATTTGATCTTGATTAAAAAGGTGACATCCGAGAAGCCACGAATTAAGAAACACTAAAAAAGTCGGCAACGTAGAGAAATATATTGCAGCTCCGGGAGATTAAAAAAGGCTTAAAAACTGTAAATGACTTTCTAGCCAGTCGTGGATGGCTAGATGAAAGAACGGTTGTCTGAATGAAATTCGGTTTCCAGACTAAACATCTACAGTTACCAGATGATTGCAAAAACAACAACACTCCCAGAACTTTTATGGTCTTTAGCACACAGGTGATGCATCAATCACAAAACACATACATACATCACATTCTCTCTTTCTGACACCCACACTCATACAAAACCACCTAACCCCACCCACACACCTCTAAATGTACTAGACTCCAGGAGACTTAAGTGATTGAAGTAGAGCCGAGCAAGATATCGTCTCCGGAACTGACTGGACAAGAAAACAACAGTACATCTGCACTCTAGGAAAGATAGAATTTTACTCATACCAGCTAAAATCACCCATTATATTATTGTCGTACAGCTACACACCTCACTCCCTTCTGTTCTTTCTGCTTAGTTCCTCTGCACTCTGTGAAATGGCATCGTACCCGATATCACTGTGGAACGTACGCACGTTATACCAGTGCGGAAAAGTGCACCAACTCACACACGAGCTGAAACGGTATCAGTGGGACATTGTGGGACTGGCGGAGGTCAGATGGACAGGATTTGGGGAAACAGTGACGGAAGACGGCCACAGACTGTGGTACAGTGGGGAGGACACCAGGCATGAGTACGGCGTGGGCTTCCTTGTGCACAGGAAGGTGGCCGCGGCCGTCATCAGCTGTACACCCGTATCCAACCGGCTGATCTCCATTCGTGTCTCAGCCAAGCCTCATAATGTCACCATTGTCCAAGTATACGCTCCAACTTCCACACATGGAGACGACGAAGTGGAAGAATTCTACCAACAACTGGACAAGATTGTGAAGGCAGTTCCAAAAAAGGACATCCTGGTTGTGCTCGGAGACTGGAACGCCAAGGTCGGACCAGACGCCTACCAGCAATGGGCAGGAACGGTGGGGAAATTTGGCCTTAGTGAAACCAACGACAGGGGCATCAGACTCCTAGAGTTCGCACAGAGCCAGAGACTCACCTTAGCCAACACCTTGTATCCCCACAAGAAATCAAGGACGGCCACCTGGCACTCACCAGACGGACTGGTCCATAATCAGATCGACTACATCCTACTGCCGAGACGCTTCAAATCCAGCATCAACAGGGCCAAGACAAGGACGTACCCAGGCGCTGACATAGGCAGCGACCATGACCTTGTTCTAACAAACCTGAAGCTGAGGCTGAAAGCGAAGCGACTCTCAAACACTCCCCGAATTCGCTTTGATTTGGAGAAGCTGCAAGACCCAAAGGTTGCAGAAGTCTTCAAGGCCACGGTTGGCGGAAAATTTGGCGCACTGAACCTGGTGGACTGTGATGTAGACACCCTCTCTGGAAACATCAAAGAGGTGCTACTGTCGACAGCCCAAGAGGTTCTAGGGCGACATAGAAACAAGAAACAGCCATGGGTCACGAACGACATACTAGACCTCTGTGACCAAAGGAGGGCCTTGAAGAGAAAAAAGAAAAGCAAACCAGAAGCAGCAACCAAATACAAAGAAGTGAATTGTGCCATTAAGAAAGGGATGAAGGCAGCTAGGGAGAGCTGGATCGAGAAGCAGTGCCAGGACATAGAGGTTGGAATGGCACGAGGTGACAGCAAAAAGGCCTACCAACTTCTAAAGACCCTCACTAAGACAGACCAGCAAAAGATCTCAGTCATCGAAGACAGCAATGGTCACCTTCTCACAGAAGGCAATGCTGTACTCAACCGATGGACAGAATACTGCAAGGAACTGTACAATTACCAGCTGAAGACCGACGCCAACATTCTCCAAAACAACCAGACTAGAGACAGTGAACCTGCAGACATACCAGTCCTACGGGAAGAGGTCGAAAGAGCTGTACATAGTCTGAAGGGAGGAAAGTCACCAGGCGTTGATAATGTACCAGCTGAGCTGCTCAAGCAGGGTGGGGAAGCAACTACAAAAGCCCTAACTGTTCTGTGCCAAAGAGTCTGGGAGCGCAAGGAATGGCCCAGAGAATGGACGCAGTCACTAATCATTCCCCTCCCAAAGAAAGGAAACAGCAAACAGTGTCAGAACTACAGAACAATAAGCCTTATCAGTCACCCAAGCAAAGTCATGCTGAAGGTCATACAGAACCGCATCAGAACCACAGCAGAAGAGCTGCTAGCAGAAGAACAGGCTGGCTTCAGACCACGTAGAAGCACAGTTGAGCAGATCTTCAACTGTCGTCTTCTTATAGAAAAGCATCTGCAGCATCAGCGGGACCTTTACCACAACTTCATTGACTTTAAGAAGGCATTTGACAGAGTCTGGCACGAGGGGTTATGGCATGTGATGCGGAAATTCAACATTGAAGAAGGGCTTGTCCAAGTCGTTGAAGCGTTGTATAACAGCTCAACGAGTACAGTTTTGCTTAACAACCAAATAGGAGCTTACTTTCGTACCACAGTAGGGGTACGTCAAGGATGTCCCCTATCACCCGTGTTGTTTAATATATTCTTGGAGAACATCATGCTTGAAGCTCTTCATGACCACCATACCTCCATTTCAATCGGTGGAAGACCAATCTGCAACCTACGCACTGCAGATGATATAGATCTGTTAGCAAGTACAAACAAGGAACTGCAAGACCTCACCAACAGACTGACAGACAGCTCAAACGCATATGGAATGGAGACCAGCACAGAAAAGAGCAAAGTTATGATCAATGGCAACGGCAAAGCAGAGATCTATATGAACGGGGTACAGCTCGAAGAGGTAAGCAGCTTCAAGTACTTGGGAGCCACTCTCTCCAAGGACGGCAGCTCCACGCAAGATATCCGCATCAGGATCGCAACAGCAACAGCAGCAATGGCTAGGCTAGATAGGATCTGGCATAGCCACAAGATAAGGTTCACTACCAAGTACAGGCTATACAAATCCCTGGTAGTGCCGATCCTGCTCTACGGATGCGACACGTGGACTCTACTCGCCGAAACAGAAAGGAGAATCCAGGCATTCGAGCACAAGTGTCTGAGGAGCCTGCTCCGGATCTCATACAAAGAACACAAAACCAACGACTTTGTAAGAAACAAGATTGCCACACTGGTAGGACACCAGGAACCTCTACTATCAACAGTCAAGCGACGTAAGCTGGTCTTCTGTGGCCATGTAACCCGGCACGACACCTTGTCGAAGACTATCCTTCAAGGCACCTTGGAGGGTGGCCGACGCCGCGGTGGTCAGAGAAAGAACTGGCTTACGAACGTCAAAGACTGGACTGGTCGTCCTGTACAGGACCTGCTGACTATTGCCCAAAATAGGCAAGAGTGGCGGGCCCTATCAGCTGCCGCGTCTATCCATGTGCTCCCCCCAACGCCAGGTGCCAGGCAAGGGACGACTGACTGACTGACTGATCACTGTAAAAGTATATTAGTTTCCCTAACTTACCCCAACTTCCGCTTTCGGCGTCAACATGGGTCGCGCGTTTGAGTTAGATATTTGTCCCATGGTTTGTTTTTCTTTCTGCTTCATGCTACCACCTTCAACTTCTAAGAGTTCTCTCTTGCCTGTCTGCTTTCCTGCACTCCATTGACAACAGTCCACAGCAAGTGTTCTCAAGTTTATTTCAATCAACAGATGAGTCTCACGCAGGTGCGTGAACGACCACGTGACGTTCGACAGAGAGAAAAATAAATGCCGGACTTTCACACACACACACACACACACACACACACACACACACACACACACACACACACACACACACACACACACACACACACACACACACACACACACACGCACCCACACACACGCATGCACACGTCACACCAGGCGACCGCCTCTTTCCCAAACCTCCACCTCATCCCACACAAACTGAAGAAATAATACAAAAATGAAACAAAATGATTCAAAGTAAGTACTCTACTGACATGGTACAGTTAAAGGCTGCGGCTTTTCGGAACAAATACAACAACATTTATTGAAAGCAGCAAATGCAAGTTTGACGACGACAGGGGAAATTACCCACGGCTTACAACCACACGGTCATAACCACACCTGAGCAAAAGGGAAAAACCGACCATTCATCCTTCATTCACTCATCCATTTCCGAAAATGAGAAACAAGTTAGACAATCAAATTTCAAACACGAATCCATCCATTCGCTTCAGGCAATGTAACGATATTTAAGATTGTTTCAGAACACGAAGTCTGACAGACATCTGGCAGAAGACTTGGACCAAAGATTGGAAGAAGTTGGTGCGTTTATTATGTCATGTGACAGTCAGGAGCAGGTACTTCTGTTCCTGCCAGTAGACAGAGAATACTGTCGAAGCATGATAAGAGAACGTTTAAATAGGATATAAGATCGAAGCTCATATATTTTGTACAATGACTTGAAACCAGTACAGGCTCATTCAAAGAAATGGGTTTAACAAAAACAACTGCAACATCAAATCATATAACAAACAGTATATACTTGGAATAAATGAGAGATATGTATAATTCTTATGGTAAGTCAACACAAACTTAGGCAGACAAACACACACAGACACACAAAGACACGCAAACACACATTCTCTCTCGAAAATCATCCACATGTCTATAGTCGAAGCAAAGAGTTTACACAAGTGAATGGAATTTTTAATGTTACACGGCATAAATGCAGCTTTTAAGGGTTACAAGTCCTCGGTTTCAAAATACTTGTTGGTTACACCCTTTGTTCCTTTTTCTTGACCACACATGTACAATATGCTGCATTGATACTTGTACAAAGAGTATTGAAATAATGAGAAAAAAAAGAAAAAAGAAAGACGGAAACAAGGACGCACAATAAAAAGAAATACAAGCAAATAATAGTAGCATGCAGTCATCTATCGGTATTCGCGAGAATCAGGTGTGCAGAATCCCTGCGAATGTTGAAAATCAGTAAAATAACTCTTAGCTTCCATCCCTCTCAAGCCTCATTCTTTATTATTGTTGGCGTTATTCAACACACACAAATGTAAATCAATACTTTATGTACGATAAAAAATAATGATGCATATGATTGATGCATTTATAACTTGTTAAACATTTTTTTAACAGTTTCTTTACTGTCTCGCGTCTTCTACGAGTTTCCGCAACTGACCGCGAAACTTCAAAGAAATTCCCATTTAATTATTGATGGTAAAACTGAGGAATAATCAAAATGGGCGAAAGTAAAACCAGCAAATGTATTAGCTGATTGTCTACAACAATAAAAGAAGGGGAGAAGAAAGCTGGCGATAAATTGTTGGAAAGCAAACATTACAATGAAATAAAAAAAAATAATAAAGTGAAAAAGACCCCAAAAATGAACGAAATAAATTCCGACTGGTAGAAGATTACAAATGTAACAGCTAAACTCTCTACACTTTGATTGTCTACAAAGTTTAAGAGCGCAGTCTTCATATCCTTACCGTTCTCGAGAAACAAGCATCACAAGGTTACAAGCATCATCACGAGTCCGTGATTTATCAAAATGGTGATATCAACCGAATCGCCTCATTAACACATGGTCTTCATTCTTCTGTTAGTTATATTTTTCATAGAACATTGACATCTATGCATGCAACCAGGGTGTTATTTGAGAACCGCTCTCTGTGAATGGTAATTTTGGTAGATTTGTATCTCGAGAACAAAAAGGCGTGTTATTCACTCGGTTTTGGAAACTTTCACCTTGTTCTAGGCTCACTAGCTTACTACCACCAGTCACTACAAATTTACTTTGATAAAAAACGTTAACAGCGAATGTGTCAAAGTCCATTAGCATGCACGTTTAAAGCGGAAAAGCTGGTCGTCCTTAGCAGCACAAGGATGGCGCCGACGAAATCACAGCCGCTCGCGCCATTTTGAGAAGCAAATACCCGTTGTCGTCCGCAGTGTGGATATGGAGCCGTGTGACTCTGAAGCGACATGGCGATCAAGAAACGTCACAACACGCGCAACCAGCTGACCAGAGAAACAGCTGAAATGAAATGAATACACGTCTCAGAAGAAAGGAAAGGTTGAGAGGTTTTGTCATCACAGAGAGGAAGTCTGTCTTCGCTCTTCCTCATTATAGATCACTTTAAACCCTTTTTTTGTAGAATGACTTTCTTCTCCTACTGGCAACGACGATGACAAGGAATGAAAACGTATCTTTATCAGAAGGTCAGCTGTACGAGAAACAATGTTTGTTCGTAACAGTCTCGAACTCTAGGCAGACAACATCAAAATAGCAATAAACCGGTCTGTTTCCGAACGAACAACAATGTCCCATTTGGTCCCGATTCAAGAAGTAAAGACAAAGCTTTAATAAAACTAAGTGGCTCAGGAAAACTAAAATAAAACAGAGTTTAAGTATAAGAATATTAAGTGTATTAACTGTAAGGTTAATGATCCCAGGTGACAAGATTGCGTTCCTCCACGGCCAGAAAGTACTTAAGGTCTTATCAAAACGTCTGAATGGATCTGCCTAGCCTCCCCTAACTCAACTCTCTATTGTCGGGAAGCACGCGAGGTCCAGAGACTGTGGATGAGTTTTCAGGCAAAATGGCGATTTTGCGTGCGTTTGCGTCTTGAGGGTGAAACGACATTTATTTCTTTCGCACGCTTGCATGCACAATGCATGCATCAGGGGTGGCCTGATAGCGCAGTGGTCAAAATTTGCTGGCCACTACTATATTGCCGAACCATGAATGTCTAAAGTGCCATAAGGTATGAAGTCTCAGATATATCGGAAGTGTATTTGCAAACAAGCTCGAATGTTGACCAAACATTTTAAAGTTCCAAACGTTTGTCCTAGAGCCATTGGATTTTTGTGACTTTCACATAGAATTTTGCCAAATTTGGTCAAATTTCTACCTCATTTGTCCTGTTAAATCCTGAGCTGACATCTCGCACATCTGTGTGGATGTCGCACACTGGGCTTACGACCTTTCGGGGAGGACAGGTTATCTACAGGTTACCTCCTCTTTCTTCTTCTTTTCTCGACATAGCGTGAAATCTTCTGGAAGCACCTTACTTTTAAATAAACCAGCCGACTAACAATTAAAGCCGACATTCGTTAGTACCGTACAGGTTCGTACCGATGTCTACACGAACGTGAAGCGCTCTTACATTCGGAATATGAGGCGCACAGATGTGTACCAGCAAGAGTGTGGAACTATATGTACACATGCGGAAAGAAAATGAGAGTGGAGGTATTACTTTCTAGTGACAACTCACTTCAAGACTGTGAAGATTCTCATGGGGAAAAAAAGACAAATAGCTGCGTCTAAGATTTAATTGACTCACGTAGGAGTAAAGGCTTTGTGTATTCATTCCATCACATCGCCACAAAAAGCAAACAAAAACCACGAATGAGCACTCAATTGTTTTAACAGAGTTAGGTGATGCGTGGAATCAGAGATTTAAATAATTTTCTTCTCAAATTCATCTTTTCCTGATTGCAGTCTACCAGCCCTATCATTTGCCGAACCCCTGGCATGCTTCATGCGCAGATCTTTTCCTTTTTTTAATGTGTTTCTAGCTGACTGTTTGCTGATATGTTTTTGTCTGTGTTGGTATGTGTGTCTTAAACATGTTGTATCTGTTTGAATGTGTGCTTTAAGTGCTTTGGATTCCGAATATATTTGTAAAGCGCATTGAGTCTACTTACAGTGGAGAAATGCGCTATATAAATATGCATAAATTGTTATTAATTATTATTAATCTTTCAAGAGGCAATGAAACCATGGTGCAACAGAAGAGTGGCCTGCATGCTGTATGTGGAAATGTGTGGTCACGTGTTGTGGCAGCTAATAAGATAGGTCGGATTGTTATACAATAGTAATTTGGTTTATGCATCAGTGGAGACATGAAATTCCGTACAAACTAAGAAGTTTGTCCTCTTCACTGCTGGAAGCAAAGACCGGAGTGTCTGCGCCAAAGGCTGTTGACTAAGACGAAAACTGGAACTGCTAATAATCACTTGTCGGCTGCCAGAATTGCAAACTTTTTTCTTGCCGACCTGTTGAGACAACATGCACCTGTGGACCCAGAGACACGTCAACATGCGAGCTTCTTTTAGCAAAGACCTGAAAAGTCGGGTCTGTTTTTGCCTGACAAATACTCTCTGTTAAAGAGGAAAAGAAAAGAAAAGAAAACCCGCAACAGCAAGTTAAAACCTACACAGCCCCGAGGAGACAGCTTTGTATTTTCTCAAAAGTCATTGGGTATATATTCAACAAAAGGTGATAAACAGCGGATGCAAAAGAAACAGTTTCCTCTTGAGGCTTAATTTAGAAATCGTAAACGTAATTAGCACCTACTCGGTTAATTAGTGGTAAGACAAGTGCTTCACAGCAAACTACATTATTGCCAGTGACATGGCTGCTGCATCTGTCTTAGAAAACCACATGGAGAATAACCATTGTGTGCGGAGTCTTGTCGCATGCTTTTACAGAAATTTGTAATGTAAACACGAGATATTCTGCATTAGCCAGAGAAAAATAGAAAGGGAAAAAGGCTTTCAGAAAGATAAGTAAGCTGTTGTGTCGAAAGAAGGTATCTTTTATTTCTGTTGCAGTAGCGCAAATTGCCATGGCGAAATTCGATGACCACACATCACCATATAAAATTGATGGGAGCACCAAGATAAAACACTACTTGACTATGTATAAAACACCTTTTAAAATCCTTAAAATAAAAGTGTTATGGACTTTGTAAGATGCTTTGTACAAAAGCAAAGGAATTAAAACTTACGAAACACTTAAAATACAAGCTACTAGAGACGACACTATCTTGTCTTCAATCCCATCCTGCATCCTTTTCGCAACGTTTTAGTTTACAGAATTAAAAATAAAATAAAATTATCATTCATCTTATGCCTGCCCATACGTATTTACTGCAATAATAGCTTCAGAAGATGGTGGATGGGTACAGTCTTAATGTGGTTTGTAGAGCAAATCTCTTGTTTCTATCCTTGTGCATCCCTTATGTAGCTTACAGTAGTAGTCTGTAGCGAGTGGGGGCAGATTCGCAGTCACATGACACTATGATCCCATAGCATCCAATTATACAATGGCAAGCCTCTATGGCTGTCTGCAATTACCGCAGCTCTCCACGCGACTGCCAATTTGTCAGGGGAGAATTATCGAAACTCGCGAGTCCTCACAACGCCGAAAAGTCTCGCTTTTCGAGCGGCCATCGGCAGCCATGTTATCAACAGTATCATTAATTCTGGCCTCCAGTTTTCCGCTGCACGGCTAGTCGCATTTATCCAAAACGTATCCCAAATTCTTTGTCACTATAAGGCTAGACATCTTGTGGGGTGAGGGGGGCTGCAACTGAGGTTCCTGCTGACATGCATTTGCCGAACGTGGGGGTCAGTGTTAATAAAATTGAGTTTCTCGCATCCCGTTGTCTGTATCAGTCTCATTGTCTGGGGCAGGATGTGAGAACCTCATCCATTATCTAGAGGTTTGCATACTAAGCAGTGTATATCATGAAATATACAGAAAATAATAACAAGTCGTTTATTGTCAACATCACTTCAATGTAAAGAATTCACTTTCAACCTTAACCGTTCTCAACTAATCTTACGTAGCTGTCATTAAAAAAAACATTCTTAGTTGATCTTAATTAATTATTCTTTAAAAAGATCCGTTTTCAACTGATCTGAAATAGCTAATTATCTTTCCAATCAGAGCTATTTTAAGCCGAAATGAAATAGTTATTTGTCCAAAAAAATCCGTTGTGAGCTGGTCTGATAATTAATTATCCTTCCAAAAAAGGCAGCTAGAGGGAAAAATAATGATTAGCTAAAGGGCATATAGTGTATTTTATAGGTGTGTGGCGAGAAGTAAATGGTGGACCTTGCTGTAAAAATTGAAAATACAAAAGTTTAGCTAAGATTTATAAACAGACATCAGATCTACACAGCTTTTTATAGTCTTCAAAAACTGAAACCGTTTTAGTCAACACTTTTTCCTAGTATTTTATTCTTTTGCCCACAAGCAGACCTTCCCCCCACTCTATTGTGACCAACATTTTGCACATTTTGCTACAGTATATCGTTGCTGTTTACAAGCAAAGAGAGAGAAAGAGAGTTGCAGAGAGAAAGGAGCTAAAAGAAAGAGTAACTGCGTGTTCATCTCCCATCCCTTGAAATCAACTAGAGTTTTCCCAAGAAACCCAAAGAATAATCTTCCAAGCCTATAAGCCAATTCCCTATTTTCTCGGTCTCATTTCCTCATTTAAAGTTTTCCTGCTGTAGCGACACCTGTGGCCACAACAGACAGCATTTGCATTTTCAGAAAAACGTAAAACATTTGCGAGGACAAAATTTAGACATTTTCGTCGAACGAAAGCATAAAAAGTTCTAATGTTCTAAGGGAATTCCGATTTAAAAGTTAAACGGCATTGTATTTTTTCCATGCCTATCTGATTGCCTGCTCTTCCATGAGTACCCCTCCTGTACACCGTTTTTAGTGGATGGACTGCATAATACCATAAAAACACAATTCAATTCAGTCGATACTTTCTTATACTTCTTTTGAAAGATGATGATGACATTTGATGGAAATGATGCTAACAGCAACGAAGATGACGAAGACAGGGTTAAAGAAGAAGACCCTCCCCCCACTTAGTCACGCTCGATAAGGACAAAAGCTCGAACAAAGAAATACAAAAGAATCGTCTGTGACGTATTGTTCACTGTTAACTGGCTCTAAGTCTGTGTGATGTACGAAAAGCTACACAGAAAATTCGATTAGGTATGTTACACAGATAATCCATAATTAAGACAGGGACTAATAGATGGAAATACAAATACCAGTCCCTTAAGAAGTGAAGACACTTACGCACAAGAGTACACAAACGAAAATCTAATACATTCTGGCAATTATACGCGCACACAGTTGCACGGATTCATGTTCGCATCTCTCAGGCACTGATCCTGGAGAATACGCAGCAACGTGCACACAAATAAAATTTTTAGTCACATGTGATATCGAGAATTTTGACAATAAGATCATCTTCAAGCTTTCTTCGTTTCTGTTTTCCGAGTGATATATATATATATACACAGAGTCAAACCTCGGTTTTCGTTGACTTCGGTTATCGTCGGTTTCTGTTTTTGTCATTTTTTTTCCTGCGAAAAATTAGTCTCGGTTTTTGTCGGTTGCCTCGGATTTCGTCGGCGTGCCCACGTGACCTAGCTGCTAATTTTGCGAAAACAAAGGGCGACTCACGTGTCCTGCTGCTCAGTGTGGCGGTGTTTCTCGCGTGAGCATCACCCCGCGTATCTAGCCAAACAATTCCATTGCTTTCCATTTTTTTTTTGATTGCGAGTGTTAATACTACAATTATATGTATAGTAAATTTGTTTATATGTCGCACCCACTAGATTTAGAAAGAAAAGTGAATTTGTTCACACATAGGCCGCACTGGTTTATAATCCGCAAATATATACAACGTGAAAGCTGAACGTTTGCATTTCATCTCGTTTTCTTCTTAAGGGTGTGTGCTTCAGCAGCTGATCTGAATGCTTCAGTTGTATGCGGGTTTGATTTAAAAATGTGAACAGTTAACACTGTAACAACTTTAACAGTTAACACTTTAACAAGGAGGTCACCGAAAATTATTCGGAATCTGAAAAATCCAGACAAATTTGCAAACAAGCCGCATCGCTGTTTGAGCCACAGGGTTTAAAGCTGGGAACAAAGGTCGTGGCTTATAATACGAAATTTACGGTAAGTGTTTACTGCATATAGTCTTCGGTGTAATGTTTTTTTGCGTTTTTCAGTTTCGAAATGAACGTAACACATGTGCTGAAATCTCATTGTACCTGTTAAGTGTTTTCTTTGCTAATAAGTTAATCCTTTCCTTTCAGCATCATAGGACCAAAGAAAGTTTCCAGAGTCAGCAACTCTTTACATTAGTCTTTTATGTTCGTTTCTTATTGTTTCTAGTATTAAACACTATATTTATTCTCTATAAAATTCGTTTTTTATAATTTTCTGGAGTGTCTAGAACGAATTAATTTATTCATATTTATTCACTTGCCTCGGTTTTTGTCGGTTTTGGATTTAGCCGATTGTCTTGGAGCGGATTACCGACGGAAACCAAAGTTTGACTCTGTGTGCCTATATATATATATCTATAAATTCTATCAAAGGCTTATCTGAGATCAGTTATTTACATCTCAGTAACTTGTGTCTTACACATTTGTATCGTCGTATGATTTTGATGATCATGGAGAGGAATGGTAAAGGCATGGGCATCTGTTTTTGTTGCGGTTGAATCATTAAAAACGAATCCATCATCACATTACATGTTGACAGGTAGAACAGGCTGAACCTAGGATTACTTTCATTACATTTTATTATGAAGAAATTGTCAAAAGACAATGTTTCAAATACGACTGTTGAAAAGGAGAATTTAAAAGGTGGTCCTTCCCGAAGACTGTAAGTGTTAACTGAAATGAAACAATTAAGGTATTTACACAAAAGCAGTTAAATTTAATATTTACTCTAAGAGAAACCACGCTAAACTGGACACCAAAGCATACAAAGTAAGTTTACTCTTGCGTAAACGTACTTTTTAGGACAACAGGTGTTGTTCGCCAACTGACACCAGCTCGCACATGTACAGAAGGACTTTTGAGTGAGTTTTGTTTGATTTTCAAATACAAAAACTATAAAGTTTAGAAATTAATTTACTACATCATATCTTGCGTCAAAAGAAGGGAAACAGAATTTCAAAAACGTGTTAGAGGCGTTAACACAAAGAAGAGCCCAGATATTCATAACTTATTTATCAGTTAAAAAATTATTAACGAAGTCCTCAGCATTCAGGAATTTATATACAAAGTACAATAGTACAATGAAATCAAACAAACTGTTATCCCATAGATTCATGGCAGAAAATAAGAATTTAAATAAAATGCTCGTTTCACCAAATTAATACTGTTATTTATTCAATATCATAACAGCTCAATAAATAGTTTTATATTTCTTAAGAAAGACATATAATACAGACTGATCTAGTTCAAATCCCGAAAATTTTCTGCGTGTTTGAGTGGGGATTTCTGCATTTAGGTGAACATTTTTAGGTAACACTCAAACTGTAAGATTCAATGTTCGTGTTTGAAGTAAGCAACAATTATACATAAAAACAGCGTGACAAACAGCAAAACAACCACTGAAATATAAAGAAAAAAAGGCAATTATTTTGCCACGTTCAACAATAGTTCTGGCAAAACATTGCTAGTCGAAATACGAATTTGTTCTTCAATATTTGTGCAATAGTTTCAGCAGTCTTGGCCAGCCACTCTCACAACAGTTCAATGTACTAAAGTAGGAGAAAGGCATGAGGGCCTTTGCTGCTGTTGATCCCACCCTTTCCAAGCATCCCTTCTTCAAAAGTGGTCATCACGAAACTACGTGTGAGCAAACATCCTGGAAGCGCAGCTGAATGATGAGTGTTCACTGTTAAGAGTTGATTCGACTGTATTCCACCTCCTATGCGAAGATTTCAACAAGAATGGCCAAGCTTCCGTTCTTTCGTGCTTGAGGTCGATTTTTACAATGGTGAATTTCACGAATATTTTTCTGCCATTAATCGTCTTACTCTCAAAATTTCTAGCACAGGTGTCTGCAAAAGTACCGAAAAAGCAGGGCACAAGGATGATCTATCGCCCGTGAACACTGCACTGAAAGTAGTAAGGCAAGTGATCAGCACTCCTGCTTTCACCAAAATGTCAGACTCTAGTAAAATGTTGTCTTGAAATCGCCAAACAAAGAGATTCTGTCCAAGCAGAATGGAAGCTGGAGGCGGAAAAGGAGCCATTACGAAGCTTCAGAAAAACACTGGACGAAACACTGAAATAAAAGAGAATATCGAGCAAAACAGGATTTTAATAATCTGGGAAAAAAACGTCCTCATATGGTAATAAATGCTTTTATGTGATCAAGGAACTCGTAAAGTTTCCTGCGTCTTTGAAATCTCGTGTAATTTCGTTCCTTTTTAAGTCTAGATGATATATATATGCTCACAAACATATACGCTTATTTCATGGAAGAAACAAACATTCTAGAAAAACAAAAGCTTTTAGGGTTAACAGGATTCAACCCAGTGCGGAAAGCTCTCGAGTGGAGCTTTCAGAGGAAAACTTTTCGAGTTTACGTACTTTCCCACCTGACAAAGATGGCATCTAGCTGTACGCACTCATTACATGCTAGCCTGTGTTCACGTGAACGCTACAGATGGAGCCCATTAGTTCGCAAATGGACGTGCCATTTCATCATTGTTTCTGACGCAATGAGCTCAGAACGTCCAAGGCATGAAATGTTCCATTCCAATGACTGACCTGCAACAAATAAGTTGAAGGTGGGGAGGGGGGGTTTGTGATTGTAATGGTGGTGGTATTCGTGGTGTGTGTGTGTGTGTGTGTGTGTGTGTGTGTGTGTGTGTGTGTGCGTGTTTAAAAGAGGGGAGGAGGGGACTCGTCGTGCCAACCCAATCCCGCCATCACACGCATCGCTCGCCTGTCGTGTCGCGGTCGTATACACTGACCTGCAGGTGAGTCTCTTCACCGTTGCGAATGCACTTACTACTTCTGTGTTGCATGAGTGCAAAGCGTTCGGCACAGAACACTTTGCAGAAGGTGTTCCTGAACACCAAACTGAGCGTGCAGTAGAGCACAAAGTTGATGGCTGAGTTGAGAGCCAGCAGCGAGTCGGTGATCTCCCGGATGCCCTTGACCTTGTTGTCCTCCTCCACGTAGCCTTTGCCGAAGAAGGTGGACATGATAGCGTCTGGCGTGATGCAGACGATGAAGGCGACGATGACAGCGATCAACATGAGGGTGATGCGGTTGCGCGAGGAGAGTTTCTTGCCCTTCACCCGCTCCTTGCGCAGCACGTTAATGATGCGAGCGTTGAGGTAGATAAGGATGAAAACGGGGATGATACCGCGCATCAGGTTCTGGGCCCAGGTGTAGGGAATCATAATCTGTACAGGTGAAGACAAGTATGGTCAGGCAAAAACGCGCGCACGTGTGTGTGTGTGTGTGTGTGTGTGTACATCTTCAATTACCTTTTTAATAAAAAAAATCAATGATAAAAAGATAGTGTTTATTAAATAGAAGACAAAGACAAGGTGGCAGACAGAGAGATCTGAATGGAAAAAAGGCTTACGAAAGGCTGAAGAAAACTTAAATTTTTAATATTACTTGAGACTATATATATAGAGAGAGAACTGCAAAGGGGAAAGTAAGATATTTAATATCACACCGTCTGACTATTAAAAATGTACAGTAATAATGACAAGTAATAATAATCGATTCATCAAATAAGAGATATAATATATAGATAAATAGAGAAAGAGAGGGAGAGAGAAGCGTTTTCCTAGAGGCTGGGAGATTTGTAACTTCGATTCAGCTTCGAGTTATCGACTAGGTCCAAATTAAGACCTGAAACCTGTCAGTCTTGCTAAGGCGGTGGACAGATAAGACAGATGACTAGTCTCGGGGAGTGTTGGGGTAGAGTAGGGCACCAGATAATGACGTCAATGATTTTTCGAGAAAATATTAAAAAAATTGAAACTAAGTTTATTAGCTCAATATATTGGAAGAAATCACATCAGATTTCTCAAGCAGTTGTTTGTATCCCAGCACTAATAAATTAAAAAAAGCAAAATCCAGCAAAATAAATCCTCGAAGGTAAATTGATACATTGTATCATCCACAAGCACTTGGACTGAAGAAAATCCGACGACAGGGCATTGGATGTGCGGCTATAGCAATCACAATGAATCTTAGATATATCTCAGATATATCTCAGATATGGTAGTCTTGAACAAATTTATGGAGCGGGAGGTTTAAACAAACAAGTTAGTATCATTTTAAAGTGCTGTCCCTGTATTTAATGATTTAGTCGACTATTCTTTCCCAGAAGGCATACTACATGCACGCTGAAATTGAAAAAGAAAATAATACTGCTAATAAATGCAACCAGTCTATTTCTCAAATCCACCCGTCTAAAATTTACAAGTTTTTAAACTTTCGTTTAACAAGTGCATCTTCAAGAACTTTTTGTAATCGGTTGCAGCATAACCGTCACAAGTGATGCTGCAGCAGGTCGTGTACACACCGCAGGCGTGGCAAGAATTGCATCCTCTTCTTAACTTACACTCATCCAACGCCAGACAGCAAAGCGACAAGGAAGCGTGATTATCGAGGTGAAATCTTCGATTTTAAAATTATTTTGATTTATCTGTGGCATGTTGTTTGGTATGCTTGCTGTAATTTTGTAGATGAGATCAAGTGACAACAGTAACCTAAGCACGGTGCTTGCGCATCAATTAGGAGGGTGATTTCTCTATACCGGATTCTTTTGTGCCAGAGGGTAAACCACTGACATTTGGCTTGCTTTTTATTGTGAAACATAACCATATTTTTTTTAGTGGGGGATCCGCTTGCATTTTTGAGTGCATTTAAGGCATCTTTCTTTGGATTATATATTTGAACCATGCAAGTGCACTGATGAAATAACTTTTAAACAATTTGTTTTTAATCTTTCAAGATCATTTGAAGTAATGAAGATTACTTAAAGGGTCACACCTTTGCAACAGCTACTTTGTTACACCTTATATTATAAATATTTGCTTTCTTCTTTTTCAAATGGGGGGGTCCGGTAGCGCAACGGTTAGCGCCTGTCACCAATACAGTGAAGGTTGGCTGTCCAGGGTTCAGTTCTCGTCTCGGGCACGCTGTTCTTTCTCTGCATATTGCTGGCTCAGCGTAAAATTAAATTAAAAAAATTCTTAAGACGTTTTGCTATATAGACTAGCGAATTTCACAGAGGAAAGTGGTCACATAATGTCTTTTTCCTGTTTCTTACGGGATAAAAATTTTAATGCAAATCTTATTTTTTCTGCTCACTGGCTCCTTGTTTCGGCATTTGTTAATATTTTAGAGTTTTTTTATTTGTTGTTGCTAAGCCCTTTTAATGCTTCTCCTCACGGAAGACAGAAGCTATGTGCGAGCAGGCTTGAGAAGGAGAAAATTGATTGCACATCTCTCTGCTTCAATTGTGATTTGCGCCTTCGGAATTTGACTGACAAGATACATGGTCCCCAATTTCCGTATAATTTATGAATAAGTCACAGCGGAAGATTGCAAGAAGACATACTTCAGAGGTGGCAGTGGTTACTGCTTACGACAACCTCCACAACTGAAAGATTCACGGTGGAACTGTGCATGCCCTGTTTACAGGAAATCTCTCAAAAAGAAGACTAACCGTGAAGCTGTGCACTTACTATTTATAACAACACCAACAGTTGAAAATGATCTTGGGAATTGGACACTTCCTGTTGATCACAACCCCACGCTGTTGAAAGATTAAGTAACCTTGAAAGTGGTTATTTCCTGTTTATCCCAACCCTCGCAGTAGAAAGATTAACCCTGAGAGCTAAGCGTTTTCCATTTATTGCGACCCCCTCCAGCTAAAAGATTAACCTGGGGTCTTCTTCTTTAAAGCACTCCTCCCTGAAATGGAAAGCTGAACCTAAAAACTGCGCACAACCTCCAAGATGTAGAAAGCGGCTTCGTGGGGGTGAAAAGGAGGGAGGGAATAGCAGACAATGATCTGAAAATAAGAGAGAAGAGAACACACACACACACACACACACACACACACACACACACACACACACACACACACACACACACACACACACACACACACACACACACACACCTGTTTGTTCCTGCCTAGCTCTGTCGTGACGATCTCCATGCATGTGACGTTTTGCTGGCGGTCGTGCACGGCCTGCATGCGGTAGCGGAAAGCAGACGGCACAGACAGAAGGAGCATCCCGACGAAGATGGTGACGCACACTGACCGAGCCCTGGCGATGGTGCACAGTGCCTTGGAACGTGATGGGTGGCACACGGCCACGAAACGGTCCATCGCCACAGCCACGGTCAGCCAGGCCGTCACGCACACGGCGACAGTGAAGACGTAGTGCGCGTAGGGATACACGTTGACCATCATCGTCTCGGCGGCCGGGGGGTCATGCAGCGAGATGACCAGCATGATGAAGTACAGCAAGTCATTGAGCAGCTTCAGCGTGTCCGACACGCCTAAGGCGAAGAGGTACACGTTGGTGGAGGTGGCCATGTCACGGTGGCTAAGCACGATCAACGACAGTGTGTTGCCTGTAAAAGCAGAATGACTTCATCTCTTTATTATAAGTGAAGGGAGGTTTAATAAGGGAAACGGAATACAATAGCATAAAATGGCAAAACAAATATGTGTACTTGGACTTAAGTAATAAAACACAGATGGTTATAATTGTTTTAAATATTACAGTATTCGACCAAACATAGTCTGAAACGCGAGACATGTTGTCACGGTAGTGGTTGCCTGGGCCATTAATAGAAGCTTAAAGACAAAAATACACACAGAACTTTCATTAAAGAGATGTCTGTTCAATAAATGGTAGTGTTAGTCATGGAAAGATGGGTATAACAAACGATTTTCGATGCCAAAATGCCGGAGGATACAATAATATCTGCATTATATTATCGTGACCAGGGGCTGAGTCTACAGATATGCACGAAGCTCCCATGACTAGTTCACAGCTATGATCCCAGAAGATGCCAATATCTTTTATTTGACACCGAGATACACCACGCTATTGCACTGTACTTGGTTGCCGGCTTGTTTTTATTCGGAGAAAGGATGGATGGTGAAGGGAGGAGTCAGTGTCTGTGTCGCTGGCGACGGAGCTTGATTCAGGGCGACATCATTTTTTACGCGTCACAGCCCCATCCTAGCCTTTTCCATGGCAGCGCATTACAGGGATCCGTCAAATAGGTTAACGAAGGAATGTGTATGCCAAATAAAACTAGCTCAAACTTTTTAAAATGTGCATTGAGTGTGGAAAGATTACAGCTTAAGATCGAGAGGAAAGCACGCAGGCAAACGCGCGCGCGCACACACACTCTCGCACATATGCTAGCAAAAGAACAGACTGACTTCAGACCAAGAAGGAGCACAGCTGAGCAGAACTTAAACTGCCGCATCCTAATAGAGAAATATCTCCAGTATCAGTGGAACATTTACCACAACTTGATAGACTTTCTAAAGGCCTTTGACAGAGTCTGACAATGGGCTATGGCGTGTGATGCGAAAATTTAACATCGAAGAAGGTCTTGTTCAAGTCATCGATGTACGAGCTGAAGGAGCGCAGTACTGCTAGACAGCCAAATAGGAGCTTACTTTCATCCCATAATAGGCGTCCGACAAGATAATCCCACACCCTATCACCTGTGCTGGTCAATACTCTTCTGGAGAACGTCACGTGTAAAATCCTCCCTGATCATCACACTTCGATTGCCATCGGTAGAGGGCCAATTTTACAACCTACGCTCTGTTGACGACATTGACATGAGAGCAGGCACTAACAGAGAGCTGCAAGACCTTACCAACAGACAATTCAGACGCATATGGAATGGAAACCAGCACTGACAAGAGTTAAATCACTGCCATCGGCGACGGAAAAAGCAGAGATCTACATGAAAGGAGTAAGGGCTAGAAAGGTGAGCAGTTTTCAGTTGTTGTGAACCATCCTCTCCACGGACGGCAGCTCCACGACAGACATCAGGATTGCCACAGCATCAGCCACAATGGCTATGCTGGACTGGGTATGGTGTAGCCATAACATCAGGTTTATTACAAAGTATAATTTACACAAGTCCCTCCTAGAGCCGATCCTGCATAGATCTCTTACGAAAGAAACAGAGTGATCCTTGTTTTAAAAAGCAAACAAAGCATTTCATTAATTAATAAATTTATGCCACACAACCCCTAGTTATTACACACATAAAAACCTACCAGAACATTAAATATAATACAGTAGTGCAGCGGATGAATTTCAAAGGTGACAGTAAAGGGACACTAACCTGTGATGCCTGAGATGCAGAGTATGGGGTAGATGATGAGGCCGGTGACCATCTGAGCCGTCTCATAAAACTGTTTGTAGCCGTCCGTGTCGTTCATGTTGCACCTCAGGCTGTCCTCCATCTCCGTGCTGCTGTCAGCAGGTAAGCCGGTCATGTTGTTGCTGTCCAGGATTATCGTCCAGTTGTAAGACGTTGCCCGCACGGCTGGTTCCAGCCCCTCCATTTTAGCCACTATAATGTAAGACAAGGGTGCGGTGCTCTTTGCAGATGAAAAGATAAAGTAACAGATAAGACCACTCGGGGCTTCAGATACGGCAGCCAATCACAGACTTTGCTTTTTCTTTAAAAATAAATCAAAACGCACCAGTTCGTAACAAACGCTCTCGTTTTTATAAACGAGTTTTTTTCAAGTTGCAAGTGCTATTCACACCTTTTCACCAGATTAACTTTGCCAGGTGTGAATTTAAAAAAAAAAAGCTAACGCAGGTTTTAATATCAGCAAAATTTGTTTCATTAAAACCTGCGCTTAAGAATCAATATCTCTCAACGGTTTTAAAGCGATTAAAGTGACTTTCAGTAGAAGCAGTTGTATTTTGCTGCATTACATTTCAAAAGCGAAACTATATTCAAGGAAAACTGTCAACGTAGGAGTGCAGCAGGGAATCAAATTTAATTCTGCACGATCAGTTCACGATGAAAGAAAAGAAAGATAAATCTCGACCAATTTATCCTCTTTTAAATTTGAATTCCCCACTGTTGTGAAGGAACAGTATGTTGATAAATTCATCCTGGAGTAAAAGAAAGAAACAAAACTGGTCCTACTTTGTGGTTTCGGAAATTGACAAAAAAAGTAGGTTTCTAAGATGACACAGCTCATGATAGTGTTTTCGTTTCTTCTGTAGAAGAAGCAACTTAATCAGAAACGAGGCACACATTATAAAGGAAACATTACGGGCAGGCACACATGTTCACTGAAGTAAAAAACAACCTGGAGCAGAAAATGTTTTTCGCCAGCTGTTGCTATTAGTTGTAACACGTTGAAGTGCAACGTGCTTCACTTTCATCCAGAAGCACTCAGGTGTAACTCGAGAGGAAACTCAACCCCGAACGAAAGCTAGAAAGGTCCAAAGAATGATAAAAGAAGACTTGAGGTACGAATGTACCGGTGTTGAAAATGCAGATGTCCCGTATGGACCACCATCATCTCGGCATGCAAGACCAATAATCGTTAGGACGAAGAAGGTAAACCACTATTAGTCACCACTTTAAACAGGTCCGTTCACTGTTCGACCTGACGACACAAATCTTACAAGCTGTCTGTGCCAGACCAGACTACTTGTGGTAAGTGTTAGGGACAGATCACACTATCCGAACACTTAGCTGTCGGCAACGAGTTCAGCCTTAAGACATGGCAGTGTAGCTGTAAAAGCGAGCTGAAGACAGGGCTGAAGACAGGAATATTCCACTTGCACTACGTCGAGAGGCGGTCGGTGCCAGATCGTTCCGCGATAATAAATTTCCGACATGAGGCGATGTAACTCAAGGCGATCGATGACCGTGCTTCCAGACCTTCTTCCTCCATTGCCTTTAGTCTTCAGCAGTGACAGGTGAGTTTTAAGTAATTGTCTCTTCTTTGCCAAGGTCTTCTTTGGTCAGCCTGGAAATGGAGCATTCAGCAGTCTTATCAGTGCGGCCCCTTTTATGTTAGGAGGGTCGATAACCACGTCAGCATTTTGGATTCTTTTGGTCGGTTCTGTCACGTGAGTCTCGAAGAGAAGAGAGCTGGCTGGGCACCTGATAGAAAAAAAATAAAAATAAAAAATAAAAATAATAAAAGAAGACGTGATGGAGCAACATTTATTAGACAAGATATCAAAAGATGGAAACTCATGTTTCTCTAAAGTTTTTCTACAGAAGTAAACGCAGTGTAGAAGATGTCAATTTATCTTTCGTGATTTTATCTCTGATACTCTTCACACATACACCAGCCCTTCCCAAGGGATGGTACTCACTCCTTATTGTTTTCTTTGTATACGGCTGAATGTAGATATGGAAATAAAGACTGCCTCTTAGTTAAATTCACAGATAACACCTGACTTACGGGGCTGATTATCAACGATGACGGCTGCTGCTACAGACAGGAGATTGATCACTTTACTGCATAGTATTATAATAATTATTTAGAGTTGAATGCAAAAAGCGAAAGAAATTAGTAATGATGTTAGAAAGAACAGGGTTGTTTTTGACGAAATAGTCATTTCGGAAAAAAGTAGTTAGAAGAGTTGACAGTTACAGATATGTAGTTTTCTTTTAATTGATAATTTACTTGGAAAGCTCATGTAGATAACATTAATGAGAAAGTGCATACCAGTCTGTATTATTTGAGAAAACTAATCTTTTAATGAACACTTAAAGCCCCTGTTAATATTTTATACTTTTGCAGCACCATGACTTGGGTGGGAACATTGTAAAGCAGGACAGGCACAAATTAAACAAGAACATTTGAAAGCAGGAGGGATGATTGGGAATGGAAGAGAACGAAGTAGAGACAATACATCACTAACTTCTGATCAACACATTGGATGTAGTTTTAGCATACGGACGACTTGCATTCACTCAAACAACAATTTGATATTAGAAAGACGTGGTAGGTCTAGAGTTTCTGGATCAAGAACCACACCTTATATGAACTCATTCATCTCGCAATCAATACAAATCCACAACCAACTCATGTATAGGAGACGCACGTGAATGCAGAGGTACATACTGTTTGCTCCCATTTTGGAGCATCTGTTTTTATGTGACAAATTTTCAACGACACCTGGAAACATCACCAGCACAGAAATGAGTTAAAATCGTGACTCAACGTTTGCATACAGATATGTCTAATTAGCATGTGACCCCAGCACTTCAAGTAGCTGCGGCCTTCACAGTGTAAACATTGCTATGTACAACCCTGACGTCTGCGTTGCTGAGCTCTTCCTGTGCAAAGTTTACATTAGACGGTTACATTAAAGCTTTGCCAAACTCGGTCAAACGTTAGTTCATATTTGCCCGGCTAGTATCGGTCTTTGCAGAGCAAAATACGTGGCTATCACACCCGTTCAACACTTGTACAGCACCACTCGCCAGCGCACCACAGACTACCTCAGGTGTAATGAAGGATAAGGGGAATAAGCGAAAGCACAGGCAATCCCAAACATTTCATCGACAGAAGAACCGTTTAGGGGGACGAGGCAAGATGCCGGCGAGACACTTTCTATTTGGATCACATAAAATAAAATTAATGACCCTGTTGTACCCGCACGGTGTCGCGAGGAGAAGTATTATATATATTGAATGCTCGAAGGGACTAGTATATCCAATGAGAGGCGTACGACGAAGGAGATCAAAGCGCAAACCTTTTGTAATCTAAAGGTCGGGTTATACTCTTGCTACAAAGCCAGCATAAAAGAAAATAACAGTATTTGCAAAGAAAACCTTTTAAAACGCCCACGATGAGATATAATTCCCCTCAAAACTGAAGAAGCTTCGTTGCCAGCATAAGCCATGCTTCCTGCTCCTCTGAGCAATTTGCAGCATTCTCTAAAAAAAACAAACTTGATCCTGCTAATTTCCTCAAGACGCAACTTTATGAATCAGCAGCTCAGCTTGACTTCTTCTTGTTCTAACGCACAGAAGACATTTTTTGAAAGCCTTCTTTCCGGAGGCAAGTTTTTCATGCAGAATCGCTGCTCCAAGGACTGGTCGTTACCGCCATAGACTCCAAAGCCGACAGTCTGTGAAGACGTCGGCCTGGCGGCTGATTTTTTCCCCCCTAAACGTCTATTAAAAAGCCTGAAGCTGAAAAACACTTGAGACTGGAACAAAAATAATCATTAAATATGTTAGCTTAGATTACTTGTCGCAAAGAGCCCCATTTTTTGATGTGCTTTGGTTGATTTTTTTTTTCCGTGAATATGACCGATTCCAGGTCACGCCAATCATAAAGAGCCATTGATGACCAAGAGAAAGGACCTAAATCTGAGAAAAGTCTTATCGAAGTGTATTTTAATCAGTTGTAAATGCTTGGATTTCTACATAATGTGACTCAGTTTTGTGTCCACATGGATGTATAGTGCAAATAAAAGGAACAAATCCTTTGTGTATAATGCAAAAACTACAAATAATGACAATAATCGCTGAGTAAAAGGTCGTTGACCTCACGTTTTCAAAGGATTTCAAGGCTGATCTCATTGCTACGATGTTTCGGAAAACAAATTAGCGGCAAGGTTCGCTGTGTGACCGCCACATACAGATATTTAAGAAAAAAATGCAAAAGGTCAGCTAGGTTGAGCTGACATTTTGTGTTTCCCATTATTTTGTTATTGTTTATTTTTGTTTTTTTTTGGTCCCGGTTTAGCCGCTGCTTGAATTATACTTGGGGTTCGCGTGTTCTGTGTACTACTCGCAAAAATTTCATCACGAGCCACAGTGCTTAGAATTACTGTCACGACAGTTGTTTCTTACGCTGAATGCTGCTTGTGCATCTATTTCATAATTCCACCATTTCCTGTCGTGCTTGTTTCTGTCACTAAAATAAGAGAAGCGAAAGTGAACGTATTTTGCTTGTGATGTTTATGTTTATTTTTACATCATTCGGAAATTGTTCCTATTATCCGTCCTATTCTACACCCCTTCCAATAATAAACATAATAATAACAATAATAATAATAAGATCTATTTCTCTCGCATTTTTCACACTTTAAAGCAAACTCAATGTGGTTTACACAAATATAAACAAATACCATCGAAATAAAGAGTCAAAGCACTTACAGATCGAATGTGCGCCATTTGCATTCGTGAGAAATATAAAAGCAAAGATTAAATTATCATTGCAAACAATTAATAGATGATGATGATGATGATGATGATGATGATTATTATTATTATTATTATTGTGTGTTTGTATAGCGTGGCATCCCGGCGAAAGCCAGTCTTATCGCGACTAACAAACACAAAAAAACAAAGACGAAAATACAATAAATTAATTACAATAAATTTGAATTGATTTGAGTATCCGATCCATACATAATTAACATGTATATTTAGCACAGACATACATGCATGCATGCATACACATTCCGACAGATGCATGAAGACACGTTCTCTTAGGTACAAAGCAATATTCGGGATTTATGCGTTCTTGAACTCCCAAGTCTCGCAGACATTCAGGAAAATTGCCGCAATGCGGATGGCAAGCATTGACACTCAGCAGGCCGCCAGCATAATAGGACGTGAGTAGTGGTCAAGGACACTGGCATTGAGGCAGGCTAGGTCAGGTCATTTTCCTCAGTGAAATCCCTTTAACGCATCAGCAATCCGAGACGAGAAACCTCTAGATAAATCAGCCAAAGCATTTGATTTATAAGTCTCGGGGTGAAGGGAAGGGGATGTGGGTCCAGACTGTGGTCCTGTTCGCTCGATGAGAGAGGAAAAGTCAGGGATTTATTTGACATCCGATGGTTGATAAAACCTGCGCAATTGGTATGCATTCTAGCGTGAATGTCCAGGATTTATATGTGAAACCAAACAACAAAGCAAATAAAAGTCGACCTTCTTTTAAGATGGATGCCTCGTGTTGAGAATGCACAATGGGGCATATATAAATGTACAGAGTACGACTACTCCACCTTTAAGAGAGATGGAACAATTTTTTTGTAATAACTGGATACAACTCAGTGCAAGATACTATTTACACAAATTTGGGTGAATACTCCTTTTCCGTTCTCAAGATACATCCATTGTCAGAAAGAGGTCACGACACGCGCAACATAGCAGTTCTCCGATTGGCCGTTTATCCCTATACAATCCTGACGTATTTGTTACTGAATTCTTGTGCATTTTCATGTTTGGAGGAGTGTATCTCGAGAATAAAAGGAGTTTACTGACCCAGACTTAGAGGAACCATATCTTTCATTGAACATTATCCAATCATTTCAAAAATTGCATGCCGTAGTCCCTTAAACTGGTTTATAGAAACCTGTTCTTTTAAATACTACGACTCGCAAAGGGTAAATCTATTTCCCCATTATTTTAGACAACAACACAATAATTAAGATCAAGGCAGAAAAACCTACAATAAACAATAAATAGAAACTGAAAACTGTGTCTGCTATTGTACGATGACATGCAGCAAGACATTACCAGGTGTGGAGTTGTCAAGGTAAAAGTAGGTTAAAACAGCAAACATTAATTTCAAACGACGGAATGATCTTCCAGACAATGTCTTGGCAAATTAATAACATTTGGAATGATGCATTTCGTTATCAGAGTGGACAGGTTAGGTCAGTATAGGATCAAAACAATTAATAATTAACTTTCTTGTGCAAAGATTTATAACACAACACACACACACACACACACACACACACACACACACACACACACACACACACACACACACAGAGGAGACATTTTGTCTGCGAGCCTACGACTAACGTAAATGGGTTACATTAGAGTTCCAACTAATCTCTTTACTAAGTCTTGTCCAGCATGTCAAGGAGAGTGCTAGGAAAAGCTCATTCCCGGCACTAAAAGATTTTTTCTTGACAACGTCTGGATGTCAGGAAGGCGAAGGTATGTTTTGGCACTTACAGATGGACAGGATTCCATGCTAATTATGCCACCAAAAGAACGTCTCTCGGGCTTCCGCAATCACTGCCTACTTTCTGCCTCAATACCGATGGTCGATAAAACCCGCATCACTCTTTTCCTCTCTTCATGTCTCCCACTCTCCCTTCATCTACCTCTCCAAGCATTCCCCCCAGCCCCCATTTTCTCTTCCTCTCGTTCACTATCTCTGTTTTCTTGTGTCTAGATATTTCACTATTTCTCGCTCTTTTCCTAACACACACACACACACACACACACACACACACACACACACACACACAGAACTCACATCCATCCAATCCTCGTGCCACACGTGTACACACGTCAATCCACGAGACACACCATCCACACTTTCCTTACCTAATGCAAGCGCCTCTTGATCCTAGGCCACCGATGATTTCTCCACGTTTTCTTCCCATCACAGCGTTTACAAACCCTCTGGGAAATACAAAATGTCACGGCGGTGTTCTCTCGGTTTTTATCTTTTTGTGTCTTTCTGGTTTTCTTGTATATTTGACCTATGCCATTCTTTGTCTTCCTCTTCGTCCATACGCGCCATCTAAGGACAGACGTGGAGAGTCCACAGCATTTCCAGCTTCTGCATCCCGCGTTCTTCTCAAATACTGCACTGAGCTCAGTCGGCCCTCAGGATTCCTATTCACAAGGCGAGACGCCTCTACTCGGGTAGAAGCTGACCACGGCTGACCATGGCTGACCACGTGCTCCAGACTGTTTTTAGCCTTGTAAGTTCTGCATTTCTTGCGTGTAAATTCTATTTCCAGATCCTCGTCTTCATTCGTCACCACTGATCAGGCAGCGCTGGCGTTTTTTCTGTTTACTTTTACTTATTTCTTTAACTTTTTTTTCTAGTTTCCGTTTTGTAAAAAAAATGTAGCTTTTCAGAATAGTATCACGTACATTCTAGAATGATATGGGCTGCTAGAAAGAGCTAAAGGATGGTGAATTGGCATTCGTATTTGCAAATGCATTTTTTTTATCATCTCCTTGAGCATTTTGTGGGAACAAAATGGAAAATAAATAGGCTTCGGTGAAAAACAACATTTTGGGTTTTGCTCTCTGTGTTTTTGATGAATGAAAAATATTTTTTATCGGAACAGGGAAATTACAATAACAATGAGCAAAATACGAGATCTGCAGGATGAAATCTTTAAAAATATTTCCCCAGAAAGTCATGCAGGTAGCGGAAAGCACAAGGAATGCATTTGCATAAAAGGGGAAGCTGTCGATATAAATTAAGCTGTAATTTGAAAACAGGGCGACGGTAGACAAAAAAAGTAAAAATAAAAATAAACAGCCTCCCACGTGACAGTTGGTGCCGGGTCTTATGTTTTAACAATTACCATTAACGTTAAGGAGGTTGAAACAAGAGACACCTTTGCTGTGTGATGCGGGTACAGATAGCAAAGCGAACCCTAACATCAAACTTCACTTGATCCACTTTCATTGAAAATTGGGAAGCTAGATCAGTTCTGTAAAGCAACTGTCGTTGTAGACACCATGGCAACATTGCAAACTAGTGAGAACTCCATAACAGTCAAACTAAAGAAGTCGACTATTTCCATACACGCGCTCTTCTGACAATCGTGTCAGCTTCCGAGTTGATAAACTGACAGTACGTAGAGAGGCACCGGCGTGCGACTGCAACGATCGGTCAACAAATAAAGGTGGAGCACTCGGGATGTAGACAAACAAATGGAGATCACGCAGAAAAGAGCCAAATGAAGGAACTTCTCTGAGTAGTCACCAGGACAAAACCGTGGGTGCTTTGTAACATCCGGGCACTTCACCAGATCTCGTTACTTCATTGTCAAGGAAGGTTTTGGGAAGAGCTAGACTGGTAGAAAGGCTTTAGGAACCCGAGGAAAGAAGGTTTGCAGACCAGAACGAAGTATTGAAGCTTGCTCTTGCGAGACAGGGGTGGGTTTGTTTGTTTGTTTTGCACTGATACCAGGAATAGTGGCCCTGACGTTTACAGATATTGCTCTCAGAATCCAGTTGTTTTTGGTAAGATTCTAGCATCATGTTGAATCAGCTGCTAGAATATTTGCATTATCATACTAGAGCTCTTTGAGTAGATGATTCAGACTTTTCCGTTTGATACTATTCTCTGTAAGGTCTTGGAGTTTACCGGCAGTCTTTTGATCTTTTCAGCGAGAAAAAATCAAGATATCCTCCACCCCTCTCTCCAAACCACCCTTAACTGTGACTAGTCGTTGAGTGGGCATGATGAGGTGATGAGTTGCAGCAATAGTTGTGTATGTGCACTCCGTGCTTTCTTGTTGAGACTGTGTCTATCTTGATAGTTCAAATTTAAAAGGTAGATGTTTTGATTCAGCTCCATTCGCTGATAACAGAAAGTTGGTAAGGGAGGTCATTAATATAACCAAATAAATAAAAATAAAATAAAAAAAAATCCACTATACTGTTGCCATTAAATGAGAATAAAGTGAATCGACGAGAGTGCATTCATTCATCATTTTAAGGCACAAACGCCAAAGTCTACCAAACCTGTTGAGGGTCTTCCTATGCTAAGATCATGTATTTCAACGTGCAAAGGGTGCTAGGTAACAGTTTGATAGTGAGCAAAGGTAGCATTCAGAGGGCGATATGTAATGATTTGACAGTGACCAGCTATAGCATTCAGCATGGCAGTCACTCTCCGAGTTTCCTTCTATAACATGTACCTTGTGTACCGGGGTAATAAGGAACTCCAGCTTGGGAAACGCATAAGAAATTGAGGGCTCATTGCTATCAATATAAAAATAAGTAGGGGGAGGGGATGAAGTGCTAATGGCGAGCATGTGATGCTATTCCGTTTGTAAGTAAAAGTGTGTGTGTGTGTGTGTGTGTGTGTGTGTGTGTGTGTGTTGTGCGCGCGCCCTCAAAATAAGACCATGCCGATTGTTCTAACGAGACAGCCCGCAGGATGAACTCTCGGAAAGATAAAGAATATAAAAGCTTGACATTAAGGCGGCGATTTTTTAGTGTTCTGACACGTCGTTTGCAATTGGCCTCGAATCTAATTAGTCGTCAGTGTCTGTCTGTATGTATATATGTATGCATGTAGGTAGGTATATACAGAATGCATATGACAATTTCATTATAAACATTCAGCACTGCCTTAGCGTTCCAATGTTATATCTTGAAGGACGAGTCTCGCAGTCTGTATTTCAGGAGAAACATCCTTCATCTTTTAAACTCCGAACACACCACAGAAATGCGAGGTGTATGTCATGTATAAAAATAGCCATGAGATTTATCGAAAAAACAAATCTGCTTGCACGTCATTGCAGTGTAGTGGAGACAGCAAACAGAGATGAAAAGAAAGAGACAGAGAAAAAAAAGAGAAAGTAATGTTTTTTCTCAAGATAACTAAGTCAGCTAACCCCTAGTCCTTGCATCGATTGTCAGCAGAGGGAATGTTGTTCGCTGGCAAACGGCTTAAAAGAATTATTTCTTTCCTCTATTTACGAATCTTACCATCTGCATAGGAATTATTCAGTTAAATCCCAGACAGAGGTCGCACCGAGAATCTTATTCCTACGACATCTTCCATCATTAACTGAATACAAGTGTTTTTCATTCCGAGTCGTTCTTTCTGTTTCAACACGTAAAAAAATTACTTCACCGAATGCTTTTTTTTATAGCGGTTTAAACCGTCCAAAGCTTCCAACCCATTTGGTAGTGTGTTTCAGAATACATGTAGAATGTGGATATCTAGTAGAGCATATGTCTGAAACCCCACCCCTAAACATCATTAAGTGTCCAACATGAGATGGCCGTTTTTCGTTTTTGTTTTTTTGCTGACTGGAAAGGTCTGTAAACAGCAACAAATTAGAAGAAAATGAGGATCAACGCCTCGATGGCAAAAGACGTACCCCTGCTAAATCGACAGGAAGAGCTCATGCTATCAACTCTACTTGTTATGAGAAAAACAGACCTAGCTGAACTTCTGCATCAAGGGTTACAGAGCGTAGAAGTGATGCCAAGACACAAGTCTAGCTTTTTCTCGCCGCCAGCCTGCTGATCTGGTCCCATGGCACAATGATTTACAGGTAGTCCGCGCTGTGGTTTGCAAATCGTCTCTTTTTACCAAGGAACGTCAGCTGTAGTTTCTCGATGTTCACCACTTCCTCTTCGTCTTCTCCATTTCAGACACAACTGTCACGATTTTATGTAAATTATTGTTATTCATGGGGTGGGGGAGGGGGGTAAAGCCGATCACATCTCCTCCCTCGACGCAAAAACCGTACAAGAGGCCCACGGCATCGCAAGAACGCGGAAAGAAAGCTGACAAAAAGTAGTAGCTCGTTACGAAAGTTAGACCTAAATGTAGCAAACGAGAAAAAAAATCCTCCAAAACTTTCCGAAACTAATTTCGTGAGACTCCTTTTCCCTTCGGCTGCTTTGACAGCATCTATGAAGGCCTGAGCATTTTTCTGTGTTTCAGCCTTGTCCGCTATTTGAAGACTTGGGTGATGAGGATACACAGGACGGCATTCCAGGCTTTGGCAAGTCGTTTCAATTAGTTACTTTCATATGTTGTCGAGGAGAAGAGAAGTTAATGGTACAGTCTGAGGCGTTGCAGGTCTGCAGTTGAGAGAGCTAGAGCTTGAGGCGCATGCTAGTCATACGAAAACACTGGGTTTGAACCATTTCCGCCGCTACTACATTCTGGAGCAGAGATGATGATGACTATCGCATCATCATCATCATCATCATCATCATCATCATCATCATCATCATCATCATCATCATCATCATCATCATCATCATCATCATCATCGCGATTGCAGTCAGTGTTAAATCAACAGTCGATCCTGAGACTCTTCCACTATTTACGTTTTATTTGCTTTTGTCAGTTATCATGTTTTCTCTCAGTCAGTCCTGTTTTTCTTTGCGTAAGTAAAATCAATGCTGAGGCAAAATTTTGTTTTTTTTGGACAAGCTCCAATTTTCAAACCCATTTCTTTAAGAGTCACTTAGATCGCGTCTTCCTCGCCCGCAGGAAAAACACACAGCTCATAAAAATATGATACACTAAACGTTGGCTACTGTGAATTTAACACGAATTTTTTCCCCTGTCTTGTCCACTGGCTTGCAAAAGTAATAAATTTTGCATCTATCATTGATTTCCTAGCTTGGGAGAGACAAATTCTTCACCGTACATAAGGTTAAGTAGGGACCTTAGGAAATCGGTTTTCTACATTGCGTCCGTCTCTTGCCAATGAAGTCAGTGTTAGTTGTTATTGTTATTGGTTCTGGTGTATAATTTCAGGAAGCAGCGTCCGCCTTTACGTACAAGTGCACACGTATGCACGTGAGATCAGTGTCAGCAGGGTTACACACCGTCTGGTCACTGTGTATACCTCAACTATGTCAGTGTTTTATTTTGGCAACAACCCCCCAAAAAAAAACCCCGCCAAAATACAAAACAAAATAAAAATAACCACTTCAAACATTTGCGTACTGCCATACGTTGTGATTTTTTTAATGTTCAGCATTGTCGTTTAATAATGTCAAAATATGAGCATTTGAAGAGGCTGTGGTTTGCGACATTTCGCAGACTTAAGTTTACCAAGGAGTACCAGCAGATGACACCACTACTTTATGTCTCGATGGAAATACGGGTTCCTTTTATTCCTGTAGCAATACATTACAGAAATTTTCAGCAATGTCTGGAGTCCTCGGTAAATCAGACATTAGCTTTACCAAAGCTGACATACATGTTTGTGAATTTACGAGAACTTTACGAGAACTTTTTCTGACCGATTTAAATAATCTGTTTTAATCCGTTCTTTGTGGTGGAAAGACTGAAAAAAAAGTAAATGGGAAACAATTTGTCAGCCCTATGGAGCGGGATGCATGAAAATGATTGATGTTAAAGCCTTTTCATCAATAGTAAAAATTAACTGGATTAAAAAGAGTAGCCACTGGAGAAGGAAAGACACGATACCCAAAGAAAAAATGGATGGGAATTTCATGGTCTGCTATCTTATTCTATAAACAATCATTTATGGGCTGATGTCTTAAAATATTTAATCCTTTTTTTAAAATAGTTGCATGCTCTCCATAATTTGAAGTTCTCCACTACGACTCTGTTATTTTATGAGATAAATAGACTGTTTATCCGAAATTGTATTGAAGATAATATTTTGTATAATGAACATTTGTGTGGTGAGGAAAAACGCTTGACCTTTAACGAGTTTAAAGAAAGTTTCATGAGAAATGCTACGATTTTCTTTGAAGAGGTAATAAAAGCTGTTAAGGAATACCAGAGAAAGCTTAGAACTGAAGTTTTAGAGATTTATGCTAAAGTACGATGTTTGAATACATGAGGAGGGGGGATGAATTTATAAATCTTAATTACAGAAATGTTAAGCATTGAAATTTGTTGAAAAAAGGAGCATCAAACATAAATTTGATAATATCTTCAAAAAATTCAAGAAACAGCTAACGATACAAGTTTAAAATGATTTCCGTGTAAATGACATATAAAATGCTACCTACAGGCCAACATCTATATTTGAGAAAGGTAAAAGATTATTTTTGTAGCAATTTGAAAAAAACTTGTTTAGGTCTTCTTTAGGTATGTCCTTATGTAACCCAAACTTACATCTATTATGCATCTGATAAGGTAAATGATCATTTAAGAACACAGGAGGGAGGGTTAAATACAAATCACGTGCACTGTACTTTCATTCGGTGTCTTTCATTTAAAGTTGTAAAAAATTCAACCAAAAAGGACCTTTGACTCCATAGTCATAAAATTATCACCCATAAATCAGTCTTCACAGTAAAAGAGTCGTAACAATAGACTTCCTGACCGCTTAAAATTATTAGATAGTCTCTTTAATTAACGATTAGAAGTTAGTGCATTTAGTGCATTCTGTGGGTTTTCTAGAAGACTTGTGATTTAAATCTTTATAGTTGCCTTGTGCTGCCAGTTTCAATCGACAGCTTTCGTTCCATAAATGTGTGTCTGCTATCCAGTGTATCATGCTCCATATGACGAAAGCAGCTTCAAACCTTGAAAAGAAACCTGACACAGAGTCACGTCAAATGTACACCGTTGTAGTGCTTCTGTTATTACTAATATTTCATGTCCAGAACCAGAACAGTAAGAAATTCAATAGAATTCAACAGCATTCAACGTTTTACCAAAAGTCGCTCAGACGACGCCGTAAATCAGGGAATAGTTTAGATGATGGGGACGTGCGAGCGCACGCACCTTAGCATGTTACTCCTGATGTGTGTTGCAAGCCATCTCTCCTCTCAGACCATAGATCTCCAAAACTTGGTCTCTGTAGGAGGCAACCAGCAAGTAGGCTCCGACTGTGCCCATGCGTGTATAAAAGCTTGACATGTTATCAAGCTTTTTATTTCTTACATCCCCCACAGGGAGCAGCGGATGTTGGTCAGTCATTTCTTAAGTCGTGATGGCTTCTCTCACGTGAGTGCCTTCGTGCTCTCCACTAGCAGTAGCCTTTTTTTGCTGGATGGCGTGTCCTGAAATAATGACCATGCATCATTCGAAGAAGAAAAAAAACTCCTGTCTTTGGATCTTTGTTAACTATCGCATCTATAAAGCAAGAGTACGCCCACAGGCTTGCTTGTTCGGAAACTCCAGTCTCTCTTCCAGCAAGACCGTTGTTTTAAATTATTTTTATGGTATTCTTTCTAAAAACTCATATGAGCAACCCCGACTGGAAAAATCTGTAGGTGGCATTTCGATTTAGAGGGTTATCAGATCAGACGAGTAGCAGGCCTCAGAAGCACTCCGGGAAACACGAGACCTCAAGGTCATCCCGCCTCAGAATCATCTGCTTTATGTTCAGGTCCCTGTAACGTAGTTCTAATGCCTTGCACAAACTTCGGCTATTTCTGAAAGTCGTTCCTAACCAAGCAAACTTCCTAAGTCTGAGCACAGGTTGCCCTCGGATGATGAATAATCTTGTTCTGATTCGTTTTCCAACACAATTCTTATAAAAAAAAGTGGACAATGCAGATCCGAGGTTAAAAACGGAGGATGTCATTCAACTTTCTTGCGTGACATCATGAACGCGGAACTGTATCAGAAGGATAGGATAGGATAGGAGACTTGAAACCTTCTCAAGTTTTTTTTAAAAATTGAACCACTGTGCGTTGCTAACGTGAATGTCAAAGTGAAGTATGTGTGATCTCAACTGAGAACACACTGACGGAAAGCTGGAAAGAAGGGAAAAGCTTTGTTGGGAGAGATAAACATAACCGGAGAATAGCTTAATATAGTGTGACAGCTGTGGAATCAATAAAACACGTGATCTTGTTGAAAAGCTTTCTTGAAACGTGTCTGTGCCAAAGGTGAAACAAGTAGTTGCATAACAACGCGAATCTCATATGATATCATGTTGCTGAATACCACGCTGTTGACACATACAGTTCTATGGATGACTGTCCGCAAACAAAGCCACGACTTCTACCTACTGTTAATATCAAAGCCACGACTCTGCCCTACTTTAAATTTAACAAGAATTACTGTTTTATTAATGACATAGCCTTTACACATTCTTAATTGAAATGCCTGACTTTAAAAAAAATTTTGTGCTGTCTTTTTAGTGGTAGGCTGTAGCTTCTCATGGATACCGTCAGTGTGGTACTGGCCCTTTAAACAAACCGCGTTTGGGAAGTCAACTAACAAAGCTCAACTTCTTTTAATTCGAAGAAATGCCTTCATGGACCGCCCTAGAACTCAGTCTCAGACGACAGTGTATGCAGATCATTATTTTGCAACCAAACATTTTAACACGAAAATGACGCATTTATCATTGAAGTGTATCTTGAGCTGTTTGTCTTGCAATTTAAATTGTTAGTCTCCGCACACGCTGGACTTTGTACAGATTGATGTATGATTATGTGTGGTTGTAGTAGCCTGTTTTCAACTCGTTGACATAAGCGATTGGAAGAATTCTCGAGTATTTAAGCTGCTAATGTGGCACCGAGGAAAGACTGGGTCCATACAGGACCCCAAAACTTCTGACCAATGGAAGTTATTTACCAGTCTTTAAGCCTCTTCTAATCACCAAAATGACATTAAGTGGATTAGTTGTATGTGAGTTCAGGTGTTATGTATAAGTTTACAGATTACAACTTTAAAAAAATTTAATTTCTTTGCCAAGAAATCTATTCACTCGTTCCCTAACTATAGTTAGTTCTTCTGCTTATCGTCTTGGCACCTGTTTAAATTAAGCATTTAAATGCTTTTGATGATTCTGGGGCTTGTAAAGGGAGCACTCCTTTATTGAAGAACAACTTTCTGGAAATCAGTTGTAAGTTGGAGTTGTAGAGAAAGCTACAAGGCTTCGTCCTGTGGTTTACAAGTGATTCTTGTAATGAATTAGTCTTCTTTTCATCCGCGGCGATGCTGCATGACATTTACCTACTTTGCTAAAACTGGCTTCTGGGAAGCAAGACGAATCCATTACGCACCAGACGCCTGTTATTTAGTCATGGCTGGAAAAGGATGACTACTTCCCTCTAGTGTTTTGTCTTTTCATCCAGCTCCGTACTCTCAATGTCCTCATCCATCTTCTTTCTTCCTGATATATCGCCTCATTGTACCCAGCCGGGAAAAATACATCAGCGACCCATCTTGCTGAAGAGGAAAGTACAGAATCCGAGTGGAATGATCACTTACTTCACTTCTTGAGACAGGCGCACAAGAGCTACTGGAAATGCAGCAGACGAACAGATAATTAAGATGAACAATTAGCACAAAATCATGCTCAGCATGTTAAAGAAAGTATTTAAAAAGTAGGTACAATGCCTAACGAAAATGCTCAAAGGCGGCAGGTGCCTTCATAAATATGATGTCACTGGAGAACATGTATTCCCAACTTTGGTTATCCACGTTTGGACGCTCGACAGTTGAACTGAATATTGTCCCCTTTGAGCAGGCTTGCACGAACCCGTTACACGTCCTTTTCGTAAAAAAAAGTGTCATCATCTTTCGACAGATAAAATATAATGTATTTTAATAAACGGAGGACATATAGACGTTCATATGTCAGGCGAGGCTCTAGCCAGCAACGTTCTATGTACGACTCCACTGTTCTTTGCGACGGAATCGCTCTTTAGAGAAAAAAACATAACAAACATATCTGCCTGTCAGTAGTACGGTGGTGGTACATTTCAGTCTTGTGAGATTTTGTGTAATCTCTGCAAGAATAAGTAAAGTAGTATCATTGTCATACTTTCCAGATAACGCTTTTAATGATCAGACGCAAAACGACAAAACACTTTCCCTCCGTATAAGCCAAGTTGATGGGACCAAGGCTAAGACAGGAGTTCTGTTTTTTGCGATGAGCCCAATAAAAGCTAAAATGCTCATCTTTATCAAGTAGGTACTATCAGTTTGCTGACAATAGCAGAAATGGAAAAAATACTGAGAGAAAAGCATTTTTTCACGAAACCACCAGTTCTAAACAACAAAATAAAAACGAACAAAAGTAAAAAAAAATGATGAAAAACATACAGTGAAAATTGTGGGCTTTAGAACAAAAGTAAAAAAATAATTAGAAGAAAGAATAAAAAGCCACTTACATCCTACGCAGGAGTGATCAGGACTGAAGGCCAACCTTTTGGCACGCAGCTCAATATTTAGCATGCAGTCCATTAGAGCCAGCCTTCTGACAAAATGCTCGTTTGCAAAAGGTGTTCGGCGAATAAATTGATTATTTCCTTTCCACATGTTGAATGCGGTTAAAGGAATCGAAGAATTATTCAGACTGCTGTGTATCTGTATGCGGGCTTGTACGTGTGTGTGTGTGTGTGTGTGTGTGTGTGTGTGTGTGTGTGTGTGTGGATAAATAGCTATATAGGTAGGTAATCAATTAGTCAAAGTACAATTTATGAATCATAATGAAAAACATACAGTGAAAATTGTGGGCTTTAGTAAGAAAAAACTTTTCATAGCTAGGAATTTGATGCATCAGATGGTCTGTATGAACCCCCAATGGCGCAGATAGAAATTCATCTTCTGGATGTCACTGTGATCATCTAGACGTGGAGGATTCGCTATCTTGTCTTTTTTGGAGTCATGAGAAAATTCGTTTTCTTCCTCACTCCCTTTTCCCACCACTCTTTCTCCCACACTTTAAGTCTCCCGTCCACGAAGATACATATACGCGAACAGAGGAGCACAGAGAAAGGAACCTAAGGGACTGAGCTTCTTTCGAACTCGTCTGTGCCAGACGCGTACAAATCGAGTGAAACCTTCCCGCAGACTGATTAATCTCGTTCTGAAGTTTATTAGGTTTACACTCACCGTTCTCCGAACTACAGTGACAATAATTTGACACGGACACGCGCGCCTTGTATATGTATGCGCATACAATTATAAAACATTTCAGATTACTTTTTAGTTGTGCCTGTCGATGAGTCCACAACATGAATCTATCTGCCTTTCCGTTCTTAGAGGATGATAAACTGACAACATTATTTGGTTTGATATTCTTGTAAAGTGTATGTTGGTAAATGGGAAGCTTGTCAATAAGACGATGAGGAAATGATGGAGACAGTGATGTTGGCGATAATGACGTCGACGACGACGACGACGACGACGATGAAGACGACAATGTGATCGTTTGATGTTCGAGGACGGATTGACATGATAAGTTGCAAAAACCTGCGAATATCCGGGCTGCTGACATAGAACAGACTGAAAACTTCCGTGCTGCAGCTTTCTCTTCCTTAAACGAAAGGCCGCAGGAGGCCGAGGCACTTTTAAGCAAGGACGTGTTCAATATTGCCAAGGAGCCACGTCACAATCAACAGAAAAAATGATCGACCCTCGGACTTCTTATCAGCTGCGTGATTGGCGCAAATTAGAAGCCGTCTCGTTTACCGGCTACATCTCTCTCTCTCTCGCTCTACCCGAACTTTTTTTCAGTATGACCATGTTTTTCTCACATGTACAAGTGTAAGTGTCTGTGTGCGTGCAAAATAATGCATATCTGCACGTGTTTCTTTACATTTGTCTGTGCATGCTTGCGTGTCTGGGTGCGTGAATGCGCGTCCTTTTTTGGCAAACCTTCAATCTCTATCTCATCACCATGATGATTTTCTGTGCATGACTTCAAGATGATATAAATATGTCTAAAGAATCGCTCAGCGATTTTTATAACTTGTATTCGAAAAGAACAGAACCTTCATTATCATGTTTTCATTTTTCAGAGAATTTATAGCACAAGTGGGAACACTATTTATTTATCGCTCAATATATTATAAACGCATTTTGAGGTCTTAAGTTAGCATGAAAGGAAATTGTCAATGACTAGCCATCAAACGAAATTGAATAAGCGATACGACTTATGGCTAGCTTAACATTTCCCACACTCTTATAATAGACTCGACAGCATTCAGAATATGGCAAAATAGCATTTTATAGTGGGCTCCGCCTAGGAACTTAAAAAAAACGAACTTACACTAAGAGGAAGACCAAGCACCTCCCGATCAAATTACAAACAAGCCATAAAGGAACTGCAGTCATTCAGCACAACATCCACAAACTTGACTATTTGCCCACGAACAGCTTCAACAAATTGGCATAACATAAAACGTAAACCATAGACCTTTCTTTTAATGCTAGCAGCTCACAATCAACTGGCAATACTCCGCAAAACGTCTAGGCAATTTCAGATTCGTTCAAGCACTAACCCTCACGTCCTTCTCTCTCCTCCCAAGCCCACTTCCTCCCCACTCGTTTCCCTCTCTCCCCTTTTCTTGTCTTCAGATACATCCGGTTGGCTGTAGGGCAGAATTCAGCGCATGCTTCTTTAGGTAGCGTGGTGTGTCTCCAATAATACAAGAGTTCAACCCACTCGGTGTTGACGTGAACTATTGCTCAGCAACCTCACTGCTAGATGTAGACAAGAGACTGCCATCTCTTTCTTTGGGTGCAGCCGTCACCTTGCCAGTCGCATCTTAGCTATCAACATCCCATTTCGTCCTGCTAGATGTGTGTGTGTGTGTGTCTCGGTCAGGAAAGGGGGGGGGGAGAAGGCATCTGGTCTGCAGATTCTTCACCGCACTCCTCGAAAATGAACTAAAACTTTCAAAAGGAGGTAAAAAGATCAATATTTTGTAAGATGATTTATTTGCCAGCTACTTGTTTTGGTCTTTTTTATCGTCAGCTATTTGATCGGCTGCTTTGTTTGTTATTTACTTCTTTCTTCGATCTAGAAATCGGACTTGCAGGCGCGTGCGACTTACAATGCTATTTCTAGTTGATTTGTGCTGCAAACCATGTTTCCAATCAGACGATAGATTTCTCCAGTCTGAGGTTCACTGATTCGGTTTTCCCCAGACTTTTGAGGGCTGGCTGAAATGTTGTTTCTGCACATGATTTTCCCGAAAGGACCACTCTAAGAGCGTAGTTATGAAGCGAGAGGATGTCGTTGCCCTGGGGAAAGAAGAGGAACTCAAGGACAAGCGTCTTGTCTACGTAGTCGTAAAGACACGGAATATATAGCTTTACCCCTGGGGCTGTAGTTGTAATGCAATGGCAAAGATGCCCTAAGGTAAAATAACATAAAGCAATGTTTACGGGATCTGCACACTGGTCTGCAACTTTGGAGGCCAGACACTTGCTTTTGTTTTCCCCATTTTGCCCCGAAGTAACGTCTCACCTCGCTTTGTAACAACGGTTCCTGGTGTGTCAGCAAATTCTGCATTAAAGCACAGCAGTAAATAAAGCAAAATATCTGAAATCCTGGAATGACATAAGGCTAAACAAAAGAAAATAAACATTAAAATATCCTTTTTTGTTTTCTCGTCTTAACGCCGAATGTACACACAACTGTGCACGTTGCCATTTACGTATGATACGCTCGCGATCACGCAGGAGAACAGACTGATTCCCCACGTGGCTTTACACTTGATGAATGTGCGATTTTGTATGAAAAACATTGGTCTGTACATGATAAACGTATGTGCAAGCACGCTAAAATGTTCTCAGTCACGATAAATGTGTGATCAAGCGCGAGCAACGAGCACATTAGCCATACATGGAAACGGGTGATGACGTGAGAGCGCACGATAAACAATTGACTGAAACACAAACACTATAAACACATAATCTCGCTCAATAAACATGTGGTTAAAAGAGCAAACACGAGAAACATGTCATCATAATATACGAACGATTACATGGATAGACTTGTATTTTTGATGGTAGTTGTCCTTTCCGCGAATAAAGGTTTTGTGTGAAGACTGGTAACAACCGCCTGGCGCTGCTTTACCTCAGCATCGACCCGAGCAAACAAAGCTGAAACATGTTTGTGGCTCCCTGAGGTATTTTTTTGATTGAGTTTTGGTTTAATGTGCAACAATGGACCTGTGAAATAACTATACTCAGGTCCCAAGTGTTGGCAATGGAGGACAAAAAACATAAGATTGATCCGTCCAAAGTAGCATTATCATCTGACAGAAGCCTAAATAGAAAATCCCACAAGTGCAGCACCTGCACGCTCTGTAGCAATGGGTGGCGGATACGGTAATAATTTTTAGTGGGTGAGTAAAATGTTATCAGGGGACAGAGGCTGTAAAATTGATTGACCTGGCTATTGGGCGTCAAATGCATACCATGTGGTCTGCTGTCGACAATCGATGTTTCTTAGAGTCAGTGAATGCCGTTTTAAAACGCACATCAATTATTCAGCACAGTCTGTTAAACTCTCGGCAGAAAACATCGACACAAGACGGAGCTAATCACAGGACTCTGGATGCCTTGGAGAGGAGCCTGCGTAACCCAGTGGTTAGTTGGGTCTGCTGCGGAGCAGAAGGTCGCTAGATGGAGGCTGCTATGGTCGATGGGTGGATTGCTCCTCTGCCCACCCAGCAGCTGCTCTGAAGAAATAGGTACTTTATTTATCAGGGAAAGTAAAGAAGCGGAAAAGGAGGACTTAGCTCCTCCTTGTACACTGCGTGATCTAGGCACACCCATCTACTCAGGTGTCTCGCATGGTTTCGTAAAGTTCAGGTGTTGTGCCATTCTGAAGACAAAGGGCGATGTGGAACCCAGGTGTGCTTGTATGACTACTGCAGGGAGCGTTTTTTGGCGCAGGTGTTGTAGTCAGGGCAAATGTGGTAAACACGGACGTGGCGGTACCAGAGGTTTTTAAGAGCTGTAGAAGGATTATGCTAGCCAGATGGTTATAGACCAATATTAAGGGGCCTGCAGCCAGCGCTGTCATACTTCAGAGTCGATGAGATCTGAAGCACGCAGAAGTTCACGAAATAGATGAAAATAAATTGACACAAAGTGAGAGTGATACAAAATACAAAATATTAATATATTCCTTAAACATGCAAAATAAAAGATATTAACTTATTATACCATGAACATATAATGAATTGTGACTCCACATGCCTCCATAATTTACACACATATCCATATATTCATACATGTACACCCGATTTTGTGTTTCTTCTATGCTATGGTTCCTTCATGCAAGGCATTTCATAGTCTATCTCGCTTTCTTGATCGTCAAAATCCCAAAGAAAGGACCCCTTAGCGACTGCAACAACTGGCGAGGAATAACTCTCCTGTCCGTCCCGAGCAAGATCATGACAAAGATCATCATTCGACGAATCTCAGAGGCAACGGACGCACAACTTAGAGAAGAACAGGCTGGTTTTCGTAGAGGAAGAGGATGCACCGACCAAATATTTGCACTACGCAACATCATTGAACAGTGTACAGAGTGGCAGAGACAGCTCTACATTAACTTCGTGGATTTCCAGAAGGCATTTGACAGCATCCACAGAGAAAGCCTTTGGCGCATCCTGAGAGCGTACGAAATACCAATGGAAATTGTGCTGCTGATCAAAAGCTTCTATACGAACTTTTCATGCTGCGTTGGTAACAGTGATATCTGCTTTGAGGTCGGGACTGGAGTGAGACAAGGTTGCGTGATGTCTTCCCTACTCTTTAACCTTGTCATTGACTGGGTAATGCGCCACACAACGGAAGGTGAACCAAGGGGCATAAGATGGACACTCTCCAAGAACTTAGAAGACCTAGACTTTGCCGACGACCTGGCCTTGCTGTCACACACCCATCGACATATGCAGGAAAAGACGACTCGCCTGAACACCTTTGCGAAGCAGGTCGGACTGCACATCAGCCGGACAAAGACAAAAGTGATGACTCTGAACACCACCAATACAACACCGATCAACATAGAGGGAGAAGACCTGCCGATGGTTGAAAACTTCACATACTTGGGCAGCGTGGTCAAGCAGGATGGAAGAGCAGACCGTAACATCCAGAGCAGACTGAGCAAAGCCAGAGGCATCTTCTGTAGCCTAAGCAACATCTGGAAGTCAACCCAGTACAGCATCCATACCAAGCTGAGACTCTACCAGAGCCTTGTCCTGTCCACTCTTCTGTACGGCTCGGAGTGCTGGCGAATGAAAGACAGTGACCTCAACAAACTGTCAGTCTTTCACACCAAAAGCCTGAGAAGAATCCTGGGCATCTTCTGGCCAAGGACAATCTCCAACGAGGAGCTACTTGCCCAGTGTGGGCAAGAGAGTATGACCACCATCCTGATGAAGAAACGATGGCGCTGGATTGGCCATGTCATCAGAGGCAAGAGCAACTCCATCACAAAAACTGCCTTACTCTGGACTCCAGAGGGAAAGCGCAAGCGAGGCCGGCCCAAGAACACCTGGCGGCGAACTGTAGAGGCAGAACTGAAGACCCTAAATCACAGCTGGGGCACTGTGGGGAGGCTGCCCAGGACAGACAAAAGTGAAGGACCTTCATCGCTGCCCTACGTGCCGACAGGCATAAGGGGGCAGTAAATAAATAAATAAATAAATAAAAAATCTCTCTTTCTCTTACAAACACACACACACACACACACACACACACACACAAGCACAAGCGTGTACACAGTCTCATTCTCTCTTGCATACAGAGAGAGAGGTGAGGGGACTGAGAATGTGAATTGACGGAGTAGGCAATCGATCCATTTCAAGGGGGCGTAACAGTAGATAAGAAAAAAATCATCGAGAAAGAGTACATCCATGAAAGTGAATTTTGATTGATTACGTCAGCAGCCCATGTCAAAAAAGGGTGACAACACATTGGCTTCACAATTCTATTGTAAAATATGGCTTTCCAAGCCTAAAGGACAGCGAAAAAGTTTGCATTAATTTGTTGTTTTAAAGCAACTCTAATGTTGTTTCATGCCCCTATTCTTACGAAGATGATCTCATTGGACTTCCTGCTGACCAGGTCGATTAGACATTTTTGCCTGTCAACCTATATCTTCTTGGTGTATTGGAAACTCCAGTGACGAGAGTTATGGAAATTATCATGGACCGACGATAGAGTATTCACTTCAGCGCCATCATGGGGAGATGACTCAGTACTTTCTGGTACACGGCATTCATAGCGGCTCACCAGCATTTCCTAATAACCAGGTCTTGTCTTCCGCACAGAATGGGAAGATATAAAAGGCCCTACAAACATCAACGTAAGAAGTTCTTTATGTAGAGCATCTGACATTATATCAATCGGAACTCTTGCTTTTGTAGCGCATCGAGCTTATTGAAGTGGTCTTCAATACTTCGTGTGGGTGTAGGACGACGCTGCCATTAAGAATTACAACAAAACTGTGCAGAACACTTTAGAAAACTTTCTAGAATACTTTAGAGAACTTTACAGAACTCTTCAGAACGCTTTTACGAACACCCACACTCCCTTGAACCCGGATACGCTATAGGGTATCTTCCGTTGCTGTGCTGTCCTGCTGGGAACTGGCAGCAGAAGAAATTGAAAGCTTTTACCTTAAATTCGCATGTTAGGGGAGGCTGCTCAGATTCTATGCACGTCTGGCTGTCAGTTTCCCACACATTACTACAAGTTCACTCGATCTAAGGATCCCCCGCAGGGAAACCGAGCCTTGAACTAGTCGGCCTCCCCTTGAGAGTTTGTCTTATTCGTATATTTATGTCTGAACCACTTGTGTGTTAAACATGAATATTTTGGAAATCAATGGGTGATGAGAATGTGTTTACTGCTTTTTGATACATGTTTGATTGTGTTTATGAATGGGTGTATCCATGCTTGCAATGAAACAAACAGCAAACGACAAAACAGATTTCAAACAATCCGTGTAATGAGGCAGTTCTGGGCTTGTTTACCAGAAACATTATGGCGCCAACATGCTGGGAATGGTGGCAGGTGCCTTAGAATGTCCCAGTAGCAAATTAAAACAAAACGAAACCAAAACTAAAACAAAAACATTGGGAAAAAAGCAGCAAATGCCTCCATCCCCAAAACAGATGAAATCCCACATCACCCCCTAACAACATAAGACTCAAGGTTGTAACGAAACATTGGAAATATTGACAGATTAATGCACACGAACATTGTTGACGGGGGGGGGGGGCTAATATAATTCAAACTAACGGAAGTGAGGTTAGTGGGTGGGTGGACATATGTTTTCTGCGCGATAACAACAAGAACGACAACGGATGACATGGCCGTGCGTGGACACGGCGACAGGTGTTTTCTTGCGTTTCACAAGTCCTCAGAAAGCAGCCATTTGTTTGAACGACCCTGCAGCACTGTCTGCCGTCATGTAGGACCATTGAGGATAAAAGATATTATCGACAACGACACGGAAAACATTTTATTTTCAGTCAACCTTTCTGCAGCACTGTTCACAGAGTTCGTCTACATTGAGGTCACAGAGAGCAGGGACAGGGGTAGGGAATAGTAGGAGCGGGTTAGGGCGGGGAAGAAGACGAGGAGGTGTTGTGGCTTGTGACGCAAAGAAAGAGTAAGAGGAGGGGGTAGGCACGTCTCGAATCTTCAGACAACATAGACAGTGCAAGACAATTAAAAGTTAAAATGGACTAGAGGGTTTAATTCGTTGTCTGGACTGTCAAAGTGTTGGATTCCCAAGGCCCAGACTTTTTAAAAGCCAAGACTTTGAACGCCTTAACCCCTGCCCCAGGCTCCGTTAAAGTCATTTAAGCCGATACCACCTCCCCAGCCTGAATATCGTAGCGAAGCTGTTACCATGGTGACTAGAGCCTACGCACTGTCAGAACATGTGTTCAATTGACACCGGGACTGTTTGAGTAGGATGGTGTGAGTAGGACTATGGGAGTAGGATCTGGACTTTAAATATCCTTCTGATATTGTCCCACTACCACACAAATCAGCTGAAGGATAATTAAGCTGAAGATAATAAATTCATGGTTCATAGATAATAGGTTGTTCTGAAATTTGTCGGCGAGTCTCATCGTTAAGCAGCCTCGTTGTCTATTTTTCATATTTCCTGCATTTTAAATGTTTATTTAAAAATATCTTTGAAGCAAACCAAACTATATGACATTATGGGATTCTTTCCGTCATCCATAACCAATACTATAACCAAACATGAGGTTCTGTAACAATAACTAAAGCAAAAGTCTAAGCCCTTCACAAAATACTCAAAATTTAAAGAAGGTAGCAAACCATTCAGATACCAAGTTTTTAAAGACAAAAATATATTAAACTATAACAAACCGAAGGTCCTCAAACAGCAGAAACTAATATAGTACATAAACGTAAGCAGAAGTCCAGATTAGGGCAGCACAGGGGATCAGGGAACCTGTTCGGTGCACGGAAAACTGCGGACTTAAGAGGCCTTCTGGACACCAAGAGTAAGAGACCTCAACAGGAAAAAAGGGAACCAGCAACAGTAAACAACACCAACAACTGTCAACAACACCTGTGGGGTCACGGAGCAGCGATCCCCTCCCACACCTCCCGTAACCTCTTTCCTCTTCCATTCTTCACTCCCCATATTTCCCCAGACTTTTACCCCACAATGCAAAATCGCCTTTAGGTCGAAGAACTTTTCCCTCCCAAAGTCAACAACAACAACAACAACAATGGTCGTCTTTTACTTTTTGCAAAGATTAGATGTTCTAATCAGTTGAGAACGCTTAGTTAAACTGGGTTGACTAAAATAATTGCCCCCAAACGAAATATTTCGCTGACTGAGAACACAGAGCAAGAAGATGTAATACCATGTCACCTTTACTGTCTTCCTATTTCTCTCAACTTTCCTTTTTTTCTGTTCAGAGACTTCAAAGTTGCTGGCTCAAAAGCAGACGAATTCAATGTTCGTATTACCACATATGGAGGTCTGATTTTTCACTGTCGTTATAATTCTGTCTGTGCATCTCTTTGTCTTCTTCATCACGCTATTTTCCAGAATCGTCCGCTAACACGTGAAAAGAATGGCTTCCGTCTACAATTATGGAATGAAAATATGAAGCACATTTATCAGCAACCCCCACGCTGTCACTTTTGCTTCTCAGACGTTATATGCACTTCATTTCTGCCCTCGGCTCAACGCGAGTATCCTTCTAGTGTAACATTTATGGCTTCAGCTGAAGAAAATTAATCGAGTGAGTTTCTTCACTTGCCAGCTCTGGATTTAATTGTTTACTTTCAAGTCCTTCGGCCAAGATGGTGTGTCACTGAAATTCATGGCAAAAATCCTTAAGCGTCAGCACGGAGCTCAGCCATCGAAATTCGCATCTTCAGACCCAAAGGCCGCTGACGTGAGGGAGAGCGAGCAGTTAGTTGGTCGGTTGGGAGAAGAAAGAGGGTTAGGACGAGAAAACAAGGAGTAGAGTAGGAATTGAAAAGAAGAATTTGTTGAGCAGGGCATTTAGGAGTTTTATAGAAAGATTAGTTGAGTAGGACATTAGGCATTTTATTAGGAACAGCAAGGAAGGACTCGAAGGGTAGGAATGGTATTCTTTTAAAATAAGTTATATGTAAAAATCGGTTATAAACGAACTTTTTCATTTAAGTGTTTTTTTTTGTTTTTTTAATTTGTGATTAGTAAAGTAGATAGATTCGTTAAACAAATCCTTCTTTTTCTTTTAATTTGTGTGAAAGAGCACATACTTGTCAGGCTCCGTGAATGTGTTAGAAGTGAGTGAATGATACACTTCGCGGTGTCGTGACAGTATGTATGTATGTATGTATGTATGTATGTATGTATGTATGTATGTATGTATGTATGTATGTATGTATGTATGTATGTATGTATGTATGTATGTATGTAAGGAGTCGTTTATTTCTTTTAATTTGTAAACAGTCCCACAACCTGGCTGATCGATTACATAACTTTCTTAGCTCAATTTAACTCATGGAATTAAGGTTTGTTTGTTGTTAATTATGTTATCAAATGAAAACGCCCAGGACATTTTGTGATATACGTTTTGTGTGCTTAAAATTATATGCGATTCATGTACTGAAAGAGTCTGCCTGCGTAGTAAGCAAATAACGTTTTGATGTAACTAGTGTGTAGTTTAGTATGGTGCTAGAGATACTCCATTTCAAAAACTCTTCTTGGTTGTTCCCTCCTTACTCCTAATAATTAAAGAGTGATAGCAATTACCTTGTGACATCGTAAACAGTTTCTTTACAAACTAATCTTGAAGCAAACAAAAAAAAACTGAAATAGGAAATTGGGGGCTAAATGATTCAAAATGTTAATATCTATCAACCCCATTTCATTTGCCTTTTCATTAAGAAAGTGCTCATTTTCCTTTTATTTGCTCATATTTTAACACATTTACGCTGCAATGCATTTTGCTAATCTGAGCTACATTTACGATTCATTTTGTCAATAAATCTGAGCCGCATAATGTTTTTTCCTTATGATTAAAAAAAAATGTTTTCTTGAACATATTTTACTGCAAATTTAGTACATCATCATCATCATCATCATCATCATCATCATCATCATCATCATCATCATCATCATCATCATCATCATCATCATCATCATCATCATCATCAAGGGTATCTGCACATCCGTGGAAGGGACTCGATGGGCTAGAGGTAGAGGGTACAAAGGTGACGTAATGGGCTGACGGTGCCTATGAGTGAGACAGCGTGTCATGAGTTAAGGATACAGTGGAGTGACGTAGCAGGTAACCAATGACCGTGAGTGAGGAGGGACGTACTGAGCTGAAGAGTGAAGCAACAGGTTACTGGTGGCCGTGACTGAAGAGTAACGTAATGTGTGCCGACGTTTTCTCTTCCTTAGAGAGGGTCCAACTGGTAGGGTGTAATGACTACAGCGAGAGGTGGTGTTTTTTTTTGACAAGATCCTCCTTCAGAGTAAGGGCAAAGGGCTGAGAAAAATGGTAGCATTGCAACAGCGGGCTTGTGCACTTGATCAATCTGACACACAGCCTGGAAACGAACACTAGCTCCAACAGCTAACATTTATAACAGGGACTCGCTTAGTCGCTGCAGTGTAAAACTGATGAAAGCAAATTTCTGTCCCTTAAAAGCTCACAACACGTACAGTTCTTAATGATAGAGAACAGTACAAATATAAGGTGACTTTTTTTGCAAGATGGCCAACTGGCCCATCAAAATTAACCTTGTAGAACTCTTCTTAAAAGAAGAAGCGAATGAGCGTTGACATGGTGGACTGTGTGTCCAGAACAACAATGCACTTTGAGGAAGTTTTCTGGATGAGGAAAGATAGTGGGTGTAATTAAAGGGACACACACTGTCAACAACTACAGGTCGTGTAAAGAGGTGCTACATCAAGTTACAAATATGTATTCAACATGGTATTGGTGACACACGAAAAAAAGAAATAAAACTCCCATAAATGGTACCAAGAAATACATCTAGCCATCACATGCACATCAGAATAACATAAGGCCACTTCAATACCCGTCAGGGCAGTTTCAAAGGCGTCTTACAGATATCCTTTATCACAAAGGAGCTTTGTTACAGGCGTTTGCTTCACAAAACATCCACCTGCACATCTGATCCACTGCTGTCTTTATTTATCCACTGATAAACACTTTATACTGTTACAAAGCTCTTTCTTTACAGTCACTGACAATAACAAAGCTACGAGTTTTCCGCTATTCAGTTCCTTTCACTTAAATGGGCTTCCTAAGGCTACATTTAAGCTACTTTGATGTCAGCATACACAAAAATCCATGGTTTGAAATTGTGGAGCATAAACGTAATCAAACTTGCGTTTGTGTTTATTAAAACGGTCCCTCCTTACTAGAGAGGCGGGGGGGGGGAAATGATCTAGTTCTGCTAGTCGTCTGCACTCAAAAGTTGAGCTGAAAGTGAGTGTCAGATGCAACTCTTGTTGACATCCCAATGCAGCATCTTTATTTGTTATTCTAAATATTAAGGGGAAAGGTTCACCAGGGTCACATTTGAAGTTCTTTGTGCCGCCAGTCATTCCAAACAGTCTGTAAAGAGATATTACTTTTAAGGGCAACAAACCTTATCAACTGGTCTTACTTCAATTGCTCTCTTCTGTTTCTATTTTTAACCGACCACATTTATCAAAAATGGGAGGGATACGTAAATTTACCACTCAGGCTTTTGTCTCCTGTTTTCATTTTCCTGATTCTCTAGAAGGAGTGAAAGTCTTCCATTCTCCTCCATTTGCTGATCTCGCTCACGTTTTCTTGGCTGGTGTGAGTGAGGGTTAAACAATATCCTCACCCCTATCACTTAGGCTATCGTGAGTATTATTATGTTGAGCAAAAAATTGAAAGAAGGAAAGAAGGCAGGAAAGAAATTACAAATGGAGATGAAGAGAGGTGGAGAAAGATGGAGCACGCTAAGTTTTTTTTCTTTCTCGTTCTCAAGGCAGAAGTTTTTTTCTCTCTCCCTTCCTTTTTTTCTCTCAGTCCTTTATTCGTATCTCCCTCAGTCACGTATGCTAGACTTTAAATCATAGAAAGTGACAAGTTCATTTTTGTTTAAATTGCTGCTTCTTCGCCACACAATATGATATAGTTATAGGTGATGGCATGTCTCTAGGCACTAGCTTGAACTTTCTGTACTACTGACCAACAAAATACGCCTTCTTCCTGCTGGCAACCATGGAATCACTATAGAGTAAATATAGGGGAGTAAGAGGTCTACTGTTGAAATAAAATCCAACGGGATGTGAACAGAGGCGCGAACGGAAGATTTCCTCAAAAGCAATTTTTCCTGTTCCACCATCCCTCCTAAACACCCCCCCCCCACAAAACCAGAATAATGGAAACGAAAGAAAGACAACCGACAAAAACAAACTTAGCAAAGCAGCGTTAAGAAAAACAACAACGACAACAACAGAACGTAGAGCCCCAAAGAGAAAGGGTATGTGGTATGTGGTATGCGTTTAAAGTCCTTCAACACTTTGGTGCTAAAGCTGATGTCAAACAGACTGCTGCCTTCTGATCCTGTCGACGGAGGATTTTCCCCTTTGAGCCTGCGCATGCTCATTCAAGCAGGTGGCAGCTAACACTGCTTTGGCTTGGCCACCCTGTTATCTCGTGTCTTGCCGCCATTTTTAGTTTAACTCAAACATGGCATGGACACGAAGATTGCCCCGTAGACTCAATAAATTCCGGCACGTTGGACTTAAGTGGTATGCCGACTCCATCTTTTCGTCTCGAGAAAGAAAACCTTTGGTAGCTGAAAGCGATGCACTTCGTGGCAGGCAGTTAAGTTAAAACATTCAATCAGGAAGTTTTGCTGGATAAACTTTTTCCTTTGCCTGTTTTTTTTCTGGGGAATATGTTGCACAATTGATAGTTCTGAGCTTCGTCTTTCTGTCTGAGAGAGTGAGGTAAGGAAAACAGAATATAAATAAATAAATTTCTGAAGGTGAAAGTCGGAATTATCCGTAACACATTTTATAACAGTTTACACAACCGCTTTAGACTCAGCCATTTGATGTGTCGAGTCATTGTCCTTGTCCTGCTTCTCCAGCACGTACTAAGTAATGTTCTAATCTTTTTTGTTGTGGGTTTATTACGACATGTTTGTCAAATGCTCCTCTAGAACAGGTGAAGTCCAAGAAGATAACTGATGGGTTAGGGGTCAGTGATGAAAGTGATATTTGTTCTGCTGATACGTGATGTGCAGACTGAAAATTGCCTTCTTCCAAAGTGCAAAGAATTGTTGCTGCTAACTTCTTAAAACGCATCTCCCACTTTGCACTGCAGTAGAAAGTCGTGTTTAAAAAAAAGAAAATAAAAGTAATTAAATAAGCATTATCAAACGTGAGCACTGCATATAATAATATTTTTTCCTGGTATCAAAACAAATAAATGCAAAATAAAAACAGTTGTTTAAAATGGAACCGAATGAGACGAAACAAGCAACGCTTAAAACAGTGACAAGAGCAACGAAAATGCCTTTAACAAGCAGTAATATCATTTTTACTAGGTACCCCCAACCAAATTATTATCTTATTAACTACTTAAGGTTTAAAGTTTCATTAACTGATACGCTCTTCAAATATAGGTTGTCTTCCTTTTCGTTTTGTTCAAAGTTAATATTTTATCTTGGAGCAGAGAAAAAGAGTGAAGCATTGCTTGAGGCCCTAAAGGCTATAGTTATCTCAAGTCATTGCATCCCAAAGAAGAAAACAAGAACCGTTTCACTTTCACAAAGTTTGCCAGAAAACGATCAATCGAGTGTCAAAACAAAGTTTGTTTTCTACCCAGCAATCCTTTTAATCAAGTCGAAGAGCCGACTGATCTTTTGGAACTTAAAAAAAGGAACACCAAGACAAATAATCGCGCATGGAAACAAACAGACCAATTGTGAACTGCTTCAGTGTGCCTGCTGGTTAAGATCAATAATTAATTTCCTGATGATCCTCACTATAAAGGCTGAGTTTCCTTGGCTGTTTAAGACTGTCCAAAGGTTCTTAAAATGACAGCTCTGTGTACTAGGCATTCTCAAAATCAAACATTTTGCTGAAAACGAAACGCGTCTGACATTTCTTCATAGGCTGTAAAACGTCCGTTGATTAAGCTTCTTGGGGGGTTTGTAGTGATTCTGCTTTGCTTTAGGCTTCAAGAACAGGTTTTGAATGTTGATGATGCTTCGAGTCTTGACTCAAACGCTGGGTGTGTCGCCCTAAGACATAGCCTGGGCTAAAAGAAACCAAATCCCTGGATCAGAGGGACACAAAGGATGGAAAACAAATGTTGCCTTATTATTTTCCCTTCATTGATTGAATGATTGACCCAGACAGCACAGACTTCTATTTTGATCAAGACATCTCCGAGAAGAAGTGGAAAAACAGGTTCAAGGTCGTAAAAGGAAAAGCAGTACAATACCGGTGTACAGCAAAAAATTTAAGGGTAAAAGTTGATAGGAAAAACTTTTTCTACATGTTTTGTCTTCGTTTTACAGAAGTTTTTTTAGTGTGGCAAGCAAAAAAAAAAGTCTGGCAAACTTTGAAAAATTCTAGCTTCAAAGAGCACGGATCTAGCAACAAAAAAGGAAAGAAATGTCGATAGACGTTGATTAAAAGGAGTAATGGCAGTCTCATAAATTGGCATATATTTGTGAGAAAAAGTTCTGAAAAACTTCAGCATATACGCGTAATAAACCCGTTTCCAATTTTCAAAATGCCTATCTCTGAACGCTGCATTCTTGTATCCAGCTTAGATTCAAAACTCCTCTTTCTATTTTTCTCCATTGGACCAACCATTTGTGAGGGTTATTTTGTACTACTCCAATCTTCATTCTGATATGTACCATTCTGACATGTGACTCCAACCACTTTCTAAATTCTTTCACTTATTTATTGCATATTTGTTTATGCATTGTTTGTTGGTCCTCTCCTCTGCTGGGATGTGAATAAATTTCTTTCTTTTTGCAAGGTGGTAGCTGAAAAAATTAGACTCAAAAGCACCGTCCTGCATACGCGACGCATTTATCATCTATATATAAAACACACAAGAACTATTTTGTGCATTTTTCTATATAATATACATAAATATAGAGAAAATTGCGCAAAATGTCTTCTCTTGGTGTGCCTCCTCAACATATGCAGCAAGAGTCTTATCCCTCCTGGGAACCATTTTTTATATGAACAGTAGAGTAGCCGACTGCGTGGAACAAGACTGCAAATGCTTTTCCTAAAAAATTCGGTGTTGCTTCTGAATTTAAGGAACTGTTTTAAAATGAACAGCACGTGGGCTTAAAACTCTTTTTTTTCTTTCTCCGGCGCATCCAGTAAAAGAAAAAAGGGAATGGTGGGTCTTTTATATGAGGCTTTGGTCTTGGACACAGCAGACACCAGTATTCCAGCAGGTCTAGAAGATATCGGAGAGATATGATTCCTAGCAAAACAATGGTGCTCCGGAAAGCAGGCCTGCTTCATGGCTTATCACGCCATGAAAATTCGCTTGATGTTTGGTCGAATGTCATGAAAAGCACGTCTTTTCATTTTTGTGGCGATGAGCTCAACCGTGTATCAACAAAGCTATCGTGTTGGTCTTTTTAGCTGGAGTGGCAACAGTAAGGGAAGCAGAGGGAGCAGCAGTAGTGTTGGTCCTGTGCTACGTCACTGCGACGTAGTAAGTTCTCCATCATCATAATTATCCTTGTCATCTTTATCATCACCAGCAGAAGTGGTAAAATTTGTCACCGTCCTCATTGTAATATTTTCATTAGAAACAGTAATGGTACTACTAATGGTGGCACAGACCGTATTAGTAGACGGCTCCTGTCGCACGGAACTGAGCCGCGGATACTAGAATGACCACTCGCGAAAGCTTCGGAGAAATCTAAGCAGCAAGTGACCGTAAGTAAAATTAAAAATGACCTTTGGCACAAGTTTCTCGAAGGAGAGTGCATCCGAAAGTAAAGTAAAAGGCCCCTTTGGCACAGCTGCGGTACGGACAGAAGTCAGAAATAGAAAGGACATTCTGGGCAAAGAGTCGACTGACAAGGCATCGGTCAGGTGGTGGGGTGGGGAGGTGTGGGAAAGGTCGGTAACTGCAGGCACTTCTGAAATGCACGCTCTCGGCTCACATCAAAATGGTACGCAGCTCCACCCTGCAGCGAGTCTAGCCGTCTTGCAAGCACGTGCACAGCGTGGGTATCCCTCTGGGTGCGCAGTCACTCCGCAAAGACGCGGTTGCTATCCTTCGCGAAATTTACTGATATGTGCACAGAATACCTGATCTTTTCCGTCGAGAACACTATACCCTGTACACAAAGCAAACACCGTTTTTTTATGTTATTTATCATCGTAGTAACATAACTCTATTACTTTCTTCTTCTGTTAGAGTTTTCTTTTCGTTTCTTTTATAAGAAAAGCCTATCAACATTTGTCATTATTAAAGTTGCTTTCTCCAGAAATAACGTTTTTTCCTTTACGACATCATGATAAGGAATATTGCCTTTCGATATTTGTGTATTTTATAATGTGCTTGCCTCTGTCACGATAGCATTTAGAATTTTTATCAGCGATAGAAGGCATTTTTTTTCGGAAAGTCAATCCCGTCTATTGATATGCAATAATGCAATGCAGAATGTAATGTATCATAAAGTCAGATTTGGGCTAACTAGTGTGGGAAACTTTCGGGAGGAACAAGAATCAGTTACCGTTTCAGTGTAACGTTTAATTAAAAAGAGAGACGGATATACACATAAGGGATATGAATAAAGGATGAGGACGTCAAGAAGGCTCTGAACCTCATGACCATTGTACGTGTAACCAAGATGTCAAGGACGTCGCTTTGCCGGCTTCTTTGTCTCATTCCATGCTGACTTGTCTGAAAACAGATTCTGCTTCGTGGCAGAAGTACATGAGTCTTTCTGGTCAGACTGCGACATGCCCCGAGGAGATGCAAGCTGATTCCTTAAGAAATATCTCCTACTCTCCAGCCGGCGTCCTGTCTGCCCTTGGTGTCACATGGAAATTTCTGGTTTGCTCTCGTCTGGCGCGACTCTCCTATGAAACGTGTTCTCGTTCTCTGGCAGGCGAAGTATGTGTTTGTACCTTCAATGGCGTCTCTGCTTTTTCCAGTTCTCATTTAAAAGTACAAAATGAGGAGCTAAATGTGTGAACGTGGCTTCTGCTGACCAGGAAACTCATTCATTAACAATAATCCGATGCATAGCGTTTTCCAAATGTTTTTTTCCCCTTTTCGGCTTTAACGGAATTTGCGTTATTAAACAATTTACGAGGGAAATTGTCCGAGCAGGAATTTAATCAAGAGGCTAAAATCGATCATATTGAGAATATTTACAAATTGACACGGCCAAAGTCATTTTTCCCTTGTCTAGCATACCGTATATTCGCACGAATCGCTGATTTAGTCTCATGTAATAAATTTTCCCATTCTGATAATATTCAAGTGTATTGTTTTCTGTCTCCCTCTGCGCCTCATAATACCATTTATTGAAGATAAACTGATCTTATATCAACTACTACAAGACTAAAAAAAACTTAAAACCCAGTGATGAATATTCTGAAGTCCTGCTTTGCATAAAGAAAAATACGAAAGGTTAAGCAGTGTCTGTGATATGTAAACGATGATTGAAAACACGATGATGATGATCTTTTCTATCTGTGTTGTATCTTCAGTCAATCTGTCAGTGACTGACTGACTGGTTCTTTTCAGGGACTTGATATGGAATGAAACGAGCTAGTGAGACTGGTCATGTTAATGTTTTATGTTATTTATATACAAAGTGTCATCACTGGGAGCTGCAAGTTGCAAAGTTGTAAGTTGTTGCAACTGTCAGCTGCAGGTAAGATGCAGTAGCCATTGTCTCCAGCACAGTCTCTATCTTTTTAGACTCTTTTAAAGACTTGAAGTGTCATTCGTAAATCAAAAGGTTGATGTGTGTTGACATTGTGCTGATGTGTCTCGGTTGTGCAATCAAATATTGAGATGTGCGGCTTGGCTACTAGTGGAGAAGACTCTGAACTGTTTGCATCGCTAAGGGTGGCTGTAAAAAGACGTTTCTACCAGAATCTTACATGCCCTGCAAAGTCCCCGTGTTAAGCTCTTCCCACAAACTCTTTGCACATCCGTTTTCGTAACAAGTAGTCCTTATTCCAGAACTGTAATTTACCCGAATTCTTACCCACATCGGCAGCTAGATTTATTACCTAATATAGTTTTTATCTCGTTGTTAAATCAAAGGCGAAAGGCGATTGGTAGCATTAATTAAGAGAGGAGAAGTGGTACAAAACAACGCTCACAAATAGTCAACATGATGTGGAAAAAATGAAAGAGAAGGAGTTTCGAATGTAAATTAGATACAGGAGATCAGACAGGTAGTTTGAACTGGTGTTTGAGAAAACAAAATGTACAGAGCTGGTATCTCGCTTGACATGGACTCACCAAGGCGCTGACTCCGAAATTCCAGATTTTGTCAAAGTCTTCTGCCTTGTCTCAATGATCTGGATGATGACATATGGAGTTTAAGAACATGATATTAAACTGAAAACACTGGGAAAGTGTCTTGATCGTATCTTCATCTTTTCTGTCTGGTCTGTCTATTTGTCTGTCTCTCAGGTCTGGATGAACTGTCCGTATGTCGCTCAGTGCTCAGAATATTTGCTTCTTCTTTACTCTTTATTCTACTTCCTGTCTGCAAGATCACATTTAAAAAAAAGTAGCTTACTATTTCATAGCTTTTGATAAAAATGTATTTCTTAGAAGGACACCTTTTCTCCTTTCTTAGATAATAATACGTGAATGAAACCAAAGACTCATTCCTCATGTAGTTGGAAGGGTTAACGTCATTGAACCCTGCTCTATTTGCACTTTGTGTAATTATTCAATACAGCGACCGATTAGGTTCATTAATCTCAAAACAAAATATCAAGAAAATTTTCTCGAGCGACACTTCAGTTTTCCAATTCTAATCTGAAAGATAAGGCAAAAAATAAGTTCATATTTATTTCAGATATCAGTCTCCTATTGATAAGATTTTTTAAAAACATAAACTGAACGTTTTTCTATGCCAAAGATAAAGGTAGGTAGAAGAACTGCGTCTAAAATTCTCCTATTTATTTGGTTTCATGTTAAACACTTGCAGGAGTTTTGTTTTTTTTAATTTTCAAAGCTGCGACATTATTCTTCGACTGTGTTCATATTTCTGTTCGTCTGCTCCAAATATAAACACTCGCACATATGTGGACAATCACCGCACACACATACACACACACACACGCACGCACACACGCACACACACAAATACACACACACACACACATCGAATGTTGAGACACATGAATTCGCAAGCTGACCACAATCATCGCTACTGTCGTACACCACCATCACCACCACCACCACCACCACCACCACCACCACCGCAACAACAGTACCACCACCGTCGTCATCACTGTGTTCAGCACCGAAGGTAGAGTATGAGTTCTGACAAGAAATCTAAGGCAGGAGTGACAACAAAAGTCTACTAAGGACGCTGTTCCGCAAAGTGCTCTCACTCCATGACCTACGATGACGGATTGCTACCTGAAGGTAAACATAGTTTCTTTCTCTTCTTTATATCCTCTTTTGGAAATGTCCTGATTGATCCCATAACACTACACAACGATTATGAGCTACAACTGCAAGAACGGCGTTTTTTTGTACCTTAATTAATGTGATGCACAATTAAATTCTTGTAATTCGACCAAATCAAAGTTGTTTTCTGCTTCATGATTTTATGTGACTTAGTGGAACTGTGTTAGGCTGGCCTTGAAATGAGTCCACACTATATGCACAGCATAATTTCCCGTCAGAAGCCCCGATATTGTGCCAGGAGGCAGCATAAGGCGATTATTAGCGGATCCAGGTAAATGGCTTCATTAACCACTAGAGGAATTTCGTGTACAATCGCATCCGATGAAACTTTGATATATTGTCATTGTTGCGAAATGAAATATGGCGTCCCGTGTGCACAGGAGAGATGCCATAATAGTAGGCACTTAGATAAGATTGTCTTTGACAGAGTGTTTATCAGGCACACCCGATGTCAAAGTCGTTTCTAGACTGTGGAATGAATGATATTACTGTACTGTATTGTATGAATGTGTGAATCTCAAATTGCTAATATGCGCAGAAATTTTCAAATCACTGCTTTTTTGTCTGCAGAACATTAGTTGTCCCATTGTGCACACGAAGGCGCGCGCGCGCGCACACACACACACACACACACACACACACACACACACACACACACACACAACAGACGCGCGCGTGTGTATTTAAGCGCGTTGAGCTTCCTTTTGTGTAGGTAAATGTGCTCTACAAGGCATTTTTGTTAAAATTTAATTATTTACACACATTTATATATGTTTACATATTTAGCATGATGTGTAAATACTGTGCATATTAAATTGTATATGTGTGTGTGTGTGTATATATATATATATATGTGTGTGTGTGTTTGTGAGTGTGTGTGGGTCTAGAAAGTATTTCTGTCTTATTTGCTCTTCACCCAAGTGTGTGTTGGCTACTAAACAATTTTTTTGTATTTAGAAATATCACCATGCTCAGAACGAGGTCAAAAATACAAACACCAGGATTGTAGCTTCATGTTGACAATGCATCAACCAGTGAGATACCTGGGACTGTATGTGCCGTAGTAATTCCGTAGTAGCATCATTAGACAACAATGAGGACCAATTTGGTGTTATTATGTGTTTGGTGGTATTAGCAAATATGTATCTCGCCAACGGCAGGTAGTTAATCACACACACACACACACACACACCCTTGTTTGGAGAAACGGCACATAGTACTGAGTACACATAGTACACAGAGTACATAAATTCATTGATTTAAATTGATTAAAGTTTTACACATGTAAGTTTAAGTCAGGTAGGAATCGAGTATGAATAATAATAATAATCAAGGTAGGTAATATTACTTCGTGGCATCAAGACACTCGTGCTTATAGACACTTCAACGGAGCGAAAAGATATTTCAGGCAAGTTTTAGTCATTCATCTTAAAGAAGAGGACACGAAAATCTCCTGCATATACACCTACGTCTTGTGGCTGCCATGACTTATCCCCAACCCTTTACTTGGTTGGTCACCTTGTCACAGCTTGCAAGACCTACAGGTCATAGGTAGCAAACTTAAAAAAGGCAAGCGAAGGTATTGATGTCTTTGTGTTAAAATTATCTCCACACACGCACAAAAATCAGTTTTTCTTTCTTGTAACATAAGAGCACCTTCATTATTTTTTGTTTCCACAAATAACAAATATAGATAATGAAAACACTGAAAAAATTGAAAAACCAAATTAAAATCATGTGCATGTAGACGAAGAAAAAAATCTGCTTGCTCCCTTCAGTTAGCCCTAAGACAGAAAAAAGTCTAGATCTTTCGCCTCTTTCCTTGCGTGGGTGTGGGAAAAACATGATTTAATGGCGTGCAAAGAACATCAGTAAGAATATAGGTTGAATATGGAGGATGCTGCAGGTAGTCATTTATAGAGGACCGTACATCATAAAGTGGATGATGAAATTTAGAACTTAGTCCAGGGCGGTATCAGTGCCTGCACTGTAATGAGAGGCATTTTAACCTCGACATGAAAAGTGGTTGTTGGCACGAAACATTTGCTTTTATCTGCTCATAAATCAGTTCCCTTGAGCTTTCCTTCCCATTTTCCTTTCTAGTCATTCTGTGGTGTTGCCTGTTTTAAGGGCTGTCAGTTTTTGCATCTTGATTTTCTTTTTCATTATTACCTTAATCCTCTTAATTTTTTTTCTGTTCGTTTTCTTTTTCCCAGTACCCTAGGAGATTGCCTTTCTGCTGTCTATTCTTAAATGTGTACTTACATGCTGGGGAAGCGGGTGGCCGAGTGGTTAGAGCGCTGGCGTCCGAACCGAGAGCGCGGTGGTTCAATTCCCGATAAGCGCAGCAATCTTACCCCCAGTCGACCCAGCTGACGGGAATGGGTACCTGACTCCTTAGAGGGTTGGGGAAGGTAAGGCAGCGAGGGAGAGGAGATTGGCACCACCCTCATGTTAAAGCTGGCCCCGAGAAAAGTGGGGTCTCTGACACCTCACTCCCCAACGACCTGAAAAGGTTATGGGAGGACCTTTACCTTTTTTACTTACTTGCTACGAGCTTCAGAAAGCGTATGCAAAGTTGTTGTGTTTTAGAATTTTGGATATGCCTGCGTGTACATTCAAGGCTACAGTTGGAGAAAACTGTCCGCGCTGAACCTGGTGGAATATGACGTAGACAGCCTCACTGGAAACATCAAAGAGGTGCTACTGTCAACAACCGAGGAGATTCTAGGAAGACATAGAATAAAAAACAGCCATGGGTCGCGAATAACATACTAAATCTGTGACCACAGGAGGGCCTAAAAGAGAGAAAAGAAAAGCAAACACAAAAAGTGAGCTGCGCAATCAAGAAAAAGGATGAATGCAGCTAGGGAGAACTAGATAGAGAGCAAATCACGGGCCTTTGGGGATAGAATGGCACGAGGTGACAGCAAAAAAACCTACAAACTTCTAAAGACCCTCACTAAGACACATCAGCACAAGGCCTCAGTCATCGAAGACAGCAATGGCCACCTTCTCGCAGAAGGCAATGCTGTACTCAAACGAGGGAAGGAGTACTGCAAGGACCTGTACAACTTTCAGCTGAACACCGACGCCAACATTCTCCAAAACAACCAGGCTAGAGAGACAGTGAACCTGCACACCTACAAGTCCTACGGGAAGAGGCCGAAAGAGCTGTACAGTCTGAAGGGAGGAAAGTCTCCAGGCGTTGATGATGTACCAGCTGAGCTGCTCAAGCAGGGTGGGGAATAAACTACAAGGGCCCTGAATGTCCTGTGTCAAAGAGTCTGGGAGCGCAAGTAATGGCACAAAGAATGGACGCAGCCACGAATCATACCCCTCCCCAAAAAAGGAAACAGCAAACAGTGCCAAACTACAGAACAAAAAGCCTTATCAGTCACCCAAGCAAAGTCATGCTAAAGCTCATACAGAACCACATCAGCACCACAACATAAGAGCTGCTAGCAGAAGAACAGGCTGGATTCAGACCCCGTACAAGCACAGTTGACCAGATCTCCAACTGTCGCATCCTTAAAGAAAAGCATATTCAGCAACAGCGGGACCTCTACCACAACTTCATTGATTTAAAAAAAAAAGCGGTTGACAGAGTCTTGGACATGTGATGCGAAACTTCAACATAGAAATCGCAGAGTAACCAACTGATCCCGTAGTTTTGCATCCTCTGCCAGTAATTTGTTTCCCTTTCCCTTTGTTATGGTAGCCGCCATTTCCGCCCTAGGATGTGCTGATTGTAACGATGTATGTCACAACTTGAAACAGTGTTTCTGAGTGTAAGGCGAGATATCCACTGTTAGAGCGCACACAATTTGAAACAAATTGTTAGACATAAATATTTTTTTGCAAGACGGAAACAGTATATTGCGCTGTAGAATTATGATATCATTAAAATATTTATTTCAGTGAGCACCAGCTGTTCTTATAATCGCCCCACAGACACGCGAACTTCGCTAAGACCATAGCAAAAATAAAAAGAGTCACTATTTGTTCGGCAATAAAAGCAGCTGCCATAACTATCTTAGCAGTGTTCAAAGTAAAAGCAGCAGGAACAATGATTGTCCAGGAGTAGGATATATTACACCGGGAGGACGTGCTTGATGAACATCTTTGTGCAAATAACATCCTGCACTATTTTTGAGACAAAACTTTAGCTTCCTTAGAAGACACAAATGTCAAAAGTTGATGTGTTTGATGTTTCCTGGAAACGGCCTTGATAGTGTTGACGACAAGCTTAATTACAGAATTACAGTGTTTTATAATTCGAATAAGGCCTAATCCTTGTCCACGCTTGAAATGTAGAAAAAGTATTACAAAGAAAAAGGATTTACACTCCAGGGGCCAGTTGCACAACACGTTTCTAAACCTTAAAACTGTTCTAAAGAGGCAAAATCTCTTCTTAGCCATTTTGATTCTTTGCAGAAAAACATACAAAAAATTGTACTGACAGGACGGAAAGTCAGACTTAAACAACTTTATCTTACTTAAAGCAGTTTTAGTTTTAAAAATTCTAAAATTGTGGTGTGTACTTTAAAATAATTATTTAATTAGAGTTAAGGCTTAAAAGTGTTTAAAATTAGAAATGTGTTGTGCAACTGGCCCCTGGTTGGAGAGTTTCTTGACCGTAGCTGTCGGATAGCTCTGGGAGGTCTTAGCCAAGTGTGCTTACCCAAGGTTACGTCTTCTGTAACGTGGCAGGCGAATGGCAGTTAAGAATGATTCCTGGCACTAACCTTTTCTCTGTCACGTTCAAACCCCGTGGATGTATGATTTTCTCCGTTGCACCCTTCTCCTGTGGGTCTGGGGAGTAATGATTTAAGCACTCCCTTCTCTCTCTCTCTCACTCACACACACACACACACACACACACACACACACACACACACACACACACACACACACAAACACTTGCCCTCATTTTGTCGCCATTAAAGTCCTTTCCCATCAAATAACCCTCGCTCGAATGCCAAGAGAATTCCGGAGAAATTCAGCTGACCTCGATTTCTATTAAATGACGGAGACCCAGCGAAAAGCGAAGCCAGGCTACGGCGGACTGTCACCACGCAGTGCAAGCGAGACGTCCAACTTGATTGCTCTTTCTTCCCAGCGTCCTTGGTTGGAAAACAGGAAGTCAGTTTTTTTTCATTTTCTGCTTTATTTTCAATTTTGTGGTTGCTACCGTCTTTCCAAAGACCTCTGGAGCAGGCTTCGAATTATTTGTCGAGGAGAAAAAAAATGCTCTCTTTGGAAGCAATCTAGAATTTTTGATCTTAGCATCTGGATCTTTTTGTAGAGGCCTGTAGCCAAATATACGTGTTTGCGGAGTACATTTTAGACGACCCAAAATTTTAACGAACCTGCAAAACTATGCTTTACTGTGACACTAATTTGCTTAGACTGTTAAACATAAACGATTTCAGTCAGTCAATAACCGGCAAATGTAAAACAATCGCGAAAAGCTATGTAAATGTTGTAGGTAGCGAATCTGAAAGACACTTGCGTGAAAACTAATGTACATGGCTTATGTCATTGATCTGAAACTAGCTAGTGGTTAATTCTGTGTTCCTGTTTTCCAGGGAGTTCTCATAACTTACTGAAGTGAATCGGTAACGATCTGTGATGGCTGAGGGACGTCCGACCTGTTCGGTACGTCTGCGGGAAGAGACCTGGGGCAACCAGTGGTACTTAAATCAAAACCAGACTAATCCTGTCTCATCCCTATGTCAATCTTTATCGTAAAGCGAACCCAATCTCCCAGCAAGCACTGCGAGAGTTTGACTGGCTTTATCCAAGATGGTTGTAAACTAGGACGGTAGCCTTTCTCTTGGGCTCGTCCGTGGGTCGATGAAGAGATATATGTATGGTGTTGCCCCTGCAATAAATATCTGACGAGCTAGAAGAAGACTTCAGACCGAGGGTATGAGGGAATCATTTAGCTACCGTGAAAAAAATGGAGCTGAAGATTGCAAAGAAGGGCCTGCAGTAAGGTCGTCCTTAAAAGCGCCACAGAACCAGTAGAGATGGAATTAGATACGAAACTACTTTTAAAGAAGTCTTACAGATACTACACGAAAGGGTTAAAGTTCAAAGTACTAAGACAGGGAGAATACAGTGCAGGATCACGAGTCTTTGAAAGAAAACATTTATATAACAAACTTTTTCCTTCAGTGGCGTAGGCAATACCCTAACTTAGAAGTAAATGTTCTAGAGAGCACTGCAATGCAATGCGGTATCGTAATAACAAATGAAACCGAGAGGGCGAGAAAAGTCAAATAAGGAACAAAATTAACAATAACAAAAACTTAAAAGACTACGACATTGACACAAGGACCGAAGTGTCAAATAGTGTCTTGTCACGAAAGTAAAACATTCAAGAAAGTAATTTTGCGTTTATGGAAACGCTGCTTTCTGATGCGACTCAGCTACTGAATAATTGACATACGCACCTCCTTGATAGCAAGTATGTATATATGGCAGGTAAACCTGTAAAGTATATACAACTCCAGTAAAACCGATGTACAAGAGGTAAACGGATTACAAGCAGGATATACGCCTTTCCTTCATACCAACACAACAGGTAAACAGTTTACATATAAGCCTCAAGGTTCTGCTCTTCGGCTTTTTTATTTACTGTGTACACACAGCCATTTGGTCTCACCAAGCGCCTGTTAGGCCACATGTACACTCGTGATACACAGCTGCTATAGCGTCTGGCCTCTCTTCTCATCTTGAAAAGGTCTGCACCACCACACAACACAAAATGGACTCTGGATGTCTATCAACAAACTGAATATGAATGAGGACAGAACTACGGTTCTATCACCAGCCTCTGCAAAAAATTTGAAATCTGCCCTATCTTCTCCTACTTTACCTTCCTCGGAGGTGAACGTTTGTCTTTCCTAGACAGTCCGGAATCGCGATGGCATCATTGACGCATCATTATTTGTTTAAACTCACATAAACATAGTCAGCAAGTCAATTTTCCCTGACCTTTGCAGGATCAGTTATATCCGACCCTTCCTGTAAGCATCTGCCATCAAAAAACTCTCGCCTGTTTTTGTGTTGTTCTGTCTGGATCGCTCTTTACTCGTTGATCTCCCGAACTGTGTACTGGTCAAACTTCAAAGAGCTCAGAACAATGCCACTCTTATTGCCTTGGCATACAGTATAGGCGAAAGAAAGACCAGGCTACACCCTCTCCTCGGCAAGTTTCACTGGTTGCCAGTCTAAGTTTGCGTCGATTACAAGATCGCTTCCCTGAGCTGTCGCTGCCCTCACTGCTTCGCCCCAGTGCACCTGTCTAAGAAACTGATGCCTTTCCACCCGAATCTGTCTCTTTGGTCTGTTTGTGTTGCCCTCCTCTTTGTGCCACGCGCTACTGTTTGGATTTCTTTGCTCCTATGTCTTCAGTCTGCCTTTCGATTCGGTTTTAAAACCCATCTCTTAAAAATGCATCATCATCATCATCATCATCATCATCATCATCATCATCATCATCATCATCATCATCATCATCATCATCATCATCATCATCATCATCATCATCATCATCATCATCATCTAATCACAGTATTATTCTAGGCATACCCTTGCAGGACAGAGAATCCATGCTTGTGGAGGTCACCACAAAGAAGACTGCTTTGACAACACAGGCGACAAGGTTATGATATGGTGCTTAGAGCTTGGAAACGGGACAATGTCACTCCTCTCCTTCGTTTTCTGCACTGGGTGAGTCTGGTCTGGCATTCAGTGCAAGCTGTCCCTGCTATGTTTTAGTTTTTTTTTTCAGGCTCCTGCCCTGCCTATTTCTCTTAACTTCTCTTCCCTTACGTTTCAGCCCAACGACCACACTCTTTGTCTGATGACCCTCTTCTAACTATTCTTGTCACCAGAACAATAAACTATGGCCGGATGATTTTTAGTAAAGTCTACAGCAAAACAATGGAACTCTCTCCCTTTCCATATCCGCCACCTAACAATCTCCAACCTGTACTGAAAACAGATCTCATCCTAAACTCTAAAGCATTACTCCTAACACAGTCCACACAATGCTAGTCCTTTTAACCCCCTCCCCTGTTTTACACTTATTACTTTCCTTCTCGTCTTCCTCTGCAGCACCACGACATTCTCAGTTCTTGTTACTTGGTTCTTCTATGCGTTTTCTGTTTTTGTCTTCTATTAATCGTCAATACTGTCGTTTATTATTCAGTCCCTCGTATGCTGTCCATGTTGACCATGTCGCGTTCTTGTTTTAAGCGCTAAGAGCACACTTCTCACTAGTGTTAGTATGCGCTGTTCAAATCTCTCATGAATTATTATTATTTATTAAAGCCGCAGGTGACAGGTGTGCACGCGGAGAGGGGCGTGGGCGTTGTACCAACATAAGAGCGCAAGTTACAATACACAATACAATACACATTGATCTTCCCTGCCGAATGCGCAGCTGCCACAGCCAACCTATTGTCAGCTCGGAAAATAAATACAATACAACGTTAATAACCTACAAGGGCAATTCTAAATAGTGCTCGTACTATATACATGATATACAAGAGATAAAACATACCTATAAATGTTGAAATAATTTCTCTCTCTCTCTCTCTCCACACACACACACACACACACAGACACACACACACACACACATTCCCAGCAACAGCAGATACAGTTGATGACCTTAGGTCACCTCAGGCTAGTACAAGATGACGGCCAGTAGTGTTATTCAGGTAAATAGCACGTATAATGAATGAGTTGCTGTGACGATTGGTTTTACATACAGGAACCACGTACCTACAGCCAGACCGCAAGAGTGAAAACTCACATGTCAGCACATGATCAGAAATAGAGAGAACGTATCTCACTTTTAAAACCTTTTTTTATCCTTTATTACTTGATAGAAACAAAGAAATCACTTATATACACATTCAAACGCTTTGAGGAGAACCGTTGCACAGCTGCTACAGTTGTTTACGCACATTTTTTACAATCGATGCACCACTGTATCGACTTGAACTATTAATTAAGTGCTCTGTAATAATATATGCGCTAGTGGAGTTCGTCGGGGCACTTATGGAGGTTTGGGCTTGAGCGGTATGAGCATGGACTCATTTCATTTTAGGTCACCACCCCCCGAGTCCTCAAGCCCGTCCCTCTCCCACACCCCGGCGCCTGACATTCCGAGACCATCAGTGAGGCAATGAGGGAGGAAAGTTTCCACGCAGGCTGAGAAGAAACCGAGGCTGTCACGACAAGGCTTTTAAAAAAAATAAGAGAATGGGGGATGCAAATACGCTGACAATAGAAGTAAAAGAAAAAAGCTGAGGTATCAGGGGGGAAAAACGGAAGGTGTTGGCATTACCACGGAAGTCAAAATGAGCGTCAGCGCAATGGGGGGAAACACGGGAGCTAATGCTAAGGGCACAATGCAGAGAGTAGCTTCCCCTGCGTGTCGGTTATTTTAATAACATTTAGAGCAACCGTCAGCGTAGCGCCCGATGTTGCATGGCTATTGACCAATCGCAGCTGTCAGTCGCTGGAATTAGACGTCCTCCATCAAAATAAGAAAAATCAATTTTATTTATTGCTTTTTGCTGCATGTATTGTCATCAATAGTTTATAATTTTATTATGCGCAATCCACTACTAGTGAAAATGCTTTTATGAAGCCGAACAAACATGACATGAAAAAAAACCCCTACCACTAGTTAGTTCATCAGGGCTGTGGATTATTTTTCCGAGTACTACCAAAAAAAAAAAAAACAAAAACAGAGAGAGAGAGAGAGAGAAAAAAGCTTAAGGTTTTGCCCAACACTGTTAGCACTTCATGGCTCTTTTAATTTAATTTAATATAATGTAATTTAATATAATTTAATTTAATATAATATACATAACTTTGTCTTGCACACTTTGCATTTTCCTGTTGTTGCACGTTTTGTACTTAAGCGTTTGGTTTAGTAAGAAATAAAAGAACAAGGGAGTGTTTTAAAAGAATTGTGTATAAAGTTTCAGGTCTCGGATACTTTGTTGGCCGAGCCACCTTGCTTTCACTGTTTACGCACCTTGTGTGTACACCACGCTGGCGCAAACATCAGGTGGATTAAATCAGTTCATTTGCTTTTAGACAAAAGAAATACAAACCCTGCCAGACAAAATCGTGATGATACGTACTGCACGGGTGGGTATCTGGGACCCGAAGACAATGCACATTAGTAAACAGAGCCTCCTAAGGGGCACGGATCACCTTTCAGATGTCATCTCCAGCAGCGACAGTTGAGCGCGCCTGTTGTTTCTTCGATGGTCGATGAAAGAGAAAAGTGATCGAGAAACTTGCAGAACCTCTGGAAGGATGGAGCTAAATGCACCAGACGTGGCGGCGAGTCTCGTGATGATAAAAGTGCTTTGGGGTGGTGTAGGTCCCTATAAGCATGTGCTATTCATAAGTTTGATCATTTTAACGATAGGTTTTGTGACGATATCCCCATTGTGTTTACAAAAGAAGAACGTAAAAGAATCCATATGAATGCGTAGTGAGTGGTGTCCCTTCGCCTAACAGGATCGAGGGGACCAGCTCTCCACGTTTTAGTTTTCTTCTTGGATTTGTTGTGCTTGTACTGGCTATTGTACCAACCTGCACTTTTTTCTGATGTCATCGGAATTGTGTTTGACTGTTTACTTGCCTGTTGATTTTTATTTATTCCTCTGTTTATATCAACTCTCTCATCGCCGTTAATCCTCTGGCTGACGCCATCACAGGTTCTTCATTCTTACAAGTCGTCCCTGAGATAGACTTGACATCAGTGCCAAACATTGCGTTTCAACATTGTGCTGCAATTTCTGCTTTGAGATCATCTGGATCTTCTCCTGACGATTTGATCGACGTGTTTGAGTATTGCTCAATTCTGCTCGAGTCCAATGACTATAGATCTGTCTCATCTTGATCTATGAATGTCATCCGGCAGAAGAACGAGCTGGCATTTACAATAACTTCACAGAGAGAGCCAGAGGAATTTTGTCTGTCTTGTGTTTTTATGTTTGTAATGCGCGGAGAGCCTGGCTTTGGCTGGGATACCGCGCTATAAAAGCTCACACCATTATTATTATTATTTAAATGTTCCTGACACTGGTAGAGGATCAGAGTCTGGATTTATTCTCTAATAACCTATAATGCAAACTTTTGTTTTTAGTAAGATATCTTATTGTCAATTAGAAAGGATTAAGTTTCATGAAACGTGGTTAATATTATAATCAGCTTAGATTCATTTATGATGAAAAGGAATGGCAATCTTAACAAATGTGCGTTTGCATTCATTGTCGTGTCAAAAATTGGTCAGTGAACCAGCAAAGCAGATCGGCTTGCTGCTAAGTTCCTGTAAACACTGCTTACAGAAGCATTAGCGAAGGTTTTCCCTTCCCTAAGTCGTACATTTTACCAGCTCAAAGTTTCCAATTGTTTTTAACTTTTAAGTCAGAGACTGAAATAAGTATATATAATAAACGATAAAGTTAATATATTTGTATTGCGCAATTTCTCGGCCAACAGGCAAGTTTATAGATCTGCTTAGTATCAACAAAACATTCGAACTGATGTATAAGAAAGAACAATTCGAAGATGAGCTGCATTTTGGGAGTAAAGGACGATCACTGTAGAAAATAACGGTAAAATCACGTCGAAAATCTCACAGAAAGAAGTGTTAGTGATATCAGGAGGATACAAAAAATGTACGGTAAATTAAATAGCAAAAATGGTATCATCACTTGATTTTAATCTCTGCAAATAATTTTAGGTCACCAGCAAAGTGAATGACGTCAGCAAAAGTAGAAATCCGGTCAATCGATTCAATCAGCTCACACTTCTGTCTGGTAGAGAACATTACATACAATCCAATATAATCCAACTGCAAAAGAGAAGACGAGAGCAAATTGAAGCTGAGGCAAACAGGAACATGAAAATTCAAAAATTACTGTTATCCAAATTGAAATATGACCACGACACAGAAACAAAACCCAACTGATCCTCTTAGTTTGGTATATGAAAAAAAAAACCGGTAGCAAAATTCGACTTAAATCTCACCCTGTAACATTTAACTGCATAACTCCACTCCAAACTGCTAACGATACAAAAGTCTGAACGCGATTTATTCCACATTAGGAATTTTTTTTATCCTTTGTCTCTAATGGATTAAGGAAAGACAACAGATGTTTAACCCAGTGGCATTTAAATAAGTTTTACACATAATATTTTAGAATGTTATCAAACGCTTTTAAGCAATCACTGTAAGTTCCCTTTTCGCTAAGCACTAACGCGTCTGTATGACATCGTAGCAGCCTAAGAGAAAAAGTGTTTTCCGTATGTTTCAGTTAATTAAAAGAACAAAACGATTGATTGTGAGATGCATAAAATAGTTTGAATACTGTAGAAAGCATCTTCAATTACCGATTTAATAATATGTAAAACAGCAATTATCATTCATATATCAGACGTCCTTCCGTTTATTTAAAGATGTATAAGCAGATGGTCACAAGGTTTTCAGATACCACGACGTTATTATATCTAGATTTTATGGAAGGTTTATGCCTTCATTAATAGAAGAAATTAAAAAAGACAAAAATCTTAATTTTTCCTGTATGAATTATTGCTATAAAATTCCAGCACGTGTTAAGCGTCTTGTTTATAATGCTCCATTCTGATTGCATGCCAACCTCGATCGCAATCGATCTCCAATTGATTTTCAGTCACGAAATAAGGGCAGTTCACATCCATCACAGTTTTTTACTATCAAGTTCTAGCTTCGTACCACCCATACAAGGTAAAGCACTCGAATGTTGTCTACATTCTCTTGCTGCTAAAAGCCAGCGTTTATGTCTTTTATTGTTGAATTGTTAAGGTGTTTTGGTTTGTCTGTTGTCGAGGGCTTAGGACATGTCCACAATATACTCTTTTCACTGACTAGGACATTCTTTTTATATATCTGTTTGTTAGCTGCAGTAGTCACATGATTTACGCGCGACCCCACTTGGTCCCAGAATCGGCCACAGGACCATTAGTCTTTTCCAAGTCAGCTGGTCTTGTCGCCATTGCTACTGTGAAGGAAGGTGCAATGAGTCTTTGCCTTCTTCTTTACTGATTTCAGACTTGCGTCTGCATTTTTAGTAAGTCATCTGTGCAATACTTTTGCATGAGCTCAGAAATCAACACTTTTCAGTGGCTATATAAGGCCTTCCGAGCTCTCACAAAATTCACATACACATACTATCTGCCAACTAATATACGTAGCAGCCATCGCTAATGTCATCCGCCTCCTTGTCGTTGGTATGTTGTTTTCTTTAGTACAAATGGTCAGCTAGTGATTTTATTTACATTTGCTTTTTTAAGCTCTGTGTGCGCGCGCGCGTGTGTGTGTGTTTGCGCGCGCGTGCCCTCATTTACAATTGGTTGTTCTCGAGATACACACATACAATGACGATTTAACTTTCTTTCAAAAGTAAATTCGATCTGATGCTTTCCATTTATTTATGAAAAATGTTTTCACAACTTGTTAAAGACATATACATCCAGTTCAGACATTATAAGCACTCGAAGCTGCCTTTTCGTTTTGAGAGGCTTACAAATTTACGGGGGTTATTCCACAGTATAGTTTCTTTGTCCTCCTGCAAACTGACATGGCGTCATTTGCGCCTTTTTAAGTCTCGGGCATTGAAAACTGAGAGAGAGGCATTCCCTAATCAGAAGGGATCACCTCGCGTTTTATTCTGTGTTTGTTTGCGGGGAATGTCCCAGTCGGTGAATATTGTACTATAGGTCTTTATTTCATTTCGCTTCACATGTTGATGTGTACTTCTGATAGTTGATCCAACAGAACGTTTGTATCATGGCATCTTGGCGTCTCCATCTTAAGCTTCACCTCCCTTGAATCTTCTGATTCGTGAATTTTGTGGGGTTTTTTTACAATTCGCCTCAGGCCACTATCTGGGTGATGTTGATTTAGATACCACGAGTGTTGTTTCTTTAGTGGGTGATTGACCTGCTGGGACGAAAACGTGATTTACATATCTACAGATTGATCGAGCAATCGGTCCATTGATCGATCGATTGACTAACCTCGAAAGTTTCCGTTGTTTCACCTGAAGTTAACAGTCGCATGCACCTTCCTAGGTCGTTTTTAAATAATGTTGAATTTTTGCACTAAATCAGATGGATAATTCGTAACCTTCATTGGTCTTTCCACCTACAATGCTTCTTCTTTCCTCTTTTAGATCTTCATGTTTAAATGTGTTGTGTTATCCTTGCTGGGATGCATGTTTTGCGCATCACCGTGCAAGGCATAGAGTTTTTCCTTTTTCGTAAGGATTTAAAAGCCTTATTTCCGTCAGTCAGTCGTAGAGGTTCCTGGTGTCCTACGAGTGTGGCAATCTTGTTTCTTACAAAGTCGTTGGTTTTATGTTCTTTATATGAAATCCGGACCAGCCTCCTCACGCAATTGTTATCGAATACCTGGATTCTCTGATCTCTGCTTTGCTGTTGCCACTGATCATAACTTTGCTCTTTTCAGTGCTGGTCTCCATTCCTTATGCATTTGAGCTGTCTGTATGTCTTTTGGTGAGGTCTTGCATTTTTTTTTATTATTATTATTATTATTATTATTATTATTATTATTATTATTATTAAAGCAGATTTATATAGCGCAATTTTCAACTCCAGAGTCGACTCAATGCGCTGTACAGTGTATGGGGTTAGTTTTAAAATCACTGAAAAATAGCAGAATTCTTGTAGTAAGATCATCAGATTAGTTTTACAATCACTGAGAAATATCCAGATTCTGCTCAAGAATTTCTGTACTGAACTACTGGAGGCAATCAGCAGTATGCTAGGATAGTCATAGACTGTGGAGTTGTGGAAGCCAGTGAGACACACCTGTCCGCTAGCTGATATAAAGCATGGGTAGTCTTCACACCCCTGTGTATGACCAGCAGGTCACGGCAAGAACCATAGTCCATGACAAGCATGACTGTCCACAGTTCATGGCGATGGACGAAGCTACAGTAATGTGGGAGAAGTCTCATATTGTAACTGCTTGGTTAATACTTCTTTCTATACATAAGAGAACTCGTGATCTAAGTTTTCTAGATCAATCCGCTTAACAGCCACCTACAGTCCTGTTGTCGAGTGCGGAGCTACATGCAGTGTGGTTGTATCTGTGAGACCTTTGGCTATTCCTGTATATTGCTGATAGACACACGCCACACTGTCAAACTGCACGATGACCACTTCTGATGACGATGACTCATTGATGTTGATAGTGACCTTCACCTTTTCTGCCAGTGGTGGGGAGGTTACTTGCTGGTTGAGAATCAGACAACTGAGATTCGGAATAAGCACAATGCGTGGTTACTGATTTTTCTGACATACCCTTTGTCTGTCTTTAGCCTCTTGTCACTCTTGAGTCTATGAACTTTACCAGCTACTTGTTTTAGCAAGTCGTATGCTCCGGGACCCGTGCTGGCTCTCAACGGCCGTGAGTTCAGATCAACGGGAAATCCGAAAGTCAAAGAAGGAAACAAAAGTCAAACAGTCCTGCACAGCAGCGACGCAGTGAAGAAAGTACCGACTTACACAATGGGCACTAAAAACACAACAAACTAAGAAAAATAGAAAAATTGCGGAGAGCCGCCTCCCTCAATCTATTTTTTTGTTAGTGCCTGCTAACAGATCTATGTCGTCTGCAAAGCGTAATTTGCAGATCGGTTTCCCACCAATTGAAAGGGAAGTATGATGGTCGTGAAGAGCTTCAAGCATGATGTTCTCCAAGAAGATATTAAACAGCACCGGGGACAGGGGACATCCTTGACGTACTCCTATTGTGGTGCGAAAGTAAGCTTCTATTTGGTTCTGCAGCCTCATTTAATGAGATGCGATTTATAAACATTCGATACATCATCATCATCATCATCATCATCATCATCATCATCATCATCATCATCATCATCATCATCATCATCATCATCATCATCATCATCATCATCATCATCATCATCATCATCATCATCAGTTGTGCAATTTTTATTAATTAGTGCTAGCTAAAGTTGTATGCTAAGCCGCCTGAGCCTACACTATATATACCTAACCTATATCATTAAGGCTTCTCTGATGTCTGGGCACTTTCCACTCGAGTTCATGTCAGCTATCTTTAGATCATAACTGCTTAAGCAATTACAGACCAGTTTTAAAATCGTTCTTTCCCAGCCTGTTGTACACGTGGAACAAAATCATCTTCTTAATCCCTTCCAGTCGGCATATAGAAGAGGCCATGGTACTGAATCGGCACTTCAGTGCTGGCGATGATAAAGTGTCATCTCTGGCGTTATCATAAGTCAGCAGCATATGATACTGTAGATCATCCTTCTCTCCCTCAGTCTGTCTATAAACAACTCAACTATTCCTTTCTCCACCTCTGCTCGCAGCTTGGCTGTCATTCTCGATCAGTTTGACTTTTCGTGAGCATATTTCTCATGTCTGCAGAATTGCTTACGTGAACTTTGTAGGATCAGTACCATTCGTCATTATCTCACCACTGATGCAACTAAAACTCTAATCTGTGCCTTTGTGCTGTCGAGGATGAACTATTGTAATTCTCGTATAGCTAGAATTCCCAAGTATCTTTCTGACAGACTTCAAAGGATCCAGAATGACTCTGTTCGCCTCATCTGCAGACCATCTAGATGTGATCATATATCACCTGTCATACGCTCTCTTCACTGGCTGCTAGTCATGGATCGTATAGCCTACAAATTTTCTACTTTGACTTTCACTGTCGTTTCTGGCATTGGTCCTCTGTATCTCTCCGAACTCACTCCCACCCGCACGACCTCTTCGCTCATCTTCTGACACCGAGTCCCACCAGCTAAGACAAAGACGTATAGACAGAGGTCTTTCTACTACCAAGCCCCATCAAATTGGAATGGATTACACGTCAGCCTTCGTCACTCTGATTCTTTAGCCTAAACTAAAGATGCATCTTTTCTGAACTACGACTTAACTGAGACCCTCTCCTGACGATAAGCTTGTATGACGCCTGTCTGTAATCAACTTTGTATATGAGTAGTGTATGTTGTAGAAGTGAACGTGTTATTTAGTTGTTAATGACTTGTTCTATGAATTATTTATGTAAAGCGTTGTGAGCAAATCTTTGGAAAGGCGCTATATAAATCCTCATTATTATTATTATTATTATTATTATTATTATTATTATTATTATTATTATTATTATTCACCAATGTCCGATCATGATTACAAATGGCCTTGGTCTGTTCGTCCAGCCTCTTAAACAGTGGTTGCTGATGTAAACATTAATACCCATCATTCATCATGAAGCCCACGCCATGTACGCCCAGTGAGCTCAAACTTCAGAACGTCAGAGAGCGGAAACACAAGTCTAATCCCTCCTTAACCCACCCATAACAGCGTATCAGTATAGGAGAGCGAGGTAAGGAGAAAGAAATGGAAAAAGAGACAAACAGAAAGAGAAAAGCAAAGAGAGAGAGAGAGAGATTGAGACAGAGAGAGGAGAAACAGAAATACAAGGAGAGAGAGAAAGTACTATGAAAGTAAGCCAGAAATGTCCAAGATCTGTTTATGTTTTAATTTGATAGCGTTTCGCTCAGTACCAGGCGATGCACTCCAGTGGAAAAAGTGCGATAAGTGGTACTTTACTCACCCTATTACCTACCTACACTTACCAGTTATTCTCCATGGAATTATAGTACATAGTTAGCTCTATAGCGCGGGGTTGGTTCTGGTTATACCTGGCAAATACCGCGTGGGGGTGGGTACGACTTGGCCAGGTGATCATGAGTCTTGTTTACTTCTTGCTTTCTTTGTCAACCTTTGCTTTATCGGAGCATGCAACCCTTTCTTTTTGTTGTTCTTACAGTGAATAGATAATTAAATAAACGCAACAATTGTGAACTTTTGGTAATGTGAGACTGTAAGTGACGGCAACCTTTTAATTAAACACATGCGTTAAGAAAGTGTTGACAAAGCTTGTCACATACTGATAACTATTAGTACCAGATCTGACCATTCCGAAAGATGTATTTAGAATTCTTCTCATATTTCAGCCAAAATTGAAATGAATCTTTCTCAAGATAACTTCTAATTGATCACGACAGGCAATCAAAGTGTTAAAGCAAATTACAAGCTTTACCATCCGATCAAGGCTTTTTTTGTTTGTCACCTTTGTTCTCGAATCTCAAAGCGGTGACGGGTTTGATAAATCGAAAATCAGAATTAAAGACTGTTCCTGGAAACCTAAAACTGTAATGAAGAGAATGTGAATAACAACTTTTTCGCCTTTTACCGACATAAACATTCCGGCTAGAAAACAAAGGGAACATAGCTGGTGATATCAGAGACCTTATAGTGGGCTTGAACCACGACATCCCTGCCTCACCAAGAAGATGGTGACCCCATAAGATGCAGGTAGTGTAGCCGTGGAGGTGAAATGTAAATGAGACGTGTCATAGCTGTTAGAATTCGCTTGATAAATCGTTTGCATCAGAGTACTCCGTTCTGCCCCATCTGATAGTAAGCCGAGCAGGCGAGTGAAGAACAGTTCTAAATGTATTGAGAAAATTTCTTGCATTGCACTCGGTGGGTTGACGGTAATGTTTATCTGTGCGCCATGCTTGAGAGCTGTGACACAGCGCATTACACGCGCTTCTTCCCTCGTCCCTCGGGTAGCCATCAGTAAAACTTCTGCCACCGTTTTGTCTGATGAATCGCCATGGACCGCGACAACATTGGTTGCTTTTCTGATCAAGCCATCGTTTGCTGAATTTTTTTGGTGTGCAACACTTGTAATTGACATGCCTGCATGGTTTTTATGTTAGAAATCATATTTTATTACTGTTTTGAGAGGGAAGCGCGTAAAGATACGCATCTACGTACGCAAAATGCACGTAAACTCAAACTAATAAAACAGTATCAATGACGAAATGTGTGTGATAGCTCTTAGTATTCTTAAAGATATTGCATTATCAGAACAAACTGTAGGCGACGGATCTCAATACATCAAACTGTACGCTGGTAGGCGTTCACACCACACATTATTACATACAGTTACATTATTTAACGTGTTGATTTGTGTTTGTCGTCTGAATCATTAACATTAATTATTAATTTGGAGTTTGCTGCGTGATTATGTCCATTACCCAGGTGACACATCAGAGCTTTTCTGGTGTCAGCAAACATTAATTATGGCAGCAGGTGTTAGTAGTCTGGTTACCAATATCACACACATTGACTGTGGAGGCTACACGTTGTGTGCCTCTCGGTTGTGATCATGTGTCTCTATTCACTGCCTTGTGTTTTTTTGCTTCCCGCTGACAAAATATTACACAAAATACCCGGGGTCTTTATCGAGTAATTGCAGAGATCAAAGGAACGGCACAGTGTGAAGTATGTATATAAGTAAGATTATAAGATGATCGCACACGTCATCAAACATTACGACTGACACACAGGGCAAGGTGCATTGCACTACTCTATTCCTAACGGATTTTTTTTTTTTTTGCTTCGAACAATTGGACTCCGAGCGAGCGAAATGCAAAATCTGCCAGGCCTAAATTCAATTGAATTTTACTCCAGTGGGACGATCGTCGGATACTAGGAGCAACAATTTCCAACGAGGGCGTTACAGACACCTTTGTGATGTTTTTCTACCTCTCTCATCACCATCGTCATCCTCCACCCACGGGCAGTAGATTTATTTGCTTCCAATCCTGTGGATGATGTCCCGCCAAGGTAAACGGCGTTGGTATTTGATAGAAAAGATTGGATAAAGGGAGATGACGAGTAGCACGGCCGCTGTAGACAGTCGCTCCCAGGATTCTGGGCGAAAGAGTTGTCACGTGATTCTGCCGCTGGGTGTCGCTACCGTAAACTGGTGAGAACAATTGCGCTTGGGGAATGATGTTTTGTAAAAGGGTTTTAAAAGCTGAAAAAAGGAACTCGGTGTGAAGTTACCTGCAAGCCTAGACACACCAGCAGTAAGGTTTATGTAAAAAAGGAAGCATATTCCCTCTCTTCCTCTCACGCACACACACACACACACACACACACACACACACACACACACACACACACACACACACACACACACACACACACACACAAATACACTCGTAGCGTGCACACTCTTTCCAACATGAAGCCATGCACACACTTGGAAGATTGCTCATTAAAATAATACTAATGTAGATTACATTTTTTGATACATCAAACATTTGCGTAGGTATTAGCAAAAAATAGCGTTTCTAAATGACAAAAATCTATTTAAAAAATCAACAATATAATGTGTGTAAGATGCATACACAAATAAAAGCTTTTTGGATAGTGTGAGAAGTCATATAATTAGCAAAGATACCCTTCCCTCCTGTCACTCAATTTTTTTAAGGAAATGAATAAATGTATTACTAAGAAATTTTCAAATAGGGATATCTAATTCAGTCCTATTGAACACTGATTTAGGGTACATGCGTGCGTGGTGCGTGTGTGTGTGTGTGCGTGTGTGTGTGTGTGAGTGAGAGAGAGAGAGAGAGCAAACCCCTGTGTACCTTTAACTAAAATAGTTTGTTTGTGCATTGAGAACTAACTTGTTTTCTTTTGTATATTTCCAAAGAATAGTCTTCTTATACGCTGAAACCAATATTTTATATAGTTTTTTGCTATTGTTGACAAACAGAGTTGCAAAAGATGCATTGTAGATGCATGCAATCGATACATACTACTAGAATCTAACTTGTAAAAAAAAATCTACTCAATGCTATCATTTGATGGCATTTTGATATCTGTTCCCCTGTTATTGAGGCATTTATTTTTATAGTAAGCCAGATGTTCCACCCTCACAAAACATTATATCTACCAGTTTTACTACATGTAGTTTACTGAAACTATTTTTTTGTTATTCTGTGCCAATGCAGTGCAACTCACTGCTCATTTTTTCTGTATATGCAAACATTACACAAACAACAGACAGACAGCCCGACAGAAAAACAGTTATTTCCTATTGCTTTGCTGATAACATTTTGGGGAACACAAAGAAATGAATAGACTGCTTCAATATAATGAATATATTCCGGAATTGTGGATTAGAGGGAAATGGGTCATTTAATCTTCTAGAACTCGGATGAACCCGCTTAGACAAACTTAAAAGTATATAGATAATTATGAAAGGACGTGCACCAATAAAACATAAAAATAACAAGCTGCAAAACTCCTAAACGTTTGTAGATAAATGCATGTCAGCGCAAATGCACAAATAATCTTGTGCATTACATGTAAGAGTTCATGTCTGAAGAAAAGAATAGAACGATGAGCGATTTTTCCTCACCGCTTCCTTATGCTTCTCTTTCTTCCTTGTGCCTTTCAAGCATTCACTATTAGTCCTCCGTTTGGCCACCAATGGTCTATCTGTATGTATCCACTCACTCACTCACTCACTCACTCACTCACTCACTCACTCACTCACTCACTCACTCACTCACTCACTCACTCACTCCGCAGCCTTACACAGACAGTTCTTTTGTTTTTTAAGAGTGGTTTTCTAAGCTACAGACACGATTGGCGCTGTAACAGGATTAGCAAGCACTACACAAGGGATCAAAGACAGCTTCAGGGAACCTTAGCCACAGGTTTCACACGGTCAGTCAAGTCGGCCTGCACGGCCTCACAGCTCGGTTTTCTTGGTTCCCCTGAGACTCCGACAATTTTCCACGATCCTCGCGATGCTGTGTCTAGAGGCACCTCTAAGTGGTACCAGCGTCAAGTCAGACATCTAATCAAATCCGTTACAAGAATGTTTTTCTTTCTCCTTGCATTTCGTTTCTTCCATTTAGAACACGTCAAATTATGTGTTTGTATTGACAGGTCGGTTGTTTATCAAGTTTATCAAGATGCTTGTTTGTTGGAATACATTTTCCTTATACGGATAAACAAAATGAAAAAAAAAACTAAAAGAAGGTAGCTAGCAAAGAAAGAAAGAAAAAAAGACAGAAAGAAAGAACAAAAGAAAGAAAGAAAAACGAAAGAATGAAAGAAAGAAAGAACGAAAGAAATAAACAAACAAACAAAAAAAAAGGAAAATGTAAGGAAAAGATAAAAGCTCTTGTCCAAAAAATACTGACCCCACTTGAAACAGACCTAACGCAAAAAAAACTGAGTGCGTTTAAAAGACATCTTGAAAAACTGAACACACTTGGAACTGACAACACGGAAAATCGAAAAAGTAGAGAGCAAGTAGAAAAACTCCAATATTTATCAAGCCGGTAGAGAGGCTAACTGCACACACGCTGGTAGACTGTAAACTTGCTAAGGTCGCCTACATGATACCCAAGTCATCCATGCAAAAAGCTGCTGTGTCTAAGATTTGGTTTTGTCTGTTTGCTGCATCACACATTTCATCAAAGATAAAGCGCTTTCCCTTACACAGACTGTTAAGGTTGGATATATATACAATTTTTTTGCATACACAACTTTTTTAATCCACGGGAAATTATAGACCAGATTTACAGTTGCTTGTGTGATGCCAATAAAAAGCTGAGTTGAATAAATGTCAAGTACAGTGAATATACTTGGTAGCTTCAATTGTCACAAACATCATGCTCTCTATGAGTGTGAATATGCGCTATAAAAAACTTCATTTATTATTCCCTGATCAAGTGTATGGCACGCGGACTAAACGAGCTGCGGTAAATTTGTTCTGCACACTGTCATCGCTTACCTGCGCCACACCTGCACCGTACGTGCGCCAAACCTGCGGCCAAACCGCGAAAGTAAGAACTCACAGCAAGTGATAAGAGATGTAATAGTAAGCGTCTTTATTCTGCTTTGGCTTCCATCCTCTGTAGTTTCTCTCATTCAACCGTCGCCTGCTGCGTCATACATTCTACGTCATTCTTACTACATCATACATCCTACGTCATACATCCGTGATGTCAATCTCTTTGCGCTCAGCTTAACTCTACCTTTGACCTACTATGGCTACATCTTTCTTTTTTTTTATCAAAAACATTAATATAACCTAACATGAGTAATTATAATCAACAACCAATAATTCAATGTCAAATGCAAAACGTTCTGTCAAGATTGCAACATGTCTACACTTTACTGTTACAAGTGTAACTGCTGTTTAAAATCATCCCACTTCTGACACCATGTAATAGTAAGCGTCTTTATTCTGTTTTGGCTTCCATCCTCTGTAGTTTCTCTCATTCAACCGTCCCCTGCTACGTCATACATTCTACGTCATTCTTACTACATCATACATCCTACGTCATACATCCGTGATGTCAATCTCCTTGCGCTCAGCTTAACTCTGCCATTGACCTACTACTGCTACAAAAATAGTGAGAATAGTTGTGCAAAGATTATACATTACTGCTTTTCGCAAGAAGCGCTGATACGCAAACTAAAAGGTTGGATATCAAAATTGTAAATCAGTAGACTTGAAATTATCTGGATGCCAAGAGAAAGTACAAGGACTGAGGCGTAATTAGAAGCGACTTTCTAAACAAAGACCTCTCTAAGCGTGAATCTAGTATATATTTCTTTCCGTTAAAAGGAAGATTGTATCACGTTGAGGTATCTCAAGAGGCTGCCTGCGAATCGCTACAGCTACTATAAGAGTGTTATCGTGTTTGTGATTAATGAGACTTGTAAACCCCAGAGTGGCACACCCCTCCACATGCACCGCTGTAGGAGGACGGGAGCCAGCGAAAGGAACATCATTTGCTGGTGAAAATTGCATTCTCGTCACTATGCCTGGAAAATATGGGTTGAGACAGTTAGACGACACGAACTTCGACAGCTGGAAGATGGATTGAGACACCTGAAAGTCATGAACTGAAATAGGAGGAAGTCATGGACCATAGAATGATATAGCTAGTAAAAAAAAACAAAAAACAAACAAACCCGCACGACCGTTTGCAATGATAGACTGGTGCTGGAGACTGAAGGCCACGAAGCTAAGGAGAGAAAAACACCCAAGCAGACGACATGTAAGGCGACGAGCAACTCTCATCCCACAATATTATCACCTCAAATTTCTGTCTGTCCCAAACGCCAGACAGTCTGAGCTGAGGTAATCGAACCTCAGATCTTGCGACAGACACCCAGGAGCCTGAGTCTGTGAGCGGGATTTACTTATCAAACTGGGAATTGTTTGATTAACATCCTAGAAAAAGAAATCAGTTCTCTAGTTTCAAATACTTTGAAGAACGCATATGCAAATTCAGCCAGTGTCGCAGAGGTCGCTACTAATTATACGCTGCGGATCACATTCCCTATCATCACGCTGACGATAATTGCATATGCTTTTCGTAATTTAAAAATTCCATTAAGTTTTGCGAAGGCCATTAACTGGACCACGCGCCCGCGCTTGCTCCAAAAGTGAACTCACATGGTGTGCGCAAGTTACTAACATACTGCTTACGAATCAGACTAAACTAACAATCGAACGTGCTTACCGTGCATTTCATTAGCCAGGAGATTCTTTTTTCCCTCATTGTAGCTGACTACTGTTGCTTCTAGAGCTTAGCAGGTCGGTCCGGTGCCGCAACGATTAGCGTCTGTCACCAATTCACTGAGAGTTGGGTACCCAAGATTCAGATCTCGTCTCGAGCACGCTGTTCTTTCTCTGCATGTGGCATCTGTTTTCAGGGTTGCCAGCCTTGCCATGATATAGCTTTGGTTGCTGATTCAGTGTAAAACACCAATTTCTTCCTCCACTCTAGAGCTTAACAGCCTCCCTACTGCGTGTAACCGGTAATCTGGTTTCTATAGTGGGTGCTGAGGACAACATACTGCAGACGGCTTTTCTGAAAGCTCTTGCATTGTATGGCTTTTTACTAGCCATAATTATTTCCTCACATTAATATTTTGCTGTATGTCGTTTTCGTTATCCACTTGAAATCACGTAAAACTACGTCCTTCAAGCTGCTTATTTTTTATAGCTACGTGCTCAAAGCGTAGACTAAGACATTTTAAAAGTACCACACACAGATTGGTTTCTTTGTACACAACTCCCTGCTGTTGAAGAATTTGATTTACATTGAAGATGGATTTGTTTAACTTTTTTATTTAGCTCGTCCAAAAAGTTTCCCACAAACAGGGTGAAAACGCCTGATCCACTACTAATTCATAGCTATCCGTTTACTTGTCAGAGTTTATTAGCGTGCACTGTCTGACATTTCTGTGACTCAAGCAAGAGGAACAAAGACCCCAGAATTGGTTAACTCTACGATGGTTTGTATTCCACCGTGGCTTAGGTGAGGACAGACTGGGATGAAAAGTGAGGTTGCGAAAGAGTCAAACAAAAAGGCGAGTTGTCACTGACGAATCACGTGAGGCAAAACAAGAAAAATAAAGTCCGCTTTAGTTGTGGACAACCAAGAACTCCTGATGTATATAAATGGATGTGTCTATGTTTACTGCAGGAAAAAGTAAGGAGCGACCGGCGAGGTATTTTAGCAAATAGGTTTGACTTTCTAATAGAGATATTACAGAGAAAATAGATACGGACTTGCTTTTTCTCTGTATCAGGACACAAAACGTGCGTCTGCCAGAAATGTTACTTGAAGTCATTGGTTTATTGTTTTTTTAATATATAAGAGCGTCTGTAACTGTTTTAACATATGTTTTGTACATATTGCGTGCGTGTGTGGGTGTAAATACGTTTGAGTTCTTGCTTTCTGCACACTTTCAAGCTATGTAAGAAATGTTTTCAAAGAAAAAAATAATAAGCCTTATCAATGACATATTGAATTCTTTTACGAACTCGTAGACTTGTTTTGTATTGAACACTTTAACTGTAAGCACCCCTAATGTTTAGAGTTATAATATTTTCACTGAACTAAAGGAATATAATTGAACCACACTATGACTTGGTCAACTCCACTTAATTATTTAAATGATAGGAAGTGAGAAGGTAATTTTAAGTGCACTTGGCCGAGTGTTAGAGCAAAGTCATATTATTATTTTATTAATATATAATATATATGACATATGATTAGCTTTATATAATATATAATTAGTTTGGTGCCTATGGAAATATAAATTGTTCTTAATGGGTAAATTAATTAATTGAAAGTAATATAAAATGTTGTAAGAGTAAACAAAAAGAAATTATGTATATAGTTGTATGCTTTCTTTTTTTAGAAATTATTAGAAAGCGTGAAATTTAGAACACGTACACAATCACCCTTCCCTTCCAACACACACACACACACACACACACACACACACACACACACACACACACACACACACACACACACACACACACACACACACGAAAAAAGAAGAAACAAATAGTTCTAACATACCTTCTGAAGTCTTCCAGTCTTGGGACAATTCTCGATTCGTCATCCGCTCTCAACAGTCTTGTAACACAGGAGATTAATCAAACAAAAAGAATGTTTGTTTTTTTTTTATCTCAGATTTGTCTTGACCATGAAATAAGCCTGGTCTTCGTTCATTGCCATGCAGCTAAGTTCAGTAGAGAGCAAAGTCACCGAGTGGACGGTGAGGGGGGGGGGGTCGAGGAACTTGCGTCTTCTGAAGCACGAGCACTGAAGGCAGCCACATAGGAAGCAGCTTCTCACACCAAGTCGAGCTGTCGCTGTGGCGTTTTGTCGTCTGACCGGCCAGACGTTTATCCTCCACGCAGCAGTCGCCTAGCGGCGAACTCTGGCACGCGCCACACGTGTGCCTGGGACAACAGCTCGGCCAGACCTGGCGCTGCTTCAAACGGGCGAGAACCTTGAGTTTGGATGGAGATTCAGGGCTGGGAGCTCGTCTGGGGCGGCCGCCCTCTCTCTACTTTGTGGCTGACGAAGGTTATTTCACGTCTCAGTGTCTATGCACGTGATATAGAGTGTGAACATGAGTGCGTGCGTGCGTGTTTGTGTGTGCGTCCGTGTGACTGTAAGTGTGTGTGCACCAGACACTGCCTGTCCTGCTGTCTCCTATTTGTCATATGTTTACCAGATTGCCCACAAAATAACCTCAGTAACATATGTATGGTTTATAAACCCTGGCGGTTGTGCACTCACAGGGGGTCGTTGCAGTTCCCGAGATTGACTTGGACAGAGAATTGATCTCTTGAAACTATATATGCTCTCTCGTCCAATGCTCTGCAATCGTGCATTCAATGCACGCCACACAACTCAAGTCGTTTGCAGAAAATCAAGTTAAGGGGAGTGTGGCGCCGTTGTCTGCAAGCCATGACGGCACGAGGTAGACACATAAGTCTCGAAGGGACCTAGGTTGTAACAGGTCTTGAATGCAGGAGAGAATGGGACAGACATTCATGTACATGCGCATGCCTCCATTCATCCCCCAACCCTTTAGACAGAAAGGCAGGAAGGCAAATAAGAGATTACGTAGATTTCAGGGGCCAGTTGCACAACACGTTTCTAAACCTTAAAACTGTTCTAAAGAAGCAAAATCTCTTTTTAGCCATTTTGATGCATTGCAGAAAAACACACAAAATTGTACTGACAGGACGGAAAGTCAGACTTCAACAACTTTATCTTATTTAAAGCATTTTGAGTTTTAAAAATTCTAAAATTGTGATGTGCACTTTAAAACTAATTATCTAAATAGAGTTAAGGCCTAAAAGTGTTTAAAATTAGAAATGTGTTGTGCAAATGGGCCCTGGACTATTGCACTTCTATGTTTAGACGCCTAACTCTGCACATAGCCATTAATATCTGCATATAATATAAAGAACTATAGCGTTGTGTGTGCGCGCACGTGTGTGTAGAGTTTGTGAGTTAGGGCTATAAGGATAAATACTGTTTGTCCTGACTAAATTTTTACTACTCCTTTAGTCTACAAATGGTTGTAGATATGTCTGGTTCGTGCACTTTACGTCGGAGTGTCTTTGTTCTAATGTGTCTTTTACCCTTTAGAAAATGTTACCAACGGCTCCAAATTACAAAATATACCACGAAAAGCACATTTTATATCGACGTCTTTTTTTTTTTAACAAAGTCTCCTATGAGAGAGAGGGAGAGAGATGGAAACACAAAACCAGGGATAGACAGATAGCCCAGCTGTAGAACTTTCTTGCGTTTGGGTATGTATGAGTAGGCGACTTTGTTTCATGGTAATGAGTATTTAGTGTTCAGATTCGCATGCATGACTGGTAAGTGGTAGCTGTTTCTAGCTTTAAAAAAAAAATTATAAATAAAACATAGTGCGATGGCTAATATGTGTGTGTGTGTGTGTGTGTGTGTGTGTGTGTGTGTGTGTGTGTGTGTGTGTGTGTGTGCAGATGAAGACTGTTTGATAGATCATAACTAAGTTTTGCAAGAATACTTCTTTCGTCTAGGGAAGGTTGTAGACTAAGTTGGTGTATTTTGCCCCAAAATATGCATCTTCAATGTGCTCTAACCCTTTGTCATGCTACACGTGGCTGCTTGATAGATAGGCTACCCTTTGATATATCTATATATATATTCACAGTTTTACATTATATAAAACACTATCTTTCATACTACTGTATCTCTCTCTCTCTATATATATATATATATGAGAGAGAGAAAGGCAGCATAATGTTTATCTACCCGTCAGCGTGGACTGTTATCTTTGTTTTGCACTGTCCGTGAGCGCACTGAGCGCTTAAAGTCTGTCAGGAGAAATTACTCAACAAATTAATTAAACAGTTTATGAAGAGATGTGACAAGTACTGAAAAAGATTAGTAAGTAAGATACAGACAAAACACTTTTCTGGACCATGCCTTTCAACGTGTGAACATAAATTTGGCAAATTCTTTATTTGTGAAGTCACTGAAAACTTCATTCATTCATTCATTACATCCCAAAAATGGCAAACACCATTTGGTTACCAGTCGTAGGCGAGATCTGATTAAGCGCAGCAGAGGTAAGTTCACGCCACCAGGGCCGGTCTTCTGCCCACCTGAGAAGGTCCCTCAGTGAATATCCTGTCCACTCATTCATGTTAGTCACCCGACTTTTCCTCAACGTAACCTTGGAGAACGACACGACCAAACAACTTCAGTTTCTGCCACTTGACTGTAGCAAACACAAACCCACCAAGCAGGTTTATAGGCTGCGAACGAAGTCATTCGCCTTTTTGCTTTCTGTAGGAGATTCGGAGGAGTCATCTGAAGCATTTAATCTCGAACGCTTGGACCCGTCTCTCTTGTTCTGTGAGCGAGGTCCAAGTCTCGCATGATTGGCACAACGAGAGACTTACAAAGCCTGAATTTCGTTTAGAAGCCGACTCTTCTACTGTCCCAAATTTCGTTTAACCTGGCCATCCCCATTGTCGCTTATACTATCCTGAGACAGTCACAGCCACCGTCCTTGAAACTGTTGGGCTCAGGTACTTTAAGGACTGCACCTTCTCCGCTTTGTACCCTATTAGTTTGAATCTCTGTGTTGCTAGATCCGATGGTGTTTACCATGACATTGCTTTTCCGTGCTGATCTCTATCCTGTACGCACACGCACTGGTAGCGAGTTTTTCCGTGAAGGTCTGTAGCGCACTGTTGTTGCTTGCCATGAGACCAATGTTGTCAGCAAAGCGGAGACTGCTGAGTGACCTCCCGCCGATCGACACTGGGGTATGATGGTCCTGGAGTGTATCGCGCATGATGTTCTCCAGGTAGACGTTGAGCAGCACTGGGGAAACCATTCATCCTTGGCGAACACCCACCTTCGTAGGAAAGAGCTTACCAAGCTGCATGAAGCCGTGGTACAGTGCCTTGATGGTGCGCACCACACCTTCCTTCAAACTGAACGAGCACAGTACGCTCCATAGCCTCTCGTACCACCATCGAATGCCTTCCTAAGGTCACTAAAGTTATGGTACAGAACTTTACTGTACTGGGTGCTTCTAGAAGAGGACTCGACTATTAAATATCTGCTCAATTGTGCTCTTGCCGGCCAGGGATGCGCCTGAAAGAGGTCGGCAACCTTAGAGTACCGCAGTGACCCGGACGAAAATAAGCCTGCTTGAGACGGAAAGCAACTGAGAACCGCTCTCGCCACCTATCTGCGGACAAGGAATCCGACCCCTTGATTGTGCTTGGTCTCCTTGCCGCTGGAAAAGCAGTTTGTGGCCTTACAGAGTCTTTGCCTAATCTAATCTTGTCCAGTGTATCTCTGCCAGTTCTACAATTTCTCAACTGTAGCATCTAATCTCAAGAGTGAACTCAAACACTTTACCACACTGGTGGTACACGGACGTTATATGTAGTAGTCGTTGTCCCCTTTCGTAACCTTAGAGTTGTAATGATTGCTTGCTTGGCGGCGAGCTGGGATTCCTCGGCAACAGTAGGCTCCTTGGCGACGGTTAGCTCTCTGGTAGTAACAGGCTCCTCGGTGCGAATGACAGCTCCAGTTGTATATATTTCACAACTCACACCAAAACCCCACTCCTTGTCCATGGAAATATCGAAGGGGTGCGCGGTCGTGTTTTGACTAGGCCGTGACCGATCATGTATTTTCGATTGCTGCAAACCATCATATTTTGTCCGTTGGCTTTTGCCTTGATGCCGTGTTTTATGTCGGAGCTTTCTTAGCCTATACCTCACGGCAGTACCCACAAGGCAATGGGACCCTTTTCCCCTTGGCAAGGGCACAAACCTGTTTTGAGATCGGAAACTATAGAAACGATCATTAAGGAAGTGTGCCAATCTCAAGGTCAGGTTGTGAGGGGAAATTCGCAGACTTGGTATTGCTCGAATTCATGTGGCATCACAGACGTTTACTTAGCTGTGGTTCTCAGTGCTGTTTGGGAGCAATAGCAGGCAATACGACGGTCCAGAAAGTGGACCGATCTCAAGGTCAGGTTGTGATAGGCATTACAGACCTGTTATTGCTCAGTCTCGTGGATGAATGACACGTGTCCCTCTAAGAAGATATGAAGGATCAGCGAGCTATTCAGCAGGCTAGGGTCTCGCTCCTTATCGGAAGTAACCAGACAAATATCCCCACCAGTCAATGACGGCAATGCACTAAAAAACAGCAACTGATAAACCTTACAACAAGTTATCCTTACAAACTAAAAACAAGAGCAAAGTCTTTAACATACAGAAGACGTACGTGTGTGTGTGTGTGTGTGTGTGTGTGTGTGTGTGTGTGTGTGTGCGTGCGTGTTTTCGCGCATGCCTGCGTGTGTTTAGAAAAAGTACGAGCGAAACAGACAGAAGAAGATAAAGAAAGAAGTGAAGGGGGGTGAAGATTGATAAAGAAAAACTCGGTGCCAGAGACTTCAGATGATGTAGACACGTCGGCTTTTTGAAATGTCACTGTCTAAAAAATATCTTCGTCTTGAAACGGAAAGGGCAATTAAAAACAAAGGCGGTTTTGATGTGACCAAAGGCATCGCGGTCTTTGTATTACAGAGCTAAATGGGCTTCTTTCTTATATCTTGTACCTCAGAATTTCAGCCATGGGAAGAAGGTAATTCCCTTTCATCAAGGAAAGAAAGGTACCAGCACAAACGTGCACGCATGCACACACGCACACACGTACAGCCAATTGCATGCATGTGCATGCATCTTCCCTTAAAGAAAGGTCTACATTTGTGCTTCTACTTTTGCTAAAAAAAAATAAGAAAAAGAAGAATAAATTTGTAGAGATTATTCCCGATGTTAGTGCGAGCTAAGTGCGGTGAACAAGAAAGACTACAAAAGAACCGAGAGTCGATCGCACAAGAAACTAAGCATCAGCAAACAGAGGAGGTCATGACAAAGACTTGAACTAAGTAAATAGATGAAGAATCGAAGAGTAAGCGAAACAGTATACTTGATTACACAGACGTTTCTTAAAGAGATGGGTCAGAGGTTGTATTTGAATACTTGGAACCTAGACGCAGAATTGAAAGGCGAAGAGAATTCCAAACAGTGGGGGCCCGAGAAGGAAAAAAAAAAGAGCGTGTGCTCGTTTTTTTCCCGTCTGGTGCGAAAGTAAGTGGAGCGGGTGAAGACACAAAGAGACCAAAGAGACCAACTCGGGTGATAAGGCCTCAGTAGCAGACAGGTTAATGCTAATAAAAAGGCGCTCTTTTTTCATCAACACATAGAGATAAAAGAACATACAGCTAATAAGGGTGTTGTGACACGCTTTTTCAGCACATCTACACCCGTTATACAATCTGCATAAGTGAATGCGAGTACACTCAGTCCCATTATATTTTTTCGGGAGAAAGAAATGTTCAGCTGCTGAAAAATCCATGATGCTAATACATGTCGTAACTAACATATTTTATAACTGTTCAAAATATTCCATATTCATAGCATCGTAAAAACAATTTTTAATCCATTTTGTCTACCATATACTACTTCATCCTCAGTCGTACTGTGTAATGAAAATAATATACAGATAATATATATTAACATCTAATAAAATATATTGCGTCACAGATACATAAAGATACAACAAACAATCAACCTTTTTCACATAAATAATATTATTCAATTGTTTGTTATCTATTACACCATTCCTCAAGACGAATCCTTTACCATGGGAACTGTGAAATGGTCAAATAAAAAAAACCACCGTATTACTTATACAGGATTTTTTTGTTTAATGTGGAGAATTTAAAGTGGAAATTATAGACCGAATATGTCAAAAAATGACTTCAATATGTTACAGTACAGGGGGCCTCACCATTTGCAGGTCTTACTTTCAGGGTTTTATTTTTGTAAGTTTTCCATCAATAATTAAATAGGATTTTATTTTAGTTTGCTAAACTAGTAAATCACATGCCTAAATATATCATTAATACTATTTTATCTGCATCATGGTTTACCTTTCTTTTGTGTGTTAAAGGTCAACAATATAAAGAGTTAAGGTTTGGGGAGGGGATCTAGAATTATTCGAAGACTGTTTTTCTTTCATGGCGATCCTTCGCACTCATTGGTACCGACTGTATTTTGAGAAAGAAAAATGCATTGTGCAAACAACAGTCGACAGTGATAAGCTTATGGGTAGCCTGATAATATCATTTTACGATACATGATTTTCGAATCTACAATATTTAGTTTTGAAGAGGATCTGTGACTAATTTTTCTAGAGTATGATGGAGAGACTTCAGGTATGAATTTCATTAAAAAGACGCAAAAACAAACAACTTGTGTTGCAGTTATTTAGGGTTGAACTGTCTATGGACCAGGCTTTTTTGGGGGTAAAATTCGACTACAACATCTCCATCAAAAAATTGTTCAAAAAATGTTGACTTGGGAAGAATTCAGTTTAACACCAGCGTTTCAGAGCTCATTTTAGTTGGGATGAGAGATTGAGGCATACCATCGCCTTTAATTCGTTTCCTTCAGCATCCTGATGTCAGATGCTAGTGTACCGGAAGTAGCAGGTCAGCGTGACCCAGACGCCATTGTTGAAGGGTTTTACTTTGAAAGAATCTCAGGTCACCAGTCCACGTCTGACACGTGTTACTTCTGACTTTCAACATTTAATTGTGCACTGAGCGAAAGGCGGAATGTACACAATGATATATGTTATTTCGCCTTTTTTCACGTAATTTATCATTCAATTTGTATGTGTGCGTTTTTTCCACAAAAGTTTCATGTGCAATATTTGCACAGCTGTTGTTGTGATTGTGGATGTGGCAACTAAAATGTCAGGTTCTGTTATCGAGCGGTTATGGCGCTGTAGTTAGGACAGTATCGAGGTTAGCTCGGGTTATCAGCCTGATAAAGTCCACTCGCCAGCCTGCAGTCAGAGCACGAACTTGTTTTACTGGACAGCTTGCAGACGATTTTTTAAAGTTAAGTCATAGAAGTAGGCTGGCGTGTACAAAGCTTCCGGTTTAGTCATATTCATTGTTAAAGCTCGCCGAGACTGACAGCGGAGGACTTCGTAAAAGGCTAAGCGTTGGTCTCGGCAGACAGACAGCAGTCCACCCTATACACGTCCGTGGTCAGAGGGTACTTGGGTCTTTTAGGTAAAGCAGGTGAGAGGCCTGGGATAGGTTTTGCTTTGTGTTTTCCATACAAAGTCAATGTGCCTGTGATGTTAAGGCTATGGAATATCTTTTGTAACAACCAAACTCTCTTTAAGGCCGTTAAATGAGGTTCCATCCGTTCCCACACTGGTGCTTCAACTTGTATGGGCATTTATCCTGTCTCTTTTGCTTTCATTTGTTCTACTGCATTTTGCAACCGTTTCTGAAGCTGGCATGAAAATTAGTGTGTTGTTAGTCTAAAGGTTCTTGATGTAAAAGAAAGACTTCATTTTTGGGTTCAGAATCGACCTGTCACAAGTGACAAGGATGGTCTGTGCCACGAGTAATCAGAAGCAAAGTACACGAAGTAGAGCAGCTTAGTTTATCAAGTTATAAGTAATGTTTCAAGTGATTTTACACTGAAGAGAAGATCAAATAGTGAGTAAATTAAAAAACAGCGAATATAAACAACAGCAAATCACACACACACACACACACACACACACACACACACACACACACACAAACACACACACATACACACACTAGAGAGATTCGTTTCTTTTTCATTTTTTTCATTATTTTCCTTGCAGATGCACGTGTATATAAACCACATGTTACTTACAAAAAGTGCAGAGGAAAGTGAATGTTGCTATTATTAGCGGAGTTTTTATGTCCTTGTTCAACGACTATTTTGGCTTTTAACTAACGTCATAGAAGAAAAAAAACCCTTTAATATAAAATATCGACTTTCTCGACTCGTGTTTTGCGCTTAATGAGGACCTTGTTGTGCTGGCAATGTAGTTCACGGTAACAGCTGTATATTAGTTACAACGTTGACGGCCCCGTGGAGGGTTGGTCACGAAATGGAGTTGTGAAAGGTAAGCAAGTAGGTTGGGTGCTTAAAGGACCAGGTATCCACCGACACATCAAAAATTAAAATCTGAAATCAGGCCACCACTAAAGCGGCTTCGCCTCGCGGTTTTCATGTGGTTGTAATTAACTCTTGAAATGAAGAAACATTTCTTATTTGTTAACGACCCATCGTTTTCCCATCAAAATCTGCGCTGTAAAAGGGTTTTATTGGTATGATTTTGGCGCATAGAACAAAGCTCTTAGACCATTCGCAAACCAGCCATGTGTTGAATGAGGTGACAGATAAACATGAGAAGATCTGCGATCTTCTAGGTCTGGGACCAGTTGCACAACATGTTTCTAAACCTTAAAACTGTTCTAAAGAAGCAAAATATCTTTTTAGCCATTTTGATGCATTGCAGAAGAACATACAAAAATTATACTAACAGGAGGGGAAAGTCAGACTTAAACAAATTTATCTTACTTAAAGCAGTTTTAGTTTTAAAAATTCTAAAATTGCGGTGTGCACTTTAAACTGATTATCTAAAAAAAAAGGCTTAAAAGTGTTTAAAATTAGAAATATGTTGTGCAACTGGCCCCTGGCTGTTGGGGTGCTGCGTCATTCTAGCTTGTCATTGCCTCCATGTACCGGCCCAGACAGGTGGTTCAAACATAATTGTAAGTAAACAATACTTTGACATCAAGAAATTCCGAGCGGGGAAGTGCGCGGGCGCTTTCAATGTGTAATTTTACGCTTTTTTACGCGCACTCACGCACTTCAGGAAACAACAGAATCAACAGGGAACTGTTAATCATAAATACAAACATAATCTATCATAAAAAAGTGGCAGCAGTACAGTTTGATTCATTTGGGAGTCTTGAGAACAAATTCATGATCAAACACATGCTTGCTGTTTTGTTTGCAATTATATCACATAATGCGTAACTGTCCTTCTCCGGTAACGGAGACTTGATTGTATTCTTTGTATTACATCGCTAGAATACAGGAAAATTTTGTTGTATATAAATGATATAAATTACACAGTAAATCTTATTTAGTTCCTGTCAATGCTGTTCTGATCGATCTTTGTAAGTTCCTGTTGTTTTTGTGACACGACAAAAAAAAAAATCGAAGGCAGGATAAGTAGGTTTGATTATCACATTGATTATCGAGGATGCACACTGTTTTAAACAATCTGTAGTATCTTGCGAGAAGAAATTACTCTCTTATTCTCTTTCCTTTTAAATTTATATGTAGACAACGATGCTGGTGGACCTGACACCGGTCCAAAACAAAGCTATTATGTTTTCCAGGAAGCAAATTAAAAAGCGCTCGCGGTAATGCTATGTGTCAGAGGTTTATTCCCCCGCATGAGCAACCATCCTCCACATCTGTTCACATCTTCGGTTTGCAAAGAAATCTCACTTTTGTAACCTCGAGTTCAAAGTTTCTATCTGACTCATTTCTATAAAGGAAAAGATAGAGTTCAATTGAAATTTGCACTAATCACATTATCGAAATTACAACATCCATAAAAAAGGAACTTTATCATATGGCATCACTTGTTGCTTTAAGCGCCAACAAAAATACAGTTGTTGCAAGGTTGTTATGCTTAGGTTGTCTGACTGAGCAGATATATTAGGACGGCTCTGTATCCCAAACCAAGAAATCATAAGATTATTACTAATTTTGAAATGTTTTGTACTTAGAATGAGATGTCTTTTATGTGGTAAGCAGAAGGGTCAGCACGCCCCGCCCCAGTTTACAATGCTTGATGTGGTTGTCACGATCAATAAATAACCAGGGGGACCATTTGTCTGTTCCCGTCGATTTACATAATGGAAATTTAGCCGATGCTGTCATCTAGATGATGCCGCTTTTGAACGCATTTTCTCCTTATCGCTTTTACCCTTCCCTTCTTCTCACATGTGCTGGACAAACAAAAAATCAGCTTGAAAACACAGATTGCACTGTGTAGGGGGGTCGATCACAGCGCCACCTCTTGGTGGTGGTATGATGATTGTATGTCATGTCTTTGGTGTTGAGACCCACCGTTGGTATTTCTCGGTTGTCGTTTCTTCATTTCACGATGGTGTACAACAAGCTCGCACGCACACACACACACACACACACACACACACACACACACACACACACACACACACACATTCAATAAATGTCGGCGCATGTTAAAGAGTCGATAAACCGACAGCTGTCAACTTACACGACCAGTCCTTACCGATTGCCTGTGTTGCAGGAAAGCAAAACACTAAACTGGAACGTTCCTTGGTGAGAGGCTGAAGAAGGCGACAAAGTTCAATGTGTAGAGAGGAAGTATTGGAACGCCTGACATTTGTTGGACAGTTAATGTGCACTTTGAGAACTCCTGCAGAATGAGGACCGTAGTTCTTGTGACTGGCGTATAACTGAGACCAGCAGTAGCTCTCACGACAAAACATCCACACACTCTAGTGGAGCAAGAATCCAACTTCCTGCAGGACTGATTTTGTCTGGCCTCCATACAGTTCATTTTCTTCTTTGGCAAGGGAGGCAAGTAGTTGCTGTGTCAACTGCTGGTCCTGGCCACCGGAAATTGCCTCCTCTTGGGGTAACTTTACCCGAAGTGTTTCGCAGATAACACGAGTATATGCAGGTTCTGAACAACTTGATATCATTTGTGGTCTCTTAGCCTACAGGTTTTGTGGATTTCTCTTTAACGCCATCTGTTTCAGATTTGGTACGAATTGTAATACAGAACCGATACACAAACGTAATGATCACCATCATTAAAGATTATAGCAAAGCAGCATGAAGCTAAGGACAATCAAAAACGTTTGCATGTCTGCTTTGCTATTGGTATTTCGCTCTTGTGCCTTCGAAGGAAAATGTACTCCACTATTTACATTTGTAACACTTGCTGGCTTGTTGACATAGTAAAATAACAGTGAACAGCCTACTTATCTGATGTTCGGCCATGTGGTACAATAGCTTGCAGCGCAGCACATTCGTCAATACGTTTTTCCACGTTTTGTGAAGAGATGAGGGACAAACAGGTTTCGGTCCCCGCTCCACCCCTCCAGACATCCATGCACAGCGTGAGCTGCAAAATTGGCAACATTAAAGAGTACCATGCAGGAGGACGAGAAAATTACCAACTTGTAATGTCGTAAACTTTTCTTGGCAATAACTTGTTATCTTTAACACGTTTTCATTTCCTCTCACCGTGCAGTGTTGAATGTGAACCACGGACCCCTCCAATATTACAGACATGGCTACTGCCATTAGATGCGGGGTAATCACTACACAAATTTGGCCATCAGGAAGGTTTAATCTTGTCCTCGGCGCTTCGTGGAATTCTGTATTCATATCCGTAAAATTGTAGTACCAAGAGCGAAGAAAGTGGACCAGACAAGTAGTGTTCACGTCTCCCTGTTGTGTATTCTGCAATCAGAGGTGGATTGCGATATAAAATTTTCAGTCTGTACGATGCGATGTCTATACAACTCATCCAGGGATGCCGATTGCCAGAACGCAAGGGCAAGCACATAGAAGTGAAAGAAAGCAGTCAACCCGAGATCGGCCTAGTATCAAACTGGTGACTAGAAATCGATATAGAATTGGGTGTGGTCTGATTGAAGTTTGTGCTTTCCGGCAGTTGGTTAAGTGCATTTCGTTGTACAAACAGCAAATACAAAGCTGCCAAATGACGGACAGGACATAGCGAGAAGAGGTAGAGAGAAAACTTTGGGAGCGGTAAATGAATAGAAGGGACTGGGATCTCTTTCATTTTTGTACATTGTACTGACACCTTTTGGTCTTATTGTGATATCTATTGATATTGTACGGATTTATTTATTACCAGTGTCGTTTCGATTACCAACCTGTGTGTTCGTTTAATTCCAACTGGTACTCAAACCTGATTACCGAAGAAAACAATAGTTGCAAAGGTCATATATGTCTTTCGTTAGCTCAGTCAGTCAGTCGTCCCTTGCCTGGCACCTGGCGTTGGGGGGAGCACATGGATAGACGCGGCAGCTGATAGGGCCCGCCACTCTTGCCTGTTTTGGGCAATAGTCAGCAGGTCCTGTACAGGACGACCAGTCCAGTCTTTGACGTTCGTAAGCCAGTTCTTTCTCTGACCACTGCGGCGTCGGCTACCCTCCAAGGTGCCTTGAAGGATAGTCTTCGACAAGGTGTCGTGCCGGGTTACATGGCCAAAGAAGACGAGCTTACGTCGCTTGACTGTTGATAGTAGAGGTTCCTGGTGTCCTACCAGTGTGGCCATCTTGTTTCTTACAAAGTCGTTGGTTTTGTGTTCTTTGTATGAGATCCGGAGCAGCCTCCTCAGACACTTGTGCTCGAATGCCTGGATTCTCCTTTCTGTTTCGGCGAGTAGAGTCCACGTGTCGCATCCGTAGAGCAGGATCGGCACTACCAGGGATTTGTATAGCCTGTACTTGGTAGTGAACCTTATCTTGTGGCTATGCCAGATCCTATCTAGCCTAGCCATTGCTGCTGTTGCTGTTGCGATCCTGATGCGGATATCTTGCGTGGAGCTGCCGTCCTTGGAGAGAGTGGCTCCCAAGTACTTGAAGCTACTTACCTCTTCGAGCTGTACCCCGTTCATATAGATCTCTGCTTTGCCGTTGCCATTGATCATAACTTTGCTCTTTTCTGTGCTGGTCTCCATTCCATACGCGTTTGAGCTGTCTGTCAGTCTGTTGGTGAGGTCTTGCAGTTCCTTGTTTGTACCTGCTAACAGATCTATATCATCTGCAAAGCGTAGGTTGCAGATTGGTCTTCCACCGATTGAAATGGAAGTATGGTGGTCATGAAGAGCTTCAAGCATGATGTTCTCCAAGAATATATTAAACAACACGGGTGATAGGGGACATCCTTGACGTACCCCTACTGTGGTACGAAAGTAAGCTCCTATTTGGTTGTTAAGCAAAACTGTACTCGTTGAGCTGTTATACAGCGCTTCAACAACCTGGACGAGCCCTTCTTCAATGTTGAATTTCCGCATCACATGCCATAGCCCCTCGTGCCAGACTCTGTCAAATGCCTTCTTAAAGTCAATGAAGTTGTGGTAAAGGTCCCGCTGATGCTGCAGATGCTTTTCTATAAGAAGACGACAGTTGAAGATCTGCTCAACTGTGCTTCTACGTGGTCTGAAGCCAGCCTGTTCTTCTGCTAGCAGCTCTTCTGCTGTGGTTCTGATGCGGTTCTGTATGACCTTCAGCATGACTTTGCTTGGGTGACTGATAAGGCTTATTGTTCTGTAGTTCTGACACTGTTTGCTGTTTCCTTTCTTTGGGAGGGGAATGATTAGTGACTGCGTCCATTCTCTGGGCCATTCCTTGCACTCCCAGACTCTTTGGCACAGAACAGTTAGGGCTTTTGTAGTTGCTTCCCCAGCTAGCTTCGTTAGCTAAAGTGGAATTATAATATTGATAGTTATAATATTTTTGATAGTTATGAGTCCAACTTAGAATGAACTTTGTATGAAGCTTTCAACTTGTCTTTACTATTTTCGTTTTCTTCAATACTCACTTTTACAGACACTGTTGAGCAGCACTGGGGAAACCATTCATCCTTGGCGAACACCCACCTTCGTAGGAAAGAGCTTACCAAGCTGCATGAAGCCGTGGTACAGTGCCTTGATGGTGCGCACCACACCTTCCTTCAAACTGAACGAGCACAGTACGCTCCATAGCCTCTCGTACCACCATCGAATGCCTTCCTAAGGTCACTAAAGTTATGGTACAGAACTTTACTGTACTGGGTGCTTCTAGAAGAGGACTCGACTATTAAATATCTGCTCAATTGTGCTCTTGCCGGCCAGGGATGCGCCTGAAAGAGGTCGGCAACCTTAGAGTACCGCAGTGACCCGGACGAAAATAAGCCTGCTTGAGACGGAAAGCAACTGAGAACCGCTCTCGCCACCTATCTGCGGACAAGGAATCCGACCCCTTGATTGTGCTTGGTCTCCTTGCCGCTGGAAAAGCAGTTTGTGGCCTTACAGAGTCTTTGCCTAATCTAATCTTGTCCAGTGTATCTCTGCCAGTTCTACAATTTCTCAACTGTAGCATCTAATCTCAAGAGTGAACTCAAACACTTTACCACACTGGTGGTACACGGACGTTATATGTAGTAGTCGTTGTCCCCTTTCGTAACCTTAGAGTTGTAATGATTGCTTGCTTGGCGGCGAGCTGGGATTCCTCGGCAACAGTAGGCTCCTTGGCGACGGTTAGCTCTCTGGTAGTAACAGGCTCCTCGGTGCGAATGACAGCTCCAGTTGTATATATTTCACAACTCACACCAAAACCCCACTCCTTGTCCATGGAAATATCGAAGGGGTGCGCGGTCGTGTTTTGACTAGGCCGTGACCGATCATGTATTTTCGATTGCTGCAAACCATCATATTTTGTCCGTTGGCTTTTGCCTTGATGCCGTGTTTTATGTCGGAGCTTTCTTAGCCTATACCTCACGGCAGTACCCACAAGGCAATGGGACCCTTTTCCCCTTGGCAAGGGCACAAACCTGTTTTGAGATCGGAAACTATAGAAACGATCATTAAGGAAGTGTGCCAATCTCAAGGTCAGGTTGTGAGGGGAAATTCGCAGACTTGGTATTGCTCGAATTCATGTGGCATCACAGACGTTTACTTAGCTGTGGTTCTCAGTGCTGTTTGGGAGCAATAGCAGGCAATACGACGGTCCAGAAAGTGGACCGATCTCAAGGTCAGGTTGTGATAGGCATTACAGACCTGTTATTGCTCAGTCTCGTGGATGAATGACACGTGTCCCTCTAAGAAGATATGAAGGATCAGCGAGCTATTCAGCAGGCTAGGGTCTCGCTCCTTATCGGAAGTAACCAGACAAATATCCCCACCAGTCAATGACGGCAATGCACTAAAAAACAGCAACTGATAAACCTTACAACAAGTTATCCTTACAAACTAAAAACAAGAGCAAAGTCTTTAACATACAGAAGACGTACGTGTGTGTGTGTGTGTGTGTGTGTGTGTGTGTGTGTGTGTGTGTGCGTGCGTGTTTTCGCGCATGCCTGCGTGTGTTTAGAAAAAGTACGAGCGAAACAGACAGAAGAAGATAAAGAAAGAAGTGAAGGGGGGTGAAGATTGATAAAGAAAAACTCGGTGCCAGAGACTTCAGATGATGTAGACACGTCGGCTTTTTGAAATGTCACTGTCTAAAAAATATCTTCGTCTTGAAACGGAAAGGGCAATTAAAAACAAAGGCGGTTTTGATGTGACCAAAGGCATCGCGGTCTTTGTATTACAGAGCTAAATGGGCTTCTTTCTTATATCTTGTACCTCAGAATTTCAGCCATGGGAAGAAGGTAATTCCCTTTCATCAAGGAAAGAAAGGTACCAGCACAAACGTGCACGCATGCACACACGCACACACGTACAGCCAATTGCATGCATGTGCATGCATCTTCCCTTAAAGAAAGGTCTACATTTGTGCTTCTACTTTTGCTAAAAAAAAATAAGAAAAAGAAGAATAAATTTGTAGAGATTATTCCCGATGTTAGTGCGAGCTAAGTGCGGTGAACAAGAAAGACTACAAAAGAACCGAGAGTCGATCGCACAAGAAACTAAGCATCAGCAAACAGAGGAGGTCATGACAAAGACTTGAACTAAGTAAATAGATGAAGAATCGAAGAGTAAGCGAAACAGTATACTTGATTACACAGACGTTTCTTAAAGAGATGGGTCAGAGGTTGTATTTGAATACTTGGAACCTAGACGCAGAATTGAAAGGCGAAGAGAATTCCAAACAGTGGGGGCCCGAGAAGGAAAAAAAAAAGAGCGTGTGCTCGTTTTTTTCCCGTCTGGTGCGAAAGTAAGTGGAGCGGGTGAAGACACAAAGAGACCAAAGAGACCAACTCGGGTGATAAGGCCTCAGTAGCAGACAGGTTAATGCTAATAAAAAGGCGCTCTTTTTTCATCAACACATAGAGATAAAAGAACATACAGCTAATAAGGGTGTTGTGACACGCTTTTTCAGCACATCTACACCCGTTATACAATCTGCATAAGTGAATGCGAGTACACTCAGTCCCATTATATTTTTTCGGGAGAAAGAAATGTTCAGCTGCTGAAAAATCCATGATGCTAATACATGTCGTAACTAACATATTTTATAACTGTTCAAAATATTCCATATTCATAGCATCGTAAAAACAATTTTTAATCCATTTTGTCTACCATATACTACTTCATCCTCAGTCGTACTGTGTAATGAAAATAATATACAGATAATATATATTAACATCTAATAAAATATATTGCGTCACAGATACATAAAGATACAACAAACAATCAACCTTTTTCACATAAATAATATTATTCAATTGTTTGTTATCTATTACACCATTCCTCAAGACGAATCCTTTACCATGGGAACTGTGAAATGGTCAAATAAAAAAAACCACCGTATTACTTATACAGGATTTTTTTGTTTAATGTGGAGAATTTAAAGTGGAAATTATAGACCGAATATGTCAAAAAATGACTTCAATATGTTACAGTACAGGGGGCCTCACCATTTGCAGGTCTTACTTTCAGGGTTTTATTTTTGTAAGTTTTCCATCAATAATTAAATAGGATTTTATTTTAGTTTGCTAAACTAGTAAATCACATGCCTAAATATATCATTAATACTATTTTATCTGCATCATGGTTTACCTTTCTTTTGTGTGTTAAAGGTCAACAATATAAAGAGTTAAGGTTTGGGGAGGGGATCTAGAATTATTCGAAGACTGTTTTTCTTTCATGGCGATCCTTCGCACTCATTGGTACCGACTGTATTTTGAGAAAGAAAAATGCATTGTGCAAACAACAGTCGACAGTGATAAGCTTATGGGTAGCCTGATAATATCATTTTACGATACATGATTTTCGAATCTACAATATTTAGTTTTGAAGAGGATCTGTGACTAATTTTTCTAGAGTATGATGGAGAGACTTCAGGTATGAATTTCATTAAAAAGACGCAAAAACAAACAACTTGTGTTGCAGTTATTTAGGGTTGAACTGTCTATGGACCAGGCTTTTTTGGGGGTAAAATTCGACTACAACATCTCCATCAAAAAATTGTTCAAAAAATGTTGACTTGGGAAGAATTCAGTTTAACACCAGCGTTTCAGAGCTCATTTTAGTTGGGATGAGAGATTGAGGCATACCATCGCCTTTAATTCGTTTCCTTCAGCATCCTGATGTCAGATGCTAGTGTACCGGAAGTAGCAGGTCAGCGTGACCCAGACGCCATTGTTGAAGGGTTTTACTTTGAAAGAATCTCAGGTCACCAGTCCACGTCTGACACGTGTTACTTCTGACTTTCAACATTTAATTGTGCACTGAGCGAAAGGCGGAATGTACACAATGATATATGTTATTTCGCCTTTTTTCACGTAATTTATCATTCAATTTGTATGTGTGCGTTTTTTCCACAAAAGTTTCATGTGCAATATTTGCACAGCTGTTGTTGTGATTGTGGATGTGGCAACTAAAATGTCAGGTTCTGTTATCGAGCGGTTATGGCGCTGTAGTTAGGACAGTATCGAGGTTAGCTCGGGTTATCAGCCTGATAAAGTCCACTCGCCAGCCTGCAGTCAGAGCACGAACTTGTTTTACTGGACAGCTTGCAGACGATTTTTTAAAGTTAAGTCATAGAAGTAGGCTGGCGTGTACAAAGCTTCCGGTTTAGTCATATTCATTGTTAAAGCTCGCCGAGACTGACAGCGGAGGACTTCGTAAAAGGCTAAGCGTTGGTCTCGGCAGACAGACAGCAGTCCACCCTATACACGTCCGTGGTCAGAGGGTACTTGGGTCTTTTAGGTAAAGCAGGTGAGAGGCCTGGGATAGGTTTTGCTTTGTGTTTTCCATACAAAGTCAATGTGCCTGTGATGTTAAGGCTATGGAATATCTTTTGTAACAACCAAACTCTCTTTAAGGCCGTTAAATGAGGTTCCATCCGTTCCCACACTGGTGCTTCAACTTGTATGGGCATTTATCCTGTCTCTTTTGCTTTCATTTGTTCTACTGCATTTTGCAACCGTTTCTGAAGCTGGCATGAAAATTAGTGTGTTGTTAGTCTAAAGGTTCTTGATGTAAAAGAAAGACTTCATTTTTGGGTTCAGAATCGACCTGTCACAAGTGACAAGGATGGTCTGTGCCACGAGTAATCAGAAGCAAAGTACACGAAGTAGAGCAGCTTAGTTTATCAAGTTATAAGTAATGTTTCAAGTGATTTTACACTGAAGAGAAGATCAAATAGTGAGTAAATTAAAAAACAGCGAATATAAACAACAGCAAATCACACACACACACACACACACACACACACACACACACACACACACACAACACACACACATACACACACTAGAGAGATTCGTTTCTTTTTCATTTTTTTCATTATTTTCCTTGCAGATGCACGTGTATATAAACCACATGTTACTTACAAAAAGTGCAGAGGAAAGTGAATGTTGCTATTATTAGCGGAGTTTTTATGTCCTTGTTCAACGACTATTTTGGCTTTTAACTAACGTCATAGAAGAAAAAAAACCCTTTAATATAAAATATCGACTTTCTCGACTCGTGTTTTGCGCTTAATGAGGACCTTGTTGTGCTGGCAATGTAGTTCACGGTAACAGCTGTATATTAGTTACAACGTTGACGGCCCCGTGGAGGGTTGGTCACGAAATGGAGTTGTGAAAGGTAAGCAAGTAGGTTGGGTGCTTAAAGGACCAGGTATCCACCGACACATCAAAAATTAAAATCTGAAATCAGGCCACCACTAAAGCGGCTTCGCCTCGCGGTTTTCATGTGGTTGTAATTAACTCTTGAAATGAAGAAACATTTCTTATTTGTTAACGACCCATCGTTTTCCCATCAAAATCTGCGCTGTAAAAGGGTTTTATTGGTATGATTTTGGCGCATAGAACAAAGCTCTTAGACCATTCGCAAACCAGCCATGTGTTGAATGAGGTGACAGATAAACATGAGAAGATCTGCGATCTTCTAGGTCTGGGACCAGTTGCACAACATGTTTCTAAACCTTAAAACTGTTCTAAAGAAGCAAAATATCTTTTTAGCCATTTTGATGCATTGCAGAAGAACATACAAAAATTATACTAACAGGAGGGGAAAGTCAGACTTAAACAAATTTATCTTACTTAAAGCAGTTTTAGTTTTAAAAATTCTAAAATTGCGGTGTGCACTTTAAACTGATTATCTAAAAAAAAAGGCTTAAAAGTGTTTAAAATTAGAAATATGTTGTGCAACTGGCCCCTGGCTGTTGGGGTGCTGCGTCATTCTAGCTTGTCATTGCCTCCATGTACCGGCCCAGACAGGTGGTTCAAACATAATTGTAAGTAAACAATACTTTGACATCAAGAAATTCCGAGCGGGGAAGTGCGCGGGCGCTTTCAATGTGTAATTTTACGCTTTTTTACGCGCACTCACGCACTTCAGGAAACAACAGAATCAACAGGGAACTGTTAATCATAAATACAAACATAATCTATCATAAAAAAGTGGCAGCAGTACAGTTTGATTCATTTGGGAGTCTTGAGAACAAATTCATGATCAAACACATGCTTGCTGTTTTGTTTGCAATTATATCACATAATGCGTAACTGTCCTTCTCCGGTAACGGAGACTTGATTGTATTCTTTGTATTACATCGCTAGAATACAGGAAAATTTTGTTGTATATAAATGATATAAATTACACAGTAAATCTTATTTAGTTCCTGTCAATGCTGTTCTGATCGATCTTTGTAAGTTCCTGTTGTTTTTGTGACACGACAAAAAAAAAAATCGAAGGCAGGATAAGTAGGTTTGATTATCACATTGATTATCGAGGATGCACACTGTTTTAAACAATCTGTAGTATCTTGCGAGAAGAAATTACTCTCTTATTCTCTTTCCTTTTAAATTTATATGTAGACAACGATGCTGGTGGACCTGACACCGGTCCAAAACAAAGCTATTATGTTTTCCAGGAAGCAAATTAAAAAGCGCTCGCGGTAATGCTATGTGTCAGAGGTTTATTCCCCCGCATGAGCAACCATCCTCCACATCTGTTCACATCTTCGGTTTGCAAAGAAATCTCACTTTTGTAACCTCGAGTTCAAAGTTTCTATCTGACTCATTTCTATAAAGGAAAAGATAGAGTTCAATTGAAATTTGCACTAATCACATTATCGAAATTACAACATCCATAAAAAAGGAACTTTATCATATGGCATCACTTGTTGCTTTAAGCGCCAACAAAAATACAGTTGTTGCAAGGTTGTTATGCTTAGGTTGTCTGACTGAGCAGATATATTAGGACGGCTCTGTATCCCAAACCAAGAAATCATAAGATTATTACTAATTTTGAAATGTTTTGTACTTAGAATGAGATGTCTTTTATGTGGTAAGCAGAAGGGTCAGCACGCCCCGCCCCAGTTTACAATGCTTGATGTGGTTGTCACGATCAATAAATAACCAGGGGGACCATTTGTCTGTTCCCGTCGATTTACATAATGGAAATTTAGCCGATGCTGTCATCTAGATGATGCCGCTTTTGAACGCATTTTCTCCTTATCGCTTTTACCCTTCCCTTCTTCTCACATGTGCTGGACAAACAAAAAATCAGCTTGAAAACACAGATTGCACTGTGTAGGGGGGTCGATCACAGCGCCACCTCTTGGTGGTGGTATGATGATTGTATGTCATGTCTTTGGTGTTGAGACCCACCGTTGGTATTTCTCGGTTGTCGTTTCTTCATTTCACGATGGTGTACAACAAGCTCGCACGCACACACACACACACACACACACACACACACACACACACACACACACACACACACATTCAATAAATGTCGGCGCATGTTAAAGAGTCGATAAACCGACAGCTGTCAACTTACACGACCAGTCCTTACCGATTGCCTGTGTTGCAGGAAAGCAAAACACTAAACTGGAACGTTCCTTGGTGAGAGGCTGAAGAAGGCGACAAAGTTCAATGTGTAGAGAGGAAGTATTGGAACGCCTGACATTTGTTGGACAGTTAATGTGCACTTTGAGAACTCCTGCAGAATGAGGACCGTAGTTCTTGTGACTGGCGTATAACTGAGACCAGCAGTAGCTCTCACGACAAAACATCCACACACTCTAGTGGAGCAAGAATCCAACTTCCTGCAGGACTGATTTTGTCTGGCCTCCATACAGTTCATTTTCTTCTTTGGCAAGGGAGGCAAGTAGTTGCTGTGTCAACTGCTGGTCCTGGCCACCGGAAATTGCCTCCTCTTGGGGTAACTTTACCCGAAGTGTTTCGCAGATAACACGAGTATATGCAGGTTCTGAACAACTTGATATCATTTGTGGTCTCTTAGCCTACAGGTTTTGTGGATTTCTCTTTAACGCCATCTGTTTCAGATTTGGTACGAATTGTAATACAGAACCGATACACAAACGTAATGATCACCATCATTAAAGATTATAGCAAAGCAGCATGAAGCTAAGGACAATCAAAAACGTTTGCATGTCTGCTTTGCTATTGGTATTTCGCTCTTGTGCCTTCGAAGGAAAATGTACTCCACTATTTACATTTGTAACACTTGCTGGCTTGTTGACATAGTAAAATAACAGTGAACAGCCTACTTATCTGATGTTCGGCCATGTGGTACAATAGCTTGCAGCGCAGCACATTCGTCAATACGTTTTTCCACGTTTTGTGAAGAGATGAGGGACAAACAGGTTTCGGTCCCCGCTCCACCCCTCCAGACATCCATGCACAGCGTGAGCTGCAAAATTGGCAACATTAAAGAGTACCATGCAGGAGGACGAGAAAATTACCAACTTGTAATGTCGTAAACTTTTCTTGGCAATAACTTGTTATCTTTAACACGTTTTCATTTCCTCTCACCGTGCAGTGTTGAATGTGAACCACGGACCCCTCCAATATTACAGACATGGCTACTGCCATTAGATGCGGGGTAATCACTACACAAATTTGGCCATCAGGAAGGTTTAATCTTGTCCTCGGCGCTTCGTGGAATTCTGTATTCATATCCGTAAAATTGTAGTACCAAGAGCGAAGAAAGTGGACCAGACAAGTAGTGTTCACGTCTCCCTGTTGTGTATTCTGCAATCAGAGGTGGATTGCGATATAAAATTTTCAGTCTGTACGATGCGATGTCTATACAACTCATCCAGGGATGCCGATTGCCAGAACGCAAGGGCAAGCACATAGAAGTGAAAGAAAGCAGTCAACCCGAGATCGGCCTAGTATCAAACTGGTGACTAGAAATCGATATAGAATTGGGTGTGGTCTGATTGAAGTTTGTGCTTTCCGGCAGTTGGTTAAGTGCATTTCGTTGTACAAACAGCAAATACAAAGCTGCCAAATGACGGACAGGACATAGCGAGAAGAGGTAGAGAGAAAACTTTGGGAGCGGTAAATGAATAGAAGGGACTGGGATCTCTTTCATTTTTGTACATTGTACTGACACCTTTTGGTCTTATTGTGATATCTATTGATATTGTACGGATTTATTTATTACCAGTGTCGTTTCGATTACCAACCTGTGTGTTCGTTTAATTCCAACTGGTACTCAAACCTGATTACCGAAGAAAACAATAGTTGCAAAGGTCATATATGTCTTTCGTTAGCTCAGTCAGTCAGTCGTCCCTTGCCTGGCACCTGGCGTTGGGGGGAGCACATGGATAGACGCGGCAGCTGATAGGGCCCGCCACTCTTGCCTGTTTTGGGCAATAGTCAGCAGGTCCTGTACAGGACGACCAGTCCAGTCTTTGACGTTCGTAAGCCAGTTCTTTCTCTGACCACTGCGGCGTCGGCTACCCTCCAAGGTGCCTTGAAGGATAGTCTTCGACAAGGTGTCGTGCCGGGTTACATGGCCAAAGAAGACGAGCTTACGTCGCTTGACTGTTGATAGTAGAGGTTCCTGGTGTCCTACCAGTGTGGCCATCTTGTTTCTTACAAAGTCGTTGGTTTTGTGTTCTTTGTATGAGATCCGGAGCAGCCTCCTCAGACACTTGTGCTCGAATGCCTGGATTCTCCTTTCTGTTTCGGCGAGTAGAGTCCACGTGTCGCATCCGTAGAGCAGGATCGGCACTACCAGGGATTTGTATAGCCTGTACTTGGTAGTGAACCTTATCTTGTGGCTATGCCAGATCCTATCTAGCCTAGCCATTGCTGCTGTTGCTGTTGCGATCCTGATGCGGATATCTTGCGTGGAGCTGCCGTCCTTGGAGAGAGTGGCTCCCAAGTACTTGAAGCTACTTACCTCTTCGAGCTGTACCCCGTTCATATAGATCTCTGCTTTGCCGTTGCCATTGATCATAACTTTGCTCTTTTCTGTGCTGGTCTCCATTCCATACGCGTTTGAGCTGTCTGTCAGTCTGTTGGTGAGGTCTTGCAGTTCCTTGTTTGTACCTGCTAACAGATCTATATCATCTGCAAAGCGTAGGTTGCAGATTGGTCTTCCACCGATTGAAATGGAAGTATGGTGGTCATGAAGAGCTTCAAGCATGATGTTCTCCAAGAATATATTAAACAACACGGGTGATAGGGGACATCCTTGACGTACCCCTACTGTGGTACGAAAGTAAGCTCCTATTTGGTTGTTAAGCAAAACTGTACTCGTTGAGCTGTTATACAGCGCTTCAACAACCTGGACGAGCCCTTCTTCAATGTTGAATTTCCGCATCACATGCCATAGCCCCTCGTGCCGGACTCTGTCAAATGCCTTCTTAAAGTCAATGAAGTTGTGGTAAAGGTCCCGCTGATGCTGCAGATGCTTTTCTATAAGAAGACGACAGTTGAAGATCTGCTCAACTGTGCTTCTACGTGGTCTGAAGCCAGCCTGTTCTTCTGCTAGCAGCTCTTCTGCTGTGGTTCTGATGCGGTTTTGTATGACCTTCAGCATGACTTTGCTTGGGTGACTGATAAGGCTTATTGTTCTGTAGTTCTGACACTGTTTGCTGTTTCCTTTCTTTGGGAGGGGAATGATTAGTGACTGCGTCCATTCTCTGGGCCATTCCTTGCACTCCCAGACTCTTTGGCACAGAACAGTTAGGGCTTTTGTAGTTGCTTCCCCAGCTAGCTTCGTTAGCTAAAGTGGAATTATAATATTGATAGTTATAATATTTTTGATAGTTATGAGTCCAACTTAGAATGAACTTTGTATGAAGCTTTCAACTTGTCTTTACTATTTTCGTTTTCTTCAATACTCACTTTTACAGACACTGTCAACATATTGTTCGACAAGGAGGACAAAACAAAAAAGCAACCAAGCACAAAAATAATAAAAATATTAATAACAGCAACAACAAAAGCAGCAGAGTAGCCACTTGTTTTGTGTGAACATGTTTTATCAGTCTGGATCAGTTTCAGCGCTAAGGCTTTCAGTGAACATTACAATCTTACCAGGGCAAAACAATGGACGAAGAGATTTGTTTTTCTGAAAATGCGCAACAGTGTCAGAGGCTCAAAATTTAAAGAGCACCCAATCGTGCGGTTCGGTCCGTAGACATGTTCGGGGCAAATTGTGTGCCGCCAGCAGTATTAGTGTCCCTTTCAGGAGACAGCCTACAGGGCTAGCAAAAAAGCTCACCCACTAGGCAGTCAGCTATGATTTCACGCACACGAGCAAATGCTCTTAGAGTATTGTATGCATTTATGCACGCTCCTGTAAATTTGATGTGTTCAGATAAGCTTCTTTTGCTCTTTAATTCACCAGGTATGGTAGAACATTCGATAAATATTGTATCTAACAATATTTTTATCAAACGCACGTCTGTCTGTCTGTCTGTCTGTCTGTCTGTCTGTCTATTGGTTATTCTGTTACATTCGTAAATAAAGAGTTGTCATTTTCACCTATCTATCTATCTATCTATCTATCTATCTATCTATCTATCTATCTATCTATCTATCTATCTATCTATCTATCTATCTATCTATCTATCTATCTATCTATCTATCTATCTATCTATCTATCTATCTATCTATCTATCTATCTATCTATGTGTGCATATGCGCACTTTTTATGTATGCAAATATGTATGTAAAGGTGATTATCCTTCAGTTTGTTAAAGCTCATGCGTGATTGTCTGCATTTAGTCAGTCTGCCGTCTGTGCTGCAGATTGCAGGGGCCCAGGTAAGCTGCGCTTCCCGCTGTCTGCACGTGCAGCCAAAATGGCGTTGCAGTCACGCAAGAGTTCGCACAGAACGCGCCCCACGCAGTATGAGGTCAGACTTAACAACTGTCAGCTGTGTGTCGCTTCCTACAAACATAAAGAGACCCCCTGTGCCGTGCCACGGAATAAGCTATTCCATTATCCTTTGATCCTTTTTCTATGTATCTTAAATAGGCGAGCTCACCACTGCACGTCTGTGACTTTGCCTTTAAAAAAATTAATTTCGAGTAGGTCAAATATACCTTGAGGGAGGGGAGGGTGGAGAGCGAGAAGAAGGGAGAGGGAAATTACGAGAGTATAAGAGGGGCTTACTTTCTTAGAGTACATTTAGAATACGTGTACATTAGAATTGTTTCAGTAAAGACACAGGAACCTTAACTTTAACGATTTTTCCAAAACGTATTTACCCTTTTCCCTCTTAACTGTGACATACATTTTCGTTCAGAGGAAGTAAGACTGCAGTTCTAGTCAGAAGAAGTCAGGTTCATCCTAACAAAGACCGAGGTTCTGTGGCAGTCGTCAGAAGAAGTCATGCAACATAATAGCTTGCTACCTCTCCTTTTGGTGAGACAGGAAAAGCTTTTAGAGCGTCTAGCTCTGTTCTCGAAGGATTTGCGCTTATCAAAAAAAACAAAAAGCATTAAGCCTGGCGAATTTAAGAGTACTCCCTTCGCCCTTTAACGCAACAAAGTCTCAACAAAGTCTGTAAAACTTTCTCTCTCCTTCCTACGATTAAGTAGTCTCGCGTCAAAACTCCTGTGAAGCTGTGCCTATGTGCTCAAAGTGAGATTAAATCTTGTCTCCGGATACTAATTTTGAGTGTGTAGCTCCGGCAGTCTTATCTGTGCCCCCTGGTGCCTCTAGTGGGCCGTAGGTATGTAAACTAGAGGCAGACACAGACCTCGAAGGTCACCAGATAACTGAGTGCAAATATTTACATTTGTGAAGGACAGCTGGATCTGACCACACGATCCAAAAAGTTCCCAAGAGACCAATCACACGCCAAACACTTGATGTTTTTAGGGACTTGTGACTAGAGAAAGCGAAGTTGTAGACAGCTCTCAACCAGTGGTCCTCCGTGCTTCACTTTTGTTTATTGTCGGAAGCTTCTGTCTCTTGCCTCATGTTCTCTGCTGGTCTTATCTCAATGAGGAACAGCTTGGGATGGAGGGTGGCAAAACTCAAACTTACCCTTCTTTTTCACTTCTATTGAATTATTTCTTTAGAAGTTTCAGTTAAGCCAGGAACTTAATGTCGGAAGCCCATTTTGTGTTAGACGCCTTGCTGCGTGTGCTTAAGTGCCTCTTCTCTCCCCATCCATTTATTATTTCCCGTAATTCTCTGGATTTATTCAAGAGCACAGTGTCTCTAAGGACAAGGTCTATGTAGTTAAATTAAACTCTGTTACTGCTGCATTTTGTTGGCATAAAAGTTTTTGTGGGTTTTTACCTGATAGTCAAAGCAATGGACACATGAACAGTGTGATCACTCATCCATAAACGCACCTGTGCCTGTCGAGCTATTCAACAAAGATTAATTGAAATTATGGCCATAGACATCGGTGGGTTACTTTTCATCGACATTCAAAGGTTAACACTACTCTTAAAGGCAGTTGGGAGTTATTGTTTTATGCCGAATCAGCAGCGTGGGGCATAGCTGTCTATCAAAATCTGTGCCGCAACTGGTTGAAGGAATCCAAGAGTTTCAGTTATTTTTTATACGGCATGACAACGCTTTACTAACTCCTCTTTAAAATGAAGAATTGATCATCGAAGGAAAAAGTTTAGAATTTAAGTTTCGCTTTTTTTTCCTTTTTTGTAATCCTATCCTGCAATACATGTTATCGACTGAAATCCCGCTGCGCTGTGGAGCGGAAGGATGTGTTGTTGACAGCAGCGAATAGGCCACATGCCAAAGTATATCTCCCTTTTGTTTCCTGTCACGCTAAAGTTCACCGTTCTCCCGTGGAGTGACATCGTCTGACCACGCAACGTCTGAACTCAGCAGTGGTAGAGAAAGGTTATCATCAACCGTAGACATGTCCTTATCACCAAACGTCGGACTTGATAAGACACGACAGTTGTCCGCCATGACACCATCCTAGGTTGCTGCGTGGTTAGCTTCCACGAAATGTGCTCGCTCATTACTGTGATTTCGCTCATCAGCAGCGATGAGTGTATAAGGTATAATTTCTGTCCTCATCTGTAGAGACAAGAAGTTCAACTCTTAACGAACTGCGGGACTCATCTCATGTGAGCCAGCAAGTCACAGCGTCTGCTTGAGATATTAAGCACGCCCGTTTTTTTAAATTGATGAGATTTGGCTCACGTAGCCCAAATTGATGTGAACTTTAAATGAAAACCTACTTTTTCTTTCAACTTGAATTGTTTCTAATACTTTTGATAGATGTGTAGATATGCTGTTAACTCTATAATGCTTTCTCTTTGTTGACAGTTTCTAACGTGCGCACATCACAATCAGACCACCTGTAGCCTCGCGCCGAACGCATGACTTCTTGGTAATTATGTATTACAAGAACAGGCTAGGGGTGAACAGCTATTCACCCATTTATATCTATTACTCTACAATTTATTGTCTGGCCACTGTGCTAACAGTATGTGCATATTGTATCTGGAACGAGTTCAGAAGTCAAGAGGGTTAAATCATGTTTATTCCTTGGGTAAACTGCTTCAAAATATATGTCAGTGGATACATGGTGCACTGCAGGCAGGCAGGCTATAGCGCTCTCCGTTTTGAGGTGGAAGTAGTCCTTCTTGGTGATCATTACACTACATCGTGAGGTAGGTCTTCGCAAGAAAAAGTGGGAAAGAAACAGCAGCTTTTATGTTCTTTAAAAAAGTCTTAATAGAAAGTTTTTTGGGCAAACTCCATTACAGATTCCATAAAAATCATAGGACGGGCATATGCACAAAATAAATGAGGTAAGAAAAAAGTTTCCAATGGACGCACTGATTTGACCGCTGCGGCTACCGCCAAAGTTCGCACGCACGTTGAGGGTTCATCTCTCGTGCACATAGATTAACGTCTCAAACTCCCCTACACTGTGCGCCAGGCAGGTTTCAAAAACACATACGTCACTCTAAGGGGAAAATATTCGATAGCCAACCATAAACGGGTGACCTTCCCCGAGAATAAATAATTCATTTCGTCCAAAGGAAACGTGTCCTACAGAAAACATCTACACCATCGCTCGGCAAAACTTGTAGGAGGGAGAGACGCTAGCGAAGAACTTTGTAATAACATCCTGCCCTTCGTATTACCGGTATGTGTTTGCTATTGCTTTGAGCAAAACAGACATTTAACGTCCTCGCCAGCTAGCAAGTTCATCGAGTTCAGTCCATCTGGTCATCATTATATTTATTTAAAATAAAAACTTTAAAATTAATTCATTTCGTATTGGTTCAGATAAGGTGTGGGAGTTTGATTTTCCTTTCTTATGTTGACATTATTCTCATTATGATTGTAAACGTTCCTCTTAATTTGTTTGGAAAAAGTTCACAAGATTCATTTCCGACAACGAATGGGTTCACAAAATTGCGCGTTTGTTAGGGCCCCCCTTATCATTGGATGGTCTGCGTGGTTTCTTCACTGAGCTCCTTTGTCTACTTGCTGCATGGGTCAGAGGTCAACAAAGAAAACCCTGCTTGCCATCGCACAGTTTCCTGAAATGAATTCATATACTAGACATGCAGTTTGGATCAGTGCAGAGCAAGGATGAGTAATGGCGATGCATTTTACTGGGTTCGTAATTTAGGACGAAACAATTCTTCACCGTTGACCATGCATACTTGTCCTTTTTCATGCACTTTATCTTCCCAGCAGTATTTAGTGCGGAATGCTGAACCGTGTGCTTACAATTTTCACTTTCTTGCTGACATGATGTTGGACATCGTCTGTGACACACACACACACACACACACACACACACACACACACACACACACACACTCTCTCTCTCTTTCACTCTCAGTCGCTCACGCACACATACAGATGTACACGCACACAAAATTGCATGCTTACAGACCGACAGACAGGAGAATAAGCATCTCAAAAAATAGCAACGAAAGAAGACTGGGTAGTAACCCTCGTCTCTCTATGTAGAACATGTCGAACTCTCGTCTTTGTTTCGCGAACTTTATTGACATTTTACTCTAAAGAAATATCTTTTGATGTCACCAGTCTGCGTGCTTCCAAAGATTTATTACATTGAAAGGACAGACAACTCCATCCCCTTCTTTGTAGTTCAACTTCCGAACAGGCGAGTGACCTGCTTTTTATGTATGATATACACAAAAAATAAATAAATGCCTTTTAGATTAGATAGACAAGATTAGTCATTATTCAAATTAAGTAGCCATTGTATTTTAGAAAGCAGATGGGACCAACTTGTCACTGCAGGCAGAAACTGGCTGCGTATTTGATGTCAGACAAGAGTGCAGCTTGTAAAGACGATCAGCGAGAAACTTCACCAGAGGTCGATGTTCGTAAAAACATAAATTGTAAAGGCAGGCAGAACACGGCTGCTTAGAGTCCTTGCCCCTGATTACTGTCTGAATGCATATATGTAGATGTGTACGTTCGTGTGTGTGTGTGGGTGGGTGGGTGGGTGGGTGTGTGAGAGAGAGAGAAATAGAGTTAGTGTTTGTACGTGTGTGTTGAAAAACACTGAAAGAGAGACAAAACAAGACAAGACAACAAAAAAATTACTTTATCGTTTAAAATTCTTTTGGAAAGCATTGAAAGGAAAACATAGAACACGTGAACATAAGTAGGTAAAGAACAAATGGAGGCACACTCATCTACGTTTTCTAGTCTGCTGATACGGCGTCAACACAATTCCTGACTGTAAAATAAAAGACTTTCAAATTTCATGCAAGGGGAAATGATAGCTTTACTTCTGAAAGTGACAAAGAATATGGAAATGATGGATTTCTAAGCTTTAGCCGAGTCGTGGCTTCGGCAGACATTCCGGAAGTGCGCAGCATGATTCTGAAGTTATGATTCAATGAAGCGGAAAGACAGATTGAAGCCACTTTGTCCTTCTTATGTTCTTTTACAATGCCGACTTACCTTCCTCTCAACCAGGTGGACAGTCACAGACTGTCCGGAGCCAGTTGTCTAGAGCCCTGACTCCTGTTGCCCGAGGTTCGGCTGCATTTGTGCTGGTGACAGATATCTTTCTGGTTGGGCATTGTGTGGCTTTGAAGAGAATAAGGGGTGAAAATGTCAAACTTTACCATTTGCGACTTCGCCGACAGAAGAGCTTGGTAACGAGCGTCCTTCGTCTTGGCTCCACATCGAGACATTCGGAGATCCATACTCAGCGGAAAAAATTCCAAAAGAGTTACTGTTATTGCCTTATAGGCTTTTCGTTTAGCGTCAAAACCCACAACGTGGCCATAAACAGTTCTAAGACACCTTTTTAATAAACCATTAAGTACTGTGGCATATTTTGCATGGGAACAGCTCATGTATGTTTTTGTGTTGTCGCGGCTCTACTCGTCGAGCTCCCTAATCGAATACGGAACAAACTTGAAAGGGATCAGAATAATGCCGCTCGTAATGTCTCCCGTACCCGAAAGCAGGCATTAGTACAACCCTCCTCTGAGCTCACATCGCCAGACTGTGCTACCGTCGTCTTCACCGTCTCCCTCAGCATATCTGTCTGATCTACTGACGCCTTTCCATCCGAATCGGTCTCTTCGGTCTGCTTGTTGTGCCCTCTTCTCTGTGCAAGGCATCAGAAGGGAGAAATTTGGCAGACGCTCCTTTTCCTTCTTTGACCCCACCGCTTGGAAGTCTCTGACCCTTTCTCTTCGGACTGTGTCTACGTTCGAAGCTTATAAGTTCGGCCTAAAAACTCACCTCTTTTTTGAAATATATATCTTGAATAATCATGCGAACTCTTACGATCACGTCTTAGTTTTTAATCTTCATCCTCTACAAACTGTGATAGCCACCTCGATGTGTCATGTGGGGTTAAACACTATCTTAAATAACTGGCTCATGATGTGAATTAAATTAATTTGCCAGACCATTTTCCAATGTAGACGGGCTATAAATATATCAGTTTTCTCATTTCGACCTGACTCTGGCTTGTGTTAACTATTACTTATGCTTCCGGTCTTAATCCGGGTGCCATGTGCCTGGAATTTAATGGAGATGGTCTGTAGTTGACCGACGTTTAGAACAGGGAGAATCTGTTACAATAAGCCGAAGGCAGCGTGACATGCACTCCTGCAGGGCCAGTTGCACAACACGTTTCTAAACCTTAAAACTGCTATAAAGAAGCGAAATCTCTTCTTAGCTATTTTGACGCATTGCACAAGAACATACAAAGAATTGTACTGACAGGACGGAAAGCCAGACTTAAACAACTTTATCTTACTTAAAGCAGTTTGAGTTTTAAAAATTCTAAAATTATGGTGTGCACTTTAAACTAATTATCTAAAAAGAGTTCAAGCCTAAAAGTGTTTAAAATTAGAAATGGGTTGTGCAACTGGCCCCTGACCTGTTCCATATGTTTAGTATTGAGTGCCTGTAATTAATCCGCTTTTCAGCTGAGGTCACAAACAGTATCAAACGCTCTGAGATATTTAGTGGGATTGTTCTCGGGCGGCTTAGTGAGAAGGTTAAAGTTAGATTTAAAAAAACAGATTTTGTACTCTAGTCACGTCTAGCACGGTCTGAAATTCTTCTACGGGAAACAGAAAATTAAGTATAATTTGTGAGGGATGAAATTAAAAGATAACCTTTGCTCTAAGCACTCACGTCTGCAAGAAAACAAAAGTTTTTAAAGATTATTTTAAAGTTATTTTGCACAATTTCTGATGATGGGGACATTCACTTACAAGCCTCTGACGTTAGAAGTTGATGCTTGTTCTCTTTCCTTTCTTCCTTTTCACTTTTTTCCTAATACTTGGTGATTTTTCCCATACAGGGCAGACAAGCACTGGAAAGAAAATAAAATTATGTTTTTCTTTATCACAGAGGCCCCCCTTGTGTGTGTGTGTGTGTGTGTGTGTGTGTGTGTGTGTGTGTGTGTGTGTGTGTGTGTGTGTGTGTGTGTGTGTGTGAGGGAAAGTGAGAATGTGAGAAGCGACTAAGGTAACATGAGATGTAGCACTGTGGAAGTAAAAAAACCACATAAAACAACAAACGCACACACCCAAACAACAACACAAATTGCATAATAACATATCTTCTTGCATGGGACAGTGTCAGCTTTGAAGACCGCTAGTAGTAAATGTGCGAACCGAGCATGCACGAGCTAAGGGAGGTACGCTTTGCAGACTGAATGTTTAATGAAGGAAATCAGCTGAGCGAGCGATCTTTATATTATATAATTATTATCTTTGGTAAAAGTATATTACTGGTGCAGTGGACGACAGCTGACGTCACAATGGTGCCTACTTTCGAGTTAGCTAATAGTTTGTTCTGCAAACCTATAGTGGGATAATGCATTAGGAATCACTTTTATCACACATTATTACCACATTCATGTCCTGCATTATGTCTTGATTTGTTTTGAGCAACGCAGACAGACAGAGACACAAAAGATCATTAGTTCATTTGTTCTCTCTCATAACCGAGTTTAAGATTCTGCAGTGTTCCTATTCACAAAGACAACGGTCCTATTGCCATGTAATTATTTTTAAGGCGCTGTATCCACATTAACGCAAAGAAATCTTTTGATTAACGAAGTAAACCCCAGTCTGTCTATACTTTTATACTAACACAAATCTGAAGCCCCTTTATGCATTCAGATGAAGAAAGTACATTAAGCTTAATAAAGAAATCTGCTCCGTCTGTACATCCAGATCAACATATAGAAATCTGCCCTTTGTTCTAGTTTTACACACACAAATTTGATCTTTTCATTCGTCCACATTAACACACAAAAATCTATCTTTACTCCTAGTTTCACACACAGAAATCTGGTTTGTCAATACATGATGGATGTGCCGCAGTCTTGTAGCTAGTGCGTTTGAATAGAAGGTTGAAGACGTGTAATTAATTTTGCAAGGGAGTAAATAAGGGCGCAAAGAGATGGCGAGGCTAAGGCTCTGTCTCCCACGTGCTGTCTCCTCTACGCCATGCACAGAAGGAAACCGAAAACATAGCTAAGGAATAAGTATCGATATGCTTATGTTGTCAAAGCCTCACCCAATGTGAAATCTTGTGTACAAGTTAGACACCACCATTGTGACCTCTTTCTGTGTATGGTGAATATTGTAGGCGTGTAATTCGAGAACAACATATTTAAAGAAATTGTATCTTGCCATGAGCTCTACCTAAACATTAGAAAAAATGCACCCCACCTGTCCTTTAACGTCACTGTACATACAGCCATACATTTGCTTTGGCTCGGAATATATCTCCGGTGTCCATGAAATCTATTAAATCCAACATACATACAAATTTTGAAAATGAATTAGTTCAAAAGTTGTGTAATGTAAAGGGATTCGCTGAAACAAAATTCAAGTTCTGAAGCTGATTTGTTTATCTGCATCTACAAGAACTTGTACAGTTCCCGATGGATTTCAGCGAATGTGGATAACAACAAAACGTTTGCAGCCAGAAAGCGAAAAACGAGCTTTCAAAGGTGCAGGAAATAGGGAGGTCCAAATCTCTGATGTTGAAATCAAGCACAACCTTGAAAGGAAGTATGAAAAAAGTATGCGATTTTTAATTCTTCATCAAAGCGAGAATGATTCCAGAACGAAGACACTCTGAACAAAATAAAAGAAAATGGGAATTCAGACGATGTCCTGGTTTAGCGTTGTGATAACGGACTCAGAACACCAAGAGAGAAACTCTCACAAAGACCAAGAAAGAAAGGAAAACTGTGAAACAAGATAATTACTTTCGATATATTGCGAGAAAATTCGATACGCTCGAACACAAGATACTCGAGTTTCTTGCACTTCTTCCTGTCACCTATTTAGAGAGTAGTTTTCAGCCTCATTGTAGCTCCGGCTTACTAGACCTTTAATGCGTGGCTACTCCCATAGCCCATGCTGCAGGCGAGAGACAAAGTCGAGAAGGTTTCAAGAGGAAAATCTTGTGACACCAAAGCATTTTCAGACTTGCTCCACTAATAAGACGGGATTATGAACCTATCCCCTCTCTTTTGATCTTCCAGGACAAAAGAACGAGGCCTTCTTGGCCGCCGTTCATGCTGATCAAGACTGTGATCTTTTCTTAGTAGCACCTTCCTTATGACACACTACGGCCACTTCGATCTGGATGATTACTAAATCCTCTTCGCAGCAATACCTCCTGACGCAGAATGTCATCGGCAGTCATTGCCTCTGGTACAGCCTTGAACCGATGCAATATAATGGCGGAAGTCGTCTGCCCTGGCACGGAATAAACACTTTACACGGTCATTAAGATTGATGCCTTGGATTCTGCACCCCCTAAAACGTGTATTTAAGGAGGGATATTTAGGAGTTATTTGTGTTTTGCATTTTCATGAGGATCCAGTCCTAAACACCTAAAATATTTCGATAATGTAGTGCACTTACGAATGTAGTATTTCTATAAATGAATCCCAGACACTTAATCCCCAGACACTTAATCCCCGACACTTAATCCCCGACACTTCATCCCCTAGACATTTAATCCCCAGACACTTAATCCCCAGACACTTAATCCTCAAAATGAAATTTCAACTCAAGAAATTATGAAGTGAATGAAAAATTTAACTATGAACTAAATGAAAAATTTCATTCAAATTCAAATAATTATTTTCATGTAAACATCAAAATAAGTTTGACAATTAAAATAATACTTAATTTCAACATTGATAACATTGGGGGCATTTTTGAGGATTAAGTGTCTGGGGATTAAGTGTCCGGTCACCCTATAAATATCCCTAAAAACACTAGACAAAAGAGAGGTGAGGTAAATATATAAAAAGGCACGATGTATTACCATTTAAATATATGAATAAACAAATGAATGATGCACATCTAGCTGCACTCAGAGAACTACTCAGAACCGTGCATTGTTCACTTTTCATTTATTTAAACTGACTGCTAGCTGTGAACATCAAAGACCACCAAGGGAGGGACAGGATGTTACATCCTCGTTTCCATCTACGCAGTAGCAGCAACGACAGTTAAAGAACGAATCAGGGCCTTGTATCAGCAGGGTGGTCTACCATTTATCCCCACAAGTCGATCTTGTACAGAGTAATTGCTCTTAGGACTGAAAGGAATGCTGCTGTGCTGATTGTTCCTATCGTGCTGAGCTAGTGCCTACTTGCTAAAAGCACCTTTCAAAATAGAAGTTCATCCTGTCCTAGATAATCTGTGTCGCTATTAAAATTACAAGGTTTTCGCGCCCCAAAGTGTTATTGAGGCCACAAACAATGTATGGTTTACATCATTATTTCTTGAATCTCACATTAGTACACTCTCAGCTCATCTTCCTTCCGATTTCACAGGATCAGTAACATCCGAATCTTCCTGTCAGTTTCTGCCTCAAAATGTTCGTTTGTTTTTGTGTTGTCTGCAACTCTCTTCCCGTCGATCTTCTCGAGTGCTAAATAGAGAAACTTGAAAGGGTTCGGATAATGCCACTCGTATTGTCTTCCGCAGAGAAAAATGCAGACCATGCTACACCCTCTCCTCCTTCACTGGCTGTCAGTTCAGGTTCGCATCGAAAACAAAATCGCCAACCTGTCTTCACGACCTCGCACGACGTACCCGTCTGAGATTCTGAGGCCTTACTATCCGAGTCGGTCTCTTCGGTCTGCTTGTGTTCTCTTCCCATCTGAGCCATGCATCAGGCAAAGACATTAGGCAGAGTTCAAGCTAAAGCTTGAACATAATGTAACATAACAATTCACACATCAACTAAAACGTTCAAAAGGTTATTACACTTCCGCGAAGTTTCTCCTGGGTAGTCAGCTTAGTAAGATCCCGCACTCTCGTCTAATCTAACTCATGAAACGGAATGAAGGCTAATAAAATTTAGAAAATCAATGACCCAGACAAACCAATCCACGCAAGTCATGTTCAGATAAATGGCACACACTTGTTGACCGGCCCTTGAGGGCTTGGCGTGCTCTACGAAGTGCCAAGAGAAATAAAACATTGAAATCCGAAAGAATCTGATTTATTATATTATCACATTGTGCGAAATTCAGCCTGGGTGACATTTTACTTGAACCCTTGAAATCTTTAATAGGGAGTTTTTAATTAAGATGCTGTCAGATAAATGGCGCTTATTTGTTTTATATTTTACGAAAACAATATTCCCCTTAGTTTCCAAAAATCGCATTCTAGGATCTCATGTACTATTTACTTAACTTGAAAAATGTCTATTTAATATTTTATTTTATAGTTTTCGTAGTTGTTTTTGAGTTCTTGTGAAAATGTTAATTGCGCGACTGAATCATAAGACACGACAACGTGTCTACTCAGGACTTTAAAAATGTGTTAAGACAAACAGACTCTATAAAACTCTTCCTGCAGATATGGGGTTTGCCTTAAGCCGAGTACAATAAAATTAGTAATGAAAGTTTTCGCTTATACTTTGATGTGAGAACAGATCCAGTACATGCCACCTGACAGTCGCCTATAGCAAAAACAGCAGAACACCGCGGGGTGTCTTGGAGTAATGTCTCTTTTCCCAGACAAGTGGGCCACAATCCTATCTTCTTAAAGTACTGAGACTGTCTGGTCTAGTTTATCCCGACCGCAGATAAGGCAACAGAAAGTATGTTTGTCGGAAGTTGTCTGAGACCATCGGGAAAAATAGCTCACAACAGAATTTTCATTTCCTGTCTTGTGCTCACCCCCACACCACCACCACCACCACCACCACCACCACCACCACCACCACCACAAAATATCCTGATGTACAGTTCATCCTGAGCTTGTTCGCTTTTGGTTCCAGACAAAGGTAACTAGGTTAGAAAGCTGAAGATACTGTGGCGAATAAAGATTTTGCATAAAATGGGGTTAAAAAATTTGCCCATGTACTTGAACTCAGACAGAAAAATCTCTACATACGTGAGAGGAAACACTGCTGAGTCTACATTTTCCGCTGTACTTACTGAGTTAGGTCAATCTCTGTTAACACAGATGAAAACAACTTCTAAAAGTTTATCGAACAATGCCCTTTGGGTAAATTTCTTTTTTTTCTGGTGTGAGTCTCTTTTCTCGCTTTTCTATAGACGCAATCATTGCTGAAGAAGTATTTCTTCCTCTTGGCAGACGTTTCACGCTCGGCTCATTCTGCTGGCTTTGAGAAACATATTTGTTCCCTTTCCTGCCCGAGAAAATTAATAGGTGGAAGTTTATAAAGTATAGATAATGAAAGGCCCGGCGCTCTGCTTCTGTTCGCTAACCGAGAAGAAAATACTGAACTCGCTCAGATGGTTAATGCAATTTCTGGATTATTTTCCTTACGCGAGCGCGCTCGTGTGAGCGTGCGTGTGTGCGTGCGTATGTGCGTGCGTATGTGCTTGTGTTGTTGGTGGGTGGTTTTGGGTGGGTGTTACTTTGGGTATGTGAACACCTCCGTTCTAAAAATGGCTTGAGCCATTCATAGACGATTAACTCAAGAAGGCCGAATACACACTACCCGGAACTGTCAACACAATCCGGTCATCTTTGCCTACAGGAATGAAGCGCTTGTGTATCTGTTTCCTAGTCTTCTTTCCCCCACAGTTCAATACCTATAGGCAAGGCGAATCTCCTGCTGTCATTACATCCCCTCAGTACCTACAGGCCAGGCAAGCCCTCTGTAGTTATATTTGAATACCGTACTCTAGATGGGGACCTCCTAGCTTTGCAACTCTCTTCCAGCTAAGGGGCCTTGCAACGATTCAGGTCTCTTGCTAACCATGGAGTAACGATACCTCTGGATTATACTGCGGCCACTGGACTGCATCTGCCACATGCACATTGTTCTCAGCCAGTTGGTGTACGATATTGACTTCCATGTTTACCTTCACGTGTCGCCACAACACAGCAGCTTTCCTCACCAGCCGGTGCCAGGGCCCAACACTTATCCTGACCTCAGCAATCAACTAACTTGTAAATCATTTCACACAGGCTTGTCGTCTAGCAAGCGGAACGGTTCTCAGTGCTAAAAAAAATATGACGAGTTACTTTTGCTACCTTTGTCTTCTGAGTCCCATTCCACCTATCTTGATCATAATTTGTTTTCTGTCAAAAATTTAGTCGAATCCAGACGGGACTGGTTTGATAGAACCATGTCCCCTTTCACTACCTTCTATGTTCATAAATTTAACGAAAGATTCTTTGAAATTGTCTGTTTTGTTATTTGACTGCAGCGGAGTCAGGGTGCGGGTAAAAAAAAACCTTTCGAGATTTCTTCGCGGTTTCCTGGTAATCTCCTTTATCTGTTGCCAAGACAACCCTCGAAGAGGCCACAAATCTTTACATTTAGTACTCGATGTGCATCGAATGAAAATAGAAGTTTGCTATCATCATAAGTACAACTCTATCTCGTGTGTGGTTGAAAAGTATTTGAGGTAAGGGTCTGACAGACGCACGCTGATACATAAGTCAGCAAGAGAGAATACTGAATGGTGGGTGGTGGGGGCAGGTTTCCTCCAGCAAGTCTTCTCAGGCTTTTCCCACACACCCACCCTTCGCTCTGGAACGAAGTGGAGGAAGCCTAATCTCGCCCAAGTCAAGACGGCATCACGTTGATCGTGTTTTTCAGTCTTGGAAGACGGGTTAAGCCCCCATGATCGCACCTTGCGAATCATTTTTTTCGACCCAGACATCGGATGGTTCTTCCTTTCTCCCCCTCCTCTTCTCTGTTTTTTCTTTCTCTCTCTCTCTCTCGGCAGGCAGGGACTAGAGTCCGCTATCATGTTGCTTTGCTGCCATTTTATTTTGACCTTACCAACTCTTCATAGCGAACATATCAGTATGCCCTTATCAAATGCGCATCCTTACTAAATCGGAAACATTTTTTATATGAACGTGATAGACCAAACGAGTGCACAATAAATAGTTAAAATGGAAACTAGAACATGCCTTCTAAACCTGAGGTATTATTAATCTATTATATCCTATTGTGTGCATTTCCTGTTTACCAGAGCTGGTAGAACAATGGCTCGAGGCCGCTGTTTTCCGTATTTTAGAAGAGAGAACCGTTAACAGGCAGCGCATTGTCTGTGACATCGAGCTACAGGATGTAACAGAATTTAAAGAATTAACACAAACACAAGCACACGAGAGTATGTAACAGAAATGAGCAAAGTCATAGCTTGCAGCACACCTGTTAATCATGCCACGATTGCGATGAGTAGAAGCAGCCCGGAAGACTTTGAGACTTTCAAATACCTTGGATATTCCTTCACGAAAGCTGGAAGATTAGTAAGGAGACGTTAGAACCAAAGTAGCTGCAACAACAGCAGGAATGACCAATTCAAGCAAAACAACTAAAAAAGAACACTGCGTCAACTTCATTTTCAGGAACAGCTGGACACATCTGCAAGAATATCACCAGTTGCATCTTTAGGAACAGTTGGACAGAGAGAAGAGAAATAAAACTGTTCAGACTTCTGAACTTCTTGGTCTAAGCTGATGATGTTCATGGTCTGACCGCTAAGCTAAAAACGTTCATGGTCTGATCACTACGTTAATGATGCTCTGGTCTGAGCACTATGCTGATGATACTCATGGGCTGATCACTATGCTGATGATACTCAAGGTCTAAGGACTATGTTGATGATGCTCATGGTCTGATCACTATGTTGATGAATGATGATGCTCATGGTCGGAGCACTAAGCTGATGATGTTCATGTCCACAGCAAGTAGAAAACCTTGCAGTACGCATGCGTGGTGTCGAGATAAAGTGCTTCCGCAGAGAGTTTGCTGACATCTCAAGACTAGCGCTTATCTTTGCAGCAAAGTCAGTACTGTATTCAGAGTCATTCCTTGCAACAACCAAGACGAGCAAACTGCCACAGACTGGTCCCTCTGGAACACAAGTATCACAGACAAGATGGAGACACTCATCAGTTATCTCAAATCTAATCCTTTTCCTCTTCCCCACGTCAACATAGGACAAGGGAATAATCGTAATTTTAAGTGCATTATTTCTTTAACACATTTTACTGTATTATTATCACAGGTAGTTATTTATACTAAATAATTAAGTTTTCTTTACCGTCTCATTTAATGAAGCCGCCTTTTAGCAATATAAAACAGTTGTACAATAGGAAACTGGACACACGAAACAAACTTTTGCTGAAATGCAAACAGAAGCTGGTTACACATCCCAGAAAGCAAAATGAATGAAAATAGGATATAGTCTCGCAACTGTTAATGCGTGTTTACATGAGCGTGTGTGCGCGTGTGTATATATATATATGTGTGTGTTTGTGTTTGTGTGTGTGTGTGTGTGTGTGTGTGTGTGTGTGTGTGTCTAAAACAGTGAGAACGTGAGAGAGAGGAAGTAGAGCAAAATGCCCTTTTAAAATTTTAATCACACACAAACTAAAATTCAGCACCTAGTTAAATTTCTCTCATAGTATTTGCAAGCTATTGATGAATTTATGTGTAGGAAGGGATCAAAATGTTTCAATTTATAGACTAAGTACGATTTTTTACCAGCACTAACTAAGCTATTTTTCTACTTAGCAGAGTATAGCTCAAAGATCATAACGTTTTCTGACATTTCTAAAAAAAAAGACTTAAGAAACTTGTTGTACCTATTTCTTGTCCTAAAGACATTGAATGTTTATGGCGACTTCCTCCAGAAATGACTTCGGTGCTCGCAAACATCCGAGCGACATAAATAATTCACTAGACTGTTTCTCCCGTTACGAAAATAGCTTTCCCCTCCACTACAATGACTCTTTTTTCTAGATAAATGGAAAGACAATACCTTAAAATATGAAGGTTTGATCAAAATATGTTAGAGAAAAAATGTGTCTGTTAACGTTTCATAAAATTAGTAATAAAAAGTATACAAACGTTTTCATAAAGTGTAGTAAAAATAGTCATAATACAAGTGCCTTGTTGCAGTACCACCTGCGCCTTATTAGTCATCGCAAATTGCATCGAGACTGAATACAAGTCATAAGATTAAAATCATACGAATTGATAGATATTAAACGGATCAGTAGAAACGTTTGATGAAGCAATATCTATCTACTTTTACCTCTGCTGTTTGTTAAATGAAGTCTGCTATCCCTTCACAACAAAGACCTCTAAGGACATTCATAAGTACAAAAGGCCATCACATAATGACTGACGTGTCAGCTGTAAAGAAAATTATACGAGACAATAAGCACAGCAGTTTACAAGTAATGTCATCTGGTGGCGACTCCCACCTCGTGTAGCTGACTAATACGTCTGATCCGTTTGATTACCAGTGTTGCAAGGGCATTGAACTAGAAAATGAGGCGACGGAAAATTAAGATTGTAGAAACGCATAATGACTTCTTTTCATTACACGATAATTCAACGCGCAGCACGTGTCCGCCACTTGTGTCACTGCTCAATCAGATTAGCTCCCTCAGGCCCTCGGTGTACTGAAAGGAATCGATGCATGACATATGAAACAATCTTAGGTTTCAGATATAAAACTGGATGAATAGAGGTATATGGTGATATAATTAGTATGGTCCTACATTAATGCAAAGGCAAGCGGTGAGCAAAATACATCAAAACGAAGGCAAGTGCTCAGGCTGACTGGTCCAGTGTACGAAGTAAGTGTGTGTGTGTGTGTGTGTGTGTGTGTGTGTGTGTGTGTGTGTGTGTGGAAAGGGCCGGTTATGGTATAAATCTGAGACTGTAAAAAAGTGCTGTCAATGAAGAAAATATCACAAGTATAAAGTGAGAGTCGTTATGGTTTCTCTTTTCTCAGACTTTAAGGAGGAAACCCCAGTGACGTCTGCTTTAACAAGACACAATTTGCATCTCCTCAGACTTTGGCCCTTGTCCCACTTATTACATGAGACCTGTTTGCGTTTCTTTTGAGCACACCATGCGCAAGATGTGATAATTCAAGACTAGCAATGGAGGATGAGCAATGATTGCTCAATACACGCAATATATAATAATAATAATAATAAAGCAGATTTATATAGCGCAATTTTCAACTCCAGAGTCGACTCAATGCGCTGTACAGTGTATGGGGTTAGTTTTAAAATCACTGAAAAATAGCAGAATTCTTGTAGTAAGATCATCAGATTAGTTTTACAATCACTGAGAAATATCCAGATTCTGTTCAAGAATTTCCGGACTGAACTACTGGAGGCAATCAGCAGTATGCTAGGATAGTCATAGACTGTGGAGTTATATCACCATCTTTTCATCTTAATCACACTTTGTTATGACTGCACCTGCACCTGTTTTCGCTCAGTCAAAACTGCTAAAGGGTAATTCACAGACATGCAAGTACTGAAGGATGGGGTGAAACAGGTAACGTGCACGAAATGAGTCTAGTAAAGGAATATAGTAGTAGAGGAGTATCGGAGTACAAGAGTATAGGAGTTTAGTAGTTTAGGAGTATACAAGTGTAAGAGTATTGTAGTGTAAAAGTATAACAGTAAAGTAGTAAAGCTCTTCTTTTATCGACTTAATCTCTAAAAACCCCCACGCATCTAATTCCCTAGGCTTAAAATACCATGCCTCCGGCCCACAAGTATCTTTTCCAAGAAAGAAAGGTTACAAGTAGATAACCTAAACAATCAAAATACTTAAGACCTTACCAAGGATCCCTGGATTTTTTATGTCTACATTATTAGAAATCCTTTATTGTCTGTAAATAATAGATCTAGTAATTTCTGTTCTTTTAGCTTTTTTTCCTCCAGAAACAAAAAGAGGTCTCAGTTCCAATTAGAAATCTAATCACTTCTTTTATCAGGAGCGCAATCGTCTTTTTGTAGAATAAGCTTTCACGAGTTAGACTGAACTCATGGCAGAATACCCTATCGCAATAAGGTTACATTCAGAAACTTTAACAAGTTACATTAGTGTATTAATACAAAAGGTAAACTGAATCCCTGTTATCATTATGTAACCAATATCTACTGTTAGATATAATCAGATATGTACAACATGTAATCAACCAGATTGCATAATATACCTATGTTTATGTTCAACGAAATATGTAGTAAATAGGTCTAAGTACGAGGGGCAGTCAGACGAAACGTCGCGGACTTAGAACAACTTATTCCTGGTCCTGGACTACTTACATACCAAAGGAGTTGGCATCCCTGCCATTGTTGGCCTGACTAGGAGCTCTCAAAAGAGAACGGAACGAGATGAAAGCTTTCAAACAGAAGCAGCGTGTTGTGATACGATTTCTGACCGCCGAGGATGAAAGCGCACTCTTAACGAGCCAGAAACGAGTCGCTCAAGCATGCAGTGTTCCATCCCCTCCTCCGAGACAGTTCAAGACACAGGCCAATACAGGGAAATACATGTTGTCCTTTTTCTTCGAACATCGGGGGCCTGTCCTTGAGGAATTCTCGGAACAAGGTCACATCATTAATGCTGAGCAGTACGTACGTTCAAAAATCCAAAACAAACGCCCAGGACTCCTGACAAAAAGTGTCCTTTAGTTACACGATAATGCCCGTCCCCATACGGCAAACGTAACGAAGGACAAGCTAGCACAGAGTGGGAAATACTGGACCTCCCACCCTATTCCCAAATTTATCGTCGTGCAATTTCCACATCTTCGGTGAAATAAAGAAGCGTCTGAAAGGCAAGAAATTTCCATCGAACGCAGCAGTACAGAAGCTGTTTGCGGGTAGGTTCGATCCCAGCCCAAGGGTTTTTATGAACAGGGCGTCCGTCACCTCTCTTCAAAATGGAAAAAGTGCTTTGCCAAACATGGGGATTAATATTCAGTAAGTGAATTTCCACGTCCGAAATGTGCGTCCACCCTTGTAACTAAAATGATTATGATATATAGACATAATTCCAGCCAATCATCCACTCTTGAGCAACAAGTCATTCCTTAAAGAATAATTTTACTTTCGTTAATGAGGAACCTTCTCCCATAATAGCCGTAACAGTTACATTGGTATTAAAGCCAACAATGGTTGATGGTAGAGTTCCAACGAGCAAGACAGTGAAATGCTGGAGTTAGCGAAACTCGATGGGCTGTCCAAAACATTTGGTCACAGCAAAATCACAAATACAGATCTGTTACATTTAAAATGTACGCTTTCTTCAGGCTCTCGTGTAACACCTATATTTGATTTTTTTAAGAGTATCATCCATAATTAAGGATAGGTGGTTGGTCCATATGATACTCATCTCTAAAGATAGTCTATAACATTCTACAAATGCTTACTCGCGAAAACCAGGAGATGGGAACTGACGCTTGGTGGCGTTTTTTGGGGGAAGTTTTTTTTAATCGCAGACAGGAGTCGAAAGCTGTTAACAGAGTGTGTTTCATGTTGTCATGTTCAACGTTCTTTATCCAGGAAATTAATATAGTGTGAGCCTTTTAAAAGTAGCTCGCTTCACATTACATGCTCGTCTTTCAAGTGGCCAAACCTGTATATCACGACACGGACAGTCGAAAATCAATGATTTTGTTGCTGTTAACAGAATGCGCACGTATCCTGCATGAGTGTAACATATTGGCACATATTCTTTCTAAAATTGTTTGCACTGGACAGCGATGTGCATACTCTTGACATATGCTTCTGGCATTTATTGGGCATGCAGGTAAGACACGAAAACCTCCTCCAAGTGGTAAATATGATCCCTCGATTACACGTGTGAACACGTGAGTCGCTTAGAAAATTGGCTAGGGATGTTTGCCACTTTGGTTGGCCGGATGAAGTGCCGTGGAAGGTATCACCTATTAACCGCTAGATGCTCTGCCTTTTGTAGTGATGTTATGGCCAGTCATATCGTGACTGAGTAGCACGCGGGAAAAAATAACTTTGCAGGGAGAGTTACTTTGAATTACCATGAATCGACAATATGTTTAGCAACAACACGTTCATTGTAGTACGAGACAACCAGGATGGAAGAAGAATCTGGGATTTCTGTTACTCCCATTCTAGGTACCCTAAAAGGCTGGGGCGAGTGGCGTTCATACCATGTCCCAAACCAGGAGCAGGAGCTTAGCTATAACTGTAGTAAAACACACTAAATGCGATGTTTAGTTAAAGTTTTAGTTTAAATAAAGTAATGTAGAGATAGAAAAAACTCGCAAACTGGGATTCTTAACTATAATATTAACATACATCATTATGACTTACATGCGTTTATCATCTTACTAGCCAAAATACATCATTTACACAGCCTTGCAATCCCAATGTTATATAAATAAAAATTCTCGCCAAAGTTACGTGGAAAAGACAAGAGGTTTGTTCAACAAGAAGTCATTTTTTTCCAAGATAGACCCAGGTTATACCTTTTGACCCCATGGGGGCCGGGTGAGAGGTGGAGCTTCTAGTGGTTATTAGCCATGTTAAATCTTCAGGATAAAAGATGGTGTCAGTGTATGCTGCGGTACCAGTATGGTCGAGTCAGCAAGTGGTCGCTTGAGAAACCACAACAAGTTTCTAGTCAAGGACAGCAATAACATGTCTGTGTCACCGGAGGAGTTTGACGCCGTTCCCTGACTTGGAGGGAGGATCGAGTGAGAAGGTGATGATATACAGCCGGACGAGCCATCTCCAGTGGAGACTCTACCGGTGTATCGTGACTGTCTCTACTGTAAACTCGTTGTTCATCTTTGAGGACCGGGACTTGTCGGCACCACGCGTCTAACCTCAAGAGGGGGATCAATACGAACAAAGGACCCGCGTCAAGACGGAAGACAGCAACCAACTTGCAGTGGAAGGTGGCAGAAACGACCGTCAGAGTTAAATTAATACTCTCTCTCTCTCTCTTCTGTGTGTGTGTGTGTGTGTTTGTGAGGGATAGAGAGGACGTGAGAAGAGATATAGCACTGTGGAAGTAAACATCTTACCAGAACACCTTCAGGGATTTTAACGTGCAAACATTTCCATATGATCCTTCTTTAATAAATATCTCATGTACCTTGATTAACAATAGAGTGTCAGTCTTTAGGAGTGGAGAAGAGCAAGGCGGTGGCTCGTGAGCTGTATGTGATGTTTTTAACTACAGCCGATTTCTATGTTAACGTGGGTGGCCAGAGTTTTAAGCAACTGATGATGAATCCCAGCGAGCACGTGCTGAAATACGTGCACGAGTAATAAAGTTGGCTTATGATTGATTAGCAGCAATAATTTCCTCATCCACAAATTTGTAGAACTAAAAACTCCTTTGAACACGACCAGTCTGGTTGACCAAAAGATTGCTTTGTTCGAAGATCTTGGCTTTGCGCTGGAAACTTAGTAAACTCAAGTTGGGAAATAATTGTAGTGTTTAAGCGTCCACCATTGCTAGGTCTTTGCGTTTGATGTAAGATTTCCGCGATTAATTTACTTGTAATGAAATGTCGCTGAATGTTTCCTCGCTGCTTTAAATTGCCTTTTCAGCAAAGGCTAGAATTAACAGTCATTTGCAATCACCAAGCTACGAGGAACTTTGGAATGATCAAGGAAGACTTGCGTTTAGCGAAATTCTAGTTACGTATCGAAAGACTATGCTGGCGAAGGTTCCAAGGTGAAATTGCTTCGAGTTACAATTCACAGCTCACTTACGTGGAACATAGACGCTAATGAACTTTATACATGCGAGACTCTACCGGCGGTACAAAGCGAGGTCTCGTGGGCATCGTGATTACGAGGAAGAATGGATGAGAACTCCACACACAAAAATATCAAATGACTCAGGCGCTGCTGAATGTTGCTTTGAAGAAATGCTGACTGGTGTGATGTAGCGGTCAGACGTTTGTCGTTTTTTGTGTTTGCAGGTGATCATTCGTCAAAAAATATGATTTCCAACGGTGGTTTAATAATGGTGATCTCTTTTACTTTTTTTACATAGCGCTAGTAGTATGGATGCCCTTAATCTTTATATCCAGATGGAAATTCTTGTCATAATTGATTATATTCATAATATAATGTCGATAAGTAATTTAAACCGCGCCAAATAGCCTAGGTATTCCCTGCCAACTTAAGTTATGAAACAGGTTTTGTCTACAGCGGGTGTGGGTGAACCTTTTTTTTCTTCAAGGGCCATTTTGTTATTTATAAAATCATTCTGGGGTCATACAAAGCTGTCTACTTGAAAATTAGCTTGCTCTGTTTGGTCAAGCTGTAGCTTCTTCACAGTATGTGCCTTCCTCTGAGCCACCATAATCCACCTTTTAGGAATAAGGTGCGAGAAAAATTTGCTCTAAAAAGCATAGCGAACAACTTTTTGGCGTCTGAAAAATATCTCTTTATAATTAGAAAGTTCCTGGAATAATAAACTATTTTCCCTGATACACTATTTTCTGTTTGTGGTTGTTTTGAATTTCGTTCAGACATTGATTAATTTATTTTCAGAGATTTTCTGCGAAGCGTGAGCACGAGTATAGATATCGTTATTTCACCTAGAAATATATTCAATGGTAGACACGCCGTGTATTCAGGGAAAACGTGCGATTGTGATTTTTTTGTCTGAATATACCCTTGACTAAATCAGGCACATAAGTATAATTTTAAAAGAAAATTATATTCTAACATTAAAAGTAACTTTTTACATATACTGAAGTCCTGGCTTAAGGACAGAAACTGCTCTTCTTCGTGTGACCAATGCCATTCTTTGTAGTGTCAACTCTGGCAAATTAGTGCTGTTAGTATTACTCGATATGAGTAGTGCATTTGACACCATCAACCACCGCCTGCTGCTCCAGAGACTGTCGTCAGAGGCTGGTATCCAGGGCGCTGCGCTGCAGTGGGTTGACTCCTATCTTGCCAAGAGATCTCAGAGAGTGATTGTCGGCTCTGCAAGCTCTGAGGCAGTTCCTCTGGTGTGTGGCGTACCACAGGGATCCGTTCTGGGTCCATTATTATTTTCTGTATATACTTCACAGCTTGGACAGGTAATTGAACGCTTTCAGATGGGACGACAGTTCTTTGCGGACGATACACAGATTCTGAGCAGTTTTCCCCCCGACCCAGCAGTGGCTAGGAATGCGCTTCAACGAGTTGAATCTTGTTGTGTCGCGGTGAAGACATGGATGACCAGAAATCGTCTTAAACTCAACGACGACAAGACAGAAGCGTTACTGTGCGGCCCCAGGGCCAGAAGGGAGCAGATCGGCATTAGTGCCGTGCAGGTCGGTGACGCCTCCATAGCCTTTGCTGACTGTGTGCGGGACCTCGGGCTGTTTATTGATGCAGAGCTCTCCATGTGTAATCATGTTAGTTCTGTTGTGGCAAAATCCTACTACTTTTTGAGGACTTTAGGTAGACTACGGCCCATGCTGACTCAGGCTGCTGCCAACTCACTTGCTGTGGCTACCATCATATCAAGATTAGACTACTGTAATAGTGCATTGTGGGGTATACCTGCTACGCAGTTGGATCGACTCCAAAGAGTTCAAAACACAGCCGCCAGGATTGTCACCCGTGCAAAGTCGTCCACTGAGCACATCACCCCTATCCTACAGAGCCTTCACTGGCTCCCAGTGAAAAGCGCATTGATCACAAAGTGCTTTCGGTTGCACAGTCCTGCATGTTTAAAACTGCTCCTGAATATTTACAAGAGGTAGTTCCTCCTTACCAGCCGTCACGTGGTCTGCGCTCTGGCTCCCAGTCACGCTTCTGTCTCCCTGCAGTGGAAGACACAAACAAGAAGCGCACTGGAGCCAGGGCCTTCAAAAACGCGGCACCTAAACTGTGGAATGCTCTGCCATCGTTATTGTCCACCATCACCTCACCAACCACGTTTCGAAAAAGACTGAAGACCCATCTGTTTACTTAAGACGGACTTAAACTTAAACAACCAAGAAAGACTTGTGTCTTTATTTTTTACTTTCCTGGTGTTTATCTATTTATTTACTTTATTTTTATTTATTTATTTATTTTTATTTTTTTTTTTTGCTGCGCAATGAGCATTCTTCCGAATGGATACCTGCACATTACAAATGGACATCATCATCATCATCATAGATTTGGTTGAGATAAAATAAATTTTAAAAATTTGAAGTCTTGCATTGTTTACATTTTGCGGTAAATTGACGTCTATCCTGGTTAATGTACACGTGTATTATTTTTTCTTATGAGTTATTTAATCGTTTTGGTCCTGTAATGCTTTTCCTACTTTCTTTCTTTTTTTATACAGTTGTGCACAATCCCTACACCATTAAGTCAAAGTTTTTTTTCATTTCCACATCCTTCGACAATACATGAAAGGATGATATTGGAACTGTCTGAGCTGTAAACTCAGGTACACAGCAATACCGATAATATTTTAGTTTGTTATTTATTTTTTGGTCAGAGCGAGCATGCGCTACAGGTATCAACAGTTGACAGTAAGTGGTCTACCAGTCATTTGGGGTGAAGGTCATGCATGCATTGTTCTCCGAAATCGTTATCCCGTGGGCAGCGGAGGAGAAGCATACGTATCTGTTTTGTTATATACTCGTATGCGCCCTGTCTACCCCGTAATGGACGTTCCTTGCTTGTCCTTCAAAATTTACGTTATTATTATTATTATTATTATTAAAGACAGAGATTGAGGGAGAGAAGGATGACACAAATATTTCTTTGAACAAGTAAGTAGCAGCTCAGTCTTATCGTCATTCAGCTGCAGTCCGGCACGCCAAAAACAGCTGATTTCAATAAATCTATAAGCGTTTTGCGTAGCAGCATCAATATATTAAGTAAATAATAATAATATTAAACAACTCAAGTATTCCTTTCTCCACCTTCGCAGTTTGGGTGTCATTCTCGATCAGAGTTTGACTTTTTCATCAACATATTTCTCATGTGTGCAGAATTGCTTACCTTAAACTTCATAAGATCGTCACTATCTTACCACTGATGCAACTAAAACTCTAATCCGTGGCTTTGCGCTGTAGAGGATGGACTTTTGCAATTCTCTTATAGATGAAATTCCCAAGTATCTTTATGACAGACTTCAAATGATCCAGAATAACGCTGCTGGCCTCATCTGCAGACCGTCTAGATGTGAACATATATCACCAACAATACGCTTCACTGGATGCCAGTCATGGATCGTATAGCCTACAAACTTTCAACTTTGACTTACTCTGCCGTTTCTGGAAGTGGTCCTCGGTACCTCTCCGAACTCAGTCCCATCTAAACATCCGCACGACTTCTTCGCTCATCTTCTGACACCAAGTTTCTGTGAGTCCCATTAAGACAAAGACAAATGGACAGAGGTCTTTCTGCTATCAAGCCCCATCAACTTGGAACAGATTATCTTTCTGCCTTGGTCACTCTGATTCTTTTACTACATTTAAATCTAAACTTAAGACACATTTTTTCAGAACAACTTCACTGTGACCCTGTCCTGACCATGAGCGTGTCTTAATTTACTTTCTGTATTAGAGAGTGTATGCTGTGCGTGTCCGTTATATGTGATTATGGGTGCATGGCCATTGATGATTTACTCTATGTATTATTTATGTAAAGCGCTCTGAATAAATATTTAGAAATGCCAAATACAAATCCTCACTATTATTTTTATTAATTACGCTCATGTCTCCAAAAGTCGAAAAGATTAAGATTATTTTATGTGAGCAAATCAAGTCACAGCTTCTATAAATCATATGAAGCTGTATACACTTATAATGGGCGAAGCATTAAAGCATAATATATGTGACACATAATCAATACAGAGTTTACGCCAAAAACAAATCACTCATGTTTTGCAAACAAATCTTGAAAAATCATCTCACCTAGAACCACACAAACTGGCTCACAAGATTTTTAACAGCATTTTACATTACAACAATATATGTCAACTAGGAAGGTAAGCTTAATTTCTTTTTTAAAGCCTTCTCTTTTGTACAAATCTTTTTCTTGTACCTAGATTTTCTTCATCGGTGTTCTTTTACTGTGCTGTCTTCTATTTTTAAAATGTAGTTGAAAGACCTACTTATTAACCTCTTCAAACAGACTCTTTTTGCTGCTTATACACGGTGTTGTAAAATCTGAAACTGCTTTCTTCGTCTTTCATGTCTGCGTATAGAGCAGAATATTTGCTGCAACGTTACTCTGACCAAGCTTTGCTTTGGAACAAAATTTCCCTGTTGAAAACATTTTACTAATGTTTGGCTTTATACGTGTAAGCTCACCCTAATCTAGCACACATGTCATGTCACTTTTCTACGCACGTTTCTTTGAACTGCGGCTTTTAACTATTTTAATTTTTGTATTCATCTTCCTCGGCCTCCATGTTTTCGCTTATTTTGTTTCTTTTAATTTTGCAATCACGAAATAAATTATTGCGCCTTTCTCTACTTCCTTAATATGTATCAGATTTGAACCATCAGTCCTCAAGCTGTAAGCTTTAAGGCCATCTTTTCAAATTCCTTCAAGGCAATAAATCCAGACAGTTGTATCCCTGCTAATGGCTGGAGATGACTGCAACCATAGACTTTAGAGAGAGAAGGACTAGCAGCTCAAGCACGGGAACAGATAACTTACGTCGCGCGGACTGAGCCATTGCTTTGTTTTTTCCGGTTTCACTTTACACAGTGTGTCACAGAGCTACTGTCATAAATATTTTGACATATGTGTGTGTGAAGATAATAAGTGATCTATTATAATATGCATTCTGTTGTAATGTGTTAAATAGTTTGATAAGATAAGCTAACACGACGCACGATGTGAATGTGTTCAAAACAACATGTTAAAAAAAATCAATTAATAAGGAATTAAATATGTTACAGAATAAATGGAGTTTAAAGTACGTTCCTTAGAGCCTTGGTCTGAATTAATGCTGAATTAACTTCATTAAGAAATGATAAACTCGCTATAACCCGCTTTCTGTAACCACTCAGAAAGACAATTAGTTTTTTATTTTTTATTTTTTTAATTTGTGATTTACGCCGAGCCAGCAACTAAGGCTATATCACGGCAAGGCAGCCAGCCCTGTAAACAGATGCCACATGCAGAGAAAGAACAGCGTGCCCGAGACGAGAACTGAACCCAGGACAGCCAACCTTCACTGCATTGGTGACAGGCGCTAACCGTTGCGCCACCGGGCCGCCCTGGGACAATGAGGTAGAGAGCGAGAGCTTGCTGACACAACCATCTTTTTGACTTTAAAATCATTAAATACACTATGATACAATGCCCTGTTTGAGCAAATATATTTTACATTATGATTCATATATTAAAATATATATACCAAAGCATACTTTCTAAGAGCATCTCTTCAATATCAATATTCCACGGTATACTCGCGAATACACCACAAAGAGACCGAACGCTGCCTGTCAATACGTTCAGCTTGTATACACCTGGGGCCAGTTGCACAACATGCTTCTAAACCTTAAAACTGTTCTAAAGAAGCGAAACCTCTTCTCTGTCATTTGAATACATTGAACAAGAACAAACAAATAATTGTACTGACAGGACGGAAAGTCAGACTTGAACAAATTTATATTACTTACAGCAGTTTTCGTTTTTAAAATTCTAATATTGTGGTGTGCACTGTAAACTGATTATCTAAAAAGATTTAAGGCCTACTAAAAGTGTTTAAAATTAGAAATGTGTTGTGCAACTGGCCCCTGGACAGGAGTTGAGCCAGCGGTGGCCCACTACGCGCGTGCAGTGTCGGCAGTCCTTTCCTTAATTGTCTCTGCGGCAACTAGCAAAGAGACTGGTCCAAACCTTTTTGCTCGCTGCATTTCTAAATTATCTTTTTTCACTTGGCAGCTTTCTAGAAATACCAGTTCACTTTGAATGGAGCACATAAAATAAGATACTGAAGCTATAAAGTATTTAAAGTTTTGTTGATTATTATTATTAGATCAGGTTAACAAAGGTTAACAAAGTAATATAGCATTCTGGGTATGACAATACAATGTTGTAAGCAGCACAGGTATAGGGATTCAGCTTTCAGTATACACTAGACCAGCAGAGTTACCAACACATACTTTCTACTCTCCTGGGCGCCGTCGATAAGCTTTAGCCTATACATGTTCCTGGACGAGCAGAAATCTTCCTTCTGCTATTAGGACCGGTGCGGGTACCCTTGAGATTAGCACACTAAGCGGTCACTGCACAGGCAGTCATGTAATTACTACCCTTTTTCTTTCTCTCTTTCTCTCAAACACACACACACACACACACACACACACACACACACACACACACACACACACACACACACGTCAACGTTGTAATACTTTGTCGCCTTCCAAGGTCTCTCAAATACAAATCAAGGACATTTACAGAATGTTTCAAAAAAAAAAACAACAAAAAAACCCCGTCTAGTCGTTGAAAGTTGATATTAAATTGAAATGAAAATAAGTTTATTATGACGTGGGATGCCTTCATAAATAGTGTTTTCGCATCAGGGCATAAAAATAAAAGAACTTCACCAAACTGATATCGAACACCCCTGCAGACAATTCTCGATCTAAAGGTTTATATTTAAGTGATTTCCATTTTTCATATCTGTTGGTGGCAGTAGTAGCATATACTGGATGTATCGCGATGTAACACGATATCTGTTGCTGTGGCATACCTCGAATATTGCTTCCTTTGTCACCAAGCTTCTTCTGGGAGCTGATCATCGGTGTTAGATTATTCCTAAAATGCAAAGCCATTTGTTTGGTTTTCTAATATCCATCCTCGTGTTTGCTGAGACGCTTGCTTTCTCTGCTGTTTCCTCTTTCTTAAGTCTTTTTTTCTGTCTTGCTTTTAAAAGTTTCTTTGTCGATCTGCTGTCTTGTGTACACTTTTCAATTTCACACACTAAAAATCATCTTAATTAATTTTTTACACCTCTGTGCGGTTTCTCCTCTTTGTGGTTACTTTTCATGGCTGTTTGTTTCTCTTGCTACGTGAATATTACACCAGTACAGCTTAAATAGAAAACCACAAAGAACCTTTCGGAGATCTCCATTTGCCAACGTTCCGCGTGTTCATAAGTTAAAAGACTTTTTCTGCTGGCTTAAACCTCATGAAAACATCGAAGAGAATTCACGAGAAAAACCAGAAGGAAACCAGATCAATGAAAGGCAAAGCAATCATAAGAAACAGCCGACACTCCACAAGGTAAGAGAGAGACTTAAAAAAATTTGCACAATTCCGTTTTGTTGTGCAGATGTCTTTTAAGTTGCACTACGTATATGTATCTTGTCTTCCGTATAAAACATCATCATCATCATCATCATCATCATCATCATCATCATCATCATCATCATCATCATCATCATCATCATCATCATCATCATCATTTTTTATAAAGCGTCCAGTTTTGTTACAGCAGTTGATTGAGCACACATGAAACAACTCATGAATACATGCTCAAGCACACCTACACACAAACACGCTATGGGAGGACAAAACGGTCAATTTTAAGAAACATTTTGAAAGAAGAAACGGTAGGTTTCCGGCGAATATGAAACAGCAGCTCATTCCAGGTAAGAGCACCACAGACAGAAAAAGAACGCGAAACAAATAGTAGAAGTTTTGTTTGGGGAATGTAAAGCCTGAAGGGATGAGAAGAGGAGAAAACGAGGCGGTGAGTGGATATGAAGTGAGTTGGACAAGTAGGTGGGGGGTAGATAGTAACACACTTAAAACAGAGAATTAATATTTTATATTAAATGCGCTTAGAAAGTGAGAGCCAGTACAGCGCACTAAGAGGAGTAGTAGTGTCAACAGTTTTATTCTTGCAGATATTGAGACGAGCAGTGGTGTTCTGAACACCCTGGGAAATATGGATGGTGGAGTCAGGAAGGCCGCAAGAAAAGTCACAATAGTCGATGCGAGAAAGGACGAGGGAGAACATTAGTTTAGTGGTACCATCAGTTGTAAAATGTTGTCGGATTTAGATAATGTGTCGGAGACTAGCATGGCTTAGCAGTATGACAGACACAATGATGCATAGACAGAGTATTACCGACTTCGACACTCAGGTTTTTAACAGAGTCATAAATAGAAATGATAATATTTTCGACTTGGAGAAAGAGGGAGCGAAAAAGTGGAGCAAGATTTTAGCATGTGCCAATAAAAATGTCGCTGGTCTTGTCATCATTAAGTACAAGTTTCTTGTTTGTAATCTAGCTTTTGAGGTCTTTATAGCAGGTGGATGATCAACAGCTTTTGTATGTTATCAGGGGTTTCATTGTCTTGGAGTTGACTTTTATTCCCGCAGAGACGGTGTTTGATGTGAAATGATAATGGAAAAGGAGAGGTGTACAGACTGAAGAAAGCGGGGACTACTGAGGAACAACGCAGGTCAGCGGCACAGGGTCGAGCTGAAATTCATTGACGAGAACAGTCTGAAGACTATTGAAAGTTTGAAATAACACCAAGAGAAAGCCTTGTCAGTGATGCTAACTGAATGATGGAGACTGTTAAGAGGGATGGAATGATAGTGTCAGAAACAACAGAAACATCTCGGAGGTTTAACCAGGGAAGTTTAACATGAATCAGTTAGTAGAAGAACTCACTCACTCACTCACTCACTCACTCACTCACTCACTCACTCACTCACTCACTCACTCACTCACTCACTCACTCACTCACTCACTCACTCACTCTGGATTAGAATAGTTTCTTCAGGAATTGTTCTAGACGCCTCCAGCTGTAAACTGAAATGTGTCTCATCTTTCACAACTCTAACATCCTCTAGTGGGAGCAACTCACTCTTCCAGACAGCGAGAAATCTGTGTGACCATCGACGTGCTATTATCCCTGGAGAACCACAAATTCAATCTGTGAGACCACCTTCATTGAGCTTGACTGGATTTACTCCATCAGACGGCTTATCCGCCAAAAAGCTGATGTCTGCATTTGGTTTGTCCGGGATGAACAACAACCTATTTTCTGCAACTTTCTATTTGATGGCCTCCTTACCTGCCTGCTTAAAAATCTCACAGCAGCGTTGCCCACAGTGTATTCTGTATTCTCAGAGAGCTGCATAGCTTCCAAATTCGGACTTGCCTCGACTACAAAATAGCCACATTTTTGTCCTCGTGGTCTTGCCTTAGGATACCTGTCTGAGATGTTGATTCCCCCCCTCCCACCTATAAGTTGGTCGGTCTGGTCTGCTGTCCTTCTGCTTGTGCCGTACATCAAATGGGACAAATATAGCGACCGCTCCTTTTCTTCTCAGACCCCAATTTCTGAAAAGCCCTTTCGCTATCGCCTCTCACACTGACCACTTAGGCTTTCAAGGCTGGTGTTAAGGCCCGACTCTTTCCTATCTCAGTATTTGGTTGCCTCCTCCTTTTCTCTCCATCTTCTCCGACTGATGACGTTCGGCCGTCGCTCTTTCTCCTTCTCCGGCCCCAGTAATTGGAATGGCCTGCCTCCGTCTCTCCGCACAACAGAGTCTGTATATGCGATGGGATCTGGACATTCGGAAATACCTACTACAACTCGTCCATTCTGTTGTCCTTATTCCCCCCCACACACACACACGCCCCTATCTCTGCGTTCCTTCATTTTCTTGTATTACTGACCGGTGCATGTTCATATATGTATGTTATGATTGTACTCGCTTTTGATGTGGACATCACACGGCCTCTTTCCCCACTGCCCCTAGTTTCTTGTGAAGCGAATCGAGATCGCGTCCGTGTGGGGAAATATGCTATGAAAATCCTCTTTTGCGGCCACATTTCTCTTAAGAAAGTCTGGCTGATATTTCGTTAGACTTCGTAATTCTTTGTAAATTATCTTTCAGTGAACTCTGTGTTAAGAGATCAAGATTCTGTGCTTTAAGAATTTCTAATATTATCTATATACTATATGGGTGGTAGCTTGATCATGCAGTGGGTCAATGTGCTATATAAATCCCCTTCTCCTCTTCCTCCTCCTCCTCATCATCATCATTTTACTCCAGTTTTGTATTTTTTTTAGCTATTTTATTGTATTTGTTATAAAGTCATTTCTTTTAAGTGCATTCAACTTGTTCAGCTCCCTTAAAGCCGTGAAAATGCGCTATATTATTTTTCAGCGCTAACAGTGACTAATTGCTTTCTACAATTAATTTTGAAAAAATTTGCTTGCTAAATACTCGTTTTAACGCATATTAAAGAAAGATCGATTAAGGGAGGTTGAAAAATATGGGCTGCTCGAAAATAGATTTCTCACCTTTCGCAATCTCGGAATTCTATTCTGCTGATTTCTTCCATGTCTTACCAGCTAGCAAAGGATGTCTGAACAATGTTAACATGGATGTTTTACTCAGCTCGTAACAAATGTCATAACAATCTATGAAATCTGATCCAACTCAGAATAATGGAGGTATTGTAGTCTCTAAGGAAATCAATTCATGTAGATCTTTAATTCGTCAAAGAAAAGAAATTTATTTCTATTGTTCTTTGACATATATTTATAAGAAGAACTTTTTTTTACTGCTTCACATCATTTGTTCAACAGTGAGAGAAATCGTTTATAGCTTGTAAATACAATCAGAGAGTGCAAGTGCAACAAATACTGTTGGTTTAAAGTAGAAGATGCTTGTTTAATTCTGTCAAATATGGTAAAACGTTTCTTTCTTTTAATAAGACAACTAAATTAAAACATAATTTGAGTAAAATCTATGTTGTCTATTCATCTATTTTTTCACGTACCTAAAATATTAAAGTATGATAATAATCTTTTCGCCGTCTAATTGTCATAGTTGATGGAGACTGTTGGCATAAGAGGATCCTTATGTAAAAGAAGGGTAAATAGAAAAGTCTGTATTAGGCTTCAGACGACATGAGCAAGCACAGCGTGGGTGACCAGACTTGGTTGAGGCTGGCAGACGATATCACCGAGCAGCTTTGTAGAGATCATGAGAGGGGCTTTAATCCTTTAAGCACCGTCAGTAGGGGGCCTTCTTCCTTATAGCATCAGACCCTCCTTTCTTCTTTCCACCCCTCTCCACAACACATAGGCACAAGGAAGAGTCGAACCCTATCAGTATCGTCCACAAAGTGACACCGACACCACATAAGCTCTCGACTGAGACGACTTTGCTGGCGTCTGTTCAATGGGTTCGGTCCAGGCTGGCCAGGAAACTTGTGATCAGGAAATCTGGATCGCCAGACAATACAGATTACCAGAGTCTCGTCTGTCGTTCTGAAGCAGCCGTAATTGCAGCCTCTTCTTTGATGATTTCTTTGTGCAATACCAGCAGAAAGAAGATCCAGCTATGTAACACAGCTTTGACTTATCGCCATTCTGCAGCTTCGCCAGCTGTCAAGGAACACGTTAGTTGTTGTTTTTTGATAGATTATTTTCATTAACGATAAATGACAAAAAAATCTTTTATCAGAACTGTGGGCTTCATCATTGTTATTCTTATTTATTGCTATTTGTGGGCAGAGATAAACCATTTTTGCGGCAGTGCTGCTCATCTTTATGTGTCTTATATTCAGTAAACATGGTTCACATGACAAAATAGCTGTAATTACAGCAAGATCCTGTCAGCATTAAATGTAGTTTAATATTGGAGGAAGGTATAGGAGGCATGACGCCATCAAGAACAAATCTATGAATAAAAAACATTGAAGCAGCTCGTATGACCTTTCCTGTCTCTTTTTGATACATAAACAACTGCTCATAAGTTTCAGAGAATGAACGGGATGTATGGGAGCGTTTGTGTATGACAGAAGTAAGAACCTCCACAAAACCATTCCTGCTACATCATCATTGCAGGTAATATGAAACGGGGAAAAGAATCGTGGACCTCAGCTAGATAACATTTATAGGAGGAATGCACACAACAAATGTAAGGGCTTAACGATTTTATCAGAGAAGATACTTTACACTGCCTTTTCTTTTCTCCTAACCAGTTTAACTCGTAGTTTTCATGTTTTCCCCTGAAAGTAAATATATCAAGGTGAAAGTGACCAAAAATTAAAATATAGAAGGCAGCTCTTTGTTTACTACTACACACAATGCTCCCATCAGACAGTTTAGTCATCAAGATTCTCAAACGGCCTGTCACAGACAAGATACCAGATGTCGTGTTATGCGAGGTTTCAGTTTTAAACATATCGCTCTGTGTCTGCACTATGAAGGATTTGTTACCGTCTGATGTGACCAGGGCATCTTCAGTCCTGGTGCTTTGCTGTCGAGGTTTTTATCCCCCTGGCGATAATAATTGGCCACACAACCCAGTCTTATTTACCTTCAAGTTTATGGTTTGCCGCTATGGGTCCCGTGATTAATTAGCTAGTGGCGCTTTTTCGGAATGTGGACACTTTTTATGGTGAAAATGGAATTTTGTTTTTAATTATAACACGATACAATAAGCTCTGCATAGTTTATGGCTTTGGTTTACTTGTCTTAGTATTTTTAAACTCCCCTAATTCCTGTTACAATGTTCCACGTTTCTTGTCAAACGCGAAAGATTGGCTCCGAGAATTTGGGCACGTGGATGACAGATATGTCATAACTCTTACAACTCACGTGAACATAACCCTGCAGGGGAATAATACGTACAAGGTTTACACGTCAGACGCTTATAAACATGGCCCCACCCCTGCCCTTCCACGAACAAAGGACTTGACGACGTGTGAATCAAAGTACTACTTACAAATTATGCGAAATTTATACGTACAGCTATGTTGCTCCTTTAAAGGAGTACTATCCACAATATCTGTACCTCCAATGCTACAATGCAGTAAACTCCCTTTATAGCCATCATCCTCTCTCACATAGATACGCACATCAACTACCAATAGTTCCAACCACAGCACTGTTATCACTGTTATAATATTATTACACTATCCATAGGTACAACATCAAATTATCTTTGGCAGTTGTTACTGTCGCTCTTGTAAAGGCAAGTTCTTCCTGTGTCTCAGTCTTTCCATGTGGCGAGTCCTTGAGGCGAGTAGCAGTTCACAAGTCGACAGTCCCGCCACGCTAATCATTCTCCTCTCGTAGTGTCCGTCATCATTTTCCCGCTCGGTTCGCCAGCCACATCAGAGACAGACGACTGTTCCGTCCCGACACAGGTACTGAACGCTGTCCCAGTCCAGGGATGACACGTGCTTCTTTGACGACTGCTTGGTCATCCGACTCTTCTGTTATACAGCATACGATGTTGGGCGCCGAGATGAACAATTTCATGTACAACCGTTGAACGATACTATCCTAATGTGTTATCTTCCCGAATCCGGTGATTTCGATTGCTGGACGAATACACAAAGCGTTCTCTTCTCTTCTGATAACAACTACCTCTCCTGCCGGTATTTGGAGTCAAACTTCTACCTCAAACAGGAAACCCAAGGTCTGAGAGCGTAGTCATTGGAGTTTCCACAATGACAGCTGGTAGTCCCGACGTTGACTAGCCTCTTTGGTCAAAGTTCAAGAGACCCAACATTCCGACTTTTTCTTGAGTCTTTGCCCTCTTAAAACATGTCTCGGTCTTGAAGAAAAGTATCTTGGAATTGAAGAAAGCTAAAGACGTGTCAACTGTTGACCAAGTGCTCTGTTCACACAAACCTCGTGCCGAGAAGTAACTGGGAAGTTCTTGTTTCATCACTTAACTTCATACACTCACATTCATATGACACAGCCCGGGATGCTATTGGATGAGCACGCTTAACCAGTGTTCTCCAACCAATCATCAACTTGCCAGCGCAAACAAGAGGAGGACCACACCTCACCTGATCAGTAACTCTCACCAGCCATGCGTACAGAAATTATTCCTGGATCTTTCATTAAAAGCACCAGACAGGTTGGTGTATGGAGAGACAGGCAGGTTCTCCTAAATATTATCTCTGCAACTAAATCTATTAAATACTGATTGCACCTGCTGAAACTCTCAGATACTCGGTATTCCAAAAAAGCATATGACATGCTGTATTTGCTAGATACTTGGGTGTGTGATAACTAGGTATCAAAAATACGTAATGCTATTTGCTGTGGTTTTTGGCTATGTATGGTTGTTTCACCGAGTGGGAAATGAGAACATGTTTTTAAATAAAATTAGAGATAGGCTAATTGATATTTAATGTCAGGAATGGCATGACTGTCTTAAGAATAGTCTGAGATGTATGGTAGTTTCAAAAGCTGTAGAGAACGAGAAAAGTATATTGACATTTTAAACAAGAATAACATAAGAAAGGCGCACGCACGTTTTAGAGTAAGAGTATCAGAGATAAAAAGTCACAGGAACTATTTTGCACAATCTTCAGTAGCCCGCCATTGTACCTTATGCCAAAGTAAGACAAAGGACGAAGTACATCTGTTATGTGTATGTCTTGTTTATACAAAGCTGAGAGCTAAATACTGTAAGATATTGAAAGAAGGACCTTATGTTCTCAAGCAATTATATAGCAGCAGCAATGAGTCGGTAATTACACAATTTGGCCTTTTTATATTCTTGATGTTGGTAAGAGGTCATTCGACAATAAACTGCTTTAGCCAATGTGCTTAAAACAATAAAAGATATGTTTCTTTCTCCTTTCTCTCTCTCACACATGGGCCAAAGGCCTCTTCATTAAATCAATTAATAAATAAAATAAATCCACAAACACACACACACACACACACACACACACACACACACAAGCATTCAAACACACAAGCACACTAACACAATCTCTGTTCCCTTATCTAATTTTAACCTAAGCAAAACACAATTAATTATTCTTTGCCCCCGGTTCATTAACAGCAGTTTATCAGCGTCACACAACTCCACGCCCTACTACCCTCTGTTCAATTTGCTCAGCTCCACTCCCCTCCGTTCAATGGGATTGTACCAGGTACCTCTGTTCAAGCGCCATGTTCTCACGTCGCTCAACTGCCCAGGTAAGATGTTTGTACCCACACGAAGAAGAAGAAAAACAAGATGTTAAGGAAAGGAACAAATCCAAACACTACTGTCAGGTTTCAATGACAATACCTCTGAAACAACAGCTGCTGCACGCAAGCACTACGCTGCACGGGTCCTCGGTAAAAAGGAAGCTCAACTAACCTTTTCTAGCGATAATAATGACTTATGTAAGATAGTGAGTCTTATTTAATAGCTGCTCCTTTCACTAAGGCGGTCAGGAGAGATAAACCATCTTCCTTACGGGCTGCAAACTCTTAGCCGGATCTAGGTAACTCTTACAGCATATCTTTGTGATCACCAGAGGAACTGCTACTTAGGAACACATCTACGAGATCTGACCAGTGAGGACCTTAACAGAAGAGGTATTTTCCACCTCCCTCATCTTTGGGCTTACAGTCCAAGATATCGTGTTTTAAGAAAAAAATGTATACCTTAAAAGTATTACCAATATCTATCTGTTTTCCGTCTATCCGTGCTACTAGGAAATACAAGCATGTATATATAGTCAATAATGTGGAAAACTACGTTATGAGGTAAAGTGCGAAATTTAATAGTTGACTATATAATTCATTTTACAGTTTGTGTAGATTGTGATGCATGGTTTATTGCATTGTTTTGTATTGCGTTGTGTTTGGATTCCCCTTGAAAAGTGCCCAAAGCATCCTCAATAAATAAAGAAATTAAAAATGGAAGTCCAAATGAAAACAAGTCGAATGCTTTTCGACTAAAACAGATTGTTAATTGTTGGGAAAGATGCAGCACGGTAGATCATTCCGTAGAAGAGACAGATCATCAGTAAAATGTTTATAAAAGTGAAACATGTCTTGACGAAAATGGGCTTGACGTGAACTGGTCACGCAGTGCGGCTCGTGGACAGCAGGACCTGACAGTTGGCAAACCAGACAACGAAAAAACGAACTTTTGTTTCCTCGATTTAGTTTGGAATTACAGGATACGAAGTACATCGTCTAGAAATGATTTGTTGTTTGAAACGTCCTGACCATCCTCTTTTTTCTTCTTAATCATCTTCTATTTCTTGTCTTTGGAATCTTTTATTGCTTACTGCTCTCGAATTTCTTGTTTCTTTTTTCTTCTTCTTTCTTGTAGATTTTATTGTTTTCGTATTTTTTCCTATGTTCTTTCTTTTTTTCTTATTGCCTGCTCATAAATAACTTGTTTTTGTGCTGGGAACGATACTCATATTTACCATATCCTACGGCCTAGACTTATTGCGAGATAAGTATCAGTCTAAAGACGCATGAACAAATGGTCTCTGAATGAAAACAATTTATAGAGCCTGGTTAACCTTAGCACAATGAGGAAGGGACCCCAATCCCATCAGGGATCAGAACTTAAGACCACGGGAAATCCCTCGCTCTCGGCTTGCGCCATTCTGTTGCCGCAGGGTTATTTCCCAACAGCAATAACTCCAGTGAAGCAAGGGACATTTTGCTCCGACGTATCTTATCTCTGACAGAGCACAATACGTTTTCTCGTATTAATTTTATTTCGAAATAATGCTATTGATTATGAATATGGGCCAGCTGCCAATATTATTCCATGAGTTGCATCAGAAAGTTGCTTCAGCTGCCTAGCCTCAATAGAGAAACATTTGAGAAACATCACCGAAAACCGTTAACTTGTCCAAGTCGTAAACTGTAGCAGTATGACAACATATAACCCGTAGATGAATCCATTGTCTTGAAAGAAAGCAAAAGTATGACTCAACTTGCTTTGAGAGGATCAGCTGTTAGAACCTCGGCTGGTCTAATAGCTGGAAAATATCCTCTGTCCACCCAGTGGATGATTTTTCAAGAAAGGGATCGGCCAGTGTAAGGTGAAGTTCGGGATCTGTCATAGACACTTTAAACCACATATTTCAATTTTTATTTTAATTGCTTCTGTTGTTATTTTAGATCTAAAATTTCAGATGATTCCATCTCTTGGAAAGTCAGTATCCAATTAATTCTCTCTTCCCAAAGCGTTCGACCGGTCAATGACGTTAGACTGGTCAAGGACGTTGGACAGAGTTCTGTGATAAAGGATAAGATCTGACGATACCAGAGACACGAATGTTTCATTAATCATGTTTCTCGGCTTCAAATCAAAGACGCAAATTCGTTATTAAACAGGCTTCTCTGTTTAAGATTGGAGACAGAAATCCATCATTAGACGCTGATTTGCTTGAAATAAGAACAAGAACCCTTTACGATAGACGTGTATATGCTCGAATTCCTCAAGATACAAAACTGCAAGTAGCAATGGTGTAAAGTATTACGGTTGGTCATTACTTCATTGTTAAATTGCTTTTCAGGAAACAGTCATTTTAATTACATGGACCAATAGGACCGTTACGTTGACGTAGCACGTTGTAAACAGCTTAATTATCTATAAAAAAAACCTTTTTATCATAATCTTAAAATGGCAGTTAGTCTATTTTAAGAACAGATGTTTCTTTAATGCTGAAATCACTGTAGGTAAAAGATTGATAATAATTTGACAAACCCCTGAGGCTGACTATGACAGAGCTAAAAATCATAAAAGTAGCTGCGTTTAAACGGAGATATGGGAGCCACTTGAATTACTTGAACCACTTGAAAAGAATCTTCAATGAAAGGCCAACCTCAAAGGAATAAACGTTTCTTCTTTCACACAAAGCAAATTGCTTTCACTAAAAGGTCATTGCCTGCCGGAGTCTTGTGGCCCCTGGGCGACAGAAAGTCGATTGGCTCATTTGTTGTTGCTTTTGAACTATCAAGATTTATGAGAGCTGAAAAAATGCCAAAATTCTACCAAAAGAGAGCAATGTTTATTTATTACAGAGATAATCCATATAAGTAACAGTGGTAAAGACATTCAAGCGTGTTATTTAATTAACGAGGAAAATTTGGTTGAGTTAGTGAGCTATTCAGTGAATTCAGACAGACATCACACTGTTCACGGCCATTTCTTGCCTACTTTATCACTGAACACACATTTAGCATGTAAAGGTAAGGTAAAGGTCATTTCCTAACCTTTTCAGGTCATTGGGGGAATGAGATGTCAGAGATCTCATTTTAATCGGGGCTAGCTTTACATGAGAGTGGCACCCATCTCCTCTCCTTCACTGCCTTGCCTTCCCCAACCCTCTAAGGAGTCAGATGCCAACTTGGACCAGCTGTGTCGACTGGGGGAAGTTTGCTGCGCTAATCGGGCATTGAACCAGCGTGCTCTCAGTTCGGACGCCAGCGCTCTTACCACTCGGCTATCTGCTTCACCATTGATAACTTAAGCCTCAAGTATTAGGGTTGTACACAAAAACAATTGCCTACATGTGCACGGTCCTACTCCCTCACATGGAAAAACAATAATCTTAAAAAAGCAGAGCTTCGTTTGTTTGAGCAAGCACGGTAATCGATGTTAGATGATCTATGAAGTATGAACAGGTTATGAGATCATTCTTTGCCATCAACGTATATCTGGTACAGTTTCGACCGAAGTTATTTTTTGTTAGGTACTGTTACAGTTCATCCCAGTTCTTCGCCGTCTGTTTTATTCGACCTGGTTGAACAGCCGCTAGCATGTTTATAAAAGGTCATAAAGTGGGTCGTCCAGTACATCTGCCCTGGGCAAATGTTTGCATGGCGTGAATTAACGTCAGTACTTTGCCAAAGACAACACGCTTTAATTTAAAATTTTTAAAATATTCTACACCTTTTACACGACACGTTGTTTTTAAATCTCTTAGATAAAGCTACTTCAGGATAGATTTTACTTTCTGACAACACGATCAAATTTGGATACCCGAATAAATGTTTCTTATTTTTTCAAGAACTTTAGTCCTTGATCCTCTGTATTTTATCTTCCTTCTGTATTTCAACTGATGTCGAGAGACAAATGCACTGCAAAAACGATAAGAGCGCGACAAAAAATGTGGTCAGTGGTCATACCTTCAGTAGACGGAACAAATACTTTTATTGATACATACATCTTAGGAATACACACCGTTCGAAACACTTTCGACGTTAGGTCTCACTGCTGACAGAAACTGCCGGCTGTTTTCGACATTATGAACAGTCTCAGAATAAATATCAGCTTGCAAAACACGCGGAGTCATAGAAACTATTGTTCCCAGGGTTTCTTTTTCCTAACTTCAGGTGACATAAAGCATTGGTAGATGAAAGGGGGAGTAAACCATTTTTTCTAATGTGAGAAGCATTACATGTAAATAAACTGCTGATCTAGCTGCTTGAGAAGATCAATGCTAATTAATGTTTTATAAAAAGCAGGCAGTGGAATCGGTGTTTTTGCCAACGACTGGGAGTCTAATTTGACCAGGAAGAACTGAATTGTGCTGAAGATTTCTGTATTGGCCTGAACAAACCGCGAGCAAGCCTGGGGTCTGTCTAAGGCACTGCAACATCCATCAAATGGAAGGCATTTTAACTACCTTTCTCTTAACATCTTCCAAGCCAGATATAACCGTGGCTATTATAGTTCTTGGCATTTGGAAACCTTGCTATTCTGGTTAATAATATCTGTGTGTGTGTGTGTGTGTGTGTGCGTGCGTTAACGGGACTTTTTGTTTGAACTGCTGTGTTCCCCTGGCAGTAAAGGGCGTCTGGTTGGAATTTTGGTTGAACCATTAAGCAGGAGGATAGGATGAGAACTTCTCGTGGGAAAAACTTAATGAGTGAAGCACAGTATGTATCTTTTTGCTCGTGAAAAAGATGCGGGTAGATTAGGCATGATGTGGAATATAGTTGTGACCCTGCTGCAAGGGCTACAATGGTTACGTGAAACTGTGGATAATACCAAATGCTCTAGTAATATTTGTGTAGCACGCATAAATACAGTCAAATTTAATTGATAAATCATACAAAGTTACCACCTACGCTTTGGGACACTTGTTATAATAGCTAAGGGTGTCTGAAAATAAATAATGCGATAATACGGCAACTAATGAAAACAGATAGCTAGAGGCAGTATGGAAGATGAGAAGAGTGGATAAAGGGACAAAGGAGGATAAATTAAGTAGAAGTCGCGTTTAGACTTCTTTCTGTCATGGCTCGTTCTCATTAGAAACTAAAAAAAAAACGTATATTTCTTAATTTTACAACTTTGCATTTTTTTGCCGCCGCTGTAAACTGTGGATGCTGTGTCATAGGATACATGTGCACGACTATATTTATATCTTCACTCATCCTAAAAATGTAAGCCCGTATGCACGGAAAGTCATTAAGCGCTGGCTTAGCAGCGGTCTAACTGTTTAGAGTTAGTAATCCAACTAGCGCCTAGGCCCGAGAAACAGTGTGTGCACATGGCCCTGGGTCGGTTTCGAATGTCATCTGGCGTTTTTATTTTGGTTTCTTTGTTTCTTGTTTTCTTGATGAGAGGGGGAGAGTAAATAAGTGTGAGGCTCTCTTCCTTTTACGAAGTGTCTAAGTGAATTCTTAGCTGGTCGTGAGTCCCAAACAGCCGAGGTTGACAGCTCGACAGTTCGCTCCAACAAGAGAGAAAAAAATGTCTTTTCTAGTCTTTTCTCCTAGAAATTGTTTAACTGTGTTTAACTGTAATTCACAAGAGAGACTTGGTGTCGGGCATAAATGATGACCCGGGTTAAAAATGAAATTAAGCTCAAAAGCTACTTGCATCATATAAGAACAAAATGTGTCATTAGTCTTTTCCAAAATGCACAATATTTTTCATGTTTATTTTTTTAATTCAAGCATAGGTTAGACTAGAATTTGACTTCTGAAGTCATCGAAGGCCCTAGCCACTGCTGGAGACGCGATATTAACTGACCTTTGTGATGTGACCTCTTTCCAAAATCAAGGTCTTGCATCTCATGAACAAATCTCGCTTAGATTTGGGTAGTTAATAAATTTAAATAAACTAGACATTGATTAAAAAAAATTCATTGGTATCAATCATTATGCACCCCAAAAAGACACAACACTAGCACAGACGTTAACACCTCCCTAACCGGCGAATGCCCTGACTTCTAACCCTACAGTCTCATCCTCATCCTAGAAATGCGAGCTGGTGCCAAAGTCATGGATGTTACAAAGCAAATTTTGCATATCCCAGTGGACAGAACAGCTCACAGCCAAGACCAGGGACAGCATCAAGACACAGAACCCTTTGATGTCTCCAAAAGATCAGACGAATATGCCAGGAGAGCATGGGACCTTTGTTTCTTATGGAAAGCCATCTCTGACTTGAAAAGTGAGTGGTGAGGGGAAGTGAGTTTTCCAGTCACGAAGAGTCTTTGAACTAACATTGAGCGTTTACTTGGCTGTGGGGCTATAGAACAGCTCCTCAATTTGTGATAATGGCGAGCAGATTAGGCAATGGAGGTCACTGAGGACAGTCTGGCTATTCGGTCCTGCGACTGTCATAACGAAAACAACGCTCTTGATGCTCGTTTGGAGACGAGGTGGATTTTGTACCATCAGATAATGTCACAGACAAAAAAAATCCTTACATCGTCAACAATACGTTAAGATGCAGATTCTTTTTAAAAATACGAAAAAGGTTCATCAAGATTAAGAAATTTCTTTCTTCGAAATAGACAAAAAGAGATAAGTGAGTTTAACGGCATCCAGCTGCAGACTGGTAGTGATTACTTGGAGAAATGTCGGTTAGAGGAATTAAAAGGTTTATATTCAGACAGGCTCTGCATTGCAGAGAATGTAGACCCACATTTAAGGAGGAGGTGAAAGGAGTATAAAGGTATATCACTCAAATGTCTTGTATGGCTTCATGTTTATGCCGCGTGTTTGTGTGTGTGCGCGTGCGCGTGCGTGTTTGGGATGATTTACGATGTGTACGATGTGTGTGCGTGCGTGTGTGTGTGTGTGTGTGTGTGCGTGCGTGCGTATGATTGTGTGGGTTGGTTTACGATAGTGCTCCACTCGCATTCTGCGCTTCCACTAGCATTGAATATCACGTATGGCGGCCAGTGGCTGTGCCTTGTCCGAAAATACAAGGTCCAGACTCTGGGTGAGGAGAGAGACACAAGGCCCCGCCTGTCAATAAACTGGCCGAGGTCTCGAAACGCTTGACAGCAACGGCGGTTATTAGACTTTCACCAGGGACAGTCCGCCTGGCTAGCTACAGTCTCTCCCCGGCCAAACACAGCAAGGGCTGGCTCTCACCGACATTTCATCCTTAACGCATGACATCAGCAACTAAGATAATTTCTTAGAGTACAATAATATTGTTAAGCAAATCAAACAAATAGAAGTGATTAAAGTATAGTTTTCGTTTTTAAAAAAAATGAGCGATTCTCTCTTTCTGTCAGAGCAAAAAAAATAAAAAAAACAAAGATTCGTAACAATATTGGAACGAGCACACGTCATATTAATGTAGACAAAAAATTTTAATTTTCATGAACACACTGCACTGCAATACGGGTAGGGCACATTGTCTTAATTCACTCTATGTTCAAAAGTTACTCCCTTTTGATATACTTGTTGATTCCTCCCACCTCGGGTCAGCAAATACCTTTCAGGCGAGCGGCTTTAAAAAGGTTGCTTATATCATAAACAGTTATGCTGTTCTTTAGACTTTTGAAAAAGAATAAAAAATCAAAACAAAGCAAATGAGTTTTCCGAAAGATGCAGAATCGAAAAAGGTAAGACACCAGCTGGATGCCGGCGAGCTACAAATGTCGTGCAGGTGTCTTTGACTCGAACCGTTCGTGTGGGACCGATTTCAAGAGACAGGCTTTGAGCCGATGACCTGCTGGGAACTTCGAGACAAAAGGTGACTAGCGCAGGTCTGTTTAACATGTTTTCCGCCATTAGAGTAATCACTCCCTGTCAGCTTTTTCCACGACCGAGCACGCACCTGTCAAAAGCCCTGCATTCGACCAGTCGGAAGAACGGGCCCCATTAGCCCACCACGCGATGTCGCTGGGACTTGAACAGCGATGGGAGGGACACACCGCTCACCGACTCGTCTCCTGGATATTTATTTTCGCTTCAGCGCCAGACAGAAGGAAGAATGGTTTCTATAAAAAGAATAACAGAGGTGCTTGACCAGCTTTTCTTCAGCAAGGAGTATCAACGTGTTGACGAGTGAAGGATGGCTTATGACGTAATCGCCTGCAGATAAACAAAATCGTGATGTCCAGGAAGACCCTGTAGCTGACAAAACGGATGGTGTTACAGATGCCCCGATACTCGAATGTCAACATTAGTATCAACAACTCTCTTCTGGTGCTCGCCGTGTCAAGGCGCCGCCTCATTGAAATATAACATACAACGTACGCTCGTGCAATCACATGGACGTATTTTAGCAGTCTTTAAATACCTTCTTGTCTTGGAATATGTGACTATACTTGACACATTATTTTATGGCCGCGATTATTTTTTTTACTACAGTTTCATATTCCATGTGCCCGATTAAGAAGTTTTTTTAAAATCTTTTCTTAACCGGACAAGAAAAAAGGTGTTTGATTATAGCGTTTTATATAACAAATATATTTATATATATAAATATAAACTTTGCCAAACCGTCCACCATATTTGTTCGCTCCATAACAGTTTTTAAGGAAGGGGTTAGGCTGGCAAATGATAGTAGAAACCTGCTAGGTTGTAGACACATAGATTATTCTTAGAGGAGCAAGAACATTTCTTTACATCGAAGGTAGGTCGAAAATGTACTTTATCTTATTGTTAACAGTTGGACATAGCAGTACTAAAATTTTTATTTCTAAAATGTAAAGATCAATAAGAAAATAAAATTGTAGATTTTTTAAATCTTTCTGAAATCATTAAAAATCATTTCTTGGTTTATTACTTAATAAAAATGAGTATACCGTTGGATGGCTTTCGTTACCTTTATTATGTTGACAACTGAGCACGGATATTACACTAGTTAGACTAATACGTTATCAGCATGTGCTTCTTTGCTCAACCTTGCATTTGGCTAAAACATGCTAAAAAAGAAAAGCAAGGAAACACATAAGTGTGCCTGGCATTCTTAATAATGTCCGATTAAAATTTTAGAAAGCAAAGCGATCGTTTATTTACGCGTCTAAATCACAGGGCTGAAGCGGCTGAAGTAAGTCGCCATGTTGTGTCGTCGAGTGAGGTCACTGAACCATTGCGTGAGGGCTGTGTGTCAGTCTCTGCAGTAATGGGCGTCAAAACCTGGCTTTGCAGATCGTGCGGTGACATTTCAGACCAGTGATGACAAGAATTATGAAAGGTTGAGCGAACTGGAGAATAATGGTAGAAAGAGGATAATGTGATAAACGTTAACAGCGTTTCAATGTAGCTACCACATGCTAATGAAATAAGTGGAATAAGTTATCCTTAGGGTAAAAAATAGAAAAATGCTATTACAAAACTGAATCAATCTCCTTCGACCTCTTTCCATTGAGACCAGTTGAACTGGCAGTAGAATTTGTATATGAATAGATCATCGCACATACATGAAACCAAAGGTAGAACGCGGCTAAGACAAATCTGTTTGTTTACGTCCTTCTCGTAAGCATACTCATTCACAAAATGCAAGCTTTCTGGTAGATTGCAAGCTATAAATAACGACCGGTCAGCAAAACGGTAGTCAGCAACCCTCGACACTTGTCAAACGGATCCGTTGCAAAATAAATGCACATCTGACAATCACGCCCCCAAATCTGCATCTGTTCCTCCCCTTACCCTCAATCTCTGTCTCTATTCAGCGAGACTAACCAGTCACTGCTCGAGTCGGACACACCCGACCAGTATGTTTAAAAGTCTAAAAATTAACAAGAAAACAATTAAAAAAAGAGGCTCGAATAGGGTTAGGTATAAACAGGTGGTTAAGGAAAGATACAGAAAATGTGACAACCGGCGTGGCACATCCTAAAATGAAATCTTAGCCTGTTCTTGATGATGCACAAGCCTGTACAGCTCACAAGAACATCTTTCTTGATATTATTGCGCTATCTCTGATTATAGAAAAAAATTCTCTGCCTTTCTCCTTCGCCAAGCAATGACGAACTATGCACGCTTACGCACAAACGACTCACGCTTCAGTTAACGGCCGATGAAGTCTGTTTAGAATGCAGAACAACGACGAAAATGCAGAAGACAGATAAAGAAACCGAGCAACAGCCAAACTCCTAGGCCAGCGTCCCACCCTGCTTGTATTAAGTCCAAGTTCTGACGCTCACATAGCGTCCAAACTCCCTACCACCCTCTTGTACAGACCGTAGACACTAATGCCCCTTACTGTCAGATGCAGTTAGTTCAATCTGCAACACACTTCTTCTACTATCAAACTATAAGGCAAGAGTGCTGCCAGTAAATTTCGAGGCAGGAAAATGTCTGGCAAATCCTACTCATGCACTCGACGGTCTAGCAACGAAAAAAAATCTCCTCCTGGCACCTGTCTTAAACCTTGTTCTTGGTGACTGAGCACCAATTGGACATTTATTTTTCAAGGGCAATGGCACAACGGAACTTAATTATAAATGCCGCAAAACAGGCAGAACTTAAATTATACAACACCTCTCCATCGCGACACAAAACAGTCTTCTAGATTACCATAGCGACCTACCACTATCCTATCATTTAGTTCAACTGTCGTCTTCCCTTAGATCCTATCTTTGTCCACTTCATTAATTCAGCACTGAAATCATCATCTGCCCACCTACTGATTAAAACTGTCAGGCCTAGAGTGCGCGATAACACTCACACCCCACCGCCTATGCAATAGACTGTAAGAGAAAAGTTGTGACGCGACGCCAACGTCTTGTTAAAAACTTCGCCAAATCTTCGTCATATTTGTCCGGTTAAGACTGTTTGTATCCTGTGAAGAATTGTCACAGTTTCATAGAATAACGAATGCTGCAAAACAAAGTTACTCACTGAGTGGTTTTGAAAGTGACAATATCACGTGACTCTTGTGTTATAACCACAATAATTGTCTTAATATTGTCACTGATCACAACCATAACAACACTTATGTGTTGACTGCTTCGCCTGTCCTAGGAAAGGGATGTAACCGTTCTCCACCCCAGCCGCCGATGAACTCTCCATCGTGTGAGGGATCGGAAACATTACCACGTGAACAATCATGAAACACTTTGCTATCCTACATAAAAGCTTCTATGGAAAAGGTATCACGAAGCTAACCTGAATGTTATTGTGGGGAAAATGTCCCACGAGAAAAAAAAAAGTGTCGACATTAACGTCACGAGTCTTCCATGAAAAGGTGCATTAGCAGAAAGCTGACAGAGAGATTATTTTCCTCTCGGATATTACGCGAGTCATAAAAGCCTTTTTATTTTGAGTGTTAACAAACAATCAGCGTACACGTGTAAAACAAGAGTGTAGTTCCTGAATCTCGCCCTGAAATGATTTGGTTTCTCGACAGAAAAAAAAACCGATTTAATCAGAGGATAAAATGGACAAAACATAGCAGAAACCGTAGTGGAGTGTGAATATTATTAAGATGGAAAAAGTTACGTTTTCTTCTAGGATTGATTTAACGAGCATTTCGTCAACAAAATAAGGGAATTCAGATCCTGTAACTGTTTGCATAAATAAATAAAAATTATAGCTAGAACAATCAGATCTCTTTGTTTAGAATATCTCGCAAACAAATTGTATTCCGCTGTCCAAAACTGCCACAAGGTGGCGCTTTCCTCGTGCACTTCATTGCAGCCAGACCTAAGGGTGAAAAAACCCTGTTTTCTGTGCTCCAGTAGTACTCTGTTCTTTTAACACGATTTCCAGCAGAAAGCTGTCCTCATAGAAAGCATTCCTATGAGTTGTGTCCCTAAATTGTCTTTCAGTGAACCCCTGTCGCCGTAGACTGCGTGTTAATGACACTTTGTCACTCAAACCACAAACTCTTCGTTGGACTTACTGAATATTTATTGACCATCCCAGTGCTTTTTTTTTTGTTTTGTTTTTCTTATGCTCTTCGAGCCTGCGTGTGATTATGTCAACATGTGTTCTGCTCTTTAACGTCTGAATGTGTTACAGATAATTTAGTGGCTTTTCTTCCCAAGGGATGAAGAAGGAGCTATAAGATCACCAATAAACCAACAGCTGAGAACTTGTTTCCTCCAGGCTTCTTTCGAGTATGTCTTCCTTATTGCGAGAAAGACCCTAATGTCGGATTAAGACAGTTATCCACCTTGCTTATACCTAGTTTTGAGGGGTTGACAGCAAAATCCTGCCACAGATGTTGACATCTGCTACAAACGTCAACACGATCGTCTGTTGAAAGCGATTTGGTCTATGTGTGTATGTGGCGGCTGAATCCCTGCGATGATTGCATCGCTGCACCGCCATCGTCCCTCCTGTAAGCTCCATCAATCTGACAACATCATTCACACTGAGGCTGGGGCCTTGACACCATACGACCACGTGACGAGCCTGATTCGCTGTCGGAAGAAAGCTTCTCAAAAGTACCGGGGATTTCAAAGACGATAATGTAATGCTTGAAATACTTACAACAATGAAATTGGCATGTTGCAAATGAGTGTAAGAACTTTATGCTGGCTATCATTTCTCCTCTTCTTTGCTTCAGACATTTTAAATCGGGTTTTTGTGTACTTAGGAAAATAGGGTGGACGTACAGGTGCTCCTGTCACAGATGACGTTCAGGGGTCCTTCAACTGCGCGAAATCAAAACTTTAGGGCACGAGAAAAATCTCGTTGACCATGAGAGAGTAAAGTTTTCCACACGGTGATTATATGATCAATGATTGGATGATCTTGATGACTTGTAAAGAGCACAATTGATGGGATGAATAAACAGAATGTCGTCGTTGTAGTTAAATCACGGTAACAAACTAGCAATGGCGACTTCCTGTTTAAATGCTGGAGGGCTGCAAGGCAGACGCCACTGAAACTTTTCCCGTGTCGTCTTTATAGACGTCATTAGCGCCCCTATGCTAATGCTGACTTCATTTCCTCTCACTGTACTAAACACTTCAACGTTTCCATCCTAGCAAATCATTTTTCTTTCTTCTAAAAAGCTTGTGTCAGTACCCCCATTTAGCTAATCCTTTCTGCCCCCTCTGTATAACCTTCTTCAGCGTCCCTATCTAGCCAATCCCTTCTAATCCCTATGCGGTCCTTGTATACAGTATACGTCCTTCAAAAAAAAAAAAAATGAATTGCCCAGAAGCCGTCTTTCCAGTTTAGAGCCCCATTCCTCCCACTTTCCCTCTCCCATATTTCTTTCACTGGCAAACAACAAAAACAACTGCGAGGAAGCCTACCGCCAGCTTTATCGGTCACTGGAGACACGTGACAAAGAAAAAGAACCCTAGGTCCCAAGATACTGCTCTGTTGAACCAGAAAGGAAATTCTAATCACTAAGGGTGTTGATTGAAAGTTTTCAAGAAATTCTCTGCGACGTTGGATTATTAGGTATGAAGTTATGAGCAGAGTCTAATCATTTACCCACGCACCTGTAAAATAATACACAACGTTTTCTAAAGAAGTGAATATAGAAACGGGCTAAGCCTGGGAGAGAAAGGACGACAGACACCTTGCTTTTGTCGTTTTAAAATCAAAGACGGAATAATACTGAGACCCGCAGTAGATGTTCAATTCCATAAGAGATGCCAGGTTTAAATTAGGAACAGAGATTCGGCGTTCGAATTGATTAATTTGCAGGTGCGCAAGCAACACTGAGATCACAGTCGTACCGCAAAGTTGTTGCTACATCACGCTAGACAGCGTCAGCAAAACAGCAATTTTATATTGAGACAAACAAAAGAACAGCAGGAAAAAAGTCAGAACGAAATCTCCATCTGACAGACAAAGATAGATGGTACACCTTTATGCAAATTAAATAAAACGAGCTCGATTTGGTCATTTTTATGTGTGTACTTAAGCTGTTTTATTAAACTATATACATTTTGGGTTGTTTTTGCTTTTATTCTATGACAGGATGTTTAAAATGTGGAGCCAAAACTTTCAGGGATGGTGATGTTTTGCGTCATGAGTGATAAATGAATAAATTACCCGTCATTTCCAAACAAGATGCTTTCTAACATGGATGTTACACCCAGTATTGTGACTTTACATGAGCATAGTGGAATGACATACAGAAAAATAGCTAATACTGCTGGTGTCATCTTAGCCACTGTCAGTCGTATCATCAAAATTAAGAATAAAAAAAGGATCTGTTGAGCCAAGGTGGGCCGGCAAATGTGGCAGAAAGAGGAAAACTAAACGGAGGGATGATACCTACTTGATCAAGGAAAGTGTAAAAGATCCTAAAAACCCATGATGCCTTAAAATGTGATCCCACAGATAAAAAAATAGAAATTAGTTCATTGATCGTTCGAAGGCACCTCTTGAAGGTAGGCAGAAAATCCAGCAGACCAGTGCAAAACCAACTTCTGACCAAAGCGATTAAAGTCAAACGTTACAAATGAGGAAGGAATTACAAGCACTGGATTCTGGAAGTCTGGAGAATAATTGTTTTCAGTGATGAAAGTCATTTCTTCGTCCAGGGGGAGCGAAGTCAGCACGTTCGGAGGTCACCCGATGAAAAGCTGCTGAATGCCGACATCCACCACTGTAAGAAACACCCCCAAAAGATGTTTTTGTGATGTTTTAGCTATTATGGCATTGGTTCCTTGCACCCAGTCAATGGCATGACAAACTCAAAACAATACATTAAACTGCTCGGCAGAAGACTTGTTCCAGACCTGAACAGGTTATTCCCCGACGGATCTGGCATTTTCCAGCACGATCTGGCCGCATGTCATACTGCGAAAGAAGTCAAGAAATTTTTCAAGAATAATCAAATAAACCTGCTGCAGTGGCCTAGAAACTCTCCTACTCTTAACCCCATTGACAACTTGTGTTGTGTTTGCAAGCAACGCCTGCGTGGACTGGACTGCACTACCGCTGAGAAGCTGATTCTGGTCTTAATAAAAGCGTAATACAAAGACCCTAAAATACAGCACGACTGCTCAAAATTGGTGGATTCAATGCCAAATCGCAAAAAATTGTTTATGAAGAATCAAGTAGGTCACATCATATTCTGATTTGAGTGTATTGATATTATTCTTACAAAAAAACCTGATGAAACTGAGTTTTGCTGTTTCCGGGTTTGTTTCAATTAATTTGCACAAGATTGTAAAATGATAAAAAAAACGATGTAAGTAGAGACATGTGATCCACACACAAGACATGGGAGAAGGAAACAAGAAAACGGAGGGAAAGGAGACAGAAAAATAGTAATGAAAAAGTAATAAAAAAAGAAGTAAGGAAATGAAAAAGTAAAGAATGACACAAAGAAAGACAAGGACACAAACCTTAGACAAGCGCGATAAATTCTAAAACCATGGTCACCGGACAAGCTCTAAGCTTTCGAAGATTTATGCAAGCTTTCTGGTAGCTTACCTTTCATCAGAATGGCGTTTTTTGCTAACTGAATTTTTTTCACAACTCTGAAAATTTTTCAGTTTTATAAAACGGAATTTCGCAGTATCTAAATCAGGACACCATTCTTTTTCACGACATCAGGTAAGAACGTTTTCCCTTAGGCTTGAAAGACAATAAAGAGCTTTGTCAACTTAAGTAGAAGTTTACCACCTAAATGATACTTTAACTCCAAGAAGAAATTGCCGCTTGGTCGGTCAAATTGGTTTCTGTGTCGATGACGGCACATAATGAGTGTCACTGGAAGAACTCATTAAGCTGATCACAGTTTCTTCAACTACCAAACTGCTCGTCTCGCACTCTTAAGTATGCGACATAAAATTTTCCTGCCTTCTTCAGCCGCTGAATGACATGGTTCTCGCACATTTAAGAACCGCACAATTTCATTATCTTTAATCTTTCCCCAGAGGCCTACAACTCTAGCCATGTTTACCACCATTTTTTAATTTGAATCGTGCGGATTTCTTCTGTAAATTAAAAGCCATATAATTTGGGATCATTTGTGTGTATATATATATATATATGATGCAACCTCTTATACGTGTCTATACGTTAGTCTAGTATAAAAGGAATTATAAGAACATCATGTGTCACCTTAGAAATCTATTTGACATATGGGATGATAATATGAGACAAAATAAACTGCTTGAAATATACGGGTTAGGAGTTGGTGATATGTAAAACTAACCAACAGTTAATGCATAAAGCTACTAAAGGTAAATAAGACAAAGGGCTTCATCAAAGATACATCATCAGTCTTCGTTGTGCCGTCTGGCAGGTGAGGCGATAGCTAGGGACCTCCATCTGGTTCTGTCTGCTGCTGTTCTGGGGGCTGTTCTGGGGGCTGCCTCGAGTGATAGGCTTCTGTTCTCGAGGTCCTTTTCAATGGATCGATGTGCAAATATCACAATGTGCAAGCTGATCAGACATTACAAATTCAGAATTTACCAAACTACATTTCTTGACTACACAAAGACGTGTTATTTTTTTCCTGAACAATGTAAATTTCTATTTTATTAACTGTTTACTTTATAACTGTCTACCTCTTGTTATACTGTGTTTACTTGATCGATATTAAGTTTTGAAAGTTTGTAAACGTTTTTCACAGAACGCTGGTATGCAGTATTTAGGTATGTAGGATATAGGAATTAATTCTATAAAAATATTAGAAATATGGCTCCTGTTAGTAAAATATTCGTTAATAGAACGGTTTTCGAAACTGAAGTACATTTCGATCGATTTTGAGGTCTGACTGTCTGCCTTTCCAAACCTGTACCTTTTGTGGTGGGTAAGGAAGCATGCCTAATATATTCGACACAGCTGGATAGATTTTTAAAGAAAACTTTCAGGGCAAACAGCAAAAAATAAATAAATAAACAATAAAAAAGCAATATCCGTCGATGTGTTTGGAGTGAACTGCGCACACAAACTTTTACAAACTTAAAGTAACTTTAAATTTATCTGTCAGTGATGCTGACAGGTATTAACTGCAATTAATAAAAATAAAGCTCTATTAAATCAATCATCCGTCCATTTATTCCATGGCTGGGCTAAGAGTACTTCACATCATTTACAAAGAAAGATTTTTAAAAGAAAAATATCAGAATTTTAGGCTTTGACAAGGAGCAGCGTTTAGTTGTATAATTTGACCGAAAAAGACAATTTAAGTAAGGCAGCTGTCGAAGATTTTAATGGTTAAAAAAGGGAAATTGTCGGATATTACAAAGCCTGTTTTACACTTTCGCTAAAAGGATAACACTGTTGCAAATTTTTTTAAGGCATGTTTTCGAAGCTTTAAAATGTTAATGAATGTTAAATATTCAGGGGCCAGTTGCACAACATGTTTCTAAACCTTAAAACTTTTCTAAAGAAACAAATCTCTCAAGAACATACCAAAATTTGTACTGACAGGACAGAAAGTCAGACTTAAAAAACTTTATCTTAGTTAAAACAGTTTTAGTTTTAAAAATTCTAAACTTGTGGTGTGCACTTTAAACTGATTATCTAAAAGGATTTAAGGACTAAAAGTGTTTAAAATTAGAAATGTGTTGTGCAATTGGCCTCAGGACGTTGGTTATAAGGCGTTTTTAATTAAAAAAAAACTAATCTGTATTTCAATACAGTGATTATGGAAATAAAACTAGGAATGTCTTTAGATGTTATCTCAAAAAATAATTGTAAAAAGTTTCAGTAATCCTACACGTGTCCCTCTCTGCCTTAAATCGATTCCCCCCAAACCTTCCTAAAATATCTTTGAGTGTCAAAAGTTTCTATAAGAGCAGTCCCTTTCCAATAGAGACTATCATAGAGTTTGGATGAAATCCCAGTCAAGTGCTTTTATTTCTAGTGAAATCCGCTGTTCTGTGTCTCACCGCAGATATGAATTTTGTACTTGTTGCAGTACTGAAAGTTTACGGATCCCTCCATGCAAATCAAAAAAATCATAATTGCTGTTCTCTGTTGTCAGCTCTCTGTTCTCTGGGCTTTTGGATCAAATGTTAAACCTTTTGACAAAAAACTTCATTAGCAAACCGCGGATTTTCTTCATTTTCTAGTTTCTACCTTTTAATTCTTTGCTGCTTTTACATCTTTTTTTGTTTGTTTGTTTGTTTGTTTGTTTGTTTCTTTCTTTCTTTCTTTCTTTCTTTCTTTCTTTCTTTGTGGCGAGTTAAGATGAAGAAACCTGGTCCTGCCGACGTGTTGCGTATTTTTTATTTGGCCTCCATCGTTCTCTTGTTTAAGGTGTTTGCCCTGTTTATTTTACCCCATGATGCCTTTGCAGTCAGGCTCCATACACTGACTGAAGGGCCAAAGTATACAGACAAGAACTTTGAACCAACCGATTTTTAACAGGACTGGTCCTGAAAAAAAGGAGAACAGTAAAACAATAATAATGGATTTTCGTTTTGGAACGAGAGCGGGTTAACGTGACAGCTGTACGAGCGGTAACTTCTTTTAAAATCACGTTAAACGATTATTGGAAATAGAAGTAATAAGGTGGCCAGTTTTAAAACTGAAACAAAAATTGTTGAAAAATGAAACAAAAATTGTTACCGACGATGATGATGAGGAGGAAAAGGAGGAGGAGAAAGAGTTAAGCATGAGCCAAGAGGTAAAAAAAAACTTTAAATCCCCACCTCGTAAACCCTGGAATGTTTCTTGAAACACCCGTTCAACGTGCTAGGAACATCAGACAACTGTTGCCTTTCACTCCAAGTAGCTAATCTTCTGTGCTGGCTACGCAGAAAGCATTCTAATGTCCCTTGGGAACCACAGGCAACCCACAAGATGAAGCATTTAGCTCTCCAGTTTCCAGGAACAATTCTCTTTTATAGGCCAAGATATGTCAGTCCGTTCGACAAAGTCACACCTCGAGACTCTTCAAGAAATATATTAGGTCCTCATGCCCCTGACAATCGTCTACATATTGTGTTTTTATAAAACTCTATTTTTAGCGGTATCTTGTGTTTTGGTTTTTACGATGAGGTTAATCACGTATCATTTAAGAACTGCGCCCACAACAAAAAAATGGAATGTGAAATACAAATTTGTGTTTGTATTTAGCAGTAAGTTTTTTTCTTTACATGGCTTTTCTTCGTAAGTGGTCATGACCCCCTTGAATACAGACTCAAACATAACACTTTTTATTGCATTTTTTTTACTTTAATTTGAACAATAAAATGAAAATGAGTGTTGTGTTTAGGGCAGGTGCAATAAACGCGAATAAATGTTCCTGCCCGCAAACATTTCTTTTAATGATGCCGACGCAAGAGAACATTATTGAAAATTGTATGCGATATTATTCTTCACATAAGTGACATGGATTTAACATCCGGAAGAACTCTCCTCACATGAGTGACATGGGTTTAACATAAGAACTCCTTGCAGCTTCCCCCGCGGATGGTGCACGTGATTTTCAGCATGCAGGATCACCAATGCCACGTACTGACGTGAACGGGAAGAAGAAATGATATGCAAAGGCGCCCCTCTTCAGTCGAAGATGAGACATAACCTGTTAAGATATGCTATGAATCTCGTCGTCGGTGTGGGTTACTTAAACCTATAAACTGCCTTTCGATACAGAAAATGTCCTTTATACTCCAAAATGCGATCGACAACTACGGAGAGGTGGAGAGGTGGAGAGGCGATACGGGCTTTCATGACTGCCAGCGTTAACATCATCCACCTACACAATAACTTCCAGGCCAAAATATAACGAGGTTAATTTAGATGATTGTCACAGATAACCGGATTATTATATTAGCGAAAAATAATTCTCTTAGTGTTAACTTTTACCAATTGTTAAGTGTTTATTTTACAAATTTCTGGCCACTTTTATTTTAAATGTGTTATTAAATATTACATGCAAGCACAACAGAAACGCAAAGATGTAATAAGTCACACACGCATTTGCTCCCGCATTCGTTCGATGAATTACAAACACGACTGGACGAGTCCCCCGCAGAAGAAGGAGAAGAAACGTGAGGAGGATCTTCAGTTGTAGTCAAGATAAACAATGGAGACGTTTGATCTTCAGCTGTAGTCCCGCAGATGGAAAGTGGAGGCGGCTGATATTTGACAGAGGTCACAAAGGTGTAAGTCACTGTTTAAGGCACTGCACGAAAAAGAAAAACCACAGCTCGTCGAACGGGTGGTAGAACCAGAATGTTAGTTTCGTTTGTCCTAGATGGTATTCGACCGGATTTTTTTTTTAATTTTTTTTTTTTTTTGCAGCTCTACGCAGACATGTTCAGCTGCCTCTCAGTGATGTCCATTTTTGTTTTTTAAAAAAATGACGTCGTCCAAATGACGCAAACAGTTAAAGAGGTAAGACGTAGTACGTAGGACGCCACTTATACAGGAAACAGACCTACTACAACTCGTTACACAGGACGCCACTAATACACCGAAGAACATCACACCTACTACAACTCATACAGCAGGCTGCTTGAACTCTATACTGGAGATTTCGGGCGCTCTTTGGTTTGGGCTGTGTTGCAGAAACTTGGTGAACATATGCACATCTCTTGCAAAAGCAGACTTGTTGTGTACCAAGCTAAAAAAGATGAACTATGACATAAAAAAGAAAAAGCCCAAGAAAGTACTGAATCTAAAATATCTTTGATTTAATTATGAATAGTGATTGTTATCGTGAGCTGATGAAAGCGAATGATCAACATTACAGGGAAGGAACGTTTTTTGCATCGAGACAATACATTTTAGATATAAAAATCCTAATTTACATTAAATTCTCCTTAAAATACCACAATTTTATTAAATTCCAATTACATGTGCCTCAGACATTGTTGTTTAAATGTGTGTACTGTTTTTGTGGTTTCCCTCCATTTTTAGGGTTATAACCCTAAAACATTGTTTCAAAGTGCAAAATGATGACGAAAATGGTCTAGATCTAATAAATACAACCCCCGTGAAAGTTTGTTTTGTAAAAATTATGCAAGATGCGTTATTTGCGATGCTATTAATAACTCTTAGCAATTATGAAAATTCGACTTGTGTGACGAACAGTGGTTGCATTGTTTGGAAAAATAAAACTATTTTCTTAACTTTCTTCCATACTCTTTTCATTAGAGACAACAAACAAGTCATCTTCTGGACAAAAACTTTGAGATTTAGAATCAAAATAGGACATTATTGACTACACTCGAAATTTAAACCAAAAAACCTCTCACAACCAGCGCGTTCAAGGAGTGAAACCAAAAAGACCGGAAACCACGCCCTCATTTGTGTTATCTTACTCTTTTTTATCCACCCATATTGTTTTTTTTATGTTACTTGAGTACAATCACATCAAATTTTAATTATTTTAAGTGCTCCTAAATTAATAAAATAACTTTTAACTTAAAGTTTTATAATAAACTGGGTGTTATTAGATATTGAGCGGCATTCGATCTTGTATTTTCTAAATGGAGGGTGCCCTATAGTGAGAGTTAAGGGGGTAACCCGAACGCTCAGCAAAAATTGCTGGAAATAGAGCATAAAGTATCACAAAGTTACCCCAGGGGTATTTCATGACGAAAAGGCTAGAGAAATATTATCTTAATGTTTTCCTCTTAATCATACCTTGATTTCTCAAGAAAATAGGAAGTGACGAAAGGGCAGTCATCTGCATGAGCTGAATTCAAAGAGGAAATTTACAATCCTGTGTTTAAAATCAGGACATAATTCTGTTGCTGAAGATTCTCTTCAACACTCACATGGATTTATTTTGTACTCGTTCTCGCTTTCTAAAGATAATGGCTAGGAACGCCAGTGCATTATCTTTGTTCAGAGATCTGTATATACAGATATCTGCTCTGTTCAAATGTGCATTGCAAACTTTTTACCCACGCTGTACTCAAGAATTAGCTCAAAACTTTTAAAAAGCGATTGTTATCTAATCACCTATACAGTACAATATTGGACTTTTAGTAAAACGAAGAGATCTTCCTCCTACAGCAGTGCCAACTATACAAAAGCTAGAGCTGTTAAAACCAACTACAACTGGTGGTAAAAGATGAACCACCAGACATGCAAAGTCGACGTTTTCTCCACCATTCTTGTTCTCGAGTAACCTCGTGACACAGTTACAAACACATCATTAATGCGATCCTTACTAGCATAATGCTAAAAACAACTGGCAGTGCGAGAGCAACATTGATGTTCGTGCAAACAGCTAAAAAAGGAATTGATGGTGACAAATATTTGGGGAGCTTAAACGGGAACACCTGGTAGTAACTAAATAGTAAATTTGCAACTAAAGAAGATGTAAGCTTTTACAAAGATAAATATGTATCAAATTTGTTTACTCATTATATTTTAAGTTGAGCAGATCTTCAACTGTCGTCTTCTTATAGAAAAGCATCTTCAGCATCAGCGGGACCTTTAACACAGCTTCACTGACTTTAAAAAGGCATTTGACAGAGTCTGGCACGAGGGGCTATGGGATGAGATGCGGAAATTCAATATCTAAGAAGGCCTCGTCCAAGTTGTTGAAGCCCTGTATAACAGCTCAACGAGTACAGTACTGCTGAACAACCAAATAGGAGCTTTCTTTTGCACCACAGTAGGGGTGCGCTAAGGATGTCCCCTATCACCCGTGCTGTTCAATATATTCTTGGAGAACATCATGCTCGAAGCTCTTCATGACCACCATACTTCCATTTCAATTGGTGAAAGACCAATCTGCAACCTACGCTTCGCAGATGATATAGATTTATTAGCAGGTATTAACAAGGAACTGCAAGACCTCACCAACAGACTGACAGACAGATCAAATACATATGGAATGGAGGCCAGCACTGAAAAGAGCAAAGTTATGATCGATGGCAACGGCAAAGCAGAGATCTTTACAGCTCAAAAAGGTAAGCAGCTTCAAGTACATGGGAGCCACCCAAGGACGGCAGTTCCACGCTAGATATACGCATCAGGATCGCAACAGCAACAGGAACAACAGCAATGCCTAGGGTAGATAGGATCTGGCATAGCCACACGATAAGGTTCACTTCCAAGTATATGCTGTATAAATCCCTGGTAGTGCCGATCCTGCTCTACGGATGCGACACTTGGACGGAAACGGAAAGGAGAATTCAGGAATTCGAGAACAAGTGCCTGAGGAGGCTGCTCCGGATCTCATACAAAGAACATAAACCCAACGACTTTGTAAGAAACAAGATAAGATTGCCACACTCGTAGTACACCAGGAACCTCTACTATCAACCGTCAGGCGACGTAAGCTGGTCTTCTTTTACCATGTAACCCGGCACGACACCTTGTCGGAGACTATCCTTCAAGGCACCTTGGAGGGTGGCCGACTCTGCGGTGACCAGAGAAAGAACTGGCTTACGAAGGTCAAAGACTGGACTGGTCGTCCTGTGCAAGACCTGCTCACTATAGCCCAAAATAGGCAAGACTGGCGGCCCTGTCAGCTGCCTTACTCGATCCATGTGCTCCCCCCAACGCCAGGTGCCAATGCAGGCAAGGGACGACTGACTGGCTGACTGACTGACTGACTGACTGACTGACTGACTGACTGACTGACTGACTGACTGACTGACTGACTGACTATATTTTAGTGGTATATAAATCATTATCAGCTTCTTCTTCTTCTTATTCCTGTACGCTCCCAGTGGAGCATAGGGCCGCAACCACACCCCGCCAACGGACCCGGTTCTGGGCACTCCTTTCTAGTTGGGACCATGTCATGCCAGCTGTCTCTGCCTCTCTGTGGACTAATCTCCTCCACGTCTCTCTGGGTCTCCCAGCCCTGCGCCTCCCCTGTGGGTTCCAGCCCAGAGCTTGTCTTGTTAAGTTGTCGGCTGGCTTTCGTAAGGTGTGACCAATCCAGCCCCACTTCCGCTTCCTGATGTCTTGGCTAGCAGGTTTTTGATTGGTTCTCTCCCACAGGTCTATATTGGAGATCTTATCAGGCCATCTGATGTTGAGGATGTGGCGCAGACATCTGTTGACGAATGTCTGTATCTTGTTAGTAATGGCATTTGTCACCCGCCATGTCTCGGATCCATATAGAAGTATTGCCTTTACATTTGTGTTAAAGATGCGGATCTTGGTGTGTAAAGATAGAGCTTTGGAGTTCCAGATAGGTCGTAGGGTGTGGAATGCAAGCCTGGCTTTGTTTGTTTGGCTTCTTGCATCCTCATCTGAACCTCCATTTTTGCTGACTATGCTGCCAAGGTAGGTGAAACGGTCAGACTCTGTAATGCATTCCCCATGCAGTTGTAGTGGGGCTTCTTGCTTGTTGTTGACCCGCATTACTTCCGTCTTCTTGATGTTGATGGTCAGGCCCGTCATTGCTGCTTCTTCTGCGAGCCGAGTGAGCTTTGTTTGTGCGTGTTGTTGTTTGTGGGACAGCAGGCTGATGTCGTCTGCAAAGTCGAGGTCTTCAAGTTGCCTGGCGAAGGTCCACTGAATGCCCGTGTTACTGTTAGAGGTTCTTTTTGCGGTTTCTGTAGCAGGGTTGTTTTACAGGGTGGGGTTGCTAACCCCACGCCCAACCCTCCTCCTTCATCCGGGCTTGGGACCGGCAGGTTACCCGGGGGATTTCCAGGTGGAGTTCATCAGCAGTTAGCTATAATTATAAAATAAAACTGTTGGCAATTAACTATCTATGAAATAAAAACTGTACAAGAGTTTATCTTAGACAAATGCACATGTAAAATGTTTATATTTTATTAACAATAATACACATGGAAATATTAACGAAAATGCACCCACTTAGTAACAGAGAATCAATAATGATAATACAATGTATACTGCAATGACCGTGTTAGCTGCCCATTGAATTTTTATCCCGAGAAGATTTCAAAACTTCTAAATAAAGTTAAGTGTAAGACATGTGATAGGGCCATGCATGTCCATCCCTGTGTGGAGGCATACCATACTTTGCAGGATTTTTCTACAGTAGTTTAGGTAGAGAATAGGGAAAGGACCCTCTCCCATGACATTGCTTATGGCTATTCAGTGTGCAGTTGCAAAATGTATCTGGCAGCCTATATGACGTTAACTACATCCATGGATTTTCATACTTCTAGTGACTTTAATTGCATCATTTGTGAATTTCTATGGACAAGAACAGTTTTTTATTCCTACTTGATTTGCAAGAATCAAACTTGTATTCCTGGAGACCCGACTTGTTCCTGTGTGAGGAATTCCGTGTAAACAAGTGCAAAAAAAACTTTTTCAAAAGTCCACATGACTTGGCCTTTTCTGTTGGGAATACCATAAAAGTGTGTTTTCAAGCAAGCATAAGGTAGACTGTTCCTTTTCTTTACATTTTGATCTTTCAGAATCTATTTGAATTGTTTTTCTACCTCTTTTAGTTAATTTTTATGATTTTTGTAAAAGTGGGGAAAATCATGCGACCCAGCGTGTCTACAGGCTTCTAGCAACTGTGTCCCCAACGAGTTAAAATCTGTAGGGCTTTATTCCAAAATCAGCCGCTTTATTTTCTGGGCAAAAATTTGCCTCTTAAACACGACAATCAGAGCGATCTTCATCTGACTTGAAGATATGTTTAGATTTTCTGAAATTATCTACGCTGCTGTTAAAAAATCTGCTTACACACAAGGTAGCTGTCCTACGTAGCAGGTATTTCTCTTCTGCTTTCCTAGTGGCAGTTAATTAGTTAGTTAATTGTTTTTATGCCAAGTCAGCAACTATCTCATGGCAGGTGAGAACCCCGATGTTTGAAGACCTATCTTGAAAATGAAACATAATTATGTACTAATATTTTGGGAATTTTTTTTAATGAGTTTAACCCAATCACAAAGAAAACATTTTGCAGTCGGGTTAGCCTTTAAGCAAGACTACTGATTGATACACATCACAGCTACGTATACTACACAAGTGAAACACTACGGAATTATTATTATGGCAAAAGGAACAATACTGATTAGGTGTTAATCCTGCAGGAACTTTTTGACGTAAATATTTTCTCCCAAAACAGGCTTGTGTTATACGATCTGATGTGTCCGCTTAAATGATATGATACTTAATACAAAACAAAATATTAAGATTATAAAGATTGACATAATTCATGATTATTGACGACGACCTGACGCCCATCGTGTGCTGAGTATTGTGTGTCAGACATGGAAAGAAGTAGATTATCTATGAAGCAAGACCCTATTTGGTTGCCTGCATTGGGCACGCGGGACTTTAAAGTGCCGTGGGTCGGAGCCAGGCTGAAGCAACCTGGGATCGCGAGGTGTTCCGCAGATGCCACGGGGTTCTTTTTCGGGGCCTCAGACTAGAATCGAGCAGCACAGATTAATTGTACTGCTGAATTAAGTCCCTGTCGTGTGGAAGTTGTGGTCGGACTCTTCAGTGGCTAGTGGATACTATACCAGAAATGACTTACAGACCAACATTTTCATTTTCCACGTCAATGAGCAACCGACCGTTGGAGGCTAAGTGAACGCCGTTTGGGTGAGTGCGAAAAATTATCATGAACTTAGTCACAGGGCAGTTGTAAAAGACGAGGACTGTCCGTGGAGTATCTACAAGAGCCAGCTGTGTTTGAGAAATCTCTACATGAGCCAGGTGTATGTCTTGACTGGGAAAAGTCGACGTAAGCAACTTGTATTTTAGCTCCTGTCCTGTTGTCCTGTGGACGTTTGTGGCACGTGTAATTATCAAATATTGTGCACACGAGAATAATTAGAGGGATTTGATACACTCATTTGCGCACCGACCTTAATTAAAGACTACTTCGCCCGTTTATTTCACAAGTTTTTTATTGGTTTTTTTTCGTGGCTGTCATATTTCTCTTCTCTTTTTTTTTTGGCTTCTGTCTGTTGGCCAAGTCAAAAATAGCTTCGCTCTGCCTTACCCATCTCTTACCACCGACGGGCGAGTAACAAAGGCTGCACCCAGATCAAGGACCGACAGGCTTCCGTCAGACCCAGCAGCAGCAGGAGCAATCGAGGGTGCGTGGATGATTTCTCAAGACAGCGGCTGTCGTCGTCCCCGTCAAACGCTGGTGTTGATTCAAGAAGGATGAGTGATGTTTTTCCTATTTTGTGTTATGTTCTTTCCCATCAGCAGCGTCAGTGTTTAACATAAAACAAACTGCTCCTTTCGTGCTGATAGGTGTCTGTGGTGGAGTTCAGCGTTTTGTTGTTTATATGTATTCGTCTGGCACGGCTAGAATCCCGTATGACAGTGGGTTCTGATTGCACAGTTTATTCAGTTTATACAAATAAATTTGTCCTTTTAGTGATTGGTCCCGCTCTTAGGCTTTGATTGATTGTTACCCGACTCTGGCCTGACTCTTACTAATCGAGTGAGTGGCTTGCGGCAGATGTGTGAGTGGCTGTGCGAGGGGATCAGACATCGCCATGAGTTTTATGTGACACTGAACACTGATCATCTGCAGCTCATTGAAAGATGAGACACTTATGCAGCATGGCTTTGATTATAATAGCTTCGTGAACTTGTTTGTATCATACAGTTCAAGAGGACTTTACCGGCAATGTTTTAATCAAGATTATTTCAGACATCTTTTGAAAAATTGCAGCAACAAACATGCTTTTTATTTACTTTTTAAATTCTGCCTTAACCATCATTTTAAAATACTTCTCGTCAGCAAACAGAAATATAATTAGGGCCGTAATTATGACTCGAGGTGAAATGTTATCCCGAGACGAAGTGAGGAAAACAAAAGCCCACAACATGTCCAAAGCAGTGTGCAGATCCCGCAAATATTGTTTTATGTTACTTTACTCCAGGGCATGTTTGCCACTGCCTTATAACTACAGCCCCGGTGGTAAGGCTACATTTAAAGTGTCTTGACACTGCTTTATAACTAGGGAGACAAGATGCTTGTCCGTGAAGTCTTCATGTTGCAACAAATTACCCTGAATTCATAACTAATGAAAAAATTCTTGGGAATAACTGGCTCTTACATGAGCTGATAAAAGCGTGGATTGATTTGTGTTCTCTTTTATCAACAAGGCTCTAATTAAAGGGTGAGACTCCTATAAAATGCCAATTATGATACCGCACTAAAACTCTTCCACCTTTAATACGTTATCTAGGTTGATAAGAACCAACGTAAAGTCTTTGAACTACTGAGCAAGAATGAAACAAAAGAGCTGGAAAGCGACATTCAAGAACTGTCTGTGTAATTTATCTGTCACAATTATTCTTATTCTTTTGTGGCATAGCTGTGGGAAGACAGCTATCTAAAATACAAAAGTGATGAACAAAACACGATTCAATCTTCCAGAGCTAGCTGTATCATCATAGTGGTGAAAGAGGATTCTCTGGCTTACACGCTTTCTCCCTCACTCGTTAATTAACGAGAATGATCATGCACTATTTCTGAGCGTGTTTTTCCAATCAGTAAAAAAGAAAATATGTTTGCACGACGTACTTTTGTCTGCTGTGTTCGACTTCAAATGACAGAAATTAGAGGGCACGTTTCTAGTTTCTAAAGAAAATGAAACTTCTTGGATAAAAGATGAACGGTAAGTTTGTAAACACTGTGGTTGAGAAGGTTCAAACATTGAAAGGTCACGTCGCCAGAAAGTTTTAGATAGCATCTTCATCTCCTCTACGGTATTTCTTCGCTTTTATACTGCAAGGCGCGGGCACTTTAATTTTAGCAGCCTGTAGATGGACCGTGAATAATTCTGAAGACAGAGACTTTGTATCAGTAGCGTTTTACCGCCAAGCCCTTAGTCCGTCGGTCTGCGCAGAAAAGAACGCTTGGTAGTCAAACAGGATATCGAACATCCTGTCTCTAAAGTCCACAAGTGACTGAGTGACTTTTAAGTTTTCCGCCCTTTTCACTTCACTGGGATGGCTTTCCTCTAAAGAACATCCGGGGTTTTTCCCCCTACTCTAACGATACACAAGGCGGAGGTAGCTTCAAAGGCGATGTCTCCCAAAGCTTTTAAAAAATTCAGAAAAATGTCTGATGCTTATCTGGTAAAAGCAGTCTGTGTTCATGAAGGTAGGGACCTAGAAGCAAAACGTGACTGAAAAATTGCTTTCATGATTGAAGTCTATCTAATGAGCAATTGACTGGCTATTTATGGCACTGTCTCATGGTTAAAAACCAGGGGCCACATTTCTAATTTTAAACACTTTTAGGCCTTAAATCTTTTTAGATAATCAGTTTAAAGTGCACACCACGATTTTAGAATTTTTAAAATTAGAACTGCTTGAAGTAAGATGAAATTGTTTATGTACAATTTGTCTGTATGTTCTTGTGCAATGCATCTAAATGGCAGAGAAGAGATTTTGTTTTTTAGAACAGTATTAAGGTTTAGAAGCATGTTGTGCAACCCACCCCTGAAGTTCAGAGAAAGTAAGCAAAACCAACATCGGTTACAGTACAAAAACAACTTCAAACTATAATCCAACAATAGCCATTTCTAATTTGCTGTTATTCTGTATTTCAAGTGATTTCGCTAGTCACGCTAATGACATCTTGACATTTCCTAGCGATGTAATGGTAAACAATTAAGAATTTTATTTTTAAATCATGTTGACTGCCAAAGTTAGTTTCTATGACAACTTCGCCATCACGATGTCAACGTCGAAAGCAAAGGTGCAGCATAAAATCTACACCGCAGGCTGCATCTCCAAGTAGCGATTTAATGACTGCCATTTCCCGTAGACCACCTTCAAACTAGCATGAAATTTAAACGCTGTTTCTGCAGTTTTCAGCGTGCTATACGTGATGCCAATATATGTAAATACCATAGAAAGCCTAGATGAGCCATTATAACGGCGGGCAAAGTGCGTGGGTTACCAGCCCCAGTAGTATTGAGTAACAGTCTGCCGTTTCAACTTTCTCTTGCTGATGCTCTCGGGCGAGAAAAGTCAGAAAGAGTACTCAAAGACTTTTTCCACTGATAAAACACAGACAGAGTGCATTGCGAAACACTGTGTTACACTCACGTGTAACCCAAAATAGCATTCGTCTTTTTTTCAATGCATAAACGTGTCTGTACTGTCTCTTCACCATCTAACACTTATATACACATTTGTATGTCAAAGAAACAATTTTCATGCGATACAATATCTTTGTTGGGTATGTTGGGGGCTAGGGAGGGTGAAAGAAAGAGAAACTAGAGACGGGTACTGAATGCGATTTTATTTGTCATTCCCGACAGACTTTTATGATTTCATGAATTGGTTTGATGTCTTCTTCTACTTGTTAAGCGCTACGAGCATGCTCCTTAGAAGTGTGAGAATGTGCTATACAAGGTTCCGTTTATGATTATTATTTCCTTCTGCCAAAGCAAAACAACTAGTTAAAGTGCGATTACTTTTTATGTGTCAACACTTTAAAATATTGGTACAGCGGGGTAATTACCAGCATGGTAATTTTCCATTCTGAGCAAAAGTAGTTTGTTATGGGAGAAGTCGTGGTTAATTCTGTTGGTGTTGTAGGTAATGTCCTGTCAGAAAAGTACCCGCAAGATCAAACAGCTCTCTTTAAAAATTGTTGACGCTATGCAAATACGTAAATACACGTGGACACACCAGAAACTAAGCCTCGCAAAGCGTTTGACCGTCTTGCAAATTTTGAATAGGACGTAACAAAAAGTGGTGTGATAAACAGCTGCCAAGTAGAAATGCAGTCTTCATGGTAAGATCATATTTTAAAGCATCGATCACGCAAGATAATATTTCAGCAACAATTACCATAACCTAAAAATGGGATCCCGAATATGTGAGCACACGAATACTTGAAGCCTGAATCTGCACACTGCTGACATCATTTCAGCTCTTCAGCTTTAACATCATATAATCACCCTCGCCAATAAAATGGACAACTCTCGAGAAATGTCTGTAACGACCAGCTTGTTGCAATTCAAGACTTGCAAACGTTTATTTTTTTACCCCAGCCATGACAAAACGAAGCCTCTGAAATCATTAGCGTATTTCGAACAAGATATTTTTCTCTACAAACAAGTCGTTTGTTGGTTTGCTGTCTTGAAACTCTCCTATTATTTTCTAATACTTCATTGATGGATGAAGCCATCAGTCGCAGAAAATCTACGTCATTTGCCTTAATCACTTCGAATAGCTGGGAGAGTGGGAAGAGGGAGAGAGGATAGAGAGAAGGGAATGTTGTTGTGAACTGTTTGACTTTCGAAGATTTAATGATTGCGCAGAGCTGCCATTACAGTGCGAAACAGGGGAGATATTCAAGGGGTTTACATCTCCAGGAGGGCAGCATCCAGGGAAAGAGTCAAGTAGATTAAGGCTTTGACGCTCGAATGAAAAAAACATGCAAACCCTTTTGGTCAACAGAGACAGAAGTATCTCTGAACAGAAGCTAGTATGGACTTAGGAAGAGAAGTGTCCATTTGACAAACATAAGTGCGCGCGCGCACACACACACGCACACACACACATAATATTATATATACATACCTACACACGTATACGCACATGTGCATGTACGAACACGCATTGTCACGCACATTATGCAGGCACATGCACGCACACAATCTGACTAATAAAAAACATTTCAAAGAACTGATCGCAACGCTACGAACATAAAAAAAATCAACAACAATCTCAGGGGGAAAAGTCACAAGACAGCAACAGAATTCAACAACAAAGTCAGCAATAGTGGGAAACAGGACAACAAAAGCGGCCAGTACCTGCAGAAAGCAGAGTGTAATCGTGTGAGTGCTTTCAAGTGTTGCCACTGGTTCTGGCTTAGACTGTCGGTCTGCTGCACCCTACACGTGATACATCTTACAGAGAATGTTCCCGAAATGACCCTCTCATGCGATTCTGCATTCTCTAGCATGTCTTTCTCGCTCAAATAAACTCTTTTCAATAGAGTATCACCCCTCTCTCTCTCTCTCTCTCTTATATATATATATAAACAAGCACGCACGCATCCACACAAATGCAAAAGTTCGTAATACAATTTAACTCTCTACGTTCACATCGGGTCATACGCACGGATAAGTCAGATCGTGAACAAACATGGAGTCCAGTGCAGACCTTAAAAATCCCCTGTCTCAGTCACTCTCAAACATTCTTGCACAGAACGCACACAAAAGAAAACTGGCACGTCAAAATGTATTTAACATAGTTGTGTTCATTTCCTTCTTTCTGTCCATTTCTTTCTTTTTCCTCCTGCTTTTCTTTCTTCTCTTATTTCTTCGGGTTTTTTTCTTTTCTTCCTACCTTCCTTTGAAGCAAGATTTATATGTGGGAAAGAGACCAGTGGTCGCTCCATTCATGTTATGTGCCCCCTAAAACTGTGTGATATTGCGAATCACGTCATGTGACTTTAGAACCCTAATTGAAACTGACTGAGAAAAAAACTAAAATGGCATATCGCTACTGTTCTATAAAGGCAGTTTATTAACGACACACAACTCTACGTTTCACTCTCCAACGTACAGTGGAATGGTATTCGATACCCTTGTTCACGCACTTAATTTATATAACACACCTTTTCTTCAGTCTCAGTACTACATAAATCACGCGGGTTACTGCTCTTTCTTAGTTCGGTAATGATCGCTCTTGATCAATGCGCTGTCACGGTGGAGCTCAAAAAATACCTCAGGATGCTCCATAATGGCAAGAAAAGACGGTTTTGTTGCACGTTCATCCAAAATAAATCTGTCAGGAGGTAACACACCACTCACCGAAGTCACCTTATCCGTATTACAAGAACGACCATGCACTTCATCTTTGACAAAAGCCGAAGACTTTGTACCATCCGCCAAAAATAAAACAACTTGGCCCAATAAAACCCCACATTTTTTTCAGGAAAATCACATGATTTGTGCAATACAAACGTCCTCATACTCATTTCCATAGCCAGCCTGGAACGCACCCTCAGTTGCTGTGTTCTCTCCGATATCTAATTTGAGCCCTTCCTTCTATCCTTCATTATATCTTTCTTTATTCCCTTATTCATCTCTCTCTTTATTTCTCTCCCTTTCCTCCTTGGTAGCCGATGTCTTTTTCTAATCAGCAGTCTGCCTGATGTTATGAGTCCCGAAGGCTTGAGAAGGGAGGTCATCCTGATAGATCTCTCGCACTCTGGCTGCTTATCTGATGGCCTTTGTCCACTACAATGCCCTCGTGAGGCAAGCCCCAAGCGACGAGACGTCGTCCTATCTGATTCTTCTTTCAGCGAGGACCCGGCCAGCCCGTAGCGCGAGTGACTGAAGTAGCTGCTCGAGGGCCGTACTGGTTGGACCATGGCCACTCACTTGTCTGGGCGAGTAAAAGCTAGGCAACCAGATGACTTTGGACACCTTTGATACATGTTTATGGTCGTGACCTACTGCCCGTGTTCACGCCGAGCACATATGTTTTGACGAAACAATTTTCAAGTTTTCAAGGTCGTTACAGATAAATCGTGTTCCAAATTACTGAATTACTCGTTTCTTTAGTTTCTTCTAGTTTAATCGTCTGATTTAACGTGAGCAGTGAGTCAAATACAGTTCAAATACCAGTCATTAGTTCAGAGAATATCGATGATGAAAAAAATTTTTTTTAGTAAAATTCTAACAAAAAATCTTTCATTAGCTGAAATTTTTTTTCTTAGCTATTTAACTACCTTAAGCACCGTGGTAATAATTTTTGAAGTTATGTAAAAATAAAATAGAAAATATAAAACTGATTTAATTATAAACCACCAATATTATATTTACGCATTAACTATTATAAGGCTTTGTTGATTATTAATAATCAGGCGCTACACACAGCCATTGGTTAGGAGTCAAAGTGAGGTATTTAATCTATGACATCACTTCCGTTCATTATAACTGTGCATCACAACGTGAAAAAGATATTATAACATGGCTGAAAAATAGATATAATACTGTGCACACTCAGCGATAAAACAGGGAAGCCTCTGATACACTACTCCATGTAAAGAACGGGAATATACTTAGTTCGGGACATATTTCTCCACGCTTTTCGTGAGTACTTTTGGAAACTAATCATGTTAATGTGTACAGCAAAACGAAACAGAGAAGGGTCTTTTTTTAACCTTTGGCACAAACGCAATTTTCCGGTGAGTGGTGAAAGTCTGCTACTTCTCGAGGGGCAAAACTTCGGTCCCAGCAGGCATTTTTTCATGAAAGATCACAAAGTTATCTGCTGCTTTTGGGTTTGATCTACTGTTTTATATATATATATATATATAATCAACACATGCGAAACAGCCGATTCCAAAAACTTTAGTGTGTTAAAAAAAGCTTTGATCTTTATCTTTGTTTTCAACTTTTTGTTTTTTTGGCATACAAGATTAACAGAAGCACAGATGTCGATGTTATACGTCACAATTTAAAACTGGACGACAGCGAGACATACTTGTTTGTGTAAACAATTTTGCGTGCGTACCACAAATGTAGCTGTCCATGCAAAATATCTCACCGACATCTGGTGCTGACATCTTCCTGTCAGTCAGATGCGCAGATTTCCAGACATGTTGTCTTAGTACAAAAGACAGCACGTCGCAGCTTTCCTCTGTTACATCGCGTGGCCCAAATAACCAGAAGGAAAGACGAAACGAGCCGTAAAATTAGGTCCGGGACTCACCAGACCAGATCAATACGACCAACAGACGATGGCGCTTCTAAACAGTCTTGAAAATATTTCAAATTCTACTTGCTGCCTGTCGTATGAGTGTATACAGCATGAACAAAATGTCTGGTTAGTGAAAAATGCAACGTGACATCGCGGTGAGGTTATTTGTTTCTTAGTGCTCACGGTGTGTGTGTGTGTGTGTGTGTGTGTGTGTGTGTGTGTGTGTGTGTGTGTGTGTGTGTGTGTGTCAACAGGAATGGATGCATGTATGTGACAGGCTTGTTCACCTTATAAAACCACTTGTTGTATTACGGTTTCCTATGTTACAGATTAAATCCGTGTGACATCCGTTCGCAGGGCCGGCCGTCGGGGCTTTTTCCGGGTACTATGGTCTTCTGTCTCATCCCTATCCCTTCATAGTACGAAATTACCAACAGGTGGAAGCACTTTCCCACAGAAGAAACAATCCGTTTGCGCTATCCCCTGATTGTCAGGAAAATATCTGAAAATATTGATATTCTTTCATCGATATTTTGCGGCTAGCTCTGGGCTACAGTTTATTGATAATGGATGGTCCAATTATTTTCGAAAATCCGAAGAAGTTTATTGTTCATTGTTTGAGCTCTGTTAACACACTCGTGAAAGTATGTCCACGCTTAGCGAAAATTATCAGAATGCTCTTCTTTTCTCAGTTGTTTTAAGTAAACGAAGTCTTATTCTTTCATGCTCTTCTCTGTTTTCTTTTGTTCTATGACTACACCAAATCGTTTCTGCCTGTAGGCCAGTTCTTCCCCCTAATGGTCTCTGCAGCTATTTTTCGTCTAGGTCATTTTGTTCGAGTGTTTTTCGCTTAATGGAATAATTTCCTCCATCTCTCTGCAATTATGATCTATAGACCGTGTACTCTTCACATTTTCTCATCTACAGACCGTCTCCGCTACATGTTCTGTGTGTGAGCAGGATGTTGACTGCACTACCGAAAAGACGTGTTTATTCTGCATCTTCCTCCATGGATTTTTCTGACTTTTTCTGATCACTACGATTTCCTCGGATTCAGAATTCCTGACCCTGTGTTATTATCAGTTATTACTAAATCTTGTTCTTATTTTAAAGTGCCTTGATGGCGAGGAAAAACGGTCTATAGAAATCACATCATTATTATAAAATTAATCCATCTGCCAGCACACTGTTTCAAGGGAAACACTGCATTATCTCTAATTTTGTTGTAAAGCAAAATTGAAACATGGCGGTTCCATTTTGCAAAGTAACTTTCGATCGCGATTCTTACAGTTATTTGTAAGAGGCCTCACTCCCGCTTTTTTGGTGTAATGTATTGCATCCACCTTCAAAGGGAAAAATGTGTCATTATTCTCAGGCTGTGTGGTTAATTTCAAAATAATGATCGACTTAACATCATCAGCTCCATAAAGACAGCTGTGTATTCGCTATATCAAAAAGGAGCGATGCAAGATTAGTATATCACACTGGATTACTGTACACCGTATCAGATTACTACGCCGTATTATTGTGTATCGCAAATAACTGCTAGGAAATCACTTTATTCCACATTATTATGTATGCTAAAGGTCATTAGTAAGATCATTGAAAGGTCATTAATGGGCATATTCTGTTGTTTGACACCGTGTAAGAATTACTAGGAGAAGAATAGACTGTTTTTAGAGCATGCAGAAGTATCACTAAATAAATTTTGAGCTGTAACGCCTGGTAGAGAAGCATCTACAATATTAGCGGGATCTCTTCCACGATTTCATCGACTTTTCAAAGGCATTTGACTGAGTCCGGCAAGAGTGGTTAGGGGATGTGATGTGAAATACATCGATGAAGTCACTGAACCGCTGTACAAAAGGTTAAGCAGCGCAATACTAATGGAGATTTCTTTCGCATCCCAATGAGAAGTCTATCAAAGGTGACCTGTCGCACGTCCTGTTTAACATCTTTTTTTTGCGAGAAACCTTTCACGACATACCGGAAAACTAAAGATTTTGTTCGCCACGCTAGTGGACCACCAGACGCCATACAAAAGCACGTTCGCCACGCTAGTGGACCATTAAACACTGTAAAGCAGCTCACGCTGGTCAGGTTCGGCACTTTGACCCAACACGTCACATTACCATTGTCGTTCGAGGTAGCCTGAAGAGGGATTGAGTCAAAGCTCGGCAGGGGAAGAACTGGCTTGCAGACGTTGAGCAGTGGACGTTCCATACAGGATCTGTTCAAAGCCGTTTTTTACCTGCTGCGTCTCACCCATTGTTTCCTCCTCCACCTGACAACCAGTACCTGCGGACCAGCATAACCGTTCGTCATCCGATAGCAGTAAAAGTAAATGAATGAATGATTGCTGAGCATCATAAAACACGGGCATTCTCTCTTTTAAAGACACACGTGCCTGTGCGAACATATGCGCGCTAGCACACACACACACACACACACACACACACACACACACACACACACACAAAGGCATGGTTGCACCAACCAGTAACCCAGTACCAACCAAAACGAGGTGGTCCATTACATTAAGGACTGTCTGTCATGGGTTCAGATTGTGTCTCGGATTCATTGCTCTTTCTCTGCATGTGTCATCTGTTTACAGGGCTGGCTGCTTTGCCGGGATACAGACTTAGTTGCTGACTCGGCGTAAAACACCAGTCCCCCCACAAACAACAACGAAATCCCCCTTTACCACTCACTCAAAACACACACACGCACACGCCACACACACACACACACACACACACACAAACACACACACATGCGCGCGCAAGCGGTCCCGCACGGTATGGATAAGTTTCGCATACATGATCGTGTTTTTTCAGATATTAACACTTCAACCCTTGGAAATAATTTACGGAGAAATAAAAATCAAACCAGACTTCCACAATTTTACTTTGAAAATAGACGGACTTTATTAATGTTTGACTCTAGGATAAAATAAAATGCAGAGGCGGAAAAGTAAAGATTAAATAGACTCATTCCGGTCGTCTCCCTTTTGACCAAATATATATCTTGTAAATATACAAGAATAGACGACTTCCGTCAGATTTTATAGGCAAGCTGAAAAATCCGTTTCAGAATGCATTATATAAGTAGAGAATGAGTTGTTTACGTACAGAGACGATTTCTCTAGTGACAAGATGATGTCTGTACCGAACGAGGCTGGCCCATATGGGACAAGAAGGTAAAAGATCAACCAATCAGAGAACATCAAGAACGTGAGGCCATGTTTCGAGGGCTCTGATTGGTTGATCTTTTACCTTCTTGTCCCATATACAAATGAACCAGCCTCGTTCGGTACAGACATCATCTTGTCGCTTGAGAAATCTTCTCTGTACGTAGAGAAATCTCTCTGTAGCAAAAGAAAGCTTTCTCTAACTATAGAGAGATTTCTCTAAGTACAGAAAGCTTTCTCGAGCTACATAATGGAATTGTAAATATAATTTTCTCTCTCTAGCTAGGGAATGCATTCTGTAGCTAGAGCCCACTTAAGCCCCACAACAAAATCAAGTGTGGAATTTCTTGTGCTTGTGAAACGTGTTCTGAAGCTTTTTTTGTGTTCCGTCTGAACAGCGTCCCTGTAATTTTTTCATCCACTCTCTATAATAATAATAATAATAACACTATGTATGCTATTCATAACACGCGACGAATATACTACCTAGGAGCCAATTATTACATAACCATTCAAAAAAATAAAAAAGAACCCAGCTTTTGAAACAGGTGTGTTTGAAAGTTAGAATTGAAGTCCAAGAAAGAAAATGGGTGTCTAACATTGTAGGGCAAAGAATTCTAGAGCTTAAGACCATAGGAGTAAAAGGAAGGAAATCCGCGTGATAAACGCTTGAAGCGGTCTAGACTTGAAAGAACTGGAAGAACGGAGTAAGTGAGGTTTAGTATAGAGACAGAGACACGGAGGGAATTGATTGAGTAGAGAGAGAGAGAAAGAGAGACCAGACTAGAAAGAACTAAAGCTGCCCCTTCAATGTTTCTGAAGCAGGTACAAGCAGTTCTTATATGACACGTTTAGAGAAAAGCAGCAAAAGCGGCCTCATCATCAAAGGACTGAAAGATTGACGGCGATATGCTCGAAAATAAGGCGGGCAGGAAGGGAATTTGGTGCTTTACGCCGAGCCAGCAACTAAGGCTCTATCACGGCAAGGCAGCCAGCCCTGTCAACAGATGCCACATGCAGAGAAAGAACAGCGTGCATGAGACGAGAGCTGAACCCAGGATAGCAAACCTTCACTGTATTGGTGACAGGCGCTGACCGTTGCGCCACCGAACCCCCACAGAGGGCAGGAAAATAATGAACCCTCGGAAGAGGATAAAGAGTAGCTTCATGAAAACTGAGAGTGTGTTGTAGTAGTCAAATCTAGAGAGTACACAGGAGGTGACGATGGTTTTGTGGTTTCTTGTTTAATTTGTTTCGAATAGAACCAATCCAACTCATTTTAAAGTAGGACAGTTAAATGAATTCGGGGGTGTGCTGTTTTACTGACAACGCAGAAATACAAAATGCTAAAATTTCTTGCACAGCTAAAAAACGATATATCACCGAAACCAACCAAGACTGATAACGGCAAAGCGAAATCCAAGATTGTAAATTTAGAAAAGAACAGAGCCTCAGTTACTTGTCATCATGTTTTAGCATGTTGATTGTCGTCCATGTTTTGATGTCAATGATACGATGCTGAGTCAATGCTTGAATGTTGGCGCGTTTGCAAGATTGTTGCTGTTGTGTGTTATCTACAATGAAAAGAAGTGATAATTGATTGCGTGCTGTTAAATGACAGTAGATAGCGGTCCTAAGGCCGAACCTTGAGAAATACCAAAGAAGAGTGGAATTTGAGCATATGAGACGTTGTTGACAAACACATACAAACCACTTAAATCCTATTGAACGAAATCCTAATATCCGTTCAACGCAATTAAGAAAAAAGAACGGAATGTTGATTGTGTTTTGATAAGAGAAGAAGAACTGATAGTTTATCATCATATATAGACAACAGAATGTCAATGAAAATTTGAAAACAGTCTCGCACTTTTGACCAACCTCTTCAATTTAATTAAGCTACTCTTCTTCAGCATGCCACACTGCTCAGCAACTGTTCTTGACTTCCTGCCTGTCTGATATTGAGGATGATGATGTTGAAACAAAACAATAGATAACGTAAGATGTTACTGTCCTAATGTATTTCCTGGAGACGATTGTTGATCGCTGGTCGTGGAACTGGTGAACTGTCTGGGCTCAAACTAGAGACAATGACGAACAGTCTTTGGTCTCGCCGTGAAGACGTGTCTTCGAAAGTCTCGGCGGAGTTCACGAGATCTCACGAGGAGTTTCACTTAACAGTCACTTTACTTTGTACTCTTACTTGTCAAGAAGACAGCATCGCCTTGAAGATTCACGACCTTTGGTCATGACCTTTTGTCTAAAACCATTAATTGTCGCAAGCGGCTGCATCGAGTTCCGTGCGGCCCTGGCCATAGAACCAGCAAACCTTTGCTGGGAATCTGAAAAGAAGCGGTTTCTCTCAGCTAAGCTGAGAAAGATACATTACGATTGTCACTAAAAGAATTTGTTGGTGTTTGCAATTCAAATCATGCTATTTACGACACATTCGGAAAATATTTTATACTCACTACAAAGAGTTTTTATGTGAGAGAAAAATTTCTTTGGAGTTATTATTTCCTATCCATGGGAGAGACAGTGTGTGTGTGTGTGTGTGTGTGTGTGTGTGTGTGTGTGTGTGTGTGTGCTTGTGTGCGTGCGCGCGCAAGTAGGTGTGTGGGTAATTGGATGAGTGTGGTGTGTGTAGTCGGGTAGGTGGATGAATCTGTAGGTAGTTCTTGTATTTACACAGTAAAGGTGGCTAGAATTCTTTTTATCACCTCCTGGCATTATTTACTGAGTCACTCAGTACTGACAGCTATTTAATATTTCCCTATTTGCTTACATCTGTAAGAATAGGAACCCGAGTAACTAGACTAGTTAGACGACGATGACGATGATGACGACGACGACGACGACGACGATGATGATGATGATGATGATGATGATGATGATGATGATTCGTCATTATCATGTTTATGGAAGAGAGATTGGTGAGCTTAATTCATTGAGAGGAAAGCACAGGGAACAATCACACAGAATTACAGAAAAAAATAAACAAACCTAACGTTAAGGACAACAACAAAAAGACATCAAGGACATCATTATAACAGTAAATTATGTGCCAATAGCCCGATACGAGACGGTACTCTACAGCTCAGAAGGAAATGTTTCAGCATCAGAAGCAATAGATCATCGAGATGACGTCTAAACTGTGACAGCAGTAGATAGTTTTCATTTCCCGGAAGATCAGACTTTTTCTGTAAACTGCACGCGACTTCCGACGCAGATTCAGTTGAATGCAGAAACCTAATCAATCCCCATATTTACGCAGAATATATCCTGCTATGAGTATTCAGACCCCAAGGAAACGTCAGCAGGAACCCTTACAAGGCTACGAGAAGCAGTGTCATATTCAGGAAAATGAAAACTTTTTTTTTGTTGTGCCGAAGGGCATATCTAACCACTGTTTATAATTTGTCGAGCTCTGTGTTTCAATAAGGTTGTACATACCTCAGAGTAGCCTGTTTCTCTATGACATTTTATCTACGCACTTTAAGGTTACTTATCGTTAATATTTTTTATTTTTGATGTCACTGCACTTGTGTGACATCAGTAATATGTGGTAGATATCCATCTAGAAAGCTGGTCTCGAGTCCTACCAGTTTATATTTTACTGTTAAATACTTTCAACGCACGCAGTATTTTACCTCACCTTCGGTTCTCTAAATGAGTATGTTTCTTTTATGTGCATATGATCCCGACTTACTAAGCCACTTTTCGATATGGAAGTGCCCTCACTTGCATGTTCATTGAAGTGCATGCACACTTTATGCATGTAACATCTGTAATAAATATATAAATATTATTGCTGAGGAAAAAGACTAATGTGCTTGACAAACTCCCGTAACAGCAGAACGGGATCTGTTATTTCTATTATTATATTTGGTGTGTTATTTCACTCTTAAATGTTAATTATTTCTAGATCAGTGACTTTCATTAACGTGAATAGTACTTATCATGGTGATCAGTGCATAATCAGCTGTCCTGCGAGTCTCTACCACTCCCAAACCAATTAAAAATCTCGGTAGTTTTACCTGTCAATCGACTGCAAAGTTAGCTGCAGATGAATCATATACCAAGAGAGAAGGGTGGGTGTGTCAAGCGGTTTATTTGCTTTCCACCAGACACAAGCTTTGATGATGAGTTAAAAAAACGATTTTTTGAATAGACAGGCACACACGTACACGCATGTTCTATCTCTTTATCTCTCTCTCTCTCTCTCTCTCTCTCACACACACACACACACACACACACACACACACACACACACACACACACACACACACACACACACACACACACACACACACTGAACACTGTTGTTTCCTACCTTTATCGTCCGAAACTCTCCCATCTCATACTAGTCTTATTCTGTCGACGGTAACAGATCACACTGAGAGCGTGGGCAAAGACGATCTATTTCTGTGGCGCTAGAGAAAAAGAAAAATAAAGACAAAGAACCAAGACAGTTTGCAGACGACACTCACTGATGATGTGACCCATCAGTCATCCCGCCACCCGAGGAGTTTGTTGTGTGCAGACTGAATGGAGACCGGAAGACAGGAGACCGCACAACGTCCCTTTGTCTTGGAAACCTTGGGAAGTGTTAGACTCCCCACAAGGCTTATGGTAGCGCTGCTAGTGAGGACGCTTAACCAAGATCGAAATCTTGAAGGACTTAGTTCATGTGTTGTCTTGACGGTAGTATCAATAGGATGAAACTTCTTGTGGAGGTCTGCTAGACAAGAACTAGACAAGAAATTTATCATAACCATCACTTGCAAACGCTGGGGGGTAGATTGCCTTGGAGCACTATTTTGTTGCTAACGTGTTTAAAGGTCAGTAAGAGGAGCATTTTTATGATCGACAATCTAACGAGTCATTTGTCCTTTATTTTGAATAACATAGAATTTTTTTGATTTGCAGGGTCCATGACTATTTAATGTTTTGTCTTCCTTTCGGTTCAATAAACTTTTGTCATGAACATAAGCAGTGAAGAGATTTTTTGTACAAATATCTGTCACAGTAAAAACTATTGTCCAGTATCAAATTTATCATATATTTCCAAGCTACTTGAGAGGGTGGTCGCAGAGCAGCTTATGACCCATTTTCTTACTTATGGCTGCCTATATAAATTTCAGTCAGCGTATCGTCCTGGCTTCAGCACAGAAACTGCTCTTCTTCGTGTGACCAATGACATTCTTTGTAGTGTCAGCTCTGGCAACTTAGTGCTGTTGGTATTACTCGACCTGAGTAGTGCGTTTGACACCATCAACCACCGCCTGCTGCTCCAGAGACTGTCGTCGGAGGCTGGTATCCAGGGCGCTGCGCTGCAGTGGATTGACTCCTATCTTGCCGATAGATCTCAGAGAGTGATTGTCGGCTCTGCAAGCTCTGAGGCAGTTCCTCTGGTGTGTGGCGTGCCACAGGGATCCGTTCTGGGTCCATTATTATTTTCGGTGTATACTTCGCAGCTTGGACGGGTCATTGAACGCTTTCAAATGGGACGTCAGTTTTTTGCAGATGATACACAGATTCTGAACAGTTTTCCCCCCGACCCAGCAGTGGCTAGGAATGCGCTTCAACGACTTAAATCTTGTTGTGTTGCTGTGAAGGCCTGGATGACCAGGAATCGTCTTAAACTCAACGACGACAAGACAGAAGCGTTACTGTGCGGCCCCAGGGCCAGACGGGAGCAGATTGGCATTAGTGCCGTGCAGGTCGGTGACGCCTCCATAGCCTTTGCTGACTGTGTACGGGACCTATGGCTCTTTATTGATGCAGAGCTCTCCATGTGTAACCATGTTAGTTCTGTTGTGGCAAAATCCTACTTCTTTTTGAGGACTTTAGGTAGACTACGGCCCATGTTGACTCAAGTTGCTACCAACTCACTTGCTGTGGCTACCATCATATCAAGATTAGACTACTGTAATAGTGCATTGTGGAGTATACCTGCTACGCAGTTGGATCAACTCCAAAGAGTTCAAAACACAGCCGCCAGGATTGTCACCCGTGCAAGTCGTCCACTGAGCACATCACCCCTATCCTACAGAGCCTCCACTGGCTCCCAGTGAACAAGCCCATTGATCACAAAGTGCTTTCGATTGCACAGTCCTGCATGTTTAAAACTGCTCCTGACTATTTGCAAGAGGTAGTACCTCCTTACCAGCCGTCACGTGGTCTGCGCTCTGGCTCCCAGTCACGCTTCTGTCTCCCTGCAGTGGAAGACACAAACAAGAAGCGCACTGGAGCCAGGGCCTTCACAAACGCGGCACCTAAACTGTGGAATGCTCTGCCATCGTCACTCTCCACCATCACCTCACAAATCACGTTTCGAAAAAGACTGAAGACCCATCTGTTTATTTAAGATGAACTTAAACTTAAACAACCAAGCAACACTTCTGTCTTTATTTTTTTATTTTCCTGGTGTTTGATCTATTTATTTACTTTATTTTTTTCTTCTTATTTTTTTTTTTTTTGCTGCGCAATGAGCATTCTTCTGAATGGATACCTGTGCATTACAAATGGACATCATCATCATCAACAGCTGTGCTTTGCTTAAATTGCTAATTGAAAACCCATTGGGTTTTTTTCTTCAGTATCCCCTCCATCTCAGCTACAATCCGATTGGCTCCCAACGACTTGTAGATAAAGAAAAAGTTAAATTCACCAAAGATTCAGTAACAGTTCCTGGTTAATGTTCATCTGGTTGTTGTAAAATAGAAATGAAAGCGATGATTTGTGTAACTTTTGCAAAATTAGCAAATCAGTCTGTAATTTTGAGCTGCATAGCGTTGTTCAACTAGCTGGTCACATTCTGGTTTCTTGACCGGTAAGGTCTTTCGCTGCAACAAATGTGTGTGAAAAATCTAAAATGATATAACAACAGTTTCCAAATGTAAGCCATCAAAGCAGCTTCAACTGTCTCTCGCTCGCTAATTTGAATCGTGTAGTGCAATTGAAATCCTCTTAGAAGTCATTCTGCGCACTAAATGAACTATACCGGCTCTATCAGGCTTAGCAGCAGAAGACTTTATTGCTAGCCTACTGCTTGATTTGATGGAGATTTTGTTTTTTAGCATAATCCATGTTCATGTCAGACCCACATTGAACACCACTTTGATAAGAATATAATGTTGGAAAGGCTTTTGAAGTAGGCGATGCAAGGATTTCAGCTAAAAAAGAAGAAATTAATAAGCAGAGACAAATAAAAGAGACACACAGGATCCGACTTTCTTTCGCTCTGTCTCACTCTCCCTCCCTCCCTCTCTCACGCACCCACCCACCCACACACACACACACACACAGGCACAAAAGCAAACCCTCTCGTACACAGACACGCGTGCACATACACACATATATCAATGACAGAGACAGATCTTTAAATAGTTGGGGCATGGGCACAATAAATTGTAAATGGGTGACGTTTTCTTGTGACGTTCGAATCTCCCGTATGGACCCCAGGACATTTTCACAGACAGAAGACGCACATGGCCGACATGCGCAACATTCAACCTGTATTCACATACCATTTATACAGGTAATTCACTGTCTCGAGGAAGGATTATTTTAGTTATCTTAACCCATTGAATGCAAAATGTTTTTGTTCCGCTTTTTTGCTGCTTTGTACCATTCCTGTAACAAATCTGCCTTGTCCTTGTGCGTGCGTATGCCAGTGTTTAAGAGGTTGGGTGGTAGTCGATGAGTGAGTGAAGTATTCACCTTCTTGGACCAATTTTCTTTTTAGGATTGATCAGGTATACCACCTTTTCGCATCATAAAGGTTTTCTTAGTGCTTTTCAAGTTATCTTCAGTATATTACACTTTGCTTTTAAACTTTTCTGTTGTGAACAATATAAAACGTTTTAGATTTGTGTACGCTAGTCAGCAGTTTGTCTGTGCTATGTCTGTCACTCATGCCATTGCTCCACTTCAAACATGTAAAAGCATTTTCCTGTTTGGCTTCTTAACATGTTATGTATCTTTTTTATCTCATTGCAAGACTGTCAAAGATCCTAATCCAAACATCTTGATTTACATTTACAATATAAATATTTCCACATGTCTACAATAGAAACATTTAGTTATCAAGATCATCTATCGTGAAATATGAGAAAGCCTTTCTGCAGGTTATAGTTTTTGCAATAAGTTTCTGCGCATGCGTGCGAGGCATGTGACCATCTTCACCAAGGGAAGCGCAACTGAAAGCTTTTCACAAATAAACTGGTCAAAGAACCCGATACGGCCCATGTATGACCCTGTGCTGTCAGCTTGCTATTGACATGATTGGAGAAGTTTTTTCCTCTCGAATTCAATGGAACATGCTGAATGGAAAAGCTTTTCTTCTGGACATCACCAGGACGCAACTAAAGATCAGGAGATGTCACTTTAGAAGTCTTCTCTTCTTCGCCGAATATTAGTTTGCTTTTTTCTTTTCCTTCTCATCTTCATTCTCTCGTCTATTCTAATGTTTGTGGAGGTTAGCAGGTTAATTATTGTCTTAATCCACCTAATTCACGTCTCTCTGATGAAAACTACTAAGCACAAGATGCAGGTATATGATTACGCCTCACAAAATGCACTACCATTACACTGTCATCATCTCTGAAGAAATTTTCTGTTGTCTGAGTGACAGTTCATTGTACTTTGTAATTCTTCGTTATCTTTCTATGAACTCTGTGTTAAGCGTTTTACTCAAAGCAAGATTCTGCGCTTTATAAAATTATATATATAATGGTTATGAGCGGTAACCTTGTGCAGTGGGTCAATGTGCTCTATAAGTCCATTATTATTATTCTTATTTAAAAGTCCAAGAACAGGTTGTTGTGAGTACTTAGTTTCATGAACGTAATGCCTTACCTTTTATATGTAATCCTTGAGTTGAGTTCTATTTCAAGGCACGACAGACTTGTAACCATGACACCTTTGTGTTTCAGACGAAGGTGAATTCTATTAGCGTTCTTGCCTCTTCCCTCATTGCCAACGTCCTGATCTTAGGTCAAGCAGTGTGGTCAAGCATCTCCTTCCTCCTCATCTTTTTTCCCCAACCCTCCAAAGATTCAGGTACCCTGAATAGTTCAGGATCAACAGTTCATCGTGATCGAAAGAACATTAAGCTTCTATCTTGACGACCTTTGTCTGCCTTACGAAGCTTTGACCTTTGTCTTTTAGTGGCAGTGTACCTGTCTCATTGTTGTTCAAAACGTGTAGACTCTAGACTGACGTGTTTTAGGAAGGGTCTTCTGAAGAGACGAATCAAGTTTGTTTTTTTTGTTTTACAGAAGAGCAAGTAGAGTGGATACTTCAAAATTTGGAGGCAACGAGGTCGACTGAGCAAAACTTGCGAGCTTCTCCGAAAGCTAAATGGCAAGGAAACAACTTTACATTTAGAGTACAGACAAGTTATGGTCTCAAAGGTGAGTTCTTCAATTATCTGGCGCGAATTAAGTCATCATTGATTTATATCACTCACAGTCTATTGTATATTCACATGTATAAACGGATTCAAAAGTCGACTGGCTGAGGCTAAATATATTCATAAATTCACTCATTTTCGGAGGTACTAAGAGACTATTGAAAGTAAAAATTTATGTCGCCAATATTTAGAAATATTGGACTATTATAGTAATCAAACATGTTCGAACACTTTTCAAAGAAGGTGACATCTTTACGTTCATTTTGTTATCTGGGATATAGTTGACATACGCACAAAATGTAATTTTTACTTGGAAGCAAACAGGTGACGAGGTGAGCAGCTTTATAATACTTCTGTTGAATGGAAATTCACTAAAGTTCAAATGGCTTGCGAGCGTTGGTGTGCACAAAATAAATACCATCGCCACGACGAGAACAAGGCGACGATAAGGTGACGTGGTCATTGGCTGCGAGATTAGTGCATTTCATCGCCAATTGGAGAAAACTTGGTTCCTTTGAGGGACGATCTGTGTATGTAGTGATCTCTAATGAAATCCCTGACACAATCTTTATTCTTCCTGGCCAAGGTATTAAGCATTCAGGGAAGAGCACTTGCCTGTTTATATTGGAAGAGAAAACTTTGCCTTTAGAGATGATGATGTGGACGTCAGTAGAACAGTCGAACATCGTAAACATTGGTCAATAGAGAGAGAAATATTTATGCGAGAGTCATGAAGACTATCTCAGTGAATGGAACAATAAATGTAGTCAGACGATCTGGGCAGACTTTGTTAATGGCTGCGAACATTGAAATAGTTGGCTTGTGATAGAAGATAGGAGAGGGACAAAGGAAGTGGCTGAGTTGTACAAAGGGGACGTCGCTAACGACGATCAACACAATACCGACGTAAACTCGTCGGTTTTCTTTGAATAAAAACTACTCTGATAGATGCCATAAGTAAAAATGTTTAATGGTCCTTAGAATCGTTCATGCGAGTGTGGGTTATGGCCATCTCAGAACTGAAGACAAGCTGCTGTCAGCTTTAAAAGGTAAGCGTATTGTGGCAAGAAACAAAAGTGTGCGAAACGTTCTCCCTTTCTACAAAACTCTCGTAAAAAGCCTGAACATTACGCTTTAGTTCAGAGCATTTACAAAGAAAACTTGAGCCCTCTTTTAATACGGCTTAACACAAGAAGTAGGGTGGTGGTGGGGGAGTTATGTGAAGACAGATTGAGCGGCCTTTGGTGTAGGTTTATTTGAGATCGTCCTACTCATCATCCTCTTCCAATAAACCGATCAAATGTTCATCAAAGAATTTTGTCCTAGGGAAAAAGTCTCTTTAAATATATTAACAATGTGAATCTTCAGGCGTCTATAATATAATATTAGGAAAAAGCCAACGGCAAAATCAATGTCTACTTCTTCACGCAAATTAAAAAACACTGAACACAAAATCTGTTACATTATCAATTAAGCACCAGATTGATTATGCCCCGCTTGTAGAAAATGTGGCATGTTTAGTGGCATAAAAGATCGATCAAGTTTGGGAATGGACTTTGAACCGAGCCCTTCCAGAAGATTTCTGGTAGACTAAGGGACACTTACACATACGTCTTTGCGTGTACTCCAGCAACAATATTCTCCAAGCTTCAGCAATAAAATAAAACGTGTTCTGGCGTCTGATCAAATAAACATTTTAACTTTTAAAAGATTCATTCACCACCCAGTTATTCGTTTTTTTAAAGAAGTTTATCATTTCCTTTCGAAAGCATCGCAAATTTGAAATGTCTGCCGTTTTTCAGCCCTGAAGTACACTTTAAGCTGTGTTGTAGCTGAGCTGACGACTACATGTGTAAAACTACGAATAGGAGGGGTAGAGGAGATCGTTTTGATGTAAGAATCCTAAAATTTTAATTAAGGACGGCTGCTCGAATTTCTTGCGACAACCAAGAGCTGATGGCAAAAAGGTGTCTGCTGACAGCTATTCATGGAGCATGGGTGAATCCTGAATAACGAGGCACAGAAAGACGCGCATAGAGAAGCACACAGAGTCAGTCCTGTTATCAAGCTGAACTCTTTCATGACGACAAGCCCCCTCCCTTCCTCCTCATGGCTCTGATTCCAAACACCAAGGAAGTTAGTCAATGAATTTGCATAATCCTCTCCCTCGACTTCTTGGAACTGGTTTCCAGCCCTGAGTATCCATTGCGATTAAATTTGCATCGAAATAGATGGACTCTTAAGATGAGGCAGGTTCGATGATTCCGGCCAACTCTTGTCGCCCTCACTACAAGGTACAATGAAGCGTTGGAACCGAGTTCTTCGAGGGACAAAATCGTTACGCAAGCAAAAGCGAGAAGCACTAGCGAGGAGAAGGGTGTTGACAACAACGAATGTTTTATAAATCACTTTCTATAGCTACAGACAACCTGCTTTTACAATTTTTCACCTCTTCTTTTTATCTTTTAAAAAAGAGAGAAAGCAACGGAAAGAGCAGGTAACAGAGTAGATACTGAGACAGAACTCCTCTCGTTTTCTACAGAGTAGCAGACCATTCAACGGATAAACGTGTTCATATACAAATATCTTCAGAAAAAATTATGGCTGCTCCAAGACCTTTATTGATGATGACTCAAAGAACGAATTTCTTCATTGATAGAAAGCGGAGGGAAAAACGTCTTTCCTAATCTTAATCTCAAAAACATATTTCTTTTTACTAGGTATTGAACGCATCATGTCTTCCTCGAATGATAGAGAATACATATAATATGAAAATCATTTGTCATTACTCTGGAACTATTTTTAACTGATGATGAAAATAGTTTTCAAAGCTTATTAATTTGAGCATTCAATCCATGTGGAAAATAACTGCAATTTGTTCGTCTTTTTCTTTTGTTGAGACAGGCATCAGTAAGTCGCATGAATATGTAATACATTCTTTTTTGTTTACTTTTCTGCTATAAATGAAGACATTTATACAAATCAGTAAATAATAACGAGATGGACGAGAAATCGTCGTGCAAGCTTTGGACTGACACGGGGTAGCGAGATGCATTGACAAGCTGGGAGCAGGAAACCAGAAAATCCGCAAGTTATTCCTCCCCAGCCGAGCATGACAACGAACATGGAGCTATACACACGTTCATTTTCGCAAAACGGGTGAGAAAGTGTCTGATCAGTTTCCAATGGCTGCTTTCTTCCTCGTGTGAATGATCGCCATTTTTATTGTGACCTTTCTGTGCCTTTATTACTACCTTCCGACAATCTTTTCACTCTTCGTTTTCTTTTAAATTCAAAGCTAATGGATGTGGGTTTGCTTGACTTGTTGCGCAAGTCTGGCGATAATTTTAACACTGTTGATTCGTCTCTTTCACCGGAACTTCCACTTCTCGATTGCATTAACTTCGGCTCACTTTTGTTCTCTTCTAGAAGAAATGTCTGAAACTGAATAATCGCTAGGGCCGGCTGCCGTTTTCCTTTATTTTCCTCAAGGCACCATCTTCCTTAGTATCGTTTCCCATGCTGTCAGATCACGATCATCTTGACCAATATTTTGGGTGTTACGTAGTTCTGCGGCGCGACATTTTGTCAAATGTGTTTCGTCGGCTGATATAAATGTAAATAAAATAACTGTACAAATAAAATAGCTATATGTATAGATATATAAATAAAACAATGATAACGATCTAAATAAAAGGAGTACATTTTCTTTGAAACCCTCTCATTTGTATGAAATATCTACCGGACACTTAATCCCCAACACTTAATCCCCTAGACATTTAATCCCTAGCCACTAAATCCCCAGACACTTAATCCTCAAAAATGCCCCCAAATCGCGACACAACACTCAAAATGGCTCCAACATTGACTTTAATAGCTCACATGATCTTTAACTAATGTTATAGATGTTGAAGTTAAGTATTACATGTAAGTTTGATTGTCAAACTTATTTTGATGATTACATGAAAATAATTATTTGAATTTGAATTTCACTTTTCATTCACTTCAAAATTTTTTTAGTTGAAATTTCATTTTGAGGATTAAGTGTCTGGGGATTAAGTGTTTGGGGGATTAAAAGTCTAGGGGATTAAGTGTCGGGGATTAAGTGTCTGGGGATTAAGTGTCTGGGATTCGTTTTTGGCCAATCGCAAAGCCTTTTAAACATCACATTTGCGTGAGATATCTGTTCTTGCCAAATCGCAAAGCCTTTAGAAACATCTGATTTGCATAAGAAATCTGTTTGGACCAATCGTAGAGCCGCTAAAAGATATCTTATTTGTATGATATATCGGTATTTACCAGCCTCTACGCAGCTCAAGAACCTGTTACTTGCAGGAGTTATCTGCTTTGACCAATCACAACGCTGTTTGAAAAACATCTTATTTCAATATAATATTCATCGGCTATGAAAATGTAAATAAAATAACTCAAAATTTACACATAAAGTAGCTATTAATATATAAATAAAACAATTACAACCATTTAAATAAAAGGAGTAAAGGCTCTTTGACAATGATTGCTAAAACCAAAAAGAACTGCTGACAGCACGTCTTTCACGCAAACACATGTGTTTTTGTCATTTCCGTGGAAAATATACATTTCAGTAATCTAAGAAATTCTCCTTAGCTTTCACAACTGTAGGCAAGATAGATGCAACTGTCTGCATCTTTCTTCAGCCTTCTTGCATAAAAGGCGGGGAGACCTTTCCTGGCATTGGCGCTTCACATTTGATTGATACTGTCCCCTGGTGAGGTTGCCAAGACGTTTCTCAATATTAAGATTCATTAGTGATCGATATGTCTTCCTCCAGTTCCTCTTTCATCTTTTTGGCAAGAGCAATCTTAACATCTGAAGCGATTTCTGAACTTGCTAAATCTCAGATTTTAAGAAAACTGTTGGTTTAATGTCTTAATGACATGACAAAGCTTTATTGAGGTGATCTAACTACTCTGATTTTTTAATTTTCTGCATAAACCAAATAAAAACTGCTGCTGCTGGTACTACCTCAATTAGTAGTTTTCAAAATGAAATAAATAAATAACTTCAAAGAAGAAATAAAATAAATATTTATATGTAAATCAAATAAGTGCAAATATTAAATAAATAAATATTCTTTATGGTACGTGCTTAAATGGTGACATCCATGAACGAGAACTGCAGGCAACGTGATTTTTTTTTTAAGAAGGCATGTCTGTATGTGACAATCTGATGTGGGTTGATATGAATCTCTATTTTATTTTCATGGATTCTTGTTCTTATTTTTCTTGCTGTTTTTGTATTTTTCACTCCTTTTCTTGTTTTATTCTTGTTCTTCTTTTATTCTCTATTTGTAATTTTCTTATTTTTCGTCTTCTGATTCTTCGTCTGTCATATATCTGCTCACATCGACTAATCCAGAAAATTCAGGAAAAGTAGCCTCAAGGTACATGTTGAAAAAAAATCTCTGCAGCTTTTTTTACAATTCGTCTTCTCTTTCCTGATTATTTTCGCGTAGACTGCGAGCATGGGGACTCCGAAAGATTTGGTCCTGTTTGCCTGTGGAAAGTTGTTGATCATTGTTCTCGCAGTGAACATCCCGCTTTCATGGATGGCATTAGAGGTGATGCTGAGGTCCTCTGGGTCTTTTCCAGGCCTGCACCTAATTTATTGCACGCTGTTTTTCGTTTCGAGGTAAAATAGATGAATAGCAAGAACGACCAATATTTTGCATAATCCTTATCACTAACTTCGTTTGGGAAGATATTTGCATGTTCATTACACGGAACTCTGAAGTGCTGGAATTCCCAAAGACAATCGAACAACAAAGGTTGGACTTTTTTTTAATGAAGCGTGTGTGCTTTGGAAGGCTCTAGAGCTAAAAATAAATGAGTCTGTGCATATAAATAAATGTGAATGAACTCTTCAGTTATCGAACGTTGGTCGAGTGTTTTTGCGTTCTCTGGTGTGAAGAGTTTGCGAACTTTGCTTTCGGCTCTTAGACTGAGGCCTCCAGGGCTTTTGACACTTTAGTTTTGTGTGTGTGTGTGTGTGTGTGGGTGTGGGTGTGTGTGTGTGAGAGCGAGAGAGAGAGAGTGGTCAGGTCTTCTTACTGTAAACTTCTGTACCCCTGTCACTTCTCACCAAAAGACCGAGGTGCCTTAATTACGGCGTCTGGCTGACAGCAGGAGAAAATGCTGTCGATTACTGGTCATGTCCGAGGATCAAATTCTCTGCTCCCTTCTAGCGGACGACGGGGTTTCATCTGTTGTCACCCTTTCTGCTAAAATTAATGAAGAGTCCGTTGGTCACATACCTTACTGCCTACTGATCGATACACTCAGCCACCTACCAGCACACACACACACACACACACGCTTTCTCACTCTCTCTCTCACACACGCTCTCTCTCAGTCCTCTCTCAAAAACACTCTTCTGACTCACTCTTACATACACATGCGCGCGCCCACGCACGCACAAAAAGAGAGAATGATTTGCAAACATCCAGCTAGAAAGCTAAACAGAGGAAGTGAAGGCATAAAACTAATCTTTTGTGACTGAGAGTGAGTGAGTGCGTTTTTAGTGTCTGGGCTTCATGTTCCTTCTTGCATACAATATCTATGTATATTAGAAAGAAAAGCATTTCCTAGGTATATGAGTAGGATAATCATACACTGTCCATTCATATAAGTAGGATAATCGTACACTATTCCTATGGGTATGATTATCATACACTGTCTAGTCATATGAGTAGGATAATCATATTGGGTGCGTCATGGAAAGAACAGGGAAGAGAGTTGCACTGACCTAATAGAGAGATTTTTGCTTAAAAGAAAATTCTCTTTCCAAACAAGTGTCAGTCCCTGGCAACGTGTCTGTCTTCCGTGCATTTACTTAGTTTGACAGCGTGCAATCAATGAAGTTAATATAGCACGATGCAGACACTTAATATAGCTAACGCAGCAAAATGAGCCCAGGTAATATAGCTAATGCAGCAGGCAGTCTTAGACTCATTTACCTAATTTGACACTTGAACTTGGGAGCTCCTAGGCAGGCGAAAGACTTTTTATTATGTGAAGGATGTGGTCTTTGCCGCTTCATCTTATAGAGCTAGCTAGCAAATATTTTGACACACTCTCCATTTCACTAAGAGAGGATTTCATATTTGGTTACACTTATTTACACGTCGTAAAGAAGATTGAAGAGGACATTTATCTCTAGACGACCTTTTATACTATCAGAGGTTTCAATAAGGTGAAAGGGTCCACCTTTCTTAGCACTGAACTCTGTTACCGTGTGAGTAATGGTTCAAGTCTCATTTAAAGATTTTCCATTGTCTTCATTCACCTACAAAAATGTTGCAGACATCTATAATGACGTAACCAGTGTACAAATAACAGAAAATGCGTGTATTACTTGGTATTGAGCTCGCTCTAAAGCCTTGGCATTTTCAATCATTTCTGATTGTACCTTTTATTTTAGTCAGTGTTAGATTAACAGCAAACGTATGCCTTGCCGTTCTACGTGTCCTTAGCTGAATCTTCTGCTAATGCATTCTGTCTTTTTTTTTTCAACAGTTCACTCAAACAACCACATTACATTAACAGCAGTTGTTTGTGTAAATAAAGGAAATAATATGAGCCGTAAAAGTTAGTCATAAATTGATCCGAAATAACAGCTTTTTAAGGCAAATTATTTATTATTGTATAAAAAAAGAAAACAAAAGATGAAAAAGGTAGGCCAGTTAGTTTCCATTCAAGTGACACATTAAAGGCAGACGTAACAGAGGCCTTAATGAAATCTTTGACAACATTGTTCAAACGTTCTTTCTGTTCACCAAAACTTGTTTTCCAATAAAAAGCATGAAAGCATTGTGTGAAACGTTGTGACCTCTCAAAGGTCTCAGACTTATTGGGTCATTTTAAAAATCAAAACCTTGCTTAGAAAAGACGTAGCAGCCAGTTCCTAAGATACTGGTTAAGTCTGAGGACTCATTGTGTGATGTCGTATGTAATTCTTCAACCTTGAAAGAATGAAGTTTCTAATTTAATTCAACAAAATCCAGTCTGCTTAACAACAACTAGAGAGACAAACCTTTTTTTTCAAATATCATTTGAACCATTGTACTCCCACACTGCAGTACCATTGTACTCCCACACTGCAGTACCATTGTACTCCCACACTACGCTACCCTGGCAGCTCAGTCCACCCCAGTGGCTGTCCTTTTTATGGATTTCTATGGAATAATATTTTCTTACGCCTCTGTATTGATTGCTACTGAATGATATTTACTTAGTCCCCGCGCAAAATGTGGAACTGAAAATGGCGTGATTGGAGTTGAGTGATACAAAGACGCTCGGTCAAGGACAAGCGGTTGAGAGGTTACCGCGGCGAGTGTGTGCATTTGTCTTTAGGATCCTGTTATCTGTATTTGTTTTTCCTCTATTTTCTGCGTTTATTTTTCCTCAGTTTTCTGCATTCTTCTTTATCTGTTTTTTCTCTTTCTCTGTTCTTGCTATTTGTTTTTCTCTGATTTTGCATTTCTTCTTCCTCTGTTTTTTTATATTTCTCCTTCCTCCGTTTTCTGTATTTATTCTTCCTCTGCTTTTCACCGGATGATTTTTGTCATCCTCGTTCTCTCCACCGCCCCGTTCCTCAGATATATATATATATATATATTCACATACACAGACGTATTCTCATACATTCTCGTATCCTTCGCATTCCCACTTCATCACAGGTTGGTGTATAGCAGCCACGCGAGCTCTGCCAAAGTAAGCCCCCATAGGTTTAGTGGGAAAACTTTTCACATGCTTTGTCAGATGAATACATAATAAACAGCTTCTTTCAGGCCAGACGTTGCCATCAGTTTATTCAGTGTTTTCTCTCAACTCTCATGTATTTTCGTAGGAATCCAACCTCTACGCAGTCGTGGAAGACCACAGTGTAGGGTGAAAGTTTTCCCCAAACATGATTCACACGAACATCTGATGAACTGCTGACTCCTTTGCGCATTCGCCGAAGTTGTTCGACTTCTGTTTTTACAAAAACAGGAGAGTCATATTCCCTCGCCTAACTGGTTAGAGTCGCCGTGATATAGCCTTAGTTGCTGGCACGGCGATAAACACAAATAAACAAACCTTGTTAGAAGGTGCCTGCTCTCTATCTCTTTTCCTCTTTGCAAGTTGATCTGTGTCTCGTTAGTTTCTAATGTTAAGTTGCTGTCTTCTGGATTGTTCTTGTGCGCCTGCTCTGTGTTGGAACCTGTTATGGACCTCTTCATGGTCTCTACAACCACATGGGTGTCCTCTTGTCGCTGCTACGCTTGTGGAACTGTGTGTCCGCACCATTCATTTAACTCTCTGATCTCTTTTGCGAAGTTCCGGAGCTGCTCCATGAATTTTTCTCGGAATCGGAAACCATGTATTCTGCAGCCTTAAATCTCTGTCGCTGACCAGTATCTCGTATGCATAAAATAGATGGAATGCTCGTTCCGGCACAATTCGTCACGAGTTTGTTTATTTGTGTTTTTGTGTTTCATGCGTGTTTGTTTTTTTTTTATTTGGTCTTGCCTGAATGCGTACTCCCACTAAGAATGAAACAATCATCTATGTTGAGTTTTAGTTTCTTCTCCGGTATTTAAAAGTAGTTCTTTATTTTACATTGTTAATGTTTCCATTAGTGTATCAGTGGTGTCTTTGTTATGTCATTGCTGGACGGACGCTGGAGGCATCAGGTCACGCTGGCCAAACAAGTCCAGTTCGATCTCGCCCCTGGGAAGGATGGAAGCGCCAAGCTTGAGTTATGGGGGTTGCCTGGATGAGTCGAGCCATATTTTCACATCAGACTCCTGAAAATGTCGATTTAGGTTCCAGACTTTCGTTGCTTGTTCTCGCGTAAACTCTCGCATTAACATTTTCACTGTGACATCTTGACAATCAAGGGTTACCACAACAATTTGTACAACGTAACACCGTGAACGACTTTCCCTTTCCTCCCGGACTGGAGGACTACCAATAGCTGTACTATATGTTCTGCAGCTAATACAGCACAATGAGGGCAGTTCCTTCTCTACTTAAGCCATAACTATTCCAATAATAGTTATACAGTTATAAGTTATTTTTCTGTCTGTTTGTCCTGGATATATTTTATGTGTGGTCTTTTAGGATCAAGAGATGTACATCTACGGTTATTGTGTAAGTTAGAATTGGGTTAGGGCTAAGGTAAGGATTGAGGCTGATCACAAGTGGTGAAGACGAAAAGAAAGCGCTCCTAGCGAATGTATCTTTATCTTGGAAGAGAAGTAAAGTAACGAGAAGAAAAGAAGTAAAGAGAAGTGGAGAGAAGTAAAGTCGTGTTTCGTAAAGGGGACAGTGTCTTTTCAAAGTTTGATCCGGGTGACTATTTTTTTCTCTCCCGTTCTCGTAGGATTGGTTCTCATTTTGGTATCTCTGGAATTTTTCTTTTTTTTAGACAAGGAAATGCTGTAAGAATTCAGACATATCAGTTGGGCTTCAAATCTCAAATCTGTAAACATTCGAAGAAAAACTGCGAGAAACAGATGATAGTGGACGTTGATATAACGAAATTCATACATGCTGTTTTGGTGATAGATTGCCCAACGAGATAGCACTTTTTAAAAATGTCCTTCTTGATGTTTGTGTAAGTGATCATCCATCAATCATCTTCTGTGTGTTTAAGCAAAATGTGCAGACGTCAAATTAAATAAGACTGATCGGTGACCGTTTCAAATAATTTTTAACGAACTGTGATGGGAAGCATGTTGATTCTGCAGGAGACATTGTCTTCCTGTTTTTTCTTAGAAGTAACCTGCGGTAAAAACTATTCACAAAGCAGGCAATCGCTGGCTCGTCAGTAGATACATAAATCTAAATTTGTATTTGTCTCTCGCTCGTCAGAAAATATACATACCTCTAAGTCAGCATTTATCTCGCGCTGTGACCAAGAACCCTCACTCCTGCAGTTAACAGCTGGTGAGGCTGTTAGAATGGCTTGCCCAGCATGAGACAATAATGCGGCCTAGTTATTCTGCTTCAAACTTCATTGACCTTCCAAGGAAAAAAAAACCCACCTCGGATAAAATCCACAAATCTCAGTCATTTTCGTTCTCAGCCTCTCGGAGGTTCCAGCTCATGCATAACGAACACTTAACTTTCTCCAGGCAGATCTCGTTGTGGACTGGATGCGAAGAGAATATAAGGGGGAAAGTGTGGCCTCGCCACTCTCTAGTCCTGGGAGATGTAGTGGTTAAGGCTAAAGGGAAATAAATAAGGCCCATATTCACTCCTCTTGGTGCACTTCAGTACTGTTGATGGATTGAAAGATTAATTCCCAGACCAATAGCCTGCTCTTCGTCTTTGGAAAATATTGTTTTTCACAAAACAGTTTTGGCTTCAACCCCATGGGGAAACAGCTCGCAAGACACCAGCAGCGTGAATGGAGTAGGGGGAGATGGAATTATCGGACTTAAAATAAAACATGCTGAAAATACTTTCTAACAAATGTCACAACGTAGAAGGCTACACGTGGAGAGACATTGTGAGAGCGTGGGTGTATTTCTTCGTCTTCCTTCTTCATCGCTACCTTCTGTTTATCTGTTTATGTGGTTATGTCAGCTTAATAGGAAATGAAAAGCCACGCCAACGTCGATCAAAAATACTGACTTATTGTGCTTTTACTTTGAATATGATATTAGTAAAAAGGGGTTGACTGGACTACTGGCAGTAGAGACATGACCCAGCACCAAGTCTGGTTAACTCGCAAGACAGCGACCCTTCCGCCTCCCGCACGACGAGACAAAATTAAATTAAGACTCCAGTCAACCAACGGTGCCTTAGTTCACAGGACAGGCACATTCGTCTCCGGAGGAGGGATCGGACTGCGACAGACGTGTTGTTTCTTGCGTTTCTTATTGACAGTTTGATTTAGAGAAAGATGAAAGCAAGCACTGTCCTTGTTCTTGTGGGACAATGAATGGGGAAGAAAAATTCTTACTCCTAACTCATTCACTTGGAAACAGCTATCACACTGGGTTTCTTTTCACAATCTGAAACGAATCATACAGACAATATGCATGCTCTCTCTCTCTCTATCATGTTGTAGCTTTGAGTGATGCATAAAAATCACCCACAGTTTAATTCTAGACTAAAATTGACCATGCGTACACAGACAGACAACCATTGTTATTAAAAGGCCTTGTGTACAAGCTTTTAGAGAGCACTTATGTAAGGCAGACACCTTGTGGCCGGAGAGACAGAGAGAAAGAGCAAAGCGATAGCAGAGGCGATGAAGCAATGAGGTGGTGGCTGCCGCCAGCGGACAGGTGCAAACGTCGTCTAGCGCAGACAGGCCTGTCGCCATTGTTGTGCCTGACGGCTGCGCACACAACGAAAACATCAGATGTCATTTTACACCTGGCAGGACCGTGAAAGAACTAGTCTTCCCTCCTCCTGCCACCTGTTAGGCGGGGCTAGATCTTGCCATGGGTCGGTGGGGTGTGGTCTATCTCTATCTGTTCAAGTTAGCTAATTCATGATGGGTTGAAGGATGCACGTCGTATGTTCGTCCAATAGCCTTCTTGGTTGTCTGTCCTGTAGGTGAATAAATGCAGTCTAAGCTAGGAACACGAGTGTGCTCGGTATAGCTCAGCATGTTGTCAGTGCGGAAGAAGTACTTGGTAAGCAGTGGTCCACACGTCTTCAGCTTTCTTTCAACGCCAAAGCGCCGAGTCGGAAGGACTGCGACGAAGAAGATTGAGGGTGGTATCCGTTTGACTGGTGTACGTGGATTGTTTACCCCAGCACGTTTCCCCTGGGTGTTGTGTAACAGTATAGGAAGTGATCAAGCAGTTCTCGAAGAAGCCAGGCAACATCCTTGGCCTGTGACAACGCTCGATCGGGTTTCTTATCGCTGAAGGAGTAGTCATCGCTCTCTGACGTCGTTGTCTAACCGAGAGCGGAATTTATGACTAACAGCCGGGCAGTGCACTGGGAGATGAGTCGTGCCCCGACTGTCGGCTGGAGACCTGCTATTCACATCATCATAAGAGTAGACGTGCACCGTCGAGAGAAAGAGACGTAGGAACAATTTATACAAGCGGCAGTAACAACTGACAGAGATGTCGTGTCTAGATGGTGTATTTAAATAGTGTTATTTAACAGGAGATAACACGTTGTCAAGTCTTTTGCCAGGGAAAAAAACATGGAGGAGTGGAGGTGGGGGGGGGGGCTTCGTGAGCCTTATTTGAAGCGACTAACTTGTGAACTGTGTACGTAACGTTCCATTCTGCAAGATTAAGTTAACGTTCGTGATCAGAGTTACGGCCTAACTGTTACCCACGTGCCCACTTCCTCGTAACCAATTTCTCGCGTTTGACGAGAAAACGCGGAACATTGTAACACTCTCTTACAATAACGTCTCCCACAGACTAACTTACAACAGGAAAACGTTCCCTGCATATTCGCTGAGCACTTTGCTGTACAACGCCGATGATTTAAAATTAAGTCTTGTCGGACAGGGAGGTCCATCTGACATGTTGCCACTTAACCTGCCACCTACCGCCCTCGCTGAGACGGGGACGTCACTCTTGCGGCAAGTCTGTGACCCTGCGTTTATCGTCGCTGATACAAGACAAGGGACCTGCTTGGGCAAACGCCGTCTGGAAATCTAATCAAGACTGAGGGTCCAGCAGAGCGCATGCGTCATCTCTCTGGCAACCTCTACTCAATTATGGGCATCTCTACTTCCATAGCAAAGTGGTATTACTTTGTGTCTCCTGGGTACCAGGATGCAATTTTCTTCCCATGTTTGAGAGGGTTAAAATAAGGAGAGAGAGTAAGAATATTTCTCCCACAGAGTTGCATTTTATATTTATAGTCAGTTTATAAATGCATCTTATGACTCTGAGTGTCATTATTTGCTGAAGATGACCGGCAAACTATTAATGTAGGGACATTAGTCGTTGGTAAGTAAAATGTTAATCTTCTTTTTTCACTGGCAGTCTCTGGTCTCTTTTCCGTTCCTCTATATCAAGCTCTTTTCTTTCGCTCAATGTGTGTACACGCATGCACACAAGCCCATACACAAATACATCAGGAGGTGCCTCCATTGCCACGTGGTAAGTGAACTCGACTGTGCAAGATAACGTCCATTGATTCGAGGCCTGCTGTGGTTGGAAAACATTCCCCGTCCACCCAGTGACCGTGCAACAGAAATGGACAAATATTTATTTATCCTTATTTGTCAGAGAAGGAGATAGTTGGAATGTTCCTTTCACACCCTGTGTCATAAATACAGTGAACCACTTGCATTCATTGCCTCTACCGCCTCTAGGGTTATGTGACATATATATATATATATACAATCACAGGTGTATGATATGCACGCTGAAACAAGAGCCCTTTAATCAATTTAATGATGTGGTTTCACAGTGTTATTACGTGTACATCTTAATATTGCTGTTTATTTCTTGGGACTTTAAAGCAAATTGTTTCCTGTAGACGTAAACCATCAAAGCGGGCTAAAATTGTAGCTCAGATACACGCAACAGACATTGCAAACATAAATGCAACTATTACGGTTTGAACTTTGGCTTGATGAATATCTCAGAGTTCACGTCCAGAGGCCTTGAGTTATCTTTTTCGAGACGGTGAACATCTTCCAGTCTTTAATGTGACTGGAACGCGATATCACGTACTAAAGAAGTAAGAAATATCGATACAAATTTTCCCAAACCAAAATAAAGCAGGTCATAGATTACTCCTAAGCTTCTGTTGCACTTTATCCTTGCCTGCTCCAGCTTCTAGCGTGACAGATCACTACGTACTCCTGTGTGGCACGAGGGTCGAAAGAGCGAACCAACTTCTCGTATTTTCTACAGGCATAGAGTCACCTCTCTCGACCTCATCACGGCTTAGTCTCGCCTCTCGGACAGTTCTTTGTGGCTCAGACCAAGGAGTCGAGCAAATGTAGGACTTGCTCCAACACGCCATCGTGTTCTCAGTCACGTGAGAACGAATGAGCGCATGCGCGCCTTGCAGTCTACTTCCGTTTTCAACAACTTGTCGTCTTCCGCCTTCTTCAGATAAAAAAAATGGATTAGGAAAAAATGTTGAATAGGCCACAGACGCCGGTAGACAGAGCATTTTCACGTCGCTCGCAGTCCCGCTATTTTACACAAACAGCCTGATTCCCACTTTCTTACTTATTTCGCTCGTACAAAGACTAGTCTGCCCACTTTTTTGCGGCTGCATCAGACTTTGTAACTAACATTTTGCGTGATCTCCTTGACCACCAGACTTCCAGCCAATCACTGGAGTATTTTCTGTGTTTCTCTTTGCAGGAACTGCTTTGCGTTGTTTTGCTAGACCTCGGTGTTACGAACCTATTTTAAGAAACTTCAGAGTAGCAGATTTTTCTGGATGTGTTATACTGCATACAACATATCCACATAATACTAGATGTATAAATAAAATGAAGATTCATATTTCATATATTTGGTACTCTTCAGAACGTATTTCTCCGCCGTCTCAATGAAACGATTTACTGCCCTTCTAGATTTTCTAGAGTAGATCTTCTATGTCGGTTTTTCATAACTTTCCTGTTATTTTTCTTAACTTTACCTTGCACTATTTATAGAACTTTAAAGCATGTTTCAAAAAATCTCACCTGGGATTCATCGTCTGTATCTCTCTCTTTCTTTTTCTGTCTCTCTTTCTGTTTCGCTCTCTCTCTCTCTTACACACACACACATATACACGCTCGCCACCCCACTTAATGGTCCTTATTAGTGCCCTTTGTGAAGCTTTTCAGGAATCGCTTGTTTCCCCAAGTATAATTTGAGACTGCTGGGTTTTTTTTCCTTAATCCCAAATTTTAGAGTTTTTGATGTAAAACCAATTTACTTTGTAGTCACTGAAACACTATTGCTTATATTCAACAACATTGTAGCGTGAGGGGTTGGTCTCAGATAAGTTGCATTAACGTATATAAAAGTTCAATGCATTCATGCTGGGAAATTTTTTTTCGAAGAACCGTAAAACTGGGTCCTCGATTAGTCTGCGCTTTTTGACTTTCACATCGCATGCGAAATTGCGAGTCAACGCTCGCAAAGTGCGAGGGACTTGAGACGCTGTTTATGTGGTTAACGCAGCCACGTATACCCTTCCCTGCCATTCACTTGCTCATCAGACAGGTCTTCTTACACTTTCCGAATTGCTCGTCTGAGGTTATTTCCACAGGCTTGTTTCGAAATTTTCATTTCTTCTTGTTTACCTCGTTTTTCCTTTTTAGACCTTTAGCCTTGGCGTGTCTTTATATCACTTAGAACCTCATGAATTATCGTTATCGTAAAAATGTGACTGTTTTCTTTGCTAGAACGTTATAAATACCTCTCTCTCGTTCTTTGAATTCCCAGGCTTTGTGACACAGAATAGTGAGAACCTTCGCTGCTTCATCCCTTGAGCCAGTCAGTCAGTCAATCGTCCCTTGCCTGGCACCTGGCGTTGGGGGAGCACATGGATAGACGCGGCAGCTGACATCAATCTTGCCTATTTTGGGCGATAGTAAGCAGGTCCTGTACAGGACGACCAGTCCAGTCTTTGACCTTCGTAAGCCAGTTCTTCCTCTGGTTACCTCGGCGTCGACTACCCTGCAAGGTGCTTTGGAGGATTGTCTTCGACAAGGTGTCGTGCTCGGTCACATGGCCAAAGAAGACCAGCTTACGTCGCTTGACTGTTGATAGTAGAGGTTCCTGGTCTCCTACGAGTGTGGCAATCTTATCTTGTTTCTTACAAAGTCGTTGGTTTTATGTTCTTTGTATGAGATCCGGAGCAGCCTCCTGAGACACTTGTTCTCTAATGCCTGGATTCTCCTTTCCATTTCGACGAGCAGAGTTCACGTGTCGCATCCGTAGAGCAGCATCGGTACTACTAGGGATTTGTACAACCTGTGCTTGGTAGTGAACTGCTTGAGCAGCTCAGCTGGGAAATTGTCAATGCCATCTTACTTCCCTCCCTTCAGACCACTTGTTGCAGACCTACATTTTTAAAAATCATTTGGATAAAGGGAAACGAAAAAGGCGAGCGGATGGCGAGAGATTTGCGTGGGAGCAAGCGTGGGTGTGAGCGTTTCACGACGGCCGCTTTTTCTTTGATGTAACGGCTTCACATTGCGAGACCCTACGAGTATAAATTGTGAAAAGCAGAGCTGAAACAAAAAAGAGTGATTTTTTGTTGCTTTTTGTGACCTTGATCGAGACGTAGGAACCTGGCACTTTTCCAAAGTGCTGTGTGGGGAAATTCTTACCAGACTAAAGTAGTGAAGTCCAGACTGGACTTGTTGAAATAATGTGAATTGCTCACACAAAAACCTGCTGAGTCTGTGTTTGTTTTGTTTTTGGGAATCTTCATGAATGTGTAAGTTTTTTTAAATCAATGCCTTTGAGGAATAATAAATTAGTAGTATATTGAATTTAAAATCTGTGTGATTGCTATATTTTAAGGAATATATTTTTCTGTCGACGATTTTTTTGTTTTCTTATTTTTATCTTTGTTCTTCGTTTACTGCTGCGCCTAATCTTGCTGAACTTCAAGAGAGGCGGCAACCGGAAAAGACAGTTGTGTCGGTTTTCTTTCATGTTCTCGCTCCAAACCACGTTTCAAAACGAATTTTCTACAGGAATCGGTTGTCAGGAAAGATGTTTATCATAAAAGAAAGACACAGTACTGTTTTTTATCCATCTTAATGTATGTTTCTGAATAAGGTTAATACGTTTGCTTTATTAAATATTTTTCTCATATTATATGTGTTTCCTACATTCTTATTTTCGCTGGTGTTTTCTATTCCGACATCAGCTGCAGAGTTGCATCGACCTCTTCCTGTAGGACTGACAGGTCCGCAGGCTCGTTGATTGTAGTCTGTTTGCTTTGGAGGACTTTGGAGTAAGTAAGAGTTGTACAGATCGTTGCAATATTCGGTAAATAGGTCTAGTACAATAATGTTTTCTATGAAAAGGCCCAGATGTCTCCGATGACTGAAGTCTTGTGTTGACCTGTCTTGATAAGGGTCTTCGGTAGTTGGTAGGCCTTTTTTCCTGTCACTTCGTGCCTTTTCTTCCTTTATGGTCTGCAAATGGTCCTCGATCTGCTTCTCCTTAGCTACATTCATGCCCTTCTTGGTGTTGCAATTGGCTGGTTAAAGCTGTTTCAATGTGCTTTTCTTAACTCAATTTAGCATCCTCCTTTCGTCACAGACAACTAGGATATTAGTGGTTAAGGTCTGTTTCTTCGTCCTCTGCCCCTCCCCTCAGAACTTTGGCTATTGAAAGTAGTACCTATTTGCTGCTGTGTCTAAATCATTATGTTCACAGTGAAAATTGTCCACCTCCTTGGACCTTTCAGATATAATAATAAAAATAATGGTGTGAGTTTTTAAGCCGCGGCATCCCAGCCAAAGCCAGGCTCTCCGAGCATTACAAGCACAAAAGCACAAGAGTGATAAAATTCCTGTGGCTCTGTAAGGTTAATGGGAATGCCAGATCATTCTTCTGCCGAATGACATTCAGAAACAAAGATGTGGGTGGGACAGATGTACAGTCATTAGACTGTGGCAGAATATATCAATAATCAAACACATAGATCAAATAGGAGAATATCCAGACGATCACAAAGCAGAAATTGCAGTACGTTGTACGCATGACTGTTTGGCACTGATGTAAAGTTTATCCCAGGGACGACTTGTAAAAATGAAGAAACTGTGATGGCGTTAGCCAGAGAGGATTAACGGCGATGAGAGAGTTGATATTAGCAGAAGAATAAATAAAATCCACAGGCAAGTAAACAGTCAGACACAATGCCGATGACGTCAGAAAAAACAGTGCAGGTCGGTTAAAACAGGTACTACAAGAACGACAAATCCCAGAAGAAAACGAAAATGCGGAGAGCTGGTCCCTTAAAATTTGTTAGGTGAAGGGACAGCACTCGGCAACGTTACGTCTTGCAGCTTTTTCAATTCAAATAAAACTAAGGAGTCGGTTGAGTGGTGTTTTGTCTTCAGCTTCAGCTTCAGCTTCAGGTTTATTTTTCCCTTGTTGATGCTGAATTTGAATCCCTTTGGCACCAGGATAAAGACGATTTGGTTATAGACTAAACTATCTGGAGTACCAAAGTACCGTTCTCAAATCCTTGTTGGGGTGTGGGGTATTGGTTATGATGAGTCTATGGCTCTGCACAAGCTTCAAGAGTCTTAGACCCTTTTCTTTGGTTTCACGCAGGCCGAATTTACTTACCGTTCTTGTTCATTGTTGGCAAGTATCTTGACCGATATTTGCGTTCCAGTCACCTAGTACAACTAAAATATTCCTCCTCGGTTATGCCTTTTTACCTTTATGACCCTTATTAGTTACTCGTAGAGCTCCTCCACCTCGCTTTCTTTGTATGTCAGACCTCAGAGCGTAAACTTGGACAGTGCCGATCTTGTGAGGTCTGACAGAGGTGCAAAAAGAGAACTGCCTGCTGGAAATGGATGTACAGCTGATGGCGGCTCTGACCATTTCCTTGCCTACGAGAAAGCCTACGTCATTCATTCTCATATCTGGTTTTCTCCCCGCTGTCCTCGACCCTGTGTCCTTCGTTTATTTCTGTCTTCAGAACCCCTCGCCATCTGACCTCTGCTTCTCCTACAATATCCCACCGATATCTTTCCCCTTGCCACAGTGGTGTAGTGTGCGGACGTTCCACGTACCAATGTAAGTTTCTTCTCTCAGCTCTGCCGATGGTTCCGGCGGAGCTGGCTACCCTGGTGGTCATGCTTCGATAATTGCTTCCATCTGGCCAAACAAGTACCCTTACCTCCATTCCCATTCTTTCTTGCAGGGCAGAGGAAATTTAACCTGGAAACAGAAGGCAAACAATGATTTTGACATTTACAGGTAGCCTGACCGTTGGCCTGTTGTCTGTCATTATTCAATAGACATCGTAATATGTATGTTTATAGTTACCTTTTGTATAACATTATCATTTACTGCAATGATTTTTGTTTACTGGATTAACGTTAAAAAGAAATCAAATGGGATTATGATGTGTAGTTGGTTCTGGTCGATTTGAGGTCCTTATAATAAAAGGTTTCTTTGACAAAACTGTAATAAGAAAACTTAACAACAAGCATCCGAAAAGTTTCTTGCCTGAAATATGCAATGAAGTGTAAGTAAATGTTTGGCAGGCGCAAGGGTAAATTGGGTTCAGACAGTCGATGAGATCTTTAGGCCTTCCAAAAGGAATGACGACTTTTCATTTTGAAAGTTCAATAGCAGCTCGAAGATTCATTCTCTTGAAATCTGGAACAGATGATTTGATTTTCGGCTGAGGTAACAGATCGATCGCCTTCAGCAAATGACCCTGGCTGCCATGCAGATCTACTCCGGAACTCGACACCCTCTCTGCAGAGATCGAAGCTCAGAAACCAGTCCTGGAGCTCTCCTGCGGTAAAGCCCCTGGACTAGAGTCGTACGTCATTCCTGGTGACAGGCTACAAGTCAATGTGCCCCACAATGCTGCCGGCAAATGGCGGACATGTCCGGGCTCTTAGCACTTTTTCCGACAGCTAGCGGACGTCCTCCTAGTCTAAGTGAAGTTAATGCCCTGTAAACAGGCTTCTTTAACAATTAGATGTGTAACTACAGGAAAGCAAGTGTTCGTAAATGTCATTGTGTTCCTCTGCAGGTATAGTTCTCACAAAAATATACTTCTTGCTGTTAAATAATTACAAGCTTTTGTTCATGATAGCTCTACCGTTTACGAAAATTGCTTTCCTTAGGTGGGGAGGGTGAAAAGAACACCTAAGACCGATTCTTTGCTATGGACGAGAAGTATGGTCAGGGAGATCGTGGTTGACGTGACAACACAGGACGACATCTACGTTCATCTAATGTTCTTTTTTCATGTGCCTAAAAACAAGTCTTAAGAGACCTGCATTCTTAAGTTCAGTTTGCGTTGAAAACGACCATGCAAAAATCGGGCCATGGCTTGCAAAAGAAGGGAAACAAACTGCCCCAGGGCAGAGTTAAAATTACTGCAATGTTCAATGTTTGTTCGCGGAATATGTCGACAAACACACTTCTCTAACAGAGAAGGTAGGGTCGTCGAGGATGAGCGTCAGCTCATTAAATATGCCAATACTACGTGCGTACAAACAGGTGTAATATGAATATATATATATATGTGTGTGTGTGTGTGTGTGTGTGTGTGTGTGTGTGTGTGTGCGCGCGCGCGCGCAATTAAGGGAAAGGGTTAGATATAGGTACAGACAGAAGAACATCGGAACGGTAGCTATATTTGGTTATAATTACTGTCGAGAGAAAAATCACATCGGTAAAAAAAACAAAATTCACAAGCTCTGCCATGCAGCTGTCAAAGGAGGAGCAATTTCACCTTTGATGAACAGCGGGTCCTATATTGCTGTGCTTCCAGAAACACAAAAATAGCGAGAGCTTATTTAACACCTCAGCATCTGAGAAAAATTAAAATCTGCGCAACCATGGATTGAAGGATTCTCTTTTTGACGGGAAATGACGTGGCAGAGAATACACGAGAAAAACATGAACAGCTTTGGTCAGAGAGAAAACACCCACAGCTTGCAAAGTCAACGCAAGAGTAAAACAATCACATCTTAAAGACAATCACAATCTTAAAGAAAAAACACTTACAAGGGACCTTTTTTAATTTTATATCTTTCTGCAACGATAAAAATATTCTCTTCTATCTTGAATTTTGTTGAATTTAAATAGAAATTTTGCGTAAACACAATCGCTCACGATTATTATTCAGCACAATTCTGCTTTTTTGTAGCAAGCAGCCTACATGCTAATATGTATGTATGTATGTATGTTTGTGTGTATTTTATGATGGTCTAGAAAATCAGAAGCTATGAAGTATTGCGGACAAGACGGAGGGAAGCCTATTTAAAAATATTGTAGTGATTTTTTCCCCTGTTTGATTTCTTCCTGCCTGTCTTGTGGACACATCGTGTAAGCGTCACCGGCACAAACAAGCTTTCTGTCAAAAAGGTTTCGGCGGCTGTGACCCCAAGTGATGCCCAGGACCTGCTCTGCGCATGTCTGTGTGCGTTCATGAGTGGATGCTCGTTCTGGGGAAGTGATGCCTAAATATTTTGTTATGGACCAAGATCCCGTAAAAGAACAAAGAGCGCGAACAAGGGACAATAGTCAGAAGAAAGAAAGAGTTGATAAGTGCGCCTTTGAAGAGCTAAGCTTCTTTCTGCCAGTGGACAGAAAGATCCCTTCTTCCGACGGTCACCTCAGAGTTCATGTTGACGCTCATCCACTGATTTCCATCCCTATTCAGCATTTTGATTTTGTTTTGTTTTTTATTTTAAAAAAATCATGACTTCAAAAGAAATTTATAAATCGAAATCATTTCCTGCCTTGGAATGGCAGATATCACGAATCATCAAATCGAGGCTTTTGTCTGAAACTTGGGGGAAAATTTTCTAATTGGACGAGTCAGTAGAAAGGATTATCTAGTTCTTTCAGCTTGGAAAATAAGCCGCAGAGGCTGAGTCTTGGTCGTAGTGGAAATCGCGGCTGGGCATGAATGTGCCAGATGAATCTCACATGCTGACTCTTGAACCTCAAAAGCTTCAAGTCTACGCGTGAACGTGCATGCATTAACACCGTTAACAGATGATTAACCGCTTCAATATCCGGGTCTTTCACAAATCACGTTTTATAAGGCTTCTCTGTGAACCAGTAATTAGGAGGTTATCGTCCTACGAACACTAAGTCTTGATTATAATCTAAACCCAAGTGCAGGGTGAACCATTTAATTCTAGTTTTCAGAGTTAGGCTTTAACGTCCGCGGACGTCGTTTGAATACGGTTAACAAAGTCTATCGTCCGTGACGTGTTGCGGCTGTTTGAGGGGATTCTCACGAGAATCATCGAAGAGGCTTCAACCATGCAGTACGATCAGCAGGTTCTGCGAGCTCACGTGCCTGAACTCTGATTAGCAACCGGAAATTGTTGGAAATTACGCTTGGATGCAGGTGACGACGACATCACCTCAAAGAGTGTGCTGAAGATTCTACTTTCGTCCAAACATTACAGAACAGTTGTTATGATTTGAAAACAGACCCTTTTTTAAAAAAAATGGCTAATGACACCTGGTTTTGTTTATTTTTTTTTTGAAAATTGTGTACATGTGAGAACTCGGTGATCGTATGTGGTTGATGTATGCGTATATATGCAGATGTGTACGTGTCTACACATCGTTTACCTGTGTGAACGCGCTTTTCATGTTTGATTCTGCCTTAAGAGAGAATGAAAAAGTCAAATGCATTTATCCATGAGGGAGAGAACTCGAACTTGAACTCTTTATTGACATACGGCCATTACTGCCAATATCATGAGGTGAATCTCGTTTCTTTGCATTCACACATACTTATATACTCTTATTCACATGCAGGCATAAACATTCTTATACATATATATCTGTATGAGAAAGCGTTGCAATGGAGTTCTAAACTTATTACATAGGGTGACATATGTTTTGCATCTCAGTAGTCGTTTTAACACTTAAGTTGAAGCACTTGACTAAGAACCAAGCTAATTGCTTGGTATTGTTTACATTTTTACACGTCAGAATTTGAATAAGCAGTTTGTTTTCGTTATATGGTGGAACATTTTGAAGGAACCTAGGGCGGATGTTATTATATTGTGGACAGTGGAATAAAAGGTGAGTTTCATCCTCAGTGGTTCCTACACAAAATGGACAGTCATTTATATTATGAGCGTTCTGGTTATGAATGAATCGGTTCTTGTGAGTATTGATATCACTGACTCCCAGTCGAAAGCGAACCAAGGCATCCCTAAAATAATAATAATAATAATAATAATAATAATAGTGAAGATTTTATAGCGCATATTCACACTCATAGAGAGCATGCTCTTAGAGCTTAAAACGAGGAAGAGACGTGGACTAAGTAGATACAGAACAAAGGGGACGAAAGAAAACGACAGTACTGACGAAACAGAAAACAAAAGGCATCAATTAACAGGAAGAGAGAAATATAGTGATTCTGCGAGAAAGATGGGTAAAGTAGCAAGAGGGAAGGGGGCGGGGTTAAGAAAGACTAGCATTGTGTGGACTGTGTTAGGAGTAATGCTCAAGGAAGAGGTGCGTTTTCAGTGCAGATTTGAAAGATTCAGTTGTAGGAAGGTGGCGGATATGGAAAGGAAGAGAGTTCCATTGTTTTGCAGCACAGTAGCCAAAAGTCCTGTGACCATATGTTGTTGTTCTGGTGACAGGAACAGTTAGGATGCGGTCGTCAGACGAAGAGCGTAGTTGTCTGGACGGAGAGTAAGGGATGAGAAGTTCAGAGAAATAGTCAGGAAAGGAGCCAGCAAAGAAATTAAAACACAGCACAGACAGTTTGTACTGAATGCAAGAACGGAAGGGTAGCCAGTGTAGAAAACGAAGGAGAGGAGTGACATGGTCCCGTTTCCTTGCTCTAAGCACCAGACGCGCAGCAGAGTTCTGTACTCTCTGGAGTCTCTGAATGAGGTAGTCAGGGCAGCCTGCCTGCTAGGAGTTGCAGTAGTCAAGTCGAGAAAGAACAAACGCACAGACCAGAGTGTTGGTAGCGCGTGTAGAGAGAAAGTGACGGATAGCACTGATCTTACGAATCTCATAATAGGCAGACCGACAGACAGATGTCTATCGAGTGTCATGTCATCAGTGACAATAAATCCCAGATTCCTAACGGATGACGTGAAGGTGATGTTGCTGTCGCCCACCTTGATGTGATTGGGCAGACTGACGAGTGAAGGTTGATGTCTTCTTCTATGGCACAAGAGGGCTTCCGTTTTATCATCATTTAGTTTAAGCTTGTTTTTTACCATCCAGCCCTTGACATCGCTGATACAACCTTCTATAGAGCTAATAGCAGAGTGAGACTCAGCCGGCGGAGTGGAACAGTAAAGCTGCGTGTCGTCAGCATAGGATTGATGAGAAACCTGGTGAGACCGGATGCATGATGAAAGGGGCTTAGTATACAGGATCAACAGAACTGGGCCAAGTACTGAGCCTTGGGGAACACCACAGAAAAGTGAAGCAGGGCGAGATATCTGACCATCAACTAACACAGTCTGGGTCCTATCAGTGAGATAGGAGTCGAACCATGAGAGCGCAGGTCCAGAAATCCCGTAGAGGGTGTGGAGTCTGTGAAGAAGAAGAGAGTGGTCTATAGTGTCAAATGCAGCAGACAGGTCCAGTAGGGTTAATGGAGAGACATCACCACTGTCAAGAACAGATAATATGTCTGTTGTTACTTTAATAAGAGGGGTCTCGGTGCAGTGGAAAGGTCTATACGCCGACTGAGCTTGTGGGATAAGATGGTGCTCTTGTAAGTAGGCCCAGAGCTGTGTCAAAACTATTTTCTCTATGATCTTAGAGAGAAAAGACAAGTTGGAAACTGGACGGTAGTTGTTTAGGACATTGACATCAAGCGTGGATTTCTTTAGAAGTGGCCTCACCACCGCATTTTTGAACAAAGATGGGAAAACACCTGACGACAGGCTGACATTTACAATATTTGTGATGGCAGGAAGTAGAGTATCTAGGCACTCGAGCAGAAGGCTTGTGGGCATCGGATCTAACTCGCAAGTTGTTGGTTTAGCTTTTAGAATAACCGCTTTCACATCGGTCTCAGAGACTGGTAGGAACTTGGTCATGGAGCATCCTGGGAGGACATCACAGGAGATGCTGTCAAGCGCCGACACAGAGTCTAATGATGATCGAATGTCCAATATCTTGCTGGTGAAATAATCACTAAAAACTTGCGGCAGCAGTGAAGCAGGGTAGGCAGTAGGCAGTGGTGTTGCTGTTTTAGATCCAGTCATTTGAGTGCAGATGGCAAAGAGCTTTTTGGAGGAGGTGCAGTTAATTATTTGGCCCTGAAGATATGATGCTTTAGCCGCATAAATGCATTTTGCAACGCTTCGCTTTGCGGCATTATAAATTTCTTTGTGGATGGCGAGTCCAGTCTTCCGCCAAACACGTTCAGCTCGCCGGCGCGTGCGCTTCAGGTCACGGAGTTCGACGCCGATCTGTGAATACCATGGCGCACATCTGGACTGGCGCATCAGACGTCGAGACACAGGGGCATGGTCATCAACTACTCTACGCAAAACACAGTCAAGTTGCTCGGCAGAGGGTGGTTGGAGGAGCGCCATCTGCAGCTGTGCTTTGAATGCTAGTCTATCAACATTTTGTAATGACCGAGTGGGTCTGAAAACTGGCGCCGATGATGGGCATTTGCGATCCAGTTCGATTAGTACTGAGTAGTGGTCAGATGAGAGATCATGGGAAACATCAACTGATTGGACTAAGTGGTCATCAGGTCGATGTATGACCCAGTCAAGGATGTGATCTCTTTTGTGAGTTGGTTGCGACACGGACTGGACAAAACGAAAGGTGTGTAACATTTCGGACAGTTTGACAGTGTCAGGGTAAGAACTGTTGTCGAAGTGTACATTAACATCTCTGAGAATTGCGGGTCCAATTAGTGCATTGCTATAATCGAAGAGATCATGGAATTCTGAGAAAAATGTAGAGGCTGTAAGTTTGTTCCTGGCGCTAGGAAGAGGTCTGTAGATGCAGAGCAGGTGCATCGAGCAATGAGGAGCCGAAGAGGAGACTTGTACAAATTCAAAAGACGTGTGAGGGAACGATACGGCAGTAGTAAAAGACAGGTACTTGGCAATAGATGATCTGTAGATTATAGCAATACCACCACCACGTGTAGGGCGGGGGAAAGATTTCAGGCAGTAGCCCACTGGAGTAAGATCGACACACACGCTCTCGTCGCCATGTTGTTTAAGCCGCGTCTCAGTGATGATGAAAATATCAAGGCGGCGGTCTATGACAAATTCTACGATTTCAGCTCGCTTCAGTGACTGCTGTGCAGACGATACAGACTGGGCGTTGAAAAGCATTTAACATTTACATATTCAAAGTACAATTCTGGTACGAGGACATTTTTAAAAACACTATACATATGGAAACGATCACTCTGCCTCATGCGAACAATCCATTCTTGCTGACCAACATCAGTTATTCTTTGTTTCATGGTTGACACAAGCATTTCATGGTTACCCACGCCGTGGTTTAACCATGCATGGTTGAAACCCATCGATCACAGCATTACTCGTACTTTTGAAACCCAGTTCTATTTTCCTTGAGCATCTAGGTTGTACAGTAGCTGATATGCTTGTCTGGGTATGCGGTCAGCGTGAGGCGGAGACAGAATTTAATAGTTTTTATGCAACAGTTAACCAAGAGTGGGTAGCGCCCGAGTTCCCCATACACCATAACTGACGGTGTGCGGATTGGGACGCTTTAAAAACTTTTTACAGGCAAAGAGGTGCCCTTTTTCAACTGGGCTATCAACCTGTAAAAGTCCCCATATTTCTGCAGCATATAAAAGCACAGGTTGAACAATGGAGTCAAATAATTTGAAGAAGGTTTGTCTTGTCATATTATTAATCCTTCTCAATGCTTTTACTATATCCCCGTAGCTCTCTTCCCTTTGATTGCTGTTTCGCTCCCTGGTATGAGCTCATTGATGTAGTAAAGGTGAATCCCAAGTACACATAGCTGTTAACAACCTCCAGCAGTTTCTCCCCAATAGACCATTTTCCCTTCGCCCTAAGAAACCACCCTTTCTAAAGACCATCACTTTAGTTTTATCACAATTAATTTCTAGTCCAAGCTCTTGACATACCGTCACAAGGCAATTTATCTGATTTTGAAGGCCCGTGGGTGTACTTGATAATAGGACCAGATCATTAGCAAACATGAGGTTAAACAATTCTATCAGGTCTGGACACAACTGAACACCATGTTTGCCATTGTTAGATATTTTCTCAGCTATTTCGTTCATAATAAGTGAAAATAATGTTGGACTGGCTATACATCCTTGTCTGAGGCCTCGGGTGCACTAAAAAATCAGTGAGTTCGCTCTTCGTCCAGATACATGCTTTTAGAGAATCATAAATTGACATTATTGCTTGAGTAAAAAGGCGAGAATTGATCAGGGCTCTCAACAATGTAGCGTGCTGGACTGAGTCGTAAACCCTTTTCAAGTCCACAAAACATGCATACAATTTGGCCGGTTTACTGAGATTTTTGAATAACAGCATATAAGAAGAATAAATGGTCTGTTGTTGAGTAGTCCTTTGTAAAGCCTGCTTGGGTTTCTGGTAGAAGTTTATTTTCTTCAAGCCAATGATATAGTCTTGTGCTTAGTATTGATGCGCAGCATTTTCCCACCACGCTTAACAGGGAGATACCTCTGTAGTTACAGGGGCACTCGCGGTTGCCATTCTTATAAATGGGCGCAATTATAGCTTCCTTCCACATCTCTAGACATTGCCCGCTAGCAAAAATTGAATTAAAATATTTAGTTTAAAGCCAACTACCTGTTCCTCGGCTGCTTTCAACATTCCTACTAACATATTATCTGTGCCACACGACTTACCGGACTTAAGGTTCAGTAGTCCGGTTCGTACCTCGTCCTCGCCAATGGTCTCGTCTAGTTCCTCTATTTCAGGAAGGTTATTAAAACCTGCATAATCTACTTCATGAGTATGACGGTTACCATCCTGAAAAACGTCTTTAAAGTAATTCAGCCATTCATCTTTTGTAATATTTTCATCTGGTGGTTGTCTTTTACTTTCACCCAAACATGATTTTATTTCTTTCCAAAATAGTTTTGGACTATTGATTTGCTTTGTCAAACTCTCTGCTTTTACCTTCTTATACCTTCTTATACCTTCTCTTTTTCTCCTTCACTATCCTCCAGTACTGTTGCCTTGCTTCTACTGATTTTAAAAGATTTTGGTCTGAGCTTTGACGTCTGTATGTTCGTAAACAGCACTTAACTTTTTTGCCTGTACACATTCTTGATCAAACAAGTCTGGCTGCTTACTGCGGTTGCCTGTAAAAACCTTTTTCCTCATACATGTCGCCGCTAACTGAAGGCAGTTCACGAACAGACCAATCGCTTCATTCACATTGTGTTGTATTTCAGAGGACGCACGTGAAAGTTGTAGCTTAATTAAAAGGAAAAAATAATGCCTCATGAGGGAGAGAGAAATTAGTGAGGAGCTAGAAAGGTAGTACAAGACACAGACGAACGTATATAAAGACTTTGCAAATTTTAAAGTGTCAAAACCACACAGGATCAATCACACAGGTTCAGTCCCTCCAGCAGAACGTAATGCTCTTTTCTCTCCTTAAAGACCGACTAATGAGCAGCAACCAATCACATGCAGCATCTGGACATTATATATTTTAAATACGTGCTATATAAGCCACCACGGGATGTTTTGAATAGGTTTGTAACCGCTATTAACCATTTTGTAATGATTCTTCTTTTGAGCTGGTATAGAATTTTTAAAAACTCAACTGTATATCCATCAGTTCCTGGACTTTTTCCATTTCTCTTTTTTTTTCTAAGATTTTAGCAGCTTCTGTCGCCGTTGTTAAGACTTCTAAACTATCTTCCTCCCATAGCAATAGGAAAGCTTGATGCTTAAACACTGATACACAAAATGTGTTTAAGCTTGAGTCAAATCTGTAATCCCACGTTGTAAGCTGTGTTTAGGTTTGTGCTATAAGCCACTATTGACAAGTTTGTTATTGGTGTTTACTGTACGCCAGCATGGTGAGTTCGTATAAGCCACTTTGGCTAGTTTTGTAATACCACACGCAAACACATATGACACTACCCAGACACATATGAAACAACTCATGCAGGCGGATAATGATACTCAGACTCCATACTGTGTTCCTGAGCCTTATGCCAGCTTACTTCTCATTTACCGGTAGCTATGGGGAGCTTAAGGGAGTCGTCAGAAGAGACAAGGCAACAGAAAATTATTTTCTTCCCGCTGTTATTTTCCAGACTTGTGCCTGGATAAACTAGCTTTCGCAGTCACTGGGTCTGTAGTGCTCACAGCTTCAGCTTACAAGGATCTCCGCACACTTTCGTTGACATTGTTCTTAGTTTCAGTTAAATTGACAGTAGCAGTTTTTGCCTTGTGCTTTTAGTCCTACGTTATACGTGTTTTCTTTACCGTTATTAACAAACATTACAATAGTTTCGTAATCAACGTATTGAAGACATTGACATATATGTTCTAATAAATAAAAAAGGTCTGATTAAAGATTCGCGCATTCGTTAAACAAAAATCAATCAACAAGCGATCACTCTGGTGTAGAGCGTCCCTCAAGAGACGAGTAGTTATTAAAACTCAAAGACAGCAACAATGAATTCACATCAAACTTCTAAAAGCACAGTTATATATATATATATATATATATATATATATATATCGTACTTTCCAATAGTAAAGCAGTTATTAATCTATACCACCAGTCAGACACTGCTTACTAAGCAGGAACAAATGTCTCATCACAAAAGTTTGCAGCAGAAAAAATAAGAATTCACACAGCTTAAAGCTTCACAAAGAGGTCATATCCAACATACAAGAAATGCTTTACTCAGTTAAATTTAAAGGAGCACCAAGCTCCACTTAAATGTTCTCAACTCTGTGCACCTAGCACATCAATATGAAATGAAATAACAGTGGTATAAATACATAAACAGAGTCAGGAAAGGGCAGAACACTACTATGCCCTAGCGCCACTTCTTTAACCACTTTAAAGGATGTTTAACCCTATCAGTCTTCCTCTCTACCTTCTGTTTGATAAGATCGTTGTGGCCACGGTGTTAAGTCCTAATGAAACCTCGCGTCACGGTCGTCAGAACGACGAGGAAGTCCGCTGGCGAATGTTACATCGCACTGGTCGCTCGTTCTGCCTCGCTCTATCGGTCCCTCCCACCTTGGAGATAAGCGGACCTTTTCCTCTGGCTGGAAAAATGGCGATATTCTCATCACTAGTCTTGTTGGCCCCTTGGCCATCTATACACCATCTCTCGGCGTATTCCTTTGCTCCTGTCTGCTCCAGCTGTCCCAAACGACGTAGTTTCCCCACAGCCTTCCTTGAGCTAGGCGCATTCACTGAGCACATGGCAGAGCATTTCCTCTGTGCCCCCGGCATAGAGTTTTTTTCCTTGGCACATGTCTATAGGTCCAGCACTAGCCATTCCAGCAATTTCTACTTCAACAGTACTGGTAACACAACCATAGCCCTTAGCTTCAATACCAGCTTCCACTGTGACATCCACAGTCACAGACAGCGGTGCAACTTGGTGCTCACACTAGCGCCTCACGTTGACAATCGAAGTGTCGACTGTTAGCTCGAACGACGACAGACCAGTTCCAATGACGAAGGAAAGCAGCACTCTGTTTAGGGGCGGGCCTACACATCTCTCCTAAGCTCCGTCCGGACCGCTTGATGGTCGGCAGCCCTCTGGCTGGTTACGGTCGGGCCTAAATACCCACCTGTGTTCACCTGGACAGAAGGTGAGCTCTGCCCGGACCGCACGTAAAATACAAGATACATGGAAACTCCTAATTTCTTGTGATCCCTGCATGGCAGTGTCAAAAGTAAACGCACAATGTGTGTGTCGAACTTTAAGATTCGGTATACCACCTTACTGCCGCACCCCCTCTGCACGTTACAAAGTCTGTTGTGAGTTATTGCAGTTGCCTTTACGATTTCCTGAGATGGTGTTCCTAAAAACTGCAGATAGCTGCATTTCAAAACTGAGCTTCTTTACCAGTGCTGGGCAATGGATGTATACGTTTATCAAGTGAGGGCAGTAATTGGTGTTCACTTGCACTCTAATTTTTTTTAAACGAATGTTTGGGGAAAATATGAAATCACTTCTCTTGAAGACTTCTCAAGACAGCAGTGTACTATTCCCAGGCCTGGTGGAAGGGGTGGAAGCGAGTAAAATGGCGGCCTGGCTTTATCATGTTCTCGTCACGCTGGACACGCATGTTGCCGGAATCCCGCTGGACTCTGATTATTTAGGGCGCAGAGGGTCCAGGCAGTGTGGTCTAGGGCTATGTGCAAAAAAAAAAAAAAAAAGAGAGAGAGAGATTGCTTGCAGACAGAAATTGGCGTGGGGAGGGATTACGGGACCAGTGTCCATCATCAAACCCATTCATTCCGAGCAAGCATGGCGCGTGCACGCACACAAAACAACTACAAGATTGCCACAGCCATCATTGACAAGCAAACTGGCCGATACCCGTTGCTTACAGATTGGAGGAGAGGGGCTGAAAGGAACAAGATTGACACATACTAAATAGATATACCTACCAGACAAATTCTTTTCTCGCATTTCACTGTCAGCAAACATAAATTACACAGCAGGTCCTTGTGAATAAAACAGTAGGATGCCAATATATGAGTGCCTGTAGCACCGCAGCCAGCAAAACTGAACCTTTAGCGGGTGTCAAGAACTAGTTTTTGCCTATTGGATTTGAATGGTTTGTTGCCATATTGAATGAAACTGGTGGCTGGATCTCTCAGCGCATTGTTAGTCAAGAGGACTGGTCAGGAAAACTATAATTTATCGCTCTCGTGCCAGCGGGGGCAACTTCTGGACACCAACGAGCAGGGGTATGAAACGTATCAGTGTCATTTAATTAGCATCACGACGGTCAGTCGCTCCTCCCACCCATCCACAATTGTGTGAGTGTGGCATGGACGACATTCGTCGATTTGTTTGGGTTTTACACAGATGTACTTTGTTGTACGTGCTTAGTAGTCAACTATTTTCCTGAGGGTCGGAGGGTGTGTGGTAAATTTTTTACCTTAGTGTAATTGATCGAGTTCTTAAAAGGAGACTAAGACAATGAACGTATTCGTTTAGGCAGCAATTTAAAAAAAACTTTATTTCATTTTTTTATCCATTGACGTCTGCCGCGTCCTTCAGACAGCAAAATAAGAAAGTTTTCGTTCTGATCAAGCCACATTGATTACTGGCATTTGCATATTTTAAAAAAAATCACACGTTTGTTCAGGCCAATACTTTGAAAATAAGTTAGCTTTGACCACCTTCCTTCAGAAATAAGTTTCAGTTGGTACAGTGTAGGATTTTTTTTCAAAGATTTATTGACAATATTTACATGTAAGCACCAATATTCATCGTGCTCACCTAGAAGTAATAGAAAATTTCTGGAGTACATGATTTAGCATTTTCCCTTTTATATAAGAGGATACGTGCTTAGTTTATTCAACATGATATTTGAATATTTCTTTTCCGACTTCTACATTTTTCATCTGTAAGTGTTAATGTCGCAGAGAGAATAATACAGGAGATGTATCTATAACGGATACAAAAAAATTTACTCTCTTCCCTCATTCGACGCATGTATATATGTGTGCTGGCGAAGGTATTTAGGTATTATACGTATTGCAGTCAACAGTCTGAAATCTATGGGTAGTGTATAGCGAATGTGAAAGAGAGAGAGAAAAAAAAGAGTGTGTTTGGATTATGCTATCCAGTTGATTTTTAATTTATTTTCTTCATCTACCTCAGGGGCTCCTGCTGTTTGCAAGCCGCACATCTTCAGTGGCACTGTTTAGAATACTATGTCTTTTACGTGTCTCTTTAGGTATTATTACTGAGGATGGTGACCAAAAAGAATTCATATAATATATATATATATGTGCGTGTGTGTGTGCGTGCGTGTGTGTGTGTGCGTGCGTGTGTGTGTGCGTGCGTGCGTGCGTGTGTGTGCGTGTGTGTGTGTGTGTGTGTGTGTGTGTGTGTCACGTAGAGAGGGAAAGAGATCATAGATATGAAGATATGATTGAGTATGTGTATGAATTGGTGATCTAGGTGGGAAAGAGAGTTGGGGGGGGGGCAGAAATGTCACGACAAACATTTATCCTTTGTTTACGTGTGTTTATGTGCTTTGATTTATTTGATTACATACGTATGTATACATGAAAAGGCTGGAAGAAGGAAAGAATGAGTGAGATACAGAAAATTAGTTTTTAATATATTAGCTGTTATAAACTGACTAATGAGTGTGTGTGTGAGTGAGAGATATTGTATATAAAGGTAGGTATGTGTTTAAACACGAATGTATAACTTTTGAATATCTCAATACCCCTTAGAGGTTGACAGAGTAATAACGAATATTGAATCTTTACTCTTGAGTTTCCAGCTCTCCCATTGGCTGGGATCTTGGGCTTCATGGTGTTGACCTCTTTCTGTGAATGATAATAAACGCAGGCGTGGACTGCGATAACGAAGGGCAGGTTTTTTTGTTATTTAGACGTTGGTATTCTTTAAGTAAATTTGTTGAGTTTCTTTCTCCAATTGAATTGAAAAAAATATCGAACTAATTTTGTTTATAGGTGTCACGTTCAGGGGTGGTATAGGCAGAGAGGAAGTATACTCCGTTTGTGTTTTTACAAACTGCGTCTGTGGTTTCTGCCTCTGCCACACAGGGAAATAGGAAAAATTTATTGTGTCTCACGTGCGGTCCGGGCAGAGCTCACCCTTTTATCCAGGAGGACAGAGGTGGGTGCGTGGGCCCACCCGTAAACTAGAGGGCGGCTTTCCATTGTCGTATGAATTATCGTCGCTTGGCCTGTCGACGTGTACGCTGTGACTTGCACCATCGAATCGCTGTTACTGTGACATTGGTTGTCGCAGTCTGGGAGTGGCTGTTGTTGGGACGTGGAAACAGGCGTCTGCGAAATTCTCTGCTATGTATTCAGTGAATACCCCGGGCACAAGGGAAGGCTTTGGGAAACTACGGGTTTTAACAGCTGGAGCAGGTGTGAGGAGCAGACTACGCCGAGCTCAAGGAAGACTGTCTTTGGAAACCAGGGGTTTTGACAGCTGGAGCTGGTTGGAGGAGAGACGACCTGGGGTCCAACAAGACGGGTGTAGGTTCACCACCATCTTACAAGCCGGAGGGGAACGTGTCCGCTTAACCCCGAAGTTGAGGGGAGGGACAGTTACAGCGAGACCCCAACGACTTGTCCAAGTGCCGTGTACTATTCTGCAGCCGATATCCTCGTCGTCCTGACGACCACTGACACGAGGCTTCATATGACTAAACACCGTGGCAAACAGCGAGGCAAAAGTAAGACTTTTCATGTAAGATAAGGTTAAGCAGGGGGAAGAGGGCTAGTGTCGGATCCTTTTAGAGTGGTTAACATTAAGTATCCGATGGAAGGAGTGGGGACCACTGTTTTGTGTTTAATCTTTCCAGAACTTATGCAGAACTTTCATATAGGGGGTCTGACTGGGTCTAGGTGGGCTATGCTATTTTGTGAGAGGGGAGAGCGGGTAGGATCGATATTTGAGAGGGGTGTGAGGTTGAGCGTTGGTTGGTGTTGTGTGTGATTTATGAAGTAGGGTTTGGGTTTGGGTTAGGGTTTATGGGTTTGGGTAGGGGTAGGGGTAGGGTTAAGGTTAAGGTTAGGTAATATTGTAGTGAATTGAGCAGAGGACAAATGTTTAGGACTGGTCGAGTGACATTATGGTGATTGACATGGAGTTGTGTTAAATTATTGGCTGGTTTTAGTCATGTGATATTTGGTGCGGGGGAAACTTTGTTGATTTGATTTCATGTTAGCAGACGATAGAAAGTCGAGAGGATTGAAGATGGCAAGTGTGCATGGAAATTTGGGGAAAATTTGTGGTGCAATTGTGGATTTAAAAGAAAAGTTGAGAGGTGCACAGCCTGGAAAGTACAGCAGAAAGAAGTTTAGAATGGATGGAGAAGTGACAAGGTTGTTTGTTTTGAGTGTAGTGGAAGACTCAGTGATGTGATAGATTTACGCAATTTTCGGGGGAGGACAAATTTTGTTTATTTTTGTATATTATTTCTCGGAAAAATTGGAGTAAGGATTCGAAGAAGATGGAGCAGACGACATCAGGACAAATTTTGTTCATTTCTGGATATTATTTCTCGGAATAATTGGAGGAAGGATTCGAAGAAGATGAAGCAGACGATATTAGGGTAGTTTAGCGAGGAGAGAGAGAGAGAGCAGAAGATGAGTGACGTAATAGTGAAGTCTTTATTTTGCATAGCTCCGCCTACAGGTAAGCCATTTTTGTTATGGCGTCGCGTTACCCCCCTATAAGAAAGCTGTTCCCAGAACTTGTGCTAGGGCGTAGCGGTGTGCTGCCCTTTCTGACTGTTTTTCCGTTATTGAATTAATACAGGTGTGTGTTGGGTGCACGTGGGTAAAGATATTTGTATATCATTTCTATCTTTTGTACGTGCTTCTTGCGTGGGTGTGATTTCATGTTAAGCAGTGTTAACGGAATTGTGATACTAGATTAACTGCTTTGTTCTTAAATTACTGGCATATTGCATTGATTTGATGGTTAATTTTGGGTTATTAATTGCTTGCAAAGGAGTCAGTTATTGATTTGATTTGCTTGTTTAATCTAGACATTGATTTTGATAATTACTCGTGTCTCTTGAAGGGACGCTCTGCACCCAAGTGATCGCTTGTTAATCTTTTGGTGAGAATGCGCATGTCCGCGGGTGGTCCGTGACAAGTGGAAATATGAGCAGCTATGAAAGGACGATGCTTACCATCGAATGTGGCTTAATACGTCTCTATATTTGTCTCTCTATCCATCCGACCATCCGTCCTTCTGTTTCTCTCGTAGCCGATGTCGAAATTTGTGTAGGGTGTTCAGTCGCGACATGCCCCCTTTAAAATAGTTATGGGAGTTGAGAAAAAGTAGGTGACATTATTACTTGATTATATAAATTTTATATAACTCTTAACGAGAAAAAAACACACATACCCGTCCATGCACACCCACCCCCATCACCGCCACTCCTCCCACACACAGCTAAAATGTGTTTTTATATATGTAAATTTGTGTTCTTAACAGCACATCATAGAGGTACTTGTCAAGTTGGAGATGTGCTTTATAAATCTTTTTATTATTATTAAACGAACACATCACAAACACACCTACCTAAACATCTAGACGCACGCACGCACACGCACACACACACACACACACACACACACACACACACACACACAAATATATATATATATATACCATCATCATCGCATCAACACATCTCACACAAAAATATATATATATATACGGGTAGGAAAACGCAATTGTCTTCCATCTTTAACACTGATTTGTATGTAAATATGCTGTTTAACTTTTCGGTAGTCTAATCAATAATTTCTTTTTAAATCTCTCTATTCACTATAAAGTAAGCAAATCAATCATTTATCCACTTACTGATTATTTTGCTGTGCAGTAGGCAAATCAATCATTTCGGTATTAATCATTGGGCACTGTACAGTAGATAAATACCTCCTTTTACTCTTAAAGACCAACCTGAGTGGTTTGCGTTTTTCAGATATCGATTCATAAGGGATATAAAACTAACCTGTAAATTTTAGCCCCAAAACCCATCCGTTAATTATCCGCTAGCAAAGTACGCGATCAACAGTTTGCATTTCTCGTGGTTCAGAAAAACTGCTACTTAAGCATGAGAATGCAGCCTTTCAACGTCCCAATAATCCGAACTACCGCTCGTTTTCTCTCTCTGGTGTTGGCTGCTCCCAATGTTGTGAATGGTGCACTAGTGTGACGTAGTACACTATTTGTGGCGCTCGTTGATCGCAGGTACGAATCGCGTACTTAGCTAACGGATAATTTTAACGGATGAGTTTTGGAGGCTAAAATTTACAGGTTAGTTTTATATCCCCTATGAACCGATATCTGCAAAAAACGCAAACCATTCAGGTTGGTCTTCGATCCTCCAGCACTGTACAGTAAACAAGTTCGTAATGTCAGCTTCACTTGACACTGTGTCTTATTCAGAAGCAACAGTTAATCAAAAGGAAACAAGTGTGGGAGCAAAAACAAACATAAAACCATAGCGACCTTTACGGGTGTCCGTGGGCTTTGACACCTTGGATGCGTATTGTACAATGTACACTGTAGCATTGCTAGGGACAAGACTTGGGGTGAGGGTGGTGGTGGTGGAATAATCTAAAGATAGGTTGTTTACAAAGTTGGAAGACAGAATGATGGAAAGGTCTATTGTTTTCTTGTCTTCAACCTTTCGCAGTGAAGGTAAGCATCTGTCTGGCCCTTTGTCAGCGCTCGCCTGCCGAATGTCCAGATATAATGCATGGCACGCCGGTCTGTAGATACAAGATGAAAGGAAGAAAGTCGAGTCGGCCCCTTGACTTTTTTCCTTTTGTGTAGGTCAGCACAACTTTTACGAGTTGAGGGGAGGGGAAGGGAACATTCTCTCTATATATATTATATGCAGCCACATTTACTTACACTTGTGGTTGCGCAATCAATAATTTCCTGCGAAGCCAACTTGACCACAGGTGCTTTGCTCTTGCCACATGACATAAAGCCCTTATAAGAAGGGGTTTAACCTGATGTATTTTACTGTAGCTGACACCCCTTTTTCTTACCCCCCATTCTCGCTGCAAGTGTTTTTCTCCACAGCGGCGTTCTTCCTGCAGAAAGAAAATGCTAGAATTTCGCGCGGACCTGAAGGCTGCGTTCGGATCATCTGGAAAGTTTTGCGGGCTGTGGGTGACTGCTTTTTGAGTCAAGCAGTTTTGCATTGTTTTGTCAGTTCGCATTTATTAAAGCAGCGATACATGACAGCAAGCTTTTTCCAACCTTAAAAAATTCACTGCCTGGCTTAAAAACATATTTCATTAAAATTTTGCTCGCGGATAGAATTTGTAATTATGATCATATTTTTCTAACAGCATGGGGACTTGGATACACCAACAATCAGACTGAGCAAAGAGACAACAGCAAGAGAGCAAAAAGACGACAGCAAGAGAGCAAAAGAAAGAACAAATAAACTTAAAGGCAATCCCAAGAGAAACTAAAAGCTGCTAGCAAGCACAGCGCTTAGTTTGTTACAAAACTTAGTTCTGATTTTTTCAAATTAGAAAAGAACAAATTGATTTACAGCTTAACTACTTACTTCGCTGGATATTGCAGCTTTTGCTATACTTTCTAGAATAAGTTAATGAGGTGTTGCCAAATTAACAAACCTACCTTGTCACGTAGGCAGGACCTTTTTTTAATCCCTTTTGAGAACTTTTCAAAGATGTGTATGTCGTGAAGATATTTTCCGACAGATTTAGTATTATATAAAGAATTGAAGCATCTTATTTGAAAACGATTCTCGAGTTAGCCTTCATTGAAAAGAACAAGAGCATATCGATAATTACGAGAACAAGAGCATACAGATAATGCGGAATTTGTTTAGTAACATGAATACTGGTGTTGAGGAAGAACGTGTCCTCCGAGGATCCCTGGATCTTTTGCATCCACCCACACACAATGCATTGATCAAACAGCGAAGACAGTTTGTCATCGGATAGGTTATCGCATCTTCGCTTGGCCCAGAATTAAGCGTTCAGATCAAACGTTGGCTTCTCGACCGCCCTTCATCACCATTAATGCAGAAGTTAACGCCTCAAGCAGCTGGTTCGTTTTAGGACCTCTGAAAAAACGAAGAAACGATAGGCGAAGCATAATCTGCAAAAGCTGTCAAAAGTATTGCCCGCTACAACAACTTCTAGCTGAAAGGTGTTAGTCTTTATGGAAAAGGGAGGAAGGAAAAGACTTCACGCAATACTGCCTACAATTTTGGAATACAACGTTCTATTGACTTCACGTATGTCCTGATGCGCCGTGTGGACTGAACACTAAGGGACTTAGTATCTTCTAAACAATTTTTAGTAAAGATGACGAGGGAATTCAGATATCATGAGCACGTTCGGGGTGGTAAGATGGAGATGGACTCTTCTTCAGTGCTCGTCGAAGAAGCCACAGCAGGCAAGAAAAATGTTGTGCTTGTATTGTGTCGTAAGGTGGATGTACTACTAACGTGGTTTATGGCGCCAGGCAGGGAAGCGCTGCCTGGCTAATGTGACTTTATGGTACACCGTGGTGATAATGTGACATTACGGTGCTATTTTACGGCTGTTCTGAATCGGACAAATGGCGGAGGCTTCAAACCTCTGTGTTGAGTGATGCTGGCAAATGTAGGCCAAATGTATTGACAAACAAGTAAAGACTTAGCATGTTGACCAAAGTTCAAATGTCCGGAACGTTTGCCTCAACACCATTGGTTTTAAGGCCATGACCCACAGCTTTGCCAAACTCGATCAAACTTTCAACGATATATGTCAGGTTAATGGGATTTTTTAAACACTACACTGCTGTCTTACTGTGATATACATTCGTTAGCAAAGAAAATGCTTTCAATACTAATTGTCTCATTTTTCGGAGTTTTGAGTACTCTCTCTCTCTTTTTGTGCTTTAGTGATTTACTTCTCAGGAGAATGTGACGAAAAAGAGATCTGTTCGTTAAACTGTTCTTAAGGAATGCCATACAGCACCTTAGCGGTTAACAAATTTAAAATTAATCGGTACTTTAAGGTTCTTGGGACTTTCCCAGGAGAGGATGTCTCTTTCTCTTATGATTCTGTTGGTACCTTAATAATGATCCACGGTCACGTGTTTCTTTTTCTTTTCGTATAATCGATAGCACGTGAGGTGTTTCATCACACTAGGGGTGTGACGATCAAAATAATTGCCTTCAAATTGCCAAATATAACGACGAATTGAATTGTATTTGTCGTCAGCGTGCGTGCGCGTGTGTGCGCGTGTGTGCGCGTGCGTGTGTGTGAGTGTGTGAACGAGAGAGAATTATGCTCCGCGTTCGCTCGTTTATATGCTCGCAATCTTGTGATTTGTCGGTGAAAGGCAGACACGTGAAACGAAGCCCTAAACGTGGAAGAAAGCATTGCACCAGCTCCACCCCTACCCCCTTCCCCAGCCCAAGCTTATAAGCAGTTAATGGACATTCATTCATTCATTTGTTCATTTACGCCTGGGTCAGCTCTGTTCATCCATACATTATCTCCGCCCTTTCTCACTCAAACCCTCTAACCCACTCAGGTCAGAGTTTGAATCGTCCCTTTTCCGCCATTCTCCTGAACAAGACAGCAAGCGTATACAGGAGTCATCAAAATCTCATCAACATTATTTTATGTATTTTTCCTCCGATTGCCATCCTCTATGCGGCTGTGCTTGAGGACATTGCAAAAGTGTTAGTAGACGAGAGTCCCAGTAAGACTAAAGTTCAAGGAAGCCCTTATACATTTCGACATTCCTCATGAGGCTTCGAGTACCAATCTCCCCTGAAGTCGTGTACTTTGTTACTTTTGCAGTCCTACAATCTTAGACGAAGGTGGTTTTGTTTTATTTTGTCGTGGCATGGATCTGAAGAAATAAAGTACACAAGTTCACCGGTGATTGGGAAGCCTTATGGGAGATGTCGGTGAACATCACTTCAGTCCGAAGAGCAGATGACTTTGCCAGCTGTGTGATCGATTAGCATCTTACGGGACCAAAGTGATTTATTTACGAATAACGGGAATAACAAGACGTTTTGAGAACGGCAGGCTGGTGAGTGTTAAAGTACAAGGATGTCTGGGTCATAGATAGTCGATGGTTAACGTTAGGGATTTTTAAAACGAACAATAGGACAAAAATTAAATTGCAAGAATGCTCACATCTTGTATGGAGTGAAAAACCTGAGATTGCAGCTAACCTTTTATGTTTTTGAGTCAGAGACATCAGAAAAGAGTACATGTATAACTCTAAGATTTGTCTCCCCTACATAAAAGGCTGCCGTCTTACGTATAAAATAAAATGAAAACAAGCGACATGTGTAAAGAGAGAGCTTCCGCTTAGACAATGGAATTTCTTTCTATATCATTCGATAATATCGAGCTCTCGCTAATCACTTTGGGAGAAAAATTTCTCTCCTCTCTCTCCCCCTCTGGGAATGAACTGTGTTTACAGCCTGTGCGGTCGCTGCTTTTCTGTACTCCACTTCAATTTTTTTTATAACTACAGTTTCATTGTAATCTGAATATTAGTTGGACGGTTACTAGTGTCACATAACATGCCTTCGGACAACTTTGTTTTTCAGAAAGTTTGTGGATGTTTTATGCCCATATTTGTCGCATTCATGCTCAAGAGAGCTATTCTGAGGTTGTCTGTGCGTGTCGCCATGATTACGCTCAAGTCTCGAACCGACGGTGCGGTTCTTGGTTTGTTGAAGATTCTGAGAGCCTTGTGATGACATTTCTGAAGGAAAAGTTAGAATTACTGGACAATAATCAGTTCGATCGTTTACAGAGACTTAATAGCTAGAAAGACTCGCCCATCATCGTTCGATTCACATTTTCCGAAGACAAAGTGAGCATCTTGAAATCAAATTCTCAGTTAAAGGGATCTCTTTTTTTTATCAGAAAATACTTTTCGTCGCATGTGCGTGCCACGAGGAAATTGTTAAGTCCAAATATAAAGAAAACAAGAATTGAAGGTGAAAAAAAAGGTAAAGATGGTGTTTGATCATTTGTGTGTTGATGGTAAGAGATGTCTCGCTGATAATAATGATGCTTCTGTCGAAATAAGATAGAGATTTGGTCGCCCTGTTCTATAATACCAGATCTTTGTAAATTATTCTACTTCTTATAATGACGGCCAAAACGAGTCTAGTTCGCCTGGAGTGGTTCACGAGACGTGCGATGTTGTTTACGAGTGTGAGGGCAATAAAACTCCTGAGGTCAAACAAAAGTTAGCTGGAGTTCCATGTCTTGTTCGTGAGAACAGAGGAAATGGTGATGAACATGCTGCAGACACTAGTAATGTTTCCTTTTTTACAATGAAATGTGTGCGGGTTGCAAGGTAAACAGAAGGAAAATGAAGTTTTGTCTTTTGTAATGTCATTTGACTTTATTTGTCTTGTATAAACATTTATGGAAGACGTTACTTCCAGTCTTTTCTAGCTATTCATGTTTTCATAAACCTTCTGTTAGATTTACCAATCATGGTCGTCGTCTAGGCGGTTTATTATGTTTAATCAGTAATAACCTGTTACCGTATATCACCAGAGGTGACACGTTTTCATAATTTGATGGTTTTCCGAATTGCTAAAAATCTATTTGATCTTGACAAAGATATTTTACGGCTGTGCTTATGTACCACCTGAAGGTGCTCCTTCCTACTCGTACTTCGAAGTTAATAATGGAATTTACAGTATCGACGAATGCTTGGAGTGCGTGGGGGGTGTGTATGTTATTCTAGGCGAGCTTAATGTGCTGTAATTAACAGACTAAAAGCGAACCGACAGTAAATAATGCCAGAAACACAAACATCAGCAAACAAATGACAATATATCAAATACGAAAAAGTACATGGGTGAAGATGAAGAACGGAGTAGTAAGCGTATTAATCTGCTTGATTATGAAAGTAGTTTCTAGGTGGTGTTTTTTCAGGCCGGAATTTACAACTTCGAAAGCAGACAATAGCACAGTGTGGCAATCTTGTGATCAATGCGAGCTCCAACTGGCAACTAGTGAACCTCACAGGGGGAATAAGAATGGTCTTCTTTTAGCCTACGAACTACAATATGAGCGGCATTATTTTGAGCCCTTTGAAGTTTTCCAGTAATCAGATTAAAACCACACAACCAAAATACTAAAGAAAAAATTCAAAGTTGTAACTTGTAAGGGGAATTAATCTTAACATTTAGAGTTTGGAGCTTGCCCACATGGTTTACTTAATGGTATTCAAACTTTTTTAAAGATACCAAGGAAACTTGTACTTAATAAATGCCTTAATACAAAAATAGTTAACTAAAATGGTTTCAGATAAAGATTCTTCATAGAATTTTACCAGTTAGTAGATTCTTATTCACAAAAAATTATTAACTCTCCAAACTGTTCTGTTTTGTTGAGGAACCCTAATAGTGCTAGTCATGAACACCAATAGTACAAGCTGTGAACACAAATAGCACAAGCTGTGAACACCAGCAGTACAAGTCGTGAGGTTTTCTTTGTTTCTTTCACCCTTTTACTTTCCCCAACCGACCCAATTCTGCTATTTCCTTCTTCTCCTTTTGTCTCTCTATGCGTAATATAAAGCGGTTAGAAAAGTGAAGAGTACTTTAAATGGGGTGCAACATATTCAACACTCTATAAATGCCTTGCTTTCAGTGAATAAAATGAGTATAAAACGATTAAACTCTGTATAAATGATTAATTGCAGTAAATGGCATAGCTGGGGAAAAAGCCGAGAGTTCCACTCAACAACAGTGCACGTTGCTAATAAAGTTGCATAAACTTCTTAAAATGAAAATACTGGTTTAACTCACTTAGCCCTCACACATTTAACCGATACTGTTCGCCATGCTTACCCTGCAATGCGTGTTCTACAAAGCATGCACAAAAAACTGTAGGTTTACATAGATGTAAATAATTTATATCATTTGTATAAAATCAAGTTGCATATATATATATATATACAAGCTGTTATTTACACACACATTTCTGCGATATACATTTATATGTGATCTATGAATAACTGTCTCAGTATGGAAATAGATCGACATTAGCAATGCAAGCGGCATTACTCTGATAAAGGAACCGCAAGAGTTGTCTGGTTTTTTTGAAGGACCGGCGACCATAACGAAGCTCTGTCGGCAAAGAGATACACAGAGATAGATTGTCCTTTAAAGGCAATACGAGATAAACTTCTGGGATCACGAACGCCTCCGTATTCCAAAGGCCTCATTCTCCACCCTTGGATTAGGTTGCTTCCACCGCTTTTCTCAATTCTTTTGGACGCTGGCAGCCTTGCGGGTGATTTGATCTTACTTCCGACGACCTTGGCTTGTCTCCCCTGAAGTCCGCGATCCAGTGCCAGAGGGTGAATGGTTACAGAGGGGAATACGTGTGTTCAACCTGCTTCCCAAGAAAAGACTCTTTTTCTGTTTTTTTATGGGGGGGGGAGTGGATGGGCGTGATGGAGGTAGAGGTGAAGGTGGGTGTAGATCAGGCGAAACGTCTCCTTTTAGATACGTTCAGTGCATGATAGCAAAATTCGTGCCGGTTGGAGAAAGATGGCCATAGGGTGAAAGGCCAGAGAGTAATTATTTCGGCGTTCTGCCAACGTTATCAAAATCGGGGTGAATAAGGCGACAAGACAGAGAATCCTTCGATAAATCTGAAACAAACATTTATACTTGCCTCCGCGACTGGCAGTTTATCTTTTACACTCTCTAATGTGTCAGTTTCATGTCTGAAATTTGTGATATTGTGGCAATATTAACGTTGGCAGGTCTTGAACACCTTGCCTAGTGCACGGGCAAATTCAAAAAAGACTTCTTGGAATGACATTGACAAAACGTTTTCATACCGCTGACCAGAGGCAACTACCCAGTGTAAATACAGAGCCAAAAGCCAGTGCAAACGAATAAGGGCTACCGGCTAGTCTAAGCAGCTAAGAACTACCAGCCTGAGTAAGTACGACAGAGTCATTAGTCAGTTTCATCAAAGAGTTACCAGCTAGTTCAAATATATCAAAGGAAATAAAGCCAACTAATCAGCAGTTCTAGTATCTTGTCACGGCATCAAACTTGTGTCTCATGAATACAGCTATAAAACGGGAGTGTAGCCCTATTATCGTGACGTTACTTTACCATGCAGGGCTAACTCGTTTGCCTCCAAATGCAAAAACATAATGACTTTAAAATACAAGTTCTAATCTTCTGTTCACTTCATCTCTGTCCGTTATTGTCAAAGAATATAGCACCTGATCACCTGTTATATGGTGGCGCTCAGTAACGCCAATGATGCAAACTGATGACATTTATTCTCAGATGCTCACACCTGGGGCTTGCATTTTTATCAGCCGCTGATATATTAGAATTTTTCGTTACGTCTACAAGGGAGATAATAGGCCAGAAGCCAGTCGCAGATTACGTTTCTTAAACAAAAATGTTCTGAAGAATTTTAAAACAATTTTCGCTTTGATGCGTTACACGAGCGCATAACATTTTATATGTTGCTTACTTTTCTAAATTTAAAAACTGGCTGAAACAAGGTTCCTCGAGGGCACTGTCAGCTTCAGAGAACAACTCGAGGTGTTTACAGCAATCATCAAGGCTGTCGCAGTCAGGGTTTAGGGAAGAATTTGAAATGTTTTCAAGTAAACACAAGACCTCATGATGAACTATTTCAGTGGTTTAGATTTCGAAAAAACGATGCAGCCAGAATTATTTGCTTTGCTAACAGTTTTGTAATTTTGCTTGTAAGCTGTTGAAAAGTATATTAAATTTATTCCCCGTTCAAAAATCTGCTTAGACTGCACTGCCAATTAACCCTATATTCTCAATTATTCCTCAGATCATCTAGTTAGGTTTTAAATTTATTTTTATTTTATTTTATTGAGTTACACATTTTTTTTGTTATTTACTTCTCTCGTTTGCTCTGTTTCTTCTCATTACGAGAGGCGTATGCAATAGTACCACGTCTCATCTGCATTTAGTGTGTTTCACAAACATTGGTCGCTAGTATCTCTGCCTCAATCGGGAAAAGTATCTACAACGAGAAGCTATGCAGAAGGAATTTCTTGGTATCAGTTTTGCTTGTTTAATTATACTCCTCAACTTTTCAAAAAAATTGTTGAATTCTCAAAATTTTCCCTCCACGTCCATGCAATTTATTTAACTGACAAGATGTTATCGGAGAATTAGATTTGTAACCAGATTTTTGTAGCAGTACATGAAGCACCTAAAGTTTCCAACGCAATAATAAAAGTCTACTCTGCATTCTTCTGATTTAAAGGTCTTGGGTCCAGGATATATCCCCCGTCAGACATAAATCAGATTAAATGTTTCAGTAATGTTCCACACTAAATTTCTTGATTTAGAATTGTTGATATTTGTATAATTGTAATAAGAAAAGGGTTTGATTTATAATAATCGTCATCAATAATAACCCTTGCTGCGTGCTCGAAACGTTTTGAAGCCCCTTAATAATGTTCTACTATTGAATAAGTCTCTGTCAATAGTACAAGAACAAATCCGTCTTCAAATATTTTTATCATCATAAAATCTCCGTCAGGATCAGCATCAAGGTCTAGCACTTTATCACACCATGATCATGATATAATTATCTCTTCTTCCCATTATAAAATGTAAAAAAAATCAAGGTTGCTTAGAATTTGTTGCAAAAAACAAGTTCTGCTCGAAAGCTGTTTAAACATGATCCCTGCTTTGACGACATTAATGTGCGGGACCATGAGCTTTGGGAGTTTGAAGTTCCCTATTCCCATTTTTGTGTGGCGTGAGGGATATCAATAAGCTGAATTGCGTTTGGGCTCGTATTCTTCTGTACGTGAGAAGCCTCTCTGCTCGGAAGGCTTCACGACATCCACGACATGTCAGCGAAGTTGTTCAACCATCGAGCACAGCAGAACGTGACAACTGGACGCATCAGGCTTGACAAGGACGGGGATCTAAATATTAACATTTCTCAGAACATCTTGGGTTTAGATAGTCTTATGAATGCTGGCACGTTTGCACATGGGCGATGATGCCTGCACATCGCTGTCAAGATCTGTGTTTATTTCACCACTTGGCAAAACATCTTTGCACAGGGTGACCCAGGCCAAGATCCCTAACGAAGCCACTTTGCGTCTTTTGTTGCACGCTCGCTGCATCTTCTGTCAATAGTTCTTCTTTTAAGGCCATTTATTATCATCAACTTTTACAAATCGTTAGGGGACAAATAATTTCTCGTATATAAATAAAATTAGGGGCAAAGCAGCAGCCATTGCTGTCGTATAAGGGAAATGACTGTCATGCAGTTCTTTAGAGGAGAAGCTGCATTATATCCAAGAAGTAGTTATGTAATTATCCATCATTGTCAGCATTTCCACCTTGTCGATCGAACTTTGTAACGAACTTCCTTATATGAGAGCTACGTGTCCTATCACTGGGATTTCCTTCCAAACTTGTTTTCGGGAAAGTTGTAAAAAATCTCCAAATTATGGGGCAAAGAAACCATGCCAATGGCATCTCATCAGTTGAAAACTGCAAAATGGCGGCCGAAAGCCAGGTCACAGAGAGTTGGTTGGAGGGGGTCAATCCGAGTGACAGAGTTAGAGCGGGCTGGAGAGCGAGTATAGTATTAGGTTGCCAGTTCCTTCAGAATGTTATATTAAAAATAGTGAGATGATTTTTTAAAACAATATGTAACTCCAGTCTGTTAAGTCCAGCCACATACAAACTATGAACCAGTAACGGGACGGTAAAAGAGAGATAATTACACGCAGTTTACAGATCAACGTGGCTGCAGCGTCTTTAAATAAATGGACTTAATTGATAAGCAGATAGTGATTTTCAGAAGCAAATCTATGATTGATCTCTGCTTACAATACGAAGCTTGCAAAATTTCCAACGTTTCAGACTAATACTCTAAAAACAGAACTTTGTTCTTTGTTGAGTATGGAAGTATTTTGGTACAATAAAAGTACATGTATATCTACAAACTTTTTTAAAAGATTTAAAATTAACCTTGTGATATAACGGGTCATGTGACTGAACAAACTTTGCATTCGTAGCGAGTGCTTTGGCCAAGGAAATAAAATGATAGCATAGGGCCCAGGCTAGATTAAAATGCTACAACATAAAATCACTGTTGGAGATAAAGATTTCTTAACTCTTTCTCTCTCGCTCGTTTTTCTTTATTGCTCTCTCAGTTGGAACATAACTTGATAATAACTATCTCCCAATCGCCGTAAAGAAAAGATTTTGGAGCGGCTCCGTTGGAGTGTGACGTCATCATTGTGATACCGTTCTCTTTACCACTTCTACAGTTGGCGTTTTTCAATTCACTGGTCGTTGGTGGCTCAGTGACAAATAGAAAGGCAAATTCTTTACGGATTCGTTAATTTTGCACGCATCTTCCGCTTGAAGTCGAGCTGACAAAAGCCGACTCTAAACTAAACATTTTTTCTGGGACCTTGCTAAGACTGTAAAAGATTATCTACAATCCGACTGGAATACATCGCTGTCGTGAGTTCTTTGTGACAAGATAAAAGCAGTTTTTGAGCCTGATAATGTACTGGTAATCATTGTAGTTTGCATAATTGAAGGCTTCATTGCTAATAATGTAAAGAAATGTTATTGACAAACGAAATACCATTCGATAAGTAGAAACAGAGACGCAGGCGGACAGAAAGGAGACAGAGAGAATGTTTGACGTATCAAAGAAGACAATAAATACTACTTGCCTATTTTGATTTTGTGATAGACCAGGGAAGAATAGAGAAAGGAACCAAAAGACGCGCACGCACACACACACACACAGCTCAAACGTGTCTCAGAAAAAAACACCGCTTTGTAGCGCAAAGTGATGCTATGTTACAGCTAATGATCAATTAACAATGACAGTTCCACTAGTAGTGGGATATAATCGGATCTAAAACCTAAGACCAAAATGCTCTTGCTATAACACACTCGGGCATTCTTCTCTCCCAAATAGCGTTTTTTCTATGCACGCTTATGTTTCATTGCGTGGGCGATTTATGTGCGCGCGCATGTTCAATTCCAGACAGAAGCTCGTGGCAACCATCCCTGTTGTCAGCGACACGTCACAAAGCAGAAGACTGTCTTGGGCAGCAGAAACCATATTTATGGAAAATAAGTCGGCTGTTCTTATCGCGATGTAGACTGATGCTTCTGCTGCTGATGGTATTGGCAGCGATCACTTGTTTCGCGGGGAAGAGAGACGGGAGAAGACAGTGCAACCCATTGACACGAGATGCCATCTTTTCCTGCACACAGACACAGACACAAGAGAGGCTGATGACCGAGTTTGGTTCAGATTTCAGGCAAATAGGGAGTTGCTAAGGACGTTTATAGGCTGAAGTTTCAGTTGCAATATTTCGACAGTTGGTGTAGTGTTTCTTTCACGCCGATCATGCCAAGGTCTTTGGATCCATCGCTGTGGTTTAAATGTACCCTCCTTCTCCCTTCCATCCCATCTATCCATCCACACGCACCCACGCACGCACGCACTCGCGCACGCACGCTCACACACGCTCACACACACACACACACACACCTTTTGTTAAACGCTAGCCGCCCTTACTCTTGGTGTATTAAAACGCTCTGAGGACATCCATGAACTTATGAAAAAGATTTGGGGCTGTGCGTTCTCGATACTCTTAGCAAATTATTTGACGGATGGTCGGTAATCGGACTTTCTGCGCAATATTTTCCTAAGACCTAAGTCAAAAGATGTCGTGATACTAGAATTTTGACCAAAAATCAAAATCAAATTAGTTTGGCACTGAAGGCGGACTAACTCCTGATCCCCTGTTTCATACGAGACTGGCTTAAAAATTGAAACACTTTTAATAAATAGGTGGCCAAGCCTTGCAGCGCCTTGCTAACAAGGTCGATTGCCGCTGTGTCATATTCCCATATTTCCATTGTTTCACAGGCTGCTCATAGGAAAAGCCGTTTTGGTGGCACATAAATGGAAATAAGGAAACGTGTCCTGCTGGTTTAAGTAACATAAAGCATCGCTTTGTACTGCCGGGGGCCTGGGTCTCGGTCTAAATCAATAAGCGTGACAGTCTGTCGCAATTTTCATTTGTTTACTGTCGTGGTAGTCTTGAATGTAAAAAATAAAGTAATAGACTTGCAGCGTTGACCAGACTGCCTTGTGTTAAACGCGATGGTTGCATTCCTACATATGTGGTCTAAAACGTGAATTCGCGTGTTATGCTGCGCGTATATGCGTGCGTAATTGTGTGTGTTTGTGTGTGTGTGTGTGCGTGCGTGCGTAATTGTGTGTGTTTGTGTGTGTATGTGTGCGTGCGTGGTTGTTTCTTTTAAAGAACGCCGCTTGCAAAAATGGACAGACACACATATTTTAAAAATGTGTCCGACTTCCTACATGGACTACACGTCACTGATTTCCCATTGCATCGCAAGGTGACAGGGAAAAACAACTACGTCACACCATGTCGTGCACGATGCAACAACAAGTGCAACATCAGCAACCTGAGACAAGAGTGGCTGTCACAGCCTGTCAGACTGTGTTAGGTCATCGGCAGTCCCTCGCAGCACGCACCTCCATGAGACTGCGGGCTACCGACACTGAAAGTACATCTGAAAAATCGCGTGCAGAAGACGCAGCCTGCTACCACCCTTCCCAAAATCTTGATGACAAAGCTGCAAACCCTCACCGTCCTTGATGACGCGCCTGGATGACTGCCAGCGCTGAGTGCGTGAGACATTACTGGGGACGAAAGAGGGAGGAGGGGCTCTGTTGTTGAAATCAGAGAGGATCGCTGCGACGACGACGCAGTCGCCGACATCCCTTGCACAATGGATTGCAATCCATCGTGCACACACGGGTAGATGCATCTCCCTGTAATGCAAGTTGGTGGTGGGACTGATAAAACAAAAACCTCTTGCAGTAGACGGAACTGCCATTGTTACTGTGAACTGGATTTCGTTTCCCACCAACTCACCCTCTGGTACTGCTACTGTTTCCTACCCTAATATCTGAACCTATAGTATTCCCACAGTAACAGTCCCTCCTATATCAGTAGCTCGCAGCACAGACCCCAGCTCTGTTGGCAAAGGTGGTGTTGCAACAGCTACGGTTGGTGGCAACCAGTTGACAGGCTTTTTGCCCCAATTTCATGTCTTTCTAACACTCTAGCTGCTACATTATTGCTGTAGACCTGATGGTCTGATCAACAGCTCAAAGCCCAGTCACCAATGATCCTTAGCTGCTTTCAAGTTGTGTAACTCGTGGTGATTCAAAGAGAAAGTGATGTCCCTTTGCCAAACCGGCGGGAGCTGTTTTTCTTCTTGAACGATTTTTGTCGATTTTAATCCGTTGGTCTGTGCTTTTTGTCACACCGTCTTCCACTGTTCGAGGATGGGTTTTTTTTTTCATGCTTGTGGCAGGTTGTTTCTCTCTCCGTAGATTAAAGGGCTCTAAAGCCATAAATTTACCATCTTCGACTTTTTCTTTTTCTGGATTCTCTCCATCTCCTTGAAGCTTCTCGTGATCTCTGTTATGCAGACTGTTTTTCTCGCTACACCTTCCGCTGCTTTAAATTCTGAATGTACGTGAGTCAACAAGCGTGGACTGGCCCTTTGGTATACAATCCTGCCTCCTTCTCCATACATTTTCTTCACTGCCATTGTGTTGACGCGACCTCCCTGACAGTCATCGATGTGTGCGCTAAAAATAAACATCTGTTTCTCGTCATCAATTTTGTCGCCGTTGCCATGAGAACTGGGCGTCTGTAGTTGCGCGTGCACGCTGTGTCGTCTGCCGGATCTGCTGCGGAATACGTCGTTCAAAACACAACTGAAAACTTTCCTTTGTTCGCCTCTCCATGATGTTTTATAACTTTGCTGTTCTGCTTTTGATGATTTGTTGTTATGGCATGCTTTTTCTGCTTTGTATTTATTACTCTATATATTTTAATTTTTTTGCAGATTGGTTTGCTTCTGATAGTGTGATTTGCTTGTATTTGCGTCTTTTTGTGTACAGTTCGTCGATTCTACTGACCAGTTGGGGGGGGGGTGTGAGCTTTAGAGACGTGCTTTATTATTTTTTAAAGACTGTAATTATCATATTTGGGTACCTGCCAAAGTATCTACTCTCGAACAAGTGAAACCCGACAGTCACATCCAAGAGACTGAGCAGTGTATGACAGACCAGGCAGTCCTTACATAATACACACGATCTGTTGTGTGAGGATATGAATGATTGAACTTCAAATCTTCAAATTAGTAGTGATGTTAGAATAATACCCTGTTTAGTGAAGCAATTAATACTAGAGGTGGTTGTGTGGATGTCATGTAGAATAACAAACAAATGCAATAACATTTTTCCCAAACCTGAAGTTCGACATCTTTGTTTTGATCTTTGTATTTTAAATGGTTCATGCTATAAAGAAAATGTAACACCCATGACAAATTAGTATATTTGTCATGTGTATTTTCAATTGTTTTATTGTTGTATTAGTTGTTTTATTTGTGTATTTTAATATAGTACTAATTTTTTGTGTATAGTAGAGCAAGTTTGGTGTGAGTAGGTCATGTTATCGCGTGGCGTAGGAATACGTGAAATCTCGGGCGCGAGATGTTGTGAGTATTTAGGGCCAAAGAGTCTGTGTTGGGGTCTTTGTTGAGTAAGACGAATCGAGGTGGGATCGAGGGCTAGAGGCCCGAGGGGACCCTGAGCCCTACTTCGTTGTCCTAAATCAGGGCCGTTTTTTTCGTCTCTGTTTCTGTGTTCCTGTTCTTGTTCGCGTTCGTGTTTCTCGGGCTGATGTTGTGATATTGTAATAAAGAAAAGAGAAACGGGATCACGCCGTTTTTCTCCTGATCATTCTCTGTGTGCTGGCGTGACTGCAAGTGTCTTTCCCCCACCAAACTGTATTGCTTCACACGATTTCACTCACACAGATGCAGGCGGTCCTTTTGAGCTTTTGTACAGAACGCAAAAACAATTACTAAGGAAATAATATTGATTAAGGTTTGTATCGAACGAGAAGAACGATACTAAAACTTCGGAGTATCACTACGTCTAAACCATTCAGAAAATACTTCACAGAGAGGTGTAGTGAAAGGTCAAGTAAGGCTATTACAAAGTTCAATAGAGAGTTTGAGATCCACGACACGTAGGGAGACGTGTGTGGCAACGAGAACGGCGAATTCTAAACCTACCCGTTGTGAGAAAGCGATTGGTTGGATTTTGTGGATGTGATGATGTAGGGCGCAAATTCCCGTGACGCTACAGGTTGCCGCTCCCGCACGCGTCGTGCGAGCGCTGAATCTCAAACTCTCTATTGACGCTTCAAAGACGGCTGCAGATTGAATGACCAGGGATATGACTTTTAACAGCATAAAAGGGATAAACCTTTTCTCGAATTATTTGATGAGAGATGTAAACTAAGGAGAAGGTTAAAAAATGAAAGGCGTTGAGAATGCATAAGAAGATGAACACAAAGGCGGGAAGAACAGCATGTTTTTAAGTCTACAAGCACTTACTAAACTAGAAAGAGCCTTTCTTTGACAATAAAACAACAAACCTCTAGAAAATGTTACCAGCAATCCCAAGGTCTCTTCGGAGGCAATAAAGAGATGCAAGAGGAGTCAATTTATGGTGAGAGTACTAAGTGATGGCAAGTTAGTTCAAAACAGTACTGAATAAGGAATGGGTAGGAACTGACGTTCTAAGGGACAGCTGCGAATATAGGGATAGAATTATTCGACAAGATACTCAGTCTATGAATGAGCAGTTATAAAAAGGAATAAATCAGTGATGTAATGAGGCAGTTAAAACAAAATGGTAAAGCAACCGGTCCAGAGTTATCTCGGATGAAATGTTGAAAACGTGTAACCTTTTCTTGTAAAATATTCCATAGTATATATGATAAGGAACATGGCCAGAAGTGCGGAAAAAATCAGATAATTAGAGACACATTTTACTAACTAGCTGGGTTTTACCTGCATTACACTCAGGCATAGCTCAGCAACAGAAAACAAGCAATTAACAGAGGAATCCCAAGGTGGATTCCAAAAGAACTGTAGACTAGATGTTTTTGTATATGTGCTTCAGTTCTTCCGAGAAACCCTTTCCCATAGTAGAAAACTTTAAAACTATTTACTGCACCTATGTATAGACTCCCAGAAAGCGTATCATATTGTTGACAGCCCAATATAAATGTAAATATAACATAAGCGTTCACTGGAAACATGTGACATCTCTCTCTGCTCTTTTGAGAGAAATAACACATGTTGTTATAGGCTGTCTGCCGTAAATCTTGGAAGTGTATTGCGACAGTATATTCGCAGTTCACCCACGTGGGGTTTCGCCCGCGTATGTCATCAGCCGGTCGTCTCTCCTGAAGCTTCAGTCACCAGGAATTTGATGAAGGAGACAGATCTCTCCGTGTTAACTTACTTCTTGATCACATGCACTTAAGACAAGCTGGTCAATCAACTAGCCTTAAAATTTCCAAACACCTTTCAACGGTATAAAGTAATATACGTCTCATGTTTTGTAAGTTCAATGAACAAGAATTCACGAGATCGTGGTCCAGACACTGGAGTAAGCTGTGGACATTCCAGCAGTGGAAGGTCAAAGTCGGTTCTGACTGCCCGAGGGAGAACATCTCTTAGACAGCAGAGAACAGATTATACTGTGATCTCTAACAGATCACTCGATCTCGCAAACGCTGAAGTTACTTCTAAGCCAGGTGATTACTTTTGTTTTTCTAAAATTTTGTAACCTAGCCAGGCAGTTGTCTATATTTAATTATTATTTCGGAATGGAATGGTACGTGTTTCTGAGTACATGATAAAGATAATTGCTGTCTACATACGTTCGTGTATACCTTTTCACGAATGAACCCTTTTGTGTCCTGGATCATCAATGACGACTTCAAGGCATGACCTGCGTGCCACAAGTCTCCCTGTGACTTCATTGTAGATTGCTGAGTATTAATATTAGGTTTTGTATTTTATTATAGGATGTTGGAAGTATTAATATTGTTTTGTATTTTTATCTTCAATATGAAGAACAAAACTAGTGCATTTTTAATAGTGGAAAGGTTTTTAATTGAATAATCTCAGTAAAGAGTTATTTTTAAACGAGTGAATTTTATTCATTAAGAAACACTTATTCTTAAAATTTAAGCAAAAAATCTTTTTTAGGCCTTTTTAAACAGTTCATTTCAAGTTACAGTACATTACGTAATATAATAATAGCTGAAATTTATAAAGATGCACAAAGAAGACTTTCTTTTCACGGGATACATCTTTCAAATATTGCACTTTTTACTGGTTTTGAAAGTTTAGAAAAGAGCCCAAGATATTGTTTCCCGTGACGTCACACAGGTCATTTTCCTCATTAGCTCAATGCTTTCACATAGGCTGTGACCTTCAGTCATGTCCAAATGGGAATTTAGGTAAATCCACTGTGGTTTTCAAAAACAAAATCCATTAAGAAAAACTATACCAATTTCCTTAACCCTTTCTCCCCTTTGCACCAAAAAGCAGATGCATACTCTGCAAACTTGTCAGAAACTTTGAACGTAATTGAGCTAATTTTTGACTTTACAGTTGAACTTTGTGCGCATGCCCAAATTCGCAACATAAGCGCGTTCCTTTTTCTTAAGTTCTGAAAATTCCCTGAAAAGGTTTTTGTTCATTATGCAGACGCAAATTACACATTTCTTATTAACTTGCGCGATTTTTAAAGGTACTGTTGGATCAAACATTGATGATGATGATGATGATGATGATGCAACCGCGACTGAAAACTTACAAGTGTAATATCAACACACACGTACACGTACACTCATACACAAACAAGACAAACATATCTACAAAGATATAAGCATCTACAAAACTTTTGTTTTCTATCACATTTACACTCACAGACATCCCAGACAGTGATGAAAACTTGTTTCCCAACGGCAAATGGAGACATGGAAGCAGCTCATAGCATGTTTAATTCAGCAATGTAACTGCTTAAAGCGCTACCCGTTGTCTGGCACAAGCATATCTTGTCCCCCCCTCCCCTTACATACATTACTTTAGCGGCATTCATCGACTTCTCAAATTCTCGTTAACGTCACTTCTACAGAAACATATTTTTAACTATCCTTGTAAACCTCTTAAAAATCTGGTGCTTGGGGTTTTGGGGGTTTCCGATTTAATTCTGATAAATGAGTGTTAATGTCTTAGGATATAGGCAAGCAGACCTTAATTTTTTAAACGTGTTGCTTTCTTTTGGTGTGTATTTTATTCCTTCCAGCTTGTACTCCATTTACGGATCCCACTGTAATTGTTCGAAATAATGCTTTTCTTTAACAAAAAAAAATAATAAGCTTCCTGCCTGCCTTTCTCCCACCCACCCCCTTCTCTTTCTTCCTCCTCCATCACTCCCTGTCTCTACCTCCTCTCCTTACCCCTCAATTCTCTATCTTTAATGGGGCTGAGAGGAAAAAAAAACCCAGCGCCAACCGTATTTCCTCCATTTAACTATCTTACTCCCTGCTTTCCTCTCTTCCGCTGAGATGGCTGGTAATTTGGCGCGACGGCCGCTTGGACTAGACACACCACGAGACCATCTCCATCATCTAGTGACACAGCCACGGCGGCTGCCACATCCGCTTCCATCAGACCGGAAGTGGGAAGTGAAGAGCTGCTCTTACGCCCAGCGCCGCCTTGCTGGACTCGCCATCCTGCTCGCTGCCGCTACACGCGCATTCGCTCCAGTGGCGGCTAATGTTCAGGCGAGGGACTTTATGCCCAACTGCACGACGACTTTCGTGACGAGTAAACAAGGACATTATCTTTCTACTATACTCTAGTAGAAGCTAATGAAATTTTTGCGAGCACTAGACCAGTTCGCAGTTTCATCTTTTCTCCGTGGGGTAGGGCGCATGCGCAGCTGGTTCGTGACCGCAATAATGGGCACACCGGATATGTGACTGTCTTCGGGGTAAGAGAAAGTGCCTTAGTAGTGTCTCCATTCAACTTGTGTATCGTGATATGCACAATAGAATCGTCACACTAGCGGAAAACTCTGGTGAGCCTCACATCCTGTTTGCTAAAGGGAGGCCTCCAGGAGGTGCTGAGCAAAACAGTTCGAGGCTACTTCATCGACCAATGAAATGGACGAAAGTTGTCTTTTGCGTGAGATCTTTCAAAAGTGGAAGTGAGGCTAAAAGTCTAGCAGAAAAAAAAACTTGTGCTCACCAAACGAAAACACCAGGTATATACAGCGTCACGGTGGACGAGCCCAGGTATTGCGACAGTTTCAGGCTCTGTTTATTGTTAATAGCTGTTATTAAATTCTATGAAAAATTGTAAAACTGAAACATTCTCGTGAAATTTATAATGCTTACCTTTATTTTTTCTTCTTCCAAGAAGTCTTCAATCTCTAGGTTGCTTTCGTTGTTTCAACGTTTGAACTCTTTTTAAGTATTCGGTTTGTGACATCGAGTCAAGCATCGTCACATACTTCCATTGTCTTCCTTTTATCAGCTGTTTTCGAATAACATCAGGCGAAAACTCATCTGTCTTCTTAAAAAAAAACAGAAAGAAATGTTAACAGCTTTATTGGGCTGCCAGCGAGATACGAAATATGAGGCTGGCACAGCCTCCCCCAACCACCACCACCCTTACCCTATGACATTTTCCTGTGGGTTTGTTACACGCCTATGGATACGGTTATAAATGTCGCTGGTTTTCGGTCAGATCAGGGCACGGAAATCAGCGCCGGACTGAAAATCTCTTGACAGGTAGATTGCAGTCGTGGGTGTTGGCAATCTCGCCTTTCTAAACCAAGATATTAAAATTGCTAAAGGTCGGAGAGCTCTATCTTTATGTTTGCCCATGCTAATATGAGCATTATGTTTCCATGCATTATCAAATGTGACGATGCGAGATTAAAGTTTTATCTGTGTGAAAGAAAAAGAAAGTATTGTGTGCATATCTATATATATATATATATATGGATGGATAGAGTAAAAAATGTAAGGAAAGAAAACTAAATAAGATCAGAACGTGTAGTGTTTGTGGATACGTTTTGCGACTATTTTATTTTTGTGTACATCTCTCTGAATATTTGTCTTACACGTGCCTCTGTGACAGAAAAACAATTATGCATTTCTTTCTAAAAATTTGCTTTTTTCGTCTCACTACAATTTTCCGTTGAAAACTATATTTTAGAATATTAGAGATTACTAAATTAAGTGAGAGTATATTATTTGTGTACACTGCCGTAACAGAAATTGTAACAAACGAGTCCAAGGACGTGTTTATTTTAGTCTTGATGTTTTCGAAATCAGGGTCTAGACGGAATGAAGCTGATCATCTTTCGGTCTGACTGAAGCACGCTTCCTAATTCATCGAAGCATCCACAACAGAGTTCCAAACAATTCGCATTCATCGTATGTTAATTTTGCACAAACAGCGGAAGCTCCAGCGCCGCGGCTGTATTTGACCCTAATGATGCATGTCAGCCATCTTGGTTCCTCATTTTGTACGTCTTTAGAGATAAATAGAAAGAGCTCCAGAGGGTACTTTCTATTTCCACCATGATACAGATAATCTCGCGGCAGGGCAGTTTTTCTTTGAGCCAAAGATTGCGAGAAGCAAGCTACCTCTCTAATTTTTGGTCCAGACTGCTGTCGCCAGCTCAGACGCGCCCCAAAGGACTGATCGCCACAGTCTTGCGTAGTTGCAGCAGCTGCTGAGGCTAGTCCAGTGCCTAGACTGTGTCATCAGGGTTGAGCTGTTATGAGAAAAGATAACACGTCAGCTGAAGAGAGCAGTCCTTTGGTCCCAACCAGGTCGAGTAAAGGCACTGAAATTATCAGTAATGAAATGCAACCTGATGTTCCGCCCATGGACAATCAGATCACAGAATAGGAAGTCAAAGAAGCAAATAGTGACAAAGTAGCAGGTCTAGATGGTTTTGTCAATGAAATGTTAAAAGCACCATCTAGTGTTATTAGTCTTTTCTTTGTCAAACTTTTCAGTTCTATTTATAATCAGGTATGATGGCCCAAGGAATGAACTAAACCTTTTATTTTATCCCACTTTACAAAAAAGGTGATCCCAACCAGCCAGGTAACTACAGAGGTATCTCTCTCACTAATACATTATGCAAAGTCTTCACATGCACTCCAAATAAAAGATTAACTCAATAGGCAGAAAGTAAGTACTTAATTGATGAAAAGGAGATTTTCGCAGAAACTACTCAACAGTAGACCACATTTATACATTATATACAGCAGTAGAGAAAGAATTGTCCCAGAGTATGAAGCTTTATGTAGCATTTAAGATTTTTAGAAAGCTTATGAAAGTGTGCAACGAGTAATATTACTATGGGAACTAGCAAAGTTGGGTATACAAAGTAAATTGTGGAGGATAATGAAAAGCATGTCTATAGATGTTCAAGCATGTGTTAGAGATGGCAATCAGAAGATGTTCCATTTCTTTTTAATGCTTGCTATGTCTTAAGTAGGGATGTGTGCTCAGCCCAACACTCTTTTCACTTCTCATTAGTTTATTAGTCCGAGACATACGAGTAAAAGATAGACATGGGGTCTCACTAACACCACACCAACTGGAGCTATTCTTACTTTTTTGCAGATGACAACATTATATCAATAACTGTTATTGGACCGCAAAAGCAGCTTCGGTTTCTGCATTTTTCCTCAGAGTATGTCAGCTAGATGTTGTTTTAAATAAGCTACACAGAAGGTATTTCGACTTCACTCTATGCACAGAGCAAATTTTGACACGGTGTAAGGTGAGATGGTACCTAGTTAAAGAGAGGGAGGAAAGAGAAGAAGCAGGAGTCGTGAGGCAGCTAGCACTATTGCAATTGTTATCTTCGCTTTCACTAGACGACACCATCATTCTTACCATAATATGCCTCCCCCCCCTTCCCCTTGCTGCTGTTGTATCTACTCCGTCAGCGCGCTGAGCGCTAACAGCCTGTCAGGATACTTCACACAGGCACATCACCACAATGTTTATCTCCCCTTAGCTTGACAGCTCCTGCTCCCATTGTAGAAAATGAGCTGTCAACCTCAACAAGTTAGGGAAGGGACATCCAGAGTACAGCAAGTGCAACAATACAAGTTTTTCATCATTGTGATGTACTGATACTGTACGTGTCAATTACTTTACTCACTTGAAGTGGTAGATCGAAAATTGAAAATGTTCACAGTAGAAACTGACTTTGACAACCCCAGGGTTAATGTCCATTTATATAAACTTTACAATTCTTGCATACAACATAGTTGTTTATAATTTTTTTTCAGAAAGACATATCTTTTTCCAAACTTTTATGTCTTTTTCTCCAGAAGGCCATGACCCTCAAAAGGTACAGCATAATTGAACCTTCCTTATAATTGTCACTCAGATTTCCTGCTGAATCGAATGGCTTGACTCCTTTTATTGATACTAATGCTGCTTGAACCAGTAGTTCCTTTCATAAACAAATGAGACCTTAAAATGTAATATGAACATTGTAATTTTACAGTAGACAGTCAATTTCAAAGATAAAAATGTAGATGGTGTTTTAAGTGACTTTTAAAACACTTTGCATGCCAGATCCATCGGTTTTCAAAGGCCTTTATCAAGGAAGAAAACCTGGCAAATAAGGCACTTCTTATTATTGATGAAAGTTTGCCACAGCCTAGATATCAATACCATCTTTGTTTTTATCAACATCCTTCACCTTTCTACCAGTAAATAACCGAAACGTTGTTTTTTTTTTAATTATTTCTTGGTTACTTATATGGTAATTATTACAATATCATTGTTATTTGTTTTGTGCATGCGTGTTCGTGTATGAAGGTGCGTTTGGTCCCTACTATAGAGAGGTGTGTGTTCATGCGCCTGTATGTACGTCGAGCACGTTAAGACTGGGTGTTACTTGGGTAGTCCCTATATAAATGCACTGTCGTCGTCATCATTACCATCATATTCGTCGACGTCGTCATTTTTGCGACATTTACATGAGGTCGTACCTATAAAACACTTTGCAACTTCCTCAAGTTTCAAGGAAGACATGCTGAAGTCAGTAGGGTGGAAATGTACCTTGCACGTTATTAACAATAAACCCTACCTGAAGTATATTTCTCCAATTTAGTTAAAATGTTGTCACAAAGTAACTTGACTGCCTTTCACTGGAAGTGAAAATTTAATCCAATTTCCACTGCCTACACAGCTCGAACTCGAATATTGTATTGACTTAAAGGCTATTTCAGCTAATAGCACCTTTACAGGGTGAGCATTTAAAAAAAAACATCCTCTCACTCATCCAATCACATATCCATTCATGCACCTCTCGTCCCTATCATACATACATACATACATACATACATACATACATACATACATACATACATACATACATACATACATACATACATACATACATACATACATACATACATGCAATCTATATACACAATATGTAACAAGTCCTCTCATTCCTCCACTCATTCAGTGATCTATCCATTTATACCATTCTCATCCCTATCCTACATACATAATAGTCTGTATGCACACCCTATGACCACTCCCTAATACTCATATCTTGCCTACACAACAATGAAAAGGTGTGTGACATGTGTGTGTGTGTGTGAGAGAGAGAGAGAGAGATGGCAATGAGGATGGAGTAGGAGGTGGGTTGTTGGGGAGGTGGGGGAGACTAATTTGAAAGAATCCTAATTGGGGTCTATTCATTTTGGCATGCCACGCTAAATCCTTACGCTTGTTTTATTCAACTAAGTCAACTTTGGAGAGGCCGGATTGATGCTTATTACAGGTACGTTAAAATGTGTGGTTTACCCTCTTACTATTTCTAGTATTCAGAAAACGGAGCCATTCAGTCTTCGTCCGAATAATCTGCACATGTATATAGATAAATATATACTCCTTGCATGTATTTACAATCCGAATGAATGAATAATTATATCTTTACATAAATCGATGAGTCTTGTAAATTTTCTACACAATCATAGGTGCACAGCTGAACCTGGAACTAACACTTGTAATTGCGGGCAACCCAAATCGTTTGATTAAAAAAGAAAAACGATACTGAAACAGCACAAGTGAGTTTGGCGAGGTGAGCCACTTGCTGCAAGCGGCATAATCTGCCTGACATCGTCACACCCCTACTCCAGGAAAGAGAGAGCCAAGCCAGAGCTGTCCGCTCGTATGAAGTCGGTCTGTTTGTCGATCGTGTCCTACTGACAACTTGCCCACCGACTTCTGCTGAAATGGAACCGCGCACTTAAAATGCGTGGAGGGCTTTAATTTCTTCCACTCATTTTCCTCGTCCGATGACAGAGTCAAAGTGGAGCCTGCCCTGGGATATAATTGATAAATATCATTGCCCAGATCCATATGGAGAACACATCAGCATGCACGCCAACGCAGAGAAGCGAAGTAGTTTTGACTTCTGTCGCTTAACAACAAAAGGTGAAGATGAAGACTTGTCCTTCTTTGAGCCCGAATTACACGACAAACATTCACTCTTGTACTTGCTTTCCAAATTCACAGAACGTTTTATTCGGCACGTGCACGCTTGCAAACGTGAAAGCAAAAGACGGGAGATGATGGGGATGTTGCTGTAGCTTATTCACATGCCGGCCGGCGGCTGAGGTCTGTACGTAACGGATTTCAGAGTTTGCAGGAAAATGGTAGTTTACTGCAGAGAAAATAGATATAAAATAAGCTGGTAATGTTACTCTTCAAGGCAAAACTCTCTGTGTTTATACAGCGAACAAGATTAGTAAAATTCTCTGTCTTTACAAACAATCTCACCTTCATGAGAAGCAGCGTAAGAACAATACAGTGACTAGATATTATGAATAATCAAAGCAAATAGAGCGAACACCAAGATACTATAAATAAACAAAGTAAATGGAGTAGATAAAAGCGATTACAGTAGATACTATGAAAAAAAACCACAGCGAATAGAGTGAATCCTATCAATAAATAAAGTAAAAAGAGTAGATACCATGAATAAATAAAGCAAACAGAGAAGATACTTTCAGTAAACAAAGCGAATAGAGTAAATACTGGAAGAACATCGCGAATAGATTGGATACTGTAAATAAACAAAGCAAATAGTAGATAGTATAAGTAAGCAAAGAAAAAAAGGGAATGTAGATGGTAGTTAGTAAGGAAGAGAGATTAGAATCGTTCGAGGAGAAACGCGAATGCTTAAGTGGAGCAAGAGACGGTTGTCATGCTCTAAGCCTCCAAGCCTTGTTTATTGGATGGTTTATGGAAACTGCCACTCGCCAGGTATCGGGGATGTCATTAGCATAACTCGTTAGAGGGCACCACGGGCTTTGGAATGAAATGAAATATCGCACTCGGTCGTGATTTGTGGCATCGTTAATCCTGTTTTTGACCTCTTCCCCCCACCCTCCCCCCAAAAAAAGAAAGAGACTCCTCTGAATGATTTGTAGCCTCGTTAGATACCTGGCCACAATAATTAAAAAAAAAACCAAGAGGCAGTAAATGAAATGCACGCACACAGACACAAGCAAAAAGGTGTCTCGAAGTTACGTTTCTGAAGTCCTTTGAATGTCCAAATAATGATCCTGGCATATTGGTTGCATCTTCTTGACAGAAAAGTTGAGACATACCTTCACTTTGATGTCGTCACCTACTGTACGTAAGTATACGTTACAACAAGGTGGCTATGGAGCAAAGTTTTAGAAGTCGGTGAACTGAATTACTTTGAAATACAAGACGCAAGAGCAGACAGATGAAGTTATGCAGGAATGATAATTGCGTGCTATTCGTTTCCGATAAAAGCCATCTATTTTTTTTCATTCGTTTTACACCTTGTCAGCAATACACCGCTAATCTTGTGTGTAGGTATGTTTACATGTGTGTGTTAGTTCTTTTGCTGCAATAGTGAGACCAGTTTCTATTGACATTGAATGGAATATTATCTTTATTTTGACCTGTCCCAAAATTTACAAACAGATTTATTTAAAGTCTCGCCTTTTTCCCTCTTTCCTCTCTGTGTCTCCATTCCTTCTGCTAATCTATCGGGAAATTTTGGTTCCTACTTACTCCCGGGGTCTATAACAAAGCCACAAAAAATACAAATATCAAATCTCATGAAAGATAATGAGTATCTGGCGATGTCTCTCTTGATAACCAAATGCAATTACTGGAATGCGGTCACACAACTTTGAAAACCTCTCAGAGCACATTGTCGACCTCTCTAACCTCTTGCGGTCCTTTATCGAGAGCCTCTCCAATCTCCTAATACCACTTTCCACCCTATCCTGCTCGGCCCTACACTTCTTCAAGTGAGATTTCAAAAAGTCTTAGCTATTTGCTTTTTTTATAATGGAGAGACTAGTTTTTCCTCCTTTTTTGCCCAACATTTTTGGTCATTCATGTGCGCGAAATTTTTCAGCTGGGAAATTATGTTGTCTAAATAACTAACAGGAAGCAGCATACAACCTACATCCACGCTCAAACCTCTGAGTTAAGAGATTAGTAATCACGCTGCTAGTACACCAGGGAGTACACTAGGGAGTACACAGGAACCATCCAAATTGTGACTGTCTGTGAGGTAAAGCGTGCAAAGAATCTTTGATGTACTTGCTTTCCTCTGGCTAGAATTTCGAATTTTATTTTACTGTTATTTTCAAATTGTTTTAGAAATTGTGCGTGGGTGGGGGTGTGTTAGGGGTGTTGTAGAGACCATGGTTCAAGGGACGACAGCTGTCCCTGGATATACTTGTTATTACATGTGAGGATTTACCGCGGAATTTACGTTGACTTTACAGCTTAAGCCGTGAGATATGTTTTGTAAGTTTTGGACGTGCATCATTCTTTTGAACACTCTACTGGTCTTTGAAAACTTCTGGTGTCACGATGTCATCTTTATTCTGACACAGCCCTCAAAACTCATAGTGCACGTGCGCAGTTGTGAACAGGTCATATCGGCCTTGTGACAAATCAGTTTCGTAAAGACCACATTTCTCCAGGCATTTGCCCATCAGTCCTCACTGTCGTATCGAGAAACGTGAGGTTTTTTTTTACACAGCCTGTCATGATTTTTCGAAGTATGTGCACTTCGCTATACTAATTTAGTCATCAATGTCTTCATAGCCATTGTTAAATTTAGGTTCATCATGCATCTAACTTTACGAAACTAGAATGCCATGTGTCCATTTTCTCGTGTTATTTCATAGTTCTCTGTTGTATTTTCCATAATACTCAGTGCTGCTTATTCAGCCGTTCAATTGGAATTACGTTATCTATAAACTTGTAACAGCTCGTGTAATGTTTGAATCTGCTAGTAATACCTCGTTATCGCCTCCATCACTCAAGTTTACTTTGTTTTAAATCTGTTTTCTACTGAGCTGACACACTTCCTCTTCTTTGCGAAAATCTTCCACAAATTACGAAGCTGTTCAATTCAAGGTATAATCTGTCTCCAGTATGAGGGAGAGCTTGTCTAGAGATACATCTCATCTTATCATTTAGCGAGGTCGTGCTTCTACCTTATCTGCGCATGCGCACTGTGAGTTTGGACGATCTGTCTGAGGAGAAAGATGAGCTTGTCACACCGGCACGAAGTAAACCCTCAACTTCTTTGAAACAACATCTGTCTGCGCGGCTGTGACTTGTGTTAGAATGCATATACTGATGAAGCAATAATATATGACGACGAAGCATTACTTAGAATGTACAAGAAAACGTTTTACAAAATGCACAGTTTCTATAGCAACGTGCCAGGTCATTTGTTCTCACCAGTTGCACACTTGAGGGCGAATAAAAATAGAATTCTTTGGCTTTTTGCTGCTGACAAAAAAAAAAACAGCCAGAGCCGATGCTTCACAATTTTTTTAAAGTCAACAAGCTGTAGCTGTTGGGCGTGTTTTGACTCGGTTCTTTCACAGAAGGCTTGACATCTCGCAAAAGATGCTTCTCATTCAGGCACTCTGGACACCAGTCTTGTCACGAGTTTAAAAAGTAAAAGCTCTTGGTTTTTGTTGTTGTTTTTTTTAACGAGAAAACGTTTATGCTTTGATTATAATAAAAGGGTTTGCCAACACGTCCGCTATAAGAGCCGGTGGGAATAACTAAAACCACTCCGAATTAAAGCTACGGCTTTGTTTATTTCAAAGCAACCCACCATGACAAAGATTCGGCCTTTGGTTGTCGACATCACGCAGGCCTTTTCACCAAGTGGTATCGAACTTGAGCACAGATTGTGGTAACAAAAATCTCACAAAAGCGCAGTGATTGCGGAGATGTTTGTTTAGCCTCCCTCCCCCCTGAACTGTATTCATGCAATCTTTTATGTCCCCGCTGCAAGACCACGAATTAACACCTGCACGCTTGGCTGCTAAGCATTGCGACCTGTACAAGCGCAACAGACGTTTTGTGGTAAACACGGTATCACGAGCACCGAGTTCTTCCTCTGCCGGTTGAAGTCAATGGCGTCCGCGGCAGGGATGTTTAGAAGGGAAGCCCTTTTGTTTCCCTGTGCATCCAGCAAGTGAACCAGTGCACTTCAAACACAAAACCAATTACATATCAACGAATGGCAAAACAACTTTTCTGTCTTTCCTTCATTTTTTTAAACTTTCTTCTCCCTTATTTTATCTTTTAATTTTTTTCTGACTTTCTATCTTCCATAAAAATAATACATGCCGAAGAGATTAAAGCAAAAAATAAAAAAGGCAAAGTCAAAATCGTATTGTACTTTGATAAGTAAAGAAGGTGTAATTCCTTCAAGTCTGTCTCAATAAATGATCTTTTCCTTTTTTTAAGACATTAAAGCTGATCATCTCTTTTTCTTTTCTTTTTTTGTCCCTTTCTCCTTTCTCGTCAAATCCTTTTTTTTTCGTTCACCACAAGTCCAGCAACTTTAGCCGGAAGACGAGGCATTCCAGTAGTGCGTATGATTTTGTCCCTGTGGCTTGCAGAACAGAACGACACCACCGTGCCTGGTGTAACTCTTTACAAAGTCTCACGTAACTCACTCATTACATAGTTCTCATCGTGTCTGATGTAACTCACTCATTACAGTCCTCACCGTATCTGATGTAACTCACTCATTACAGAGTTCTCATCGTGTCTGATGTAACTCACTTATTACAGAGTCCTCATCGTGTCTGATGTAACGCCCTCATTACAGAGTTCTCATCGTGTCTGATGTAACTCACTTATTACAGAGTCCTCATCGTGTCTGATGTAACTCACTCATTACAGAGTTCTCATCGTGTCTGATGTAACGCACTCCTTATAGAGTTCTCATCGTGGCTGGTGTCTTTTTACAGAATCCTCACTGTTGCCTGGTGTAACTCACTCCTTACAGAGTCCTCGCCGTGTCTGGTGCAACTCACTCCTTACAAAGTCCTCACCGTCTGCCGAGAAGACCAGTCGGTGCCGAAGTCTCTAGAAACACGTAACGGCTCATCAGTTTTCTCAACGTTTCCATCCAAAGGACTGCTTAGAGTCCGGAACCTGTGGGAACCATGGACGATTTACTTACCGATACCGTCTGAGAAAATCACGGAATAAACCAGAGAGAGAGAGTGTGTGTGTGAGAGAGAGAGAGTGAGAGAGTGAGAGAGAGTGAGAGAGAGTGAGAGAGAGCGTGTGTGTGTGAGAGAGAGGGGGGAGAAAGAAATACTGTCCCAGAAATTGTAATTAGACGCTTCGTCTGTCGTCCTGTAAGTCTGCAATTGAAAGGTTTCTTTGGAGATCCCTTTTTAAACGCGCGCGGATGAAGAAAAGCTTCAATAACAGAAATCTTACAGATGAGCAGTGGTGCTAAAGTTCAGTAGAACGAAGGGTTGCCATTTCCCCTCCCCAAACGTCTCAGTGGCTGGTTCTTGATAGAGCTTTCAAAGCATCGAGAGAAAAATAATGATATCGCAAATGGAGCCATTCGTGACTTTTTTATACATGATTTCTTTTCTTCTGCATCAAAAGTCTCTTTACGCACGCACCCCAACTGAGATACTTCGTGGACAGAAAAAATGGACCCACAGTGTTTTTAAAAAGTTTCCGGTTCTCCACACCAAATCATTAGTGTCAAATCCTAGATGATGTAGCTTTTTTATTTTCTGTCGCCTGATGTCTAAATTTCCTCTATTTTTTCGAGAACAACGCTCTAACACGAAAAGTAAGATTTTTCTCGAAAATAATCGTTGGCGACAGGGACTGTGCACATTACCAAAGTGCATTAAATCTGACAATATAGTGACAAGCTATTTCTGCACTCAGACTGCATTTTAATCTGATCTGCACCACGGATGAGTTGTGTAAGGCTCCTCCCTTTACACTTTGTTCTCGAGATAATTGCGAGTCTTTGCACTTTTGAACATAATAGCTTTGGTCTCTCTGTAAAAGCTTCATCTTTTCAATATGAAACTTGGTCAGTTCTAGGGAAAATTCATGAAAATCCATTTCGCAGCTCTCACACAAAAAGTAGTCATTTTTTGACACAGATCTCATTTCTTGTTAATCACAAAATAAAGTTATTTTTCAGCAAGGGTTCAGACTTGCGTCTATGAGATGCATGGTGCAGACAAAGCTTTATCGCCAGCCCAGTTGACGCATGCGCAGTGCAGCAGAAGGGAAAGAAAACACGATACGAAGCGTCCAGCTCTGGTCAGGCCACTGCTGGTATTAACCCTTTGAGTGATGGCATGTTGCCCACACTCTATGACCTGCATGAGGCAAATTCCCTTGCGAAGGACACTAAATGAGCTATGGTGCTCCGTCGGTTTTACGCAGAAAGTATAATGCTGAGAGTCCATCATTTAAACTCGTGAGTAGAATCGATTCTAAAATAATCTGTTATCAAACCCTACATTAATACAGTAAATATCCACTCCATAGTAAATATACACCCCCTTAAAGCGAGCATTCATGTGTGATAAACGTGTTCTAGCATATCTTGCAAATCTCGCTTTTGTCCAATAGCAAAATTCACTTGAGTTCCATGCAACAGTCAATATCGTTCTGATCAGAAGGTCAAACTGGTCCTTGTTGCACTGAGCTTGCCGCATTTTTAGGGAGCTTTGTAGAATGACAGCACGTCATCACAGCGTATCTTCAAGCCTGTGCCTATTGCAATCTGAAGTCGCATGAAGCGGGCATTACCACCACGGTCCAAGTCGCTTCGATTATTCTTCTGCTTTGACTGTTACGCAAACCGGATTGCCGGAAGGGGTAAAATGAGCGGCTTTGCCGGCGACATTCCACTCGTGACCTGCTGTGACCTTCCAATATCAACCTGACGGCGCATTGGAGAGCTGGCGCAGTTTCCCTAAGCTTAATGGCATGGGTTCGTCACTGAGAACCTGCAAAAAGGAAAGAACACGTCCAAAATGCAAATCCTACGAGGACCGCACAAAGCTCTGGAGATACCCCTAATGGTAAACTGGGTATTTTGGCGATTTGTGTCACGAAACTCTCGATTCTGTGATAGCAGATTTGCTTCCCGAACACAATACGACATTTTTGGGGGGTTTGTGTACTTGGTAGCGTGGACGACCGGTGGGGGGTCAAACTACGCGACAGCGCATTTAATTCTCTCTCCTTGGACGTGGCGGCCCCTACAATCGAATCCGAATGATAAAAGAGAAGCTGCCACATACTAGAACAACATCGATTTATGGTGATACACCTTCATTTACATTTTACAAGTATTTATTATCTCTATGGAGAAGCGTCTTGCAGTGTACAATATTCTGGTGACATCTCTTTTATCAGGGCCGATTCGCGAAACCTTCTATGTTTGGAAATGAGGGTCATTCAGATTCGGTGCTTGTTTTGGATATGAGATTAGAAATGGATCGTGTTTCAAAATTGGGTGCCTTCTTTCTTATTTTCGGAAATGAGATGTGAAATGATTCCAATTTCATGAGCTTCTAGAAATCCTAAGGCACGTCTCTCGTCTATGTTCACAGTAAGCTCTGGCACCACGAGGATACTGTGTGCACTCTCCGCATCTTTCACAGACTATGCCTTTACGAATAATTCCTAAGATATTAGATTTTGCTCCTGCCGGAGGCCCTTACGTCTGATCAGTTGATGCGTAGAGCTGTTAGGAGACTCATTCTTGTGCGATCTTTCCAGACGCTTCGGGAACTTTTGTGAATCAACCGTTTTAAAAACTAAGTGGTTGTGTCTCGGCAATAATTCACGATACTAAAAGTTCAGACAAATATTTGAATAAAAGAATACAGTAATTTGGGGTGTACGATACCCCTTCCTTCATACTTGTGGAAATGAGATGTGAAATGAGCAACTTTTTAATAAAAGTAGTAACAACACTATCCTTGCCATTTTCTAGTGTGATTAGTTTGATTTTCTTGGAATAGGGAGATGTTGAGGTCTTGAACACCTTCAAAACCTTTAGGTTTATCACATCTAATCTCATGTATACACCAGTCCTTGTAATAGCGTCTTGATTGTTTTCCGGGATCAGTATGGCTTACAACTCATTTATAAAAATAAAAAGTAGAAAGTAGTAGATACGTTACCAGGCAACACCACTACAGCTGATGAAAGTCTGTTCTTGGCATCCAATCGGTAGCCACGTTCTAATTTTACACTCATTTGAAAGGATGGAACAATGGGTACCACCTTTTCCAAAATGATAGCTGGCAGGACGGATGGTCGGTTTATGATTGCGCATTGTAGTGGAAGAACAGAGGATCCACTTTTTATACTACAGACGCGATTTTTTGTATTGTATCCTTGAAGGATTGCTTCAGCCGAGAGAGGTCGCAGAGAGAATCGATCGTCGATTGCCACGGCATGTGGTGGGCCGCGTCCTTTTCAAATATGATGCTTTTAATGAGTTTACTTTTTTCTCAACTCTCGCAGTGGTTATCAATCGTGTGGAAACCCCAGCGGCCTAGAACTTGGGCCGATAGATTTGTGACGGCCCCTCCTGCTGTATCTCTCCCTCCGTCATTCTCAGAAGATAGCAGCGTTGCAGTGGGTTCTGTGAAAACGAAAACAAACAAACAAACAAACAAACAAACAAACGCAGTCCACTTCACTTTCATGCACACTTAAGCGTGCTACCTGCAGTCGGAAGCCTGGTATCAGCAGAGAATAAGGCCTGCACCGCCGCCTGTCTACTGCAACGTCATACATGCAACTGAAGGACAAATATAATGGCCGTGATCAGAATGCAAATAACGTACTTTTTTCACAAAAAGTGGTCGTTTTATGTTTGTCGATACCGCGAATTTTTTATTTTATGTTCGATTTTATTGACGCACAGGGGGTGGGGAGATATATTTGAAAACAGGCGTCATGTTACCGTCGGTAATTTCTTTGCAATGCCACGTCCGTGATGACTTGCTGACATCCACGTAGGAAGATGAGCGAGGCTGGCTGTCGCTGATCCATTGGTGGGCATATATTTTGCCATGAATTTTTCGTTTGGTGTAACGCATACACAGCTGTTAGCTTGAACTACTGGATTCCTCTATATGCTTGTGTTTCATTGTAAATGAGCCGTGATGTAGCCTTAGTTACTAGCACGGCATAAAACAAACAAACAAACACACATTGTAAATGAAGTGTCTGTCAATATTTCTATCCTTTTATGTACTAGAATGATGCATCGATGTTCCTCCACCTGCTACACGGAATAATAGTGTGACGGGCTTTTTATACACCAACGCTCTTCATGCTAGAAGGGTTGTATATATTTGTCTTCGTTGATCAAAAGTGTGATTGTTTATCCTGTACTGTAGTTAGTGTTTCCGTTATTGCCACAGGATACCGTGAGTTGCCGATGTTCTGTTATTATGTACTGTACGTTGGAAATAATTATGTTAACATGGATTGAATAGTGTAGCCGACTGGAGAAGGCTGGAAACTGACAGCTAGGCTGTGACTTGGTAAGTGAACCATCTTACAACAATACGACAAAATATCTCAATTAAGCCTCGAGGAGCACAATCTCTTTGCCACTGGTGCCACGAGGTGCAAGAAGGGATAAGTGAGGTCACATTTCACACGGCCCTATTTCACGAAGCCCGAGCCCCTCAGGCAGCAAATCGCTTGTTTAGCCTCATCACCACTCGTGACAATTCAATTAATCCCAAGGAAAAAAAAGCAAGCGTGGAAGAAGTCAGCTGTTTGACGGTTTCGTTTTCCTCTGTCACCTTTGTCAAACAGATAAACGCTGTAAGCTATTCCATCCTTTGAAGGTTACTTCGATCCTTCACTCGGCCTTTTTTTTTTGACACGTTTGAAATTGGCTCTTACTGCTAGAATATACAGGAATCTGTGGCTCGTTTGCAGCACAGATTTAAAAAGGTAACAGACACTGGCTTTCAATTATCCAACTTATTTAACCTGTCCTTTACCTGAACACAGGCATCTAAAACGGACTGTTGAAAAGACTGATTAACTATGGAAAATTTGTTTTTCATTACCGTCTTCATAATGTTTTCCTTTAATTTTAATCTTGTTATTTAAGTATTACCTGCTCGCACATACTTTAATGTATATGAGACGAGAACAAATACAAAGAAAGAAATCATATTTATGTTTTGAAGTCTTCAGAGTTCTCTGGTTTTATAAGCATTATCGAGTCTTCTAAATGCAATAGTGATGGTAGTTGTGATGATGGTGCTGCGACGGAGGCTGCAACAGTAATCATTATAATAAGGGCTTAAACATTTCTCTATATATATCTCCGTGAAATAAGAACTTATGCAAGCATGTGCTTATAAATAATAGTTTTCTGAGAGTAGTTACTGACACCCACTGGCGTACTTCCAATGCAAACAGCTCGAAGTAGTGATATGTTCTACTAGTGATGAACATGTGCAGACATCTAGGTGCATTGCCCGCCTGAGACGCAATGTGGGAAGGGCAAATTTAAGATAGAAGGGTATGGGTAGACATGTATATGTATGTTTGTGAATTAAAATTGTGTGTACTGATTTATTGAAGATAAAGTTTATAGGTTATAGGAACCATGTTATTTGGAATAAATGGCTTGCTTGTGTATATTTAGATGCAGCTGTACATACCATGCTATTCAATAGGCAATGGTTCAACTGCTTATAGATGTATGTGTGTATGTATAGATAGATGGAAGTATAATGAAATAACCTCTCTCTATATATATATATAACATTAGTTATGCCCATCTGGAAAGAGAATATGCCTGATGACCACATACTTAGATTTAAATTATATGAAAATGTACATTTGCCTATAGATTGCTGTTTAAAATGCTGCTTTGATATGTAAATATGCTGGTATCTCCCCCATGTCATAATGAGACCATGAGTAATTGGCATTAAAAGAGTCATGTCATGTCTGTCTCCAGGTTTCAGCATAGAAAACGATTCCGTTCAGGAGAGCATATCAATATGTAGATAATTGAAAGGAAAGCTATTAAAAGACCAATGAAATTCCAGACCAGGTCTTCACCTTCAGCCAGAAGCGAACCATCATGGACACCAGCATACGAAGACATGTCAGCTGGTCTAGTTATTGTAGCCATAGCCTTCCAATGTGTGACGAAACTGCGGGGAGAAGGGATGGACTGAATAGCCCGAGGGGAAAAGATGACACTTCTGCTGGCTCGTTTCACACCCAACTTCCACCCTCTCACCCGATTTCTCACGTCCGCACGCCTCTCGCACAAATACTCTCTTCCCACTCGCGTGTGCAAACAACACCTGACAACATAGTTGTACAAGTAACAACAAATTATTTTTAACAAAAGACAAAAAAGGTTAGCAAGAATTCAGGTACACACATATACTAATAAAATGACGACTATTAAACGTTACTATTGTCTTTTCGCTCCCCATATATACATATATATACACACTGCCACGGGTCCGCTCTTGGGCCAACAGTTCCCGGACTTCAAAGTTCTGGTACATCCCCGGGACGTGGTCTGTTCATCCTCGCGCCGAAAATGAGAGTGCCACTCGGCTACCTGTATTCTGGATGCTCGTTCCCGCCGTTCGTGAAGCACCACAAACCAGTAACACCCCTGACACCACTAACACTGCTGACACCGCTGCTGGACTTCTTCTGGTATCGTTGGTTCCCTGCCGCTGCTTCGCAACAACTACCTCAGGCAATGGATGACAGCAGCGATGATCCTTTAGCTGTCCTCCGGACCGGTGCCACGGTGGGATTTACCAGCCACTGCCTCGCGCCTCTTGCTGCCGGTAACACAGTTTCTTAAGTAGCTTGTCCTCTGAGAGAACCAAGCTCTTGCTTACACCACGCTCTGCCTTCTTTGCATAGACCAGCTCGCAAGTGCCAGTAGGTAGTGACGTGTGTTGTAACAGAACGGCCCCCCCCCCCGCTTTCTCAGACCTGCTGCCTACGGCTGAAAAGATCACTCAGAGAACGTAGACTCTGGTGGAATACGAGGGAAAGGTCTCGACAACCTAAACTACCCTAAACTATATACCCCTCTAAGTGCGTGACCCCCATAAACCAATCTACCCTACTTGTTCTGCACACGTCAAATGTAGCCAAAAGAAAAATGATTTGTGTCGGAGAAAATAGTCTGACACCAAGTAGTTCTCAAGTTTTCCATTTGACCTCAGTGCACCGATTCATTGTTATTGAAATGTTCTCTGCAGATGTTTGTTGTTTGTATTACATTGTCGCATTCGAAATTCTTTTATTCTACACTGTCTCTGGGTTTAAACTTACCGTTTGAGCTTGGAACTAATGAACGTTTGAGCAAAACGTTCTTTTTATAAATTAATTTGATTTTCCATTTTACTTTTTCTTCTGAATGTGTCAGTTGCCGCAGATGTTGATATGAAGTCGTCTGGTTAAGAAACTTGCATTACATTCAGCAGTTTCTGGCTATAACAAACTCAAAGTTTATTTTACAAGATGGTGCGTGACATGGAGGAGAGTGCGCTTCATTAAAAATTTTTGTAGGTTATGTGAGTGTAAATCCCCCCAGACCTTCCAACGTATGGTAGGGTGGAGATTGAATACCTAATTGAGTAAGGGAAGTAACGGGTGACGGAAAGAGAGCATTGCCCTATGTCTTGCACATGACATATATTAGACACAGTTAACCACTCACAGTCCATTTTCTCTATAGCCACAAACCTATGGAGCCGTTACCTTTCTGAGTGGTATCTAATGACGTTGGGGGTCGGGATGAGATATCCTCACAACAAAGTACCGATTCAGGGTTGCATTGCGATAGCAAAATGTAAGCTGTGACACATTACCACTGCAAAAGATAAGCCGTGGCACGTTATCATAATAACACATATAAGTCGTGACGTACTGTGTGTGAACAAAATGTAGCTATAGCTTTTAATATGAAGCGCATACATTTTAATGCAAATATTTATGTGCTGGCTTTTAAAGTACTGATACACACAACACAGCAGTGGTGACAAGCGAGTGTTTTAACCACTACACTACCGGGGGCCCTGTATTACGTTCGTGACTAGAACGAGATTTAAATGCACAGTCTGACTCGCAGCTTTAAAAATGTGTCAAATCATACAGTTTTGCCATTTTACGATAAACGATTGAGTTGCTTTCGAAGGACTTTCCCCTCGCTTCTTTATCAAGACTTCCTCCATTTCCGAAATTACTTAGTCGACCATAATTTTCTGTTATTAAGTCTTCCAGCCTATTACATAAATCTCCGTCTATAAAATGAGGGCGGCCTGTAACTTTGTTAAAGAACTTATCAGAAATAGCCCATCAGGCGAACTTTTTCATGGCTTATCTATTAGCTCTGTTTACAACTGACTGAACCTACCCGAAGTGACAAAAAGTGATTAGTTAACTGCCAACGATGCAGGTCTCCAAGTGTTGCATGCGAGCCGGGGGCCATAATCTCGCACTTAAAAATGGTATCCCAAGGCCGTCGATGTCTTCTGCCTGAAATGGTGAAGAAGATGCGAAGTCGTTCTGTAACACATTGTCGAAAGGAAAAGTAGTTATCGCCAGCACCACTGCCGGTCTAAGGGCTTCTGCCTCGCACTTTATTAAATTTAAGTACCCCTCGTTTCGATTGGAGCAGTAAGGTCGGATTTGTCTAGTTTCCTTGCGTGTTCGAACAGCTCAATGAACCTGCATACCCCCGTCCCCCCGGCATAGTCCTTGAGGCGAGTAACTGGAACGCGCCATTCGGGGTCACTGGCCTGAGCAGCTGTCTGGACGTAGCTCACCGCAGGCGTTGCCAGACTGGCCTACAGTTAATTTTCCAACAGATCGCGAAGGACGCGTTACGATAAATGAGCACGCGCCACATCAGCGGACCTGGCTGGCTCCACGGCACGACTGGACGGTGTCGGAAGTCCGCGAACCAGGCGCTACAACGTCGATAGTGAAGGCGCGTTCTCCATAACCAGCAGAGCGGACAACAGTCCCAACACCTTGCAGCACTTATTACTCTGTAGACGGTCGCCTGCATCTCCCAACCTTGTCTTCGCTGCACAGATCATTTCGGTCAGTTGGTTTATTTGGTTGGAAAGTGTTTTCGCCCCGTGAAGATTACCCCCTCCCCCATGGGGATGAAAGATGATGAATAGGAAGAAGCCTGGGTACCATGACTCCCCCCAGCCAGCCAGATAAGGTTTTGCAATAAGAGAGAAGCATTTGTGCCCCTATAAACTCATCCAGAAGAGTATGTGTGCCCTGAGAGATGACCCAAATCCAGGAAATTACAATCCAAATAGTAGTGGCTACTGGTGTTGCACTACTGGACTGTCAGGAAGTCTTCCTACTGACGTATATAGAGATATAAGTCAGTGGTTGTTTTCTTCCATTTCTGGAACTTCTCACAGGTGGCTTTGAAATGCAAGTTGCTGAGGCCCTAAACTGATCATATAGGGAGGGAGAGGATGAATGACAAAATTATTAATCCCAGTGGTCATTTATAACTTAGAGAGTATGCTCAGGTGCACAAAAGACAGAACAAGTGCTAGTTAAAAGCGGTGCATCATAGACAACACAAAAACATGCATGTTGATATCCGGACCACAGAAGGTACAAATGATTTCAAGTGTCTGCTACAGGTATAGTGTAACATGAACTGGGAGATAACAGGGAATACCCACTGGGCAAGCTCTCAAAAGTATACTCTCATCTGAGCATCCACAAGTTGTGTTCTCACTAATGTTAGCCTTTGCTGTTTAAAGGCTTCCTTGCTGCAGCCAAAGGTAGGCTTGTACAAAGGGGTGATGAATATCCAGCTATTCTACGTCCATATTTGTCACATACTTTATTATATACAAATTATTAATATTAAATACAAATCATGTCAGGAAAAATAAAATGATTACTTACAGGTGAAAGAAATTATGTGCAGGGAACACACAATAAAAAGTATTCAGGCAGGCAAGGCGAGAAGACAGTTTGATCTATTTAGATTATTTTTTATTCAGATATATTCTACCCAGAATGCTGACCTTTGTTTTGTCGCCATCTTTTTTTTGAATAAACAAAAACAGAATTGTCTGCACACCAAAATCACAGGGCACCACGTCTACATTTGTTGTGGACTGAAAATAAACTGTCTCCATAAAAATATGGAGCCTCAAAGAGAATGCACAGGTGGCATCTTCTTTTCCACTAGGAAATATGTGACAGTTTCTCTCTCGCCAACTTTATCTCTCACCCTCCCCACTTTATCTCTCTCTCTCTCTCACACACACACACACACACATACAAAGAAAAACAAGCAGCACCAAACCAGGAAGGCAGAAAGAAAAATACTTAAAACCTATAAGATATGCCTGTTACACACCTCCCTTTAGGCAAAAAAACAAAACAAAAACAAAACAAGATCTTGTAGACTTAAACCAATAAAGACAGTCGTAATGCCATTATAGCTTCACTAAGTGGCATCTTGAGGAAACATCAATTCTTTAAAGCACTAGAAGACCTCACTCAATGCCTACTCTTATACCCCACGCAATGTGTCAGGGAATTAATAATCACTGTGCATTCCACACCAGGCCCTTTATATTAACAGGAAACAAAACAAATAATTGTAAGTTTAGGGGGGTAAATGACAGCCCCTTGGGAGCACAGCAGCATACTTCCACAGTTTGATGTCATATATTTAAAGACTTCTACATTTCCATCACTAGGGAAATATCCTGCAGATTAGCACTTGATGCACCACCTCAAAACTCTCTTGAGTTTCTGTCACTATTCTATTGTCTGTTTTGATCCACATATGTATTCACAACCTTGCAATAAATATGGTTGATATTATTAAAAATCAATGAACATATGCTTCTTTTCAATTCTACACACCTTTACTTGCAATTCTAAGGAAACCCATCGATTTGCATCACGTTCTTTGCTCGGGCTTGTGTCAAACACACTTCTCTCGTCTCACATGAAAACCAGAACGCGTTTTTCAACATCCATCATAGTAACCTCACATACAGTCAAAGTGTGGCGAAATGGGTTCGGTTAAAAGTAAAACAAAGCCAGCAGGTATTCTAGTTAGCACAGTGTGTTCGATAAATGTGTAATCCAGACTCCAGTGTGACTCTCCACCCCATTCCCCCCCCCCATTCCTATGCCGTCGCACCCTCTGTGTATATATATATGAGTAAATCGAAGGGAAACAAATTTTCTTTCAGGTATTTTGGGGGTTTGTTGTCTTTATTTCCCTTATTTGTAAGCGCCCGCTTGCGGTTATCCAAACAAAATGTAACCACAATACACATAAATGCATAACGCTATACCATGCTGATAATATAACATAAAAGGTTAATTATACGTGCTGATAGCTTTAGAAAAAAAATTTACGCAAATCAGTCGAATACAAACCTATTGCCGAAGAATAACAGTTCTCTATACTTTCATTATTACAATTTAACAACGTACAATATGCCAAAACGAAAACTTTCATTTAGCAGAGAAGAGTGTCGAATGTACACATCTCAAAAGCTAAGTCAGCATCGACTACATTTTTATTAGTATTATTATTATTTTGGTCACAACATAAGATCAGTTGATAACTGGAACCTATGATTTCGATTTATATTGGTATTAATATTGTAGACCTTGTAAATAACTCGGTGCATATTTTCCTAGATTAAGCATAACTGTCGTATTATCGTGCGCACTTCTCTAGGTTGAGGCAAACACTTATCAGTTCACAAGTGTCCCACCTTCTACCCTTTCTCGATCTTTACAATGGCGGAGGAAAGTAGCCGTGTCTTCGGAGGTTTTGACTTCAGCACTCAGCAGGTTTGTCCATTTGCATGTTAGTGCACCAACATTCTTTACTGCCCAAGGACTGTTAGCATCACGTTTTGGCTTCGAAAGGATTTCTTTTTTTAAAAGATGTTCCTTTATAAAGTAATGAATACATCTTCTGCATTATTAATGGACTGTAACCAGTGTAAGGGAGGCAACTCCTCTTATGCGCTGGCTCATCACTTGGCGCTGATCGTGATGTGTTGCCTTTTTAGGTTCTCTTTGCAGTTTTATTTTCTCATTTTTGGCAAGTAAATAACCGAAACATTTAGTCAGCTTATCACAAGAGTGTCACTAAATGGAAATCCAGAATTCTGCAACTCCCACGGTCGATGCTTCTGGGACAAACAATATTGCTTCCAGTTCGCAGTATGACACATGGAAAAGCATCTTTTAATAAGATGTTACTGTGAGTTTTATTTCATCTAAAAGCCAGCTAAAAGAAATATTATATCAAGTTGTCATTAGCTCTTCCACAGTTTGGGAGAGAGCTCGCCGGCACAAAAACCCGTTAAACATGCAGCTTCCTCGCCTGAATGCGTATGGTGACATATCAATGACAAAGTTTTGTTGTTTTTTTTTAACCGTATGATAGCACAGATGGTTGGGCAGGTGTAATATTAAAGATTTAACATGACTGTCGATTATCAAAGAGGATTATGGAAAGAAGGAAAAAGATTTCTCAAATTTATACACAAGTTTTTTTTTTAATATCAAATTTAATATGTTTGAACATCAATTTAGGCAAGTACCAACGAAAATTTATGGATATACACGTTCGTATACTTTTTAACATCATAGTGCTCTTATGATCTTTCTCCAGATCAAATTCATTGCTGTCAATGATGATCTACAAGTCATCTATGAAGAGGCTGTGCGATTTGACTCTGATCTTCCCCACTATAAGTACATATATGGCTTCCAGAGTTATTTTTTATGTATACCAACGACATATCTTTTCTAAGTGTAATTATCTTTTAAACAGTATACATGTATATGTGCTTCTTATGGCCTCTAGTCCATACTTGAAGATAGAGATATAACTCTGGCTGTGTTTTTTGTTGCAGCATTTATATACCGTAAATTTTGGTCAGTTGAGCGCACCTGTATATGAGCCACAACCACTTATATTTTTTAAAATCTCTACTTTTTTCACAAATAAGCTGTACTGGTTTATAAGTTGCAAATATATATAACTTGAAAGCTGCATCGTAATCATTTCATCTCATTTTCGGCATGACAAGGGTGTGTGCTTCAGCAACTAATCTGAATGCTTCAATGGTATGCAGCTTTGATTTTAAAATTCGAACAGTTAACACTGTAACAGTGTGAACAGTTAATGCTTTAGCATGGAGCTCATCGAAAAATTAATCATAATCTGAAAAATCCAGAAAATCTGCAAACAAGCCGCATCGCTGTTTAAGCCACAGGGTTTAAAACTGGGGGAAAAGTTGTGGCTTATAGTCCAAAATTTATTGTAGTTGCCTCAGACGCTTTTAGAAAAGTGAGACAGGCCTTCAAGGAAACACTTGGAAAATTGTCAGTCCTCTGTGCTAAGTTTCTGAGAACAAATCTGGTACTCAGGTGGTGTGTGATACCATGTGCTTTACATGCTGTGTTTTAACAAATGCAAAAAAACTAAAATATTTCCATCACCTTGTTCATCAAAGCAGTTTATATAACATATAAATATAACAGAATTACTTCTCCATTCCTTACTTTTCTCTGTTTAATCTGCTCAGCTCTGCTTACCTCTGTTTAATGGGATCATACCCATTAACATTAATAATTTGTACCAAGTTCTGTTATTTAAGAGCCTTTAAAAGTCTTATATATTATTTTTAATATATGGTATTCTATTGCACCTGCCTTAACTCAGAAGTGGTAGATGAACTTGCATTACTTTTGGTAGAAGGTGCTCAGTTTTTATATTTTTTGCACAGCACACGGGGAGGTGTCTGCATTGCTGATGACAAAATTACTATCACATCACCAGCCATTATGTGGGTGGAGGTAGGAAGGCATGATCATTTTCATTGCAAAGGAGCAGATATTTCAGAACAGTAATCCCTTTTCCCTTTTTTTATTTCCTTTTTATTGCTCTTATAGGATATAAGATGTTTATGTATGCACATTCACAGGTGCAGCTTTCTTTGGACTAAGCTTTGCTCAGTATGAAAACCCATGTATTGAGATGAAGCACTTTTGTTTCAGGCATTAGATCTACTTTTGAGCAGGCTGAAACATTCGGGATTTCCATTCCAACAAGTTGTTTGTGTCTCAGGCACTGGACAGGTAAGATGAAAAGACTGCTGTTGATCATTTGCGTAGATCATTTGAAGTTATTTGTGTATCTGTCTGTGCATATGCATATTTGTGTGTGTGCACAAGTGTGCATGCAGGTTTACAAATCCCTCAGTGTGTATAGATGGGTGGTATGTGTTGGGAGTAGATAGTGTATGCATGCATATTTATCTTTATGTAAGTAGATCACCTTCTGCATCTAATGTTGCTGTATATATATATATAAAGAGGATGAATTTTATTGACTGTAGTCAACATGTACATGTACTCATCTGTATATTACTAGTGCATGAGCATCTATAAATCTTACATGTAATTGCTCTCATGGATTAATAAAGCTGTATTGTATCTCTCAGCTTTTGACAGATTGTATAAGCTGTGATGGAATGCTGATTCCTCAGATTAGTAGTTTAGAAAAAATGCATTTGGTCAACCTTTAAAGTTTTCAGAAAGGAGAAATTTTAAAAAAAACAATATTTTGAGTACCAATAATTGAAATTTAATGTTTATGAGATCAAATTAAGTTTACTATGATTTTGGAAGTGATCTTTCAGTAACTTCATTTGATAAGAAGCATGACTTTCAGCAAGAAGAGTTTTCTTTATTCACAAAAATGGCAGCCTAAGTTTTAAACTCTATGAGAATCAAAATGTTATTAGAATATTCTATGCCTGTGAAAAAAAGGAATGTCAATGCATAAGATTGAAAGCTGAGTTTTAAAATATTTCTTTAAATAGAGTTACTTTGGGCATTTTTACAGCAACATGGAAGTGTTTATTGGCGACAAGGTGCACAGCAGATTCTCAGAAGCCTTGCAGCTGAAAAGCCTTTGACAGAGCAACTAAAGGTAATTGACAGCTTCCTAACAAAGCATCCTATTATAGCAGAGGTTCAATCAGAGAGACAAGTTATCAAAGAGTTAAATCCATGCTGCTGACACATAGTTCCGAAACTGGCAAGATGGCACAGATGTTGCAGTTGAGACCACTAGTTAACCATTTGAAGTGGTCAATGAAAAAGATGTGCAGGCATAGAAGAATAATCCAGAAGATAGCAAGTGGTGTAGCAGAAGCACAGATCAAATAGTAGAAACGAAACAAACTGGAGATCTGTCACCCTCTAGCTTGTAAGGCAAAGGGACATCTGCAGAACACGATGAACTGATAAGCAATAGTGTTTTAATAATATTATAATAACGTTTTGTTGAGAGTAATCACATTGACTTTGAGGTGCAAAAGAATAGCAGGCAATCTCTACAGAGGCTGAGACATTTTAAACCATCTGTTTATCAGAACTCAAAGAAAGTAAGATGAAGGAATTTCCCAAATGGTTTGCTTAGTCAATGATAAGTGGAATGTGACAAAACCAGATGTACCTGTAGATGCCAAGTTAAGACTTCTGGTGGATATTGGTAGTAAGGAAGGATGATGTCGTTTCAGCAATAAGAAGACAGCATATGTATACCTTATCGATCTACATCTTTAATTTCTTTGAGATTATTGAAGTATTTTGTATAATGATAATCTCTCAACCACTATCATGTTGCACTTGTGTTGGTAAGTAGCAGGATCTCTATGTACATTTAGAAATTCAGACACATGGATGACACTAATATTTTAATTGATTTTTATTGTCTGTATGTTTTATGTGGTTTTGTGTTCTGCTCTGAGTGATTTGAATAGTGGATGACCAATCCTTCTTTGTTGAATTTTCTCCTTTTTTTAGGCTTGACCATTGCTAGCCCAGGGTCACGCTTCTCATTTCCTGCAACAATGAACTTAAAGATGAAAAGCCAAAACACATGAAGACTCTAAATGCAAAAAGATCAGTTCTAGAGCTTGTCATAAGGCTTACTTAAGATGTATCAGCTCACTTGAATAAAATCTTTTTATTCTACATCCACAGAATTATTGTTGTGCCCAATGACCACTTAAGGTCTGACCTGTATATAAAGTGTCTATAGCTTTTTTAGATTCCATCTCATTTCTGTGAGAGTCTCCAAGTTTTTTAACCTGTGTGTAGCTCAAGGTCTTCACTATCTACAAGTTTCAGTACATTTTTTGTTATCCAGGATGCATTCTCGGTGGCCAATTCTCCAATATGGATGGACTCCAGCACCACCCGTCAGTGTCAGAAGCTGGAATGCAAAGTTGGAGGAGCAGAAGTAGGATTTATCTTTATTGTGGGACTATCATCATGTTATCATGGGAACAGAGAGGCAACTGCAAAAACCTAGATTTTTGGGAGGAGGGTAAGGGAGGGTTATTAGCTGGGGAAAGTCTGCAGCCAAGTAGTTAATGCAATTAGATATGTGGGGGAGGTGAAAATAGAAAGAGAAGGTTGGGGTTTGCCTTCCGTATGCAGTGCCCTGTACCTGGTATACCATATGCAGTGTCCTGGACCTGGTACTCATGACCACTAGGTTTTGGGCATATTACTTTTACCTTTATAATAGTATTTATGTTTGAGATAGTTAATAATGTTTTCAGATTTTTTCCTGCATGCACATTTCCACACACACACACAAGCACATTAAACTCATACATGCAGAAATATATACAGGTACAGGCAAATTAAATTCCTGCATGCATGCAATATCACCTTAAATGAAAATCAGAAAGTTAAGGTTTTGAGACTTGTAAAGCACATTGATCCCATGTGCTGGGAAGTGTTTGAAAGTCCTTTTAAGGAAGTGAGTCAACTAATTGTTGCACTTTTAACATGTTCAGAAACTGGCTGCCATCACTGGATCCCGAGCGTATGAGAGGTTCACAGGCAATCAGATTGCAAAAATTTATCAACAGCAGCCTGAAGCTTACAACAATACTGAGGTGAATGGTGGGGTTAGGGGAGGGTGGGGTGGGGAGGATGGTGTATGGGTTTGTTCTAACCATTTCACTGAGAATTTTTATTCCACCAGGTTTCTTTTGTATTTGTATTTTATTTAGCTGCCACTTTTTCTGTAGTTCTAACCCTAATCCCAAAGCTCATCATCGGAGTTCCTTTGAAAAACATTTTCATTTTTTTTCTTAAATATCGTGTCATTTACTATACAATTAGGATTATTCCTCTCAAAAATAGTTTCATCTTTTTTTTAAATATCTGATTTACTACATATAGTTAGGATCAGTAAGTGCAACCAAATTTATATAGTTCCTTTTTCATAAATAATCTGGTCAGCTGCCTATTCTGCTATAATATTCTGTTGACATTATGTTGTTATAGGATAACATTCTCTTATATGTACCTATATTTGGTATCTATTTTAAATTGTGATGTTTCTGAAATATGACTAACAGCTCTTTTCTTCTCCTGATGTCTTCTTTTTCGCAGAGAATTTCATTAGTAAGTAGCTTTGCTGCAAGCCTTTTGCTTGGAGATTATGCGCCAATTGATGAAAGTGACGGTTCGGGCATGAATCTTCTCGACATCCGAGCCAGGGACTGGTCACAGGAATGTTTAGATGTGAGACAGAGCTATACTTCACTAATACAACATACTAACCTTAAAGGCTTTGTAAGCTGCATTGATGTTCAGCTGTGCTTAAGTTATAAAGCTAAATAAAAATGGTTACTGTTTGACTTTTATTGGGAGTGCAAAATAACATTGCATGCAAAAATTTTGCTCAGCTATATTTTTTAATATTTTTGAGTTTCATGTTGCTTGCAGGCATGTGCTCCTGGTCTGAAAGATAAACTAGGGTCCCCTGTACCTTCTAATGAAGTCATTGTAAGTGATCATATAATTATTTTTCACAAAGTTGACTTTTCCACAGTTCAGTTAAAACCTGCACTATATTTACATCATATTGTGTGTTACTATGTCTATATCATACATTTAAATGTCCTTTTGTCTTGTCTTGTGGAAATGTCAAGTAAACTATGGTTTAGTGACATTTTTATGTATCAAGAACGCAGAAGGGCATCAGAAAGCAAAAGAGAATAAAGGCAGAATGGCACTTAAAATTAAAATTCTTTGTTTATAGGGAACTGCCTCGTCCTACCTGAGCATCAGATATGGTTTCCCAAATGACTGCAAAGTGGTGGCATTTACTGGAGACAATCCAGGTGAGTTAAAGATCAAGCAACATTTACTAAGAACTCTCAGAGAAATATGAATGAGCATACTTTCTCCGTTAGATACTAGGTAGTATTGCGTACACATAACTTTACAGACAGCTGATCTTGCCATGTAGTAAGAACAGCTGCAGAACCATTAAGGTATTGCTAGAAACTCCAAGTGTGTAGACTGCCTGCTTTACCATATCAAACATGGCAGAAGTATTTACTGCTGGATTGCTTTAGGCATAAAGATTTTGTCAGTGGGTAATAATCTTGAACAGTTTTGTGATTATATTTATAGGATTAATGTCTATTGCAGAATCTGCTGCTAGTATAATGATATAGGAAACTACCAATACATTACCACATGTACTACCCAATTTTTTCCAGGTTAAAAAAAATATTCTGTAGTGCACAGATATACAAAACACAAAATACAAATAGAAAAATATTGAACACTACAGTGAAACAACAAATACACATAAGGCAATACAGTCATATAAGAACACATCCATCAGCAAAGCAACACAGTCTTTGTCAATCTCTCATCACCTATGCTGCTAAAGAAAAAGCCGTCCGTAGACATTACAGCTGTACACATCTGCCTGCCTAGCTTTGTAACTTACGCAACTAAAATTAGATTTTAAAACAAACAGCAGTTCTCCCAAAGATGCTATCAATTGTCTTAATCCTTCAGCGACGGTAGGCTAAGCGGCGGTTTGACCCCCTTGGAAGGATGTATTTACCCCTTTTTCAAAAAATCATAAAAAATTAACTAAAAGAGGTAGAAGAACAATTAAAATTGATAATGACAGATCAAAATGTAAAGAAAAGGAATAATGCCATGATAATGAGCCCATACACAACCCGCGCAGTGAAACATTAGCCGCTTTCACATGCATAAATGAATAAATCCATAAGGGAGGGAACTACTGAAACCGTTAGGAAATAGTCCATGATTCCCTCCCTTTAACTGGTTCAGCCAATCAAAAAATTTCGTGTTGTAACAAAAAAAGAATGTAAACATTGGTCAAGCGCCATTTTGAAGTACCATGCAGGTCACTCAATTTGACATGGATTTGTACTTCAACAACCGCAAAGGAGAAGAAAATAGTAATATTTAAATTCTAATGTATATTCTAATAAAACATGTTTGTTTGGTACTTTATGTCTGTATATATTGTGTAAATAATTTTTTTGTTAATTTCTGAAACTGACCTTCAAGAGTTCTAAAACGTGTACAGTTCATTTGATTTTAGTTTTCGAAGACAAAACCTATGTATCTTAAAATTTACACTAAGTGCAGAATGGTGTATTACAGATGGTTGTCTTTACTGTAGATTAATAAGTATAAATTTTCAAAGCTGCCGATCGAAATTTCAATACCGGGTATTTGCTAGCCATTTTCCAAACAGAAAGACAGGTACCGTGGGAAAACGCAGAAAATTACTGTCAAACATAAAAACTACGTCATAAAAAGATCACTCGATAGAAAAATGTCAACTATCGAATTCATTAACTTTTTATCTGAAACAACGCATTTTAAAAAGTAAAAAAAAATAGAAAAAAAACCCTGGTGAATTCGCCAGGGTCACGGCCAAGTGTTGTCTGCGCTCCCTAGCGAATTCACCCACAACGTTGATATTCGATTAAATATCACCCTTTTGTAATTCGTACAGATACGTTTTCTGTTCCAAGTTATCTGAAACATTTTATTGACACATATTAACATTTAAATTACAACCTATTAAATAAAATAATGGCAAATTTTGCAGTATTTCAAAACTTGTCTCATTCTCCACACTCACTTCTCTCATCCATGCAAAAATGATAAACCTCTAATATTTGAATTAAACACATTTCGAATGTAAGGATCTCTAAGATTCTCTCTTATAACAATAACATGTTATATTGACCTAAACCAATCACATTTCAGTACTCACTTAAAGTTAACTTTTTCCCCATTCTCTGAACTACATTGTAGTCTTAATTTCCATTAAAGTAAAGATCCCAACGTTCATGAATTTGCTTGATATTCTGTCATAAAAGAATTAGAATTACAACCAAATACCAATTTTTACCACTAATCTATTATTTGAAAATGCAACAAAGTATTGCTTTTAAATTTTGGACTAATGCATGATAACAATTAGAACAGAAAAGCATACTACTTGTTCAGCCAGTACATAAATTAACAAACCTTTCATTTAAAACAAAAATTTAATTCAAAAACTAAAATATGGTACAAGATTCCTTTTTCACTTTAAAGTCTGTCATTAGCATTATATTTGTATGAATCTCTTCATCAGTCATTAGTACCATTAGACAATGATTTAACATAAATTATTAATCTAAACATCTTCTAAGACTTTTGTTCATTCTTATGTGAAAAATAAAAATCACAAGGTGGATAGTACTAATGTTCAAAACAGTTTCTATACAAAAACTTGAGTTTATAAATGTGTACACAGCAGAGGAGTATGCACTACAGCTCCTCTTCAAAGTATAAGGTATACAGGACAAGTGAAACAATATTTGTAAATACAGAGCATGTCTGGAAACCACTAACATTCACAGCAAGATCTGTACTGCTGTTCGATAGCATGTTCACCTCTTGAAAATCAGAACTAATGGCAGTAAATCAGGAATCGAAACAAAAATTTTTACTTTATTTACAGTACAATTAAAGTGTCAAGGAACCTCAGACTCAGATGTAATGTTGTTACTTACAACACATTATTGTTAATCAAAGAGAATCTGCTATAAAATATAAATCAACATAAGCCCTAACTGAGACAATGACCATGACCATTCACAACCCAATGTTGACTAAATTCCTTTTCTCTGTTTAGCTTGTGAAAAGCAGCCTTTTCAACCAAATATCTACTTTTTAGGTGGTATCTAAGGCTCTGGATCACAGAAGCTAATTTTTGGATAATTTTTGTTTTCTTTCAAGTCTTGGAACACAAAGATATTCATTGTTGTTTCAGCTTCACTGGCTGGTTTGGCAGCTCAGAAGGGAGATGTTATTGTAAGTTTCACTTTTCCTTGAATCTTATTTTCAGATATTGTTGTCATTGTGGAACCTGAATTTGTAGAATTTTTGTTCTTCACATATATAATGGATATTGTTGATAATGACTTGCATTTTATATTACTTCTGGCATTGGATATTTGCTTGATTGCTTAATAACACAATTAATGTTAAAGAGTAAAAAGTAAAGGTCCTTAGATGTTGCAAACCAGTTTTTGTGTCTGTTCAACTGTATCTTTGTGCAGGTGAGCCTTGGTACTAGTGACACTGTTTTCCTGTGGCTGGAGACTCCAAATCCATCTCTGGAGGGCCACATTTTTGTTAACCCTGTGCAGACTTCAGACTACATGGCTCTTCTCTGGTGAGTCTGTTATGTTATTGTTATGTTGTGGGGATGTGTATGTGTTTTGCTTTGGATATATATATATATATTTGTATACTGTCATGTATGGCTGTGTACATTAGTTTACAGCAAATTATAGCTAGTGGACTAGTAGTATTCTTTCAGAAAGTAACAAAAATGAACATGAACAATTACAGTGGTTTCCCAGAGCTAGATGAAGCCTATTAAGATCTATAACCCCAGTCTCTCCTCTCCCACTCCTGTTTTCATGATTTTTCAAATGCCTGTTCATTTTGTCGCTGCATTTTTCAAGTTCATTTTTTTTGGCTTAGTTTAGTCTGAAGCCAATTTTTGACCATTTTTAGTAGAAATAAAAAATAATTTTGTTAAATATTTAGAACTGAATATATTTTTAATGTGTTTTTTGTTCTCATATATTTTGCTAATTCCACATTAGTTTTAAAAATGGGTCTTTGACACGTGAGAAGATTCGAGATGAAAGGGCAGGAGGATCATGGGAAAAATTCAATGAACAGCTAAAATCAACACCCATGGGAAACAATGGACAAATAGGTGGGCAGCAATGATGAATTTAGTAAAATGTACAAGTATTATGTAATGCTTCTAATATGTTTACCCAATTCCTCTTGAAAATAATTTTTAAAGCTTTTATTTTTATGACATTTTCATGCATCTAAATGTCAGTTAAAGAGAAGAAAGGTTTTAGTGTGCATGTGTGTATGTCTTGTACTCTTTGATCAATGACAATGACCAACTTTGTTAATCCCAGTGGGCAGTTCTGCTCAGGAAGTGTACTCACATGGCTACCAATGGGTTAATGGTGAATGTTATAATTCTTGTTACAGGAATGTACTTTCATGTGATGGAGATCCAGCCATTGATTCAAGGAGTCTTTCGCTTTGATAAGAATGGACAAAAGGTTACATATTATCTTTGATCTCGGTTATTTCTGTGACCTACAGTATCCATAAGTGCCATGATATAAAACTCCACTTTTCATCTCGTGTTTAATTTTGTACTAGATGTGTACCATTTTCTGACTCTGGCTTCTCCCTGTCTGCATTAGACACACATACAGCTTAGTTAGTCTGAAAATTCTTATCAGTGTTAAATAGAGCTTTAGCTTAGAAGTTTGGATTGTGTGCAGATTGATGATTTTCTAGATGCTGTGGAAGTGAGAGCTGTTCTGGAAAGTCAGTTTATGGCTCAGCGTGTGCATGCTGAAAACCTTGGCTTTAACATAGGTAAAAAAAAAAAAAGAAACTTTGTACTTAGAGGTATTTATTTCAGAGAATGGAATGCTTATAAAAACAACTGAGCTTCATGCCTAATGTTCCATTGAAATTGTGTATTTCAGATACACATTATCAAAGCACCACTACCATTACTGATGGTGTTATGATCTCACAACATTATCATCTAATAGTGTTATGATCTCACAGCATTGTCATGATCTCTCATACATTTTAAACCTGCATTAATTCATATATACTCTTGTCAGAACAGGCACGATCAATCTCTCATGGATTTGGGAAACGTGTCAGTCTTATTTGCTTCTGTTCTTGCATCTGGGTTTAGGTAGCTAATGACCGTAGTAGCAAGTCAGGATCAAACTCTTCCTATACAGTTTACACCTGCAGATGCAAAAGTCTTTACAGCTTCAGCTCAATCGCATCAATTTCCTCAGTATGGAATGAGTTAATGTACATTGGGTCTTATACACTTTGGAGCATCACTGAAATCACTGAAGCTGAAACATTGACAGACTTTAGCTTACTAATAATAATCAGGAAATGAAGAAAAATTACTGAATTTTAATTTCATAGATGACAAACCAAATTAAACCAATGCGATATGGGATCTTTATAATGCATATAAATCTGTTTTGTTTGTCTTTCTTATCCACACATTCTTGTATTGTCTCCTCTGTGTTTTATAAACTTTTTCAGGTCCAAATACCAATATCATTGCAACAGGTGGTGCATCATCCAATCCTGCAATACTTCAGGTGAAATGTCACGTATCATTCTCTCATGAGTGCAGGTTGTCTAACGAAAGGCTGAGATGGAAAGACAGACTAATCCAGGACAGTACAGAAGTCAATGCCATTGTGTGTGTGTGTGTTTGTGCATGAATGTGCATGTGAAATTGACATTTGGAGGAAAAGACATTTAGTGTTAAGTGACTTTAAGTATGCAGACAAGTGCCTAGTAAACCTTATCATTTCATGCTACTTTACTACATGCAGTCAGATACTATATCCAGCAAACATTTCTGCTTCATGTTGACTTCATGCTCATAATCTTTTTGTGTTCAAAGCCATATTTCTGTATGCTGGCTGCTACATGCAGTTGTTGCACTACCAATTAACTGCTATTTTATGTGGGCTTCATGCATGCATCACCTTATTATTATTTCATGTTGCAGGTGTTAGCAGATGTCTTCAATGCACCAGTGTACATTAAAGATGTCGCCAACTCGGCTGCTCTTGGTTGTGCTTTCAGAGCTAAGTATGGTAAGTTTCCTTCTTCTTCAGACCCAACCATCACTGGACTGCATTCTCCATCAGAACCCATCACTATATCTGAAAATGCCATCATTTGTCAGACATTTGTATTGTTTGTATCTGACACATTATCTTTAAGACATTTTTAGAATCTGAAATTATGGCCTGCATGTAATGCATTTTGCTGCACTGACTATTATGAATGCATTACCAGGAAGTATCCTGAGCATCAAGCATCTGCCCTGAAGATGTTTGATGAAGATTAATTGTCCCTGAAAAATTATTGTGCTGATAAAGTGTATGCGTGTGTGTGTGTTTAGTATACCTTATGTTTGTATGTTTTAGATTATGCAAACTGTTAGTATATTATGTTCTTAAGACTTGTATGGTGTCCTATGTAGGCATGCTGTGCACATGGTATTATTTTTTAAAAAGCTGTTTGGTCCCACTTTCAATTTCTTGTCTGTTTTAGAATCGTAAAGCACAAAAAGCATGCTTAACCATTAGAGCACGATTTTGCTGGGGAAGCCAATTTTCATTACTTTTATTGCAAAGTTTAAGTTTTCTCCTTTCCAGAAATGCATTAGTTTCTTGGTCTAATGTTTACCTGAGAACAGCAATTTTAAAAACAAACTTCACTCACTGTTATCTTCACAGTCTTCAGTTATTAGCCAGTCTTTGTAATACTTATACTTTTATGTCATGCTCAGAGGGTCAATAAAATTGCACTGTATAAATGTACTAAATTATTATTAAGCATTTTAGTTTTCTTTGTAAATGTCTTTTCTCAAGCCCACAAAGTAATATTAAAGAAATATGTTTAAACTATACCAAACCAAAATAAAATGATAATAATAAAATATTAATATTCCTTCCTTTTTTCTCTAAATTTATGCAATCACTTAAAATGAGTTGTGGTTAAAAAAAGTTATAAGAGTGCTCAAATATTTCATTAGCAGTTAATAAAAAAGTTCATGCAGAAAGACATATATGGATAATTATAGGAAGTACTTTCTCTGTGCAGGTGACGTAGATATCTTATTATCTTTAGGGATCTTAAATAACTCAGTTATAGACGATGTTTGTATTTGTATTTCAGGCTGGCTGGGCACAGATGTTCCTTACTTGCAAATTGTGGAGAAGGGCAGTGAAAGAGTTTGTGTGGCTTACCCAACACCAGGAGCTGATGATGTGAGTAGATGTTCTGTTTGTCCACATTTGTTAATGAATGTATGCACTCATGTGTGATTGCAGAGACTTACACATTTATGTATGAGTGAAATATGGGGAAAAAAGGGACAGTAATGCAAACAGAGTTGAAATTTAATTTATCACACCTTAGATATTAAGACAGATAATCATCTGTAAATTCCAAAATTGTTAGGTGCTTGGCTCAGCTGTAATATATATGTTGGGAACGTTTTGCAGGTGTATCGTGTCCTATGTCAGTGCTACAGAAAACTTGAAGCAGAAGTGGTCAATACATTTGGTCACAAGTAGGGAGACTACAATGTGTCATGAGGAGCTGTGTAACTGATAGGAGCATGACTTATAAACTTAAAATATGAACCTGCACAAACTTTGCTAAGCTGAAGAGAATATTTTTTCAGCTAGTCATTTTTGTTTGCTTATCTTTTAAAACCCTTCACATTATTTACTTATTTTAAATTCTGTATTTATCTTTTCTTATATAGCATGGGGTAGAAATAATTCTTTTGGGTACTGTCCTAAAATTGAATGAAAGGCATAATGTTTTAAGTATCATCCTTTTTGATTTCCAGTCAGATCACTGGCAAAAATGAATGTACACAAAGTGCCCTTAACATGTGCACCGTGACATCATCTTTCATCATCTTTTATCTCTTTGACATGTATTTGCTTAATTATATGTTCACTGATTATGTCTAAACTAATGCATTTTTTAATTGTTATGCAGAATCTGTGCCTCCACTGATCATGTGTTGTCATGTATTTCCCCATATTAAAAGGTACAGCTTCTATAGCCCTCAGGTGATGAATTTCAGTCTAAAATGGAGGGTAATTAAGTTATTATGGTTTTGCTCATTCAGTGTTCGTCCTGTTACATACCAATTTTTGCACCAGAATGAATGCTATCAACCATTAAAATGTGACAGTGTTGCAGGTGAACACTTAAATACATGTACCTACAGTTTTGCAGGGCATGCTGATTTGAATTGTTTATTCCACTCTCGATTCTGATGTTCAGATGCAGAAAGCTTCTTTGTAGGGAAACTACAAAAAATCATTTCAGTTATCTGTTCTTGGTACTTCAAGCACACCAGGAACAAAAGCATTCTGTGATTGGTGCCAAAAAACCCCAAAATATACCATTTTACCAAAGAATGAATATTACAAATGTTTGTGTGCTTATCCATTTTCTTAAGCCCTTCTTTAAAGCTGCTTTGACTGTATCGCAGACAAGAAATATAGCTTTTCATTTATGCCTGAACTTACATGCTTGAAATGTTTACAAAGTGCTTAAATTGCTTAGAAGCACATCCTTATCCTTTCGGTTTTTGGTGTCTCTGTATACACAAATATATACATGCAGTACTACACATATTTTTCAATTGAAATAATTGGTGACTTTTATTGCCTTCTTGCATTTGAGTAAATAAGCTCACAAAATCTTCATGATTAACATACTGCCTTTTTTGTGTATCTGCAATCCATGCAAAGTGATATATTCCTTTTTGATTAAGTCTTTCATTATTGCAATTGACAATACTAAAACTGGTATTAACTTTTTTTTTAAAAGAATTTGTGTGCATGCATGCCCATGATTTTATGTCTACACATGCAGATAAATCCCTTTTCTAAAAATAATAAAGAGAATTTCTCTAATAGACCATCTTCCTGGTGATCAGCTGGTACCTTCAATGGACGAATTATGATTTTCAATCTGTGACATCAGAAAATAATAATGTTGATTTATATAATGCTTTACCCCACCATTAAAGGCAGGCTGAAAGCACTTTACAAAAATAAAAAGCATGCATACATAATAATAATGAGAGCTGGTCTCATTGTTCTCATTGCAGAGTCTCCTTAGCATAGCCACTAATCTGGTGGCACAATGGTTGGTGCCTGTCACCAATACAGCAAAGTTTGCCCTGGTCCTAGATTCGGCTCTCGTCTCAGCTGTTCTTTCTCTGCATGTGGCATCTGTTTACAAGGCTGGCTGCCTTGCCCTGATATAGCCTTAGGTGCTGGCTCATTGTAAAACACCAAGTGCCCTTGTTATGAAAAAGGTGAATGCCAATTATGCCATCAGTATGAATGCGGTCACCAGATTTGCCTTTGCATGAAATCTTCGAGAAGCCAATAAAGTACCATAAATTTTGGTCTACTGAGCACACCCGTCTATAAGCCACACACACTAATTTTTTTTTAAATCTCTACTTTTTTCACAAATAAGATGCACTGGTTTATAAGCGCAACAACTTGAAAGGTGCATCGTAATCATTTCGTCTCGTTTTCGGCATGATGAGGGTGCTTCAGCAACTGATCTCTATGCTAAATGTGAACAGTTAACACATTAACATGGAGCTCATCGAAAAATTGACTGCTATCTGAAAAATCTGCAAACAAGCCGCATTGCTGTTTAAGCCGCAGAGTTTAAAACTGGGTAAAAAAGTTGTGGCTTATAGTCTGAAATTTACAGTAGTCTGCTTCTAAAAGTACCCGAACGTTATTATGACATTTGTACTGAAGCTTAACTCACAATCTTTGGTGCAGTGGCCTAACTTTTACAGCCAGAAATATTGCTCCATCAACACAACTCTTGTTAAAGCATCATGGTAACAATGTAAACGTACGAGGTGTGGTAGAAAAGTAATGAGACTAGCAACACGATCTAGCAAGCGATCTGGTAACGCTGCGCTGTTGGTAGATCGCTTGCAGGTGCATCAGTCCCCTCCCATAGCTCAGTGCGAGTTTCAACTCCTTCCATTAACTACGTAATTTTTGTGACTGCTATTAGTGACGCTGTGGTTTGGTTGTGCATCACGCAAAATGGACCAGCGCCATTTGGAGCAACGTTGTGCCATTAAATTTTGTGTTAAGCTTGGAGAATCTGCAAGTGTGACATTTGAAAAGTTAAAACAGGCCTATGGGGAACATTCTTTATCCAGAGCTCAAGTTTTTCACTGGCACAAATCAGTTTTGAAAGGCAGAGAACACATTGAAGATAAACACCAATCAGGAAGGCCTTCAACTTCGAAAACCGATGAAAACATCGAACGTGTGAACACTCTTGTGAGATCAGACCGTCATTTAAAATTAAGAATGTTGAGTGAACAATTAAACTTGAACACATTTACCGTTCATCAAATTTTGACTGGACATTTGCACATGCGAAAGGTCTGTGCTAAAATGGTGCTGAAAAACCTCACAGTTGAGCATAAGGACGATCGCAAAAACAAGTGTTTTGATCTTCTTGACAGAATCGCCAATGAGCAAGATTTCTTTAGTCGTGTGATCACATCTAAGATGAATCGTGGATTTTTGAATACGATCCTGAGACCAAGAGGTAAAATAACAAGTGGCACACTGCGAGCTCTTCTCGACCAAAGAAAGCTCAAATGAGCAAATCGAAGATCAAATCAATACCGATTTGTTTTTTTTGACAGAAGGGGAATCGTCCACAAAGAATGTGTTCCTCCAGGACAAACTGTCAACCAAGTATTTTATAAAGATGTCCTTGAAAGGCTCAGAAAAAGGGTCATTCACGTGAGACCAGACGTTGCAGACTTAATGGATGCTCCATCATGACAACGCCCCGTCACACTGCCCTCTGTCACAGAATTTTTTACCTCAAAAGGCATTCCTGTGGTTCCCCAACCCTCCTATTCACTTGACCTCAGCCCCTGTGACTTTTTCCTTTTTCATAAACTGAAAAATGTCCTCAAAGGACGTCATTTCGGGACTTTAGAAAACATCCAAAAGAGTGTAACGGACATGCTGAAGACCATACCAGTTGAAGACTTCCAGCGCTGCTACCAAAAGTGAGAACGTCTCCGTCAGTGTGTGTAGCTGCCCAAGGGAACTATTTTGAGGGGAATAACATGGATGTTTGAAAAAATAAAAACTTTGGTAAATAAAAAAATCAGTCTCATTACTTTTCTATAACACCTCGTAGTTTCCAAGATATTTTAGTGACCAAGCGATGAGTGACCACAGCACAACAGAATTGTAGCATCACAAGACACAGTGCCAAAAACCAAGTAAAGAAATGATAGGAAATAAATCCTTTTGCCACAGCTTATGACTGGACTGTTGATGACAGTAAACTCATAAAGCGAGCAGACAACTGCACAACGAAAATGTTCCATTGCTAGATGCCATAATTTGGCTCAAGTTAGTGGTCATCACAAAGTACAGATCTAACTAATCCCACAATGGAGCCAAAATGTAGAAACAACAAAAATGCAAAGAGGAATCAAGCCAAATTCTGGACAGTCCACGTTCCCCACTCAGATCTCTGAGGTTTGTAATGTGTTCGATGTGTGGTTCATCATAGGTCTCTGAAGACCACAATGTCAAGGTTATGCTGTTGACATTTGTGCTCTTAAATCTGAGTGTAATGGCAGTTCCTGGACATCTTGACAGAGCTCTGATTCAGTAAATTCATGCACACACATCCACTCATTCAATGACCTCATCTAAGATTTAAAAAAAAGTTTATTGAACTGACCACTCTATGAACAGTAACTATACATATACAATTCTATTTACAGCCTTGATGAAAGAGGTTTGTAATATATTACTACGATGTAACTCTCAAATGATGCTGTGCATTGCCTCATGTTGCCACCATGGCTCAAAAAAGGCTTCTCCGCAAGATGCAATGCATGTCTGCAAGTTAAATGACCCGTAAAAACATTGGCCTCAAAACAATTGCAATGATAATTAAATCTGAGGTTAAGAAAATAATTACAAAACAAACAAACAAACAAAAAACACAGCAGAGACCAAAAGTTTAAATGATAATGAATAAATGGGTTTGAGGCACAACATACTGTGTGTTTACATGGTTTTTTTTTATACATGAGGACATTTTGAAATTGCTATCCCTGCAGCTCATACTGACATTTCACTCTGAGACATGAAATTTACTGGCTCCTGATACCCAAACTTCTAAACAGGAGAAAAAGAAAATGCCCATTTCTCATCTGCAGACTGGCCTCTTCAATGTTCAAATATGCAGAAGTTGCCGACCAAGAAATGTTCTCGTCTTCTTTGATCACTCTCCTGTCTTCTCTCATCCACTCCCCTGGTACGAGTGAGTCAAGTCAAACATAGAAGACCAGAGGAAAATAGAACAAATCAACTAATTGATACATGCCACATTACAGAATGATTACTGACAACATGTGTGATGATGTGTATACAGAGATAACTAGACGCCTGATTGGGACGTGGCGTAGCAGAGCATTTAACAGCCATTCCCTCAGTCCCAGATAACTTTCAGATTTTGATTATTTAAAAAAAAAAAAAAAGACTTACCAGAGGGCAAATGATGTTTGAAATGTCTGGTTTTAGCTCACTACAGCTATTAATAATACCCCAAGTTTGAGAAAACAGCTCAATTCTGTTCAGAGATAAAGGCCTTAAAAATCCACATACCTGCCTGCACACAGGTCACAAAATTTAGCCATGGAGACAAATGCAACAAGAGCATTTAAACACTTACACAGATGTTCACTGCCAAGTTGTATGTGGCAGCAAGAAGCTAACAGCTAGCAATATTTGTTGACATCACAGCTTGTCTTGAGCAAGCATGCATTGTTATTATTGACAGACTTTAAGAAATGATTTTAATAAGACAGAACAGGGAACTTTAACATATCCAACTAAAATAACAGATTCAACTAAGCTGACAGTAAAGTAGTAACCTAGTAATACCTGAAAAAAAATTATCAATATCAGACATTATATTGATCATACTAAATTTGGAAATATAAACTTCCAAGAAAGAATTGGAAACTAGGATTTACAGAAGTGGCATCCTTTCAGTAGTAAGTTACAGGAGTAAATGCTAGAAGACAGAAAATATAGAGCAAAAGCTTGAGACCTTCTAAAATAAATCTTACTGATAATGTGGCCAAATTGAATAACCAAAGAACAGCTTTGTATATAATCTTATGGCACAAGTCTGTCCACTAAATTACAAAAGAAAAAAAAAACAACAGAAAAGTGCAGAATTTTGCCAGAACCACCATTCAGCAAGAATCTGATAGCGAAAGAAAACTGCCCCTCAAAAGAAATCTAGTGAAGAAAAAAAAAACACAGGGTCATCAATAAACATCATAACTGACAGAAATGAAGGTCTCTTATGGATGCAAGAAATGCCACCGAGGCAGGATTAAGTATATAACTACACCAACATCACCATGGCCAAAGTCAATAGGAAAGCTGGAGGCATAGCCACAATAATTACTGGCACTAAACCAACATGATTCCAACATCTTTCACTGCACATCTTGATGTGTTAATGCTAGTTTCATGCACAGAACACAAGTCTTTTGCTCAGACTTGGAATAAGTGTCTTGCAGTGAACTAAACCAGACATTGGTGAGTGTGTGTGTGTGTGGGTGGGTGGGGGTTGGGAAATGTGAACTTTAGTAAACATTTAACAGTAGCCATCCCTGAAGTAGCACTATAGGGCTACACAAAAACCCCTATTAAAAGGGGAGATGTGACGATTTTGCACAGACATCCAAAACAAAACCCACAGACTTAGCAAATGAAAAGGAGAGAAAGAGAGTTACAGATGCTGACAAACCAGCAGCAAATGTTGTATCAAAAATAGAAATCTCCCATGGTGCTGGTTCGTCCATGCTCTCTCACTTTCTCTCCTATGCAAATCTGATGGCTCAAAAAACACATATCAAAGGGAATATACAGAAATCCAGCACATCACCTTAATTACAGAATTTTTTGTAAATCCACACAAATCTGCTGATATAGCTTGGGAAGACACCTGCTTCCTAATGTTCCACAGTAACCTCACTGTCACATAGCTGTATATTTTTTTTTGGTAAGGTCCACAACACAGAAACTGTCCTTATTCACAAACCAAGCACAGTATGCAGAGTTTAAATTATTCTCCTCCACACATATTGGATATAAAAACAAAAAAACAAAATATGTATACATGTATAGTAACTAAAATAATTGCTTCATACTCCTCTAAGTGAAAGGCACAAAACCTTACACTTGTTTTAGCATTAACTTCCTAGTAACTGCTTTTAAATAATGGTGATATTTTACAGTCAAACGAAAGATGAATATGTTCACAGAAATTCGTAAATATGACCTTACCAAACCAAAAGTAACGATTGTACACAATATTTTGTCATATACCAGAAAATGCTACTGGGGAGAGTGACTACTATATTAGTGACCAAATGTGCAATGTACAATTCTGAAGTGCAAGAGACCATACCCAGTACTGCACATACTTTAGAAGTAAAAACAACATGCACCACTACAGTTTCTCGAAAATGAACAATGCACCACAACTGCAAAACAAGTTACTGGAAAACATTACCTTCCCTGCTAGCCATCAACGACTGTGGTAGCTAAGTAACTCCATATGATACTACACTGTCAAACATTACAGATATATTTTCAACTTACATATTATTATTTGCTGCAGCATTATTTGCTTGAGGCCTCTTCACTGAAAACAAAACATTAAAGAGCTACAGGTCTGCAAGAATGACAATTTACTTAACAATTTACTTTCTATCACTAGATAAATCTGAACAAGCACATTTTGGACAACAAACACTTTCTGGAACTACTCTTTTTTGTTACAAAATGTTTGCAGCAGGCAAATACAAGCTTTCTCATGTTGTATTTCCTTGTTTAAAAATTTCCTGAGGAATTGGGGAAGGAGCAAGAAATTGAACAGCATTTAAAAACTCTTTTAAAAAGATTACTCCTACTTTATTATCAGTCTTCAATTTTCCTCCCAACCATTAAATTCTCCCCCTACTCCCATATCTGAAAATAATACCATTAATGATTTTATACTAGGCTACATTTTATGATTCAGGAATGATTACATCAACACAAAACAATAATTGTAGTGAGCATTGGTAGTTGAACAGCTAAAACAAAACTGCTCAACATTGCATCTTCTGATCTAGTAATCGTATCTAAATTTATTTTTCCAATCACTACATTTTATCTAACCCTTCATCTGACAATTTTCTGGAAGAAAAAGAGGCTAGGCAGACAAAGAATCCAAGGAATTTATTTAACATGGGATTTCAGCAGTATATCCCACCCAAAATTTAAAAAAAAACCCTAACAAATTGCTATAAGAGATGCAGACATACATCAGTTCTCCAATTATCAGTAAGTTGACCAAATGTGTGAAAACGCATGTGAGAGTAAGAGAATAAAAAAGAGGGAAAAGGGAAGGGGTGGGGGGGAGAGAGACTGAAAAAGAGGATAAAAAAAGACTAGCTTTTTTATGTGTAATAGTTAATGATGAAATTTTGAGACCCGTACTTCAACAAGATTCAGCTAGGCAGTAGCAGGAGGGAGAAACAATTGACTGCAAAAGATAAAGTAAGGGAGGCAGATCAAAAGGATTGAAAAGATAAAAACAAAAGAAAACACCTCACTGGGATGTACATGTGTCACAATGATTCGAGGTAACAATGTCTGCATAGAAACACGTTTAAATTCAAAAAAATCAACAGTAAAGTTATAACTTGATGAGAAACTTGACCATGTAGCTGCTTTTGCTGATCAAAATGCTGTCTTGAAGAGTTAAGAAATTACAATCTGCATAACAGAAGTGAAACACTGGGAGAGAAGAGATGCCTCATCTTCTGCCTTAGACTACCAGAAACGATCCAATTCTGTAGTCTTTACCCACCAAATTACATTGTTTTAAGCTGTGTGTAAAGACACTGAGCAACCATTATACTACAAAAGCCACAGGACTGGTGGGTGGATCTAAAAACAAAAATCCCATTTTTTTCACTAAGATGATCAGTTTCATTTTTTTCAAAATTGAAGGCAAACAGTAATCACACAGCGGACTGACTTTTGCCACAACTCATTCCTATAGAAACAGTAAAATAAATAAAAGTGCATTATAAGCTTGACATTTCTCTGCTTCTCAAAAGCAATAAAACACCTGAGTTTAAATACAATGCTACTGTCCCTGCCTTTTAGGTATTATTTTACACAAAGCACTCATGATTTATGTACCAAAATACAAACAAAAAAAATACCCTAGCTCATCCAACCTGCAGCTAATCCTTCTTTTCCCCCAAAAGAAAATAAACATGAAAGAAATGAAAGAAAAAAGACAATAAAAAAAGCCATTACAGGAATCACTCAGACATTCCAATCATAAGTAATTCTCATATATCTTTACATCACATTAACAATATTGTTCACTCATCAAGCCCCTTCCCCTACCCAACGTTTTAACAGGGAAACGGGACCAGTGAATGTGCAACATGCACAATTCTCTTTCGTGATGCAGTTAAAAACAGTTCTGTGCTGATTGCATACAGATATGGGACATGCAGCCTTAGCACTGTCATCAGCAAAAAATTAAAGATCAATCCAATTACAAGCAGGACACAGTACCAATCTGTGGTACCCGAAAACTTCATAATGGTCATGAAGTCAAATACAGCATTAACCCAATGCAGGTTTGACATGTACTATTACATGAGCAACAACACATATCAGCCTTGTCACATTCAATTACCATCTGGGATAGGCAAGAGGAGAATGGCAATTAAAAAATTTAAAAGTTTTTTAACAGGTGTTGCTTTAACTAGCCAATTACGACCATTATGATTTTGGGATTCATGCTCCAGGCTTGTGGGATGAATGCTTAGCTCATCTGTCAAAATGTCAAGACAACCCAGTCATGTCTTGGCATAAACAGGTTGTTCTATCTTGAGTTTCATTGGACAGCTGGGCAACCACATCAATCTACAAATACCCAGCTTTCAATTAGGCATTATGTAAATACTATTACTAGGTTTTTATGAGCAAGTCTTCAATTTCTTGTGCAACAGAAGATGGTGGTGTCTTCACCCTTTAAAAAAAATCTCATTAGACAATTTTTTAAAGATTATAATGCTAAAGGTGTTGTGTGCGTGTGTGTGTGTGTGGGGGGGGGGGTTGTTTTACACCAACACAGCAACTAAGGCTATATCATGACAAGGCAGCCAGCCCTGTAAAAAGATGCCAGATGCAGAAAAAGAACAGCGTGCCAGAGATGAGAGCTGAACACAGGACAGCCAACCTTCACTGTATTGGTGACAGGTGCCAACTGTTGCACCACTGCACCCTTAAAAGTGGAGACAAAAGTTAGTATTAACAAGGCTTTAGAGCCTATAATGAAAAAGGTGTATGCTTTTCAGGTTGTTGGCAAGTGATGATAAGTAATCCTATGCCTTCTATATCTTGTGTGTATGTAAGGTAGTAATTTATCACCACAGCATTTTAGTTAGCAACCTGTCTACAGGCTTTAACTTAATTTGAATCAACTTCTTAATTTGTAAAACTTGAAACTCTTTACCTTTCGAAAGTATAAAATATTAAACTCTATATAGGCTAGATTTTCATTAATGTAATTATGGATCCATATCTTGTAAGATGAACAGTTGTAACCGTATGTAGAGGCCTCTGGTGTGTACAATATTGTATGACATATGCAACAAGGTATTCTAATGTAAACAGCTCAAATGGAGTTGAAAGGCAATGTTAATAAACCTAGATTCCTCCCATGCATGAACAAACTTTAGCACTCTCAGTCACGAGGTTTGTGTGTGTTGGAGAGGGGAGAAGGGAAAATGGCTGTTCCAACAGGTGGATAGTGCAGAGGAAAGAAGAAATCTCAAGAGAACCTACTATAAAGGAGTGACCCCTTAAGTTTAGATTACACAGCAATGTACATCTAAAGCCTCCATACAACAAAGAAGCATCCAATGGGGTGATTATTGCAAGAATGCGTAACAGATGCATTTTTCCACACACAGTCTTTACAAACCAGAAATAAAAGGGGGAGGGGAATTACACATTTCTCATCACCATAAACACCAGACAATACTCTAATCCTTAAGTCGAATTAAGATTTCTCATTAAATATGACAGCTATCACACTACTGTCAGAATTGTACAATCAAATGCATCTTTTGTCCTATCTAGTTGTAATATTTTGTATATATACCTAAAACAATTTAATAATTACATTCAGCTTCATGCACTAAGAGATGTTACATCTCTGCCCTGAGTGGAGGCAACATAATGCTGCAGCTTGTGCAATAAAATAGTAAGCGTTCACTAACTGTTGTTGCAAACTCAATATTGTTTATTCTAATGATACAGCCAGGTTGTATGGTGCTTCTTCTTGTACTTTTTATGTCATTTTGCTGTACACCATATCCTTGCTTCTCACTGTGTCTGTGAGAACAGACATTTTGTGTTAAGAAGAAATGAACTTTGGCATGCTTTGGGATAAAAACCCTTTAACTAGTCACCCAATGCCCTTTACTCAAAACTTCAAAGAGTGTGCAAAACAAAACCTCCTGCAAAAATAACCTAAAATAATCTGATAAGCTAAAGGCAGAGGATCCACTTATACGTAATAAAATCTTACATGAACTCTGTATTACTATAAAACTACCACTGCCATGTCAATGATTCACTTGATATGCTAACACCAAGTAGTGACCCTCCTAACTCTGCCCTCACTGGTAAATGGCCAAGATCCTTCTGAAGTTGAAACCAAAACTACAGCAACAAAAAGGCACTGTCTGTAAGCTGCCTGATACCTGAGAACCAGGAAAAGGAAAGTGATACCAAATTATGTCCTGCAATACCATTTCCTGTCACTTTCAACAAGAACTCATGTTAAAATAGTAAGTAAATTAACATCTCTGACATCTATCCAACAACCTTCACCCAAAAATAATGGCAACTACAAGTCAAATACAGTTTTATGGCACAAGAGAAAACTGACCTGAAAGGGAGGTAACTTGCCATGATAGTGATCAGCAACAAAATGTGTACAAATAAAAATTACACAACACAGAAAACCCATTTAAAACTTTACAGTTACAGCAGAATTTTTTCACACCCATTACAAGTTCACTGAAATCAAAAAAGTATATGACGGAGATCAGTCTCTCATTCTGCCAGATGAAATGTTCTGCAAATGCCTTGGTACAGATTTTGCAAACGATGCAAAGCGTAAAAATTGACTGGTTATCTTTCATACATGAGTAACCATTTAAACTGAGAGACCTGTCTAGGTCTAACTTCTCTACTTGTAAACGTGTAATCGCCATCTTGTTAACATCCTCCATTCAACAGGCAGCACTATAACCTTACTGCCCTGCACTGAAGTGTTAATTTACATCTTTCATTGCCCAACATTAATGCCAGTGTCATACCATGTTTCTAATTAGGTTGCACTGCTGAGGTACAGAGTGGCTGAGGTTTGATTCTTTTAACTGGCTGACACAGAGGTAGAAGTTTAGCAAGGGGAGAAAATCGTCATGGTAATGTCATGACTAGCACACATAACATAGTAGTAGTTTCTTGTTTTACCACAGGTATGTTGGCCTTGATCAGCTCTAGAAAATTCACCTGTCACTAGCGCTAATGTTACACAGATCTTTTGATATAAATATGCTCTATGGTAACAAGCCACATCCTGCAGGAAGTGCCTCCTGTTTTTTTTCTTCTGGTGAGTGTTTTTCATAGCTTTAAAGGGCTGTTGTTTACTACAGAACCAAAGGTGGAACTTCAACAAGTTGCTTCCACCTATTTAAGTGCTCAACACACAGAAATGAAGTTTCCAGTTAAATATATGAACATGTGGGTACAAAAGATGTCAGTGAAGCTACAAGTGTGACAGTCTGTCCAAACTTCCATTTTTAAGTCTTCACTGACAAGCAGCAACAGATAAGATAGGTTCCTACTGGTTTGTGAATGACAAGATTTCTTCTTTAAACTCGGCTGCAAATTGTATTTGTGTTGGATTTGCTAAAAAAAATATATATATATGTATAAAATACATGCATGTTATTGCATGCAAGGGAAACAGCCTTACTCACATTAATACTGAACTAGAATGACAGTGCAACATTGTTCTAAAAGGGCGTGGGGAAGTGGGGGAGTGCTGCATCTTTTATTACCAAAGACTCAACAAAACCACTCATCACAAACACATATAAGAAATTCTTGCAACAGCTGTTAGCTGGGGTAAATACAGCTGATGGTAGCTCAGCATGTGTCACACTTGAAGCTGCAGGCTAAGGACAGACTGTTATGTTGCAACCAAGAAATCATGTGCTGTTCTCAGGAACTCCTTCAGCCTATGACTTCATCATTTTATAGCCTTGCCAACACCAGTTTAAGACATCTCTGCATTAATGTGGGTGTGCATAAACTGATCATGCACTGCCAGTAGGGTGGTGAGTGTATCATTTCTGAACTCCTCACTGCATAAAAAGAACCTTAAAAAGTGGATGATCAGCTCTCACCACTAAGCCTCCTAAAGCCAAACTAATACAACATGCAAGTCCCCTGACACAATACTAAACCAACATTTCTTAACACAGCTTCATTAACCTCCATGTTTGTCCACTTTGTTTTCTTTCTCTTGTTTTGGCAATTAACAAGTACCCTGCTCATTAAGAGCCAACTGTTGTACAGATATACGTTTAACAGAAACAGAATCTGTTCATTTATTAACATGCTGCCACACTGCTCCCTGAATGCAAGGAAATTGTCATGACACCACAAACTTTGAGGGTACAAGCCTTCCTGATGAAAATCTCCCTTGATATCACATATTTAAGCCTCAATTCTTTTAGCATATACCCTTTAGCATTAGATTAAAAAGAAAACTCCTTCCCTGATATAAATATGAAGGACTGGGAGTGGGGACTTAGGTTGCTTCAAGGAAACAAATCCATGTCCACAAAACACATTAAAGCATGTCAGATTCTTGGTTGTTCAGAAACCATGTGGTACTCCCTATATTTATACCCAATAAATATTTCTGGTAACACTTCATCTGGTAATTCATCCTGTCTTAATAATGCAGTTCTGTGCCCCTTCCTACCCTCGCAAAAAAACTCAAAAAACACCAAAGCCTTAAATAGGGCTTGGTAATCCTACTCAAAAAGTATGCAGTTTCATTGCTTGTAGAGTGCACAAGGTTAGGGTTGGGAGTAACAGAAGGAGGGAATTCCTGATCTGTTTCCCCATTATATCATAAGAGGTAATATGCAGGCATGAAGTGAGTGACCTCTTCTACCAGCACAACATACTTTTGGCATTGAATTTCTGTAGAGATGGTGCTCTTCAACAAGCTTGTCACCTCTACTTTCTAGGCAGTCAACAACTGCTCAAATCCTTTGGAGGTATGTCTGAAGATGACGAGAATGAAATCACAGAGTCACTAGAGCGTGGTGGAGTCTGCCCCATGGTTAGTCCTGATGACTGCAAAGTTGGAGGCAAAGTTGGTGGGTATTGGGAGGTAGGAAGCATCACTCCATTTGCTGCAGTGACCATGTTGAATGTGCGAGCAAGAGCAGCAATTCGTTCCTGAACACAGCCAGCAGACAACCGTGCTTCGGCATCTTGATCCCAGCATTCTTCAACAGTACACACCAGGCTCATCATGCCCTAAGCACAAACATAAAACATAATTACTATAACTTCACAAATCTTTAAAGCATGCAACCCTTCCACTACCTCCTTTTTAATACTGCAGTCAGGGTTTTAATTCTCAGCAAGACTAAGTGCAGTACAACATATCAACTATGAGAGAGGGTTTAACATTATTTTACTATTTTACAGAATAACAGTGTTTGTGTACCATTTTGTGAACTGGTCCACAATCAGCAACCAATTGAGGCCTTGTCTAGTTTAAAAACATCAAATCTTGGTAATACTTTGTAAACTAAATGTAAACTGTGATTTGTAAATGTGATGATACTGTTATTTCATGTACCTCTCCCTAGAATTAAATACATTTTCCACTCAATGTCAGATATGATGATCATGTTAAACATCATATCAAAAGGTAGTTCTGCAAACTGATATTTCAATACAATTTGCATGTGCAAGGTCTAGTGGGAACAACTCTTTTTTTCAATGAGTGGTTAAAGCTCCATGCAGGATACTATTTGCCAAAATGTGAGTGAACATCCCCCCACCATCCCTAACATTTTCAATAGCCAGGCCTACATGCATCAAAAAGAAGTAAACAATACAGACATCAGCAATGCACTTTTGCATTGTAAATGCCTCACTCATGGGAAGACCTGGGACTATATGGGAGTTTATTCGTGTACAAACATGAGGTAGCAATTCTGACCTCTTTCTGTGAATGACTATGTTGTAAGGATTTATCACCCAAACAGAAGTAGTGTATTCACCCTGCTTTTAAGTAATAGTACCTTGCTTTACCCAGTCATAAGTTAAAAAAAAGTTGCACCATACTACAGCTTTAATGAAAGAAGAATACCCTTACACTGATAAAAAATGTTCTAAAATTTTATATTAATGGAACCTACAGGATGTCGTTTCCAATGCTCATGCATGGGTGGACGCATTTTTTTGGCTCACTACATATTCCTGCATGGATTCAAGTGTTGGGTGCAGGCCTATCTCTGGAACATTCTCGAAAGGAAGCTGATATTCCTCCACAGGTCCTGAAGGAAGACAACATCCATAACATACCATCATTATATCTCTCCTCACTTAAAAGCCATGTCTTTTACAATTAGGACCATTCATGCCACAAAGACACAAGCATTAATCATCTTCAAGATCAGGCAAATGCCAAAATACCTTTTAACAAACCGCAAAAATATTTTAGTGATATAAGTGTGTACCTTCTGCAGCATTGCATCGACTAAGCAGTTCCCACAGGACTAGACCACAGGCATACATATCAATGCGCAGAAAAGCATCACGGTTGAAACAGATGGCCCCTTCCAAGACTTCAGGGGCCATATAGCGTCGTGTTCCCACCTACAACATTGATAATAGCATATTAGTAGTGTGTATTAAGTTCAAGCTTATTTGGGGTGCGGGGCGAGGTATAACTGAGGCAAATATCTTTAATTTCTTCGAGGTAAAATTTATTGTTTGCTTGCTTGCATGTTTCCATTTAAGCTCCACATACGTTTGTTACATCAATGCTGGTTGTCCTGACACCATCACTTATTTTTAGCATTGTGCCAGATAAGGATACAACTAATGATGTAATAGTGACTGTGTCAGGATGTTATTTGTAGGCCAGAATGGTAAAAAAAAGCATTGATGTTGCATATCTGGTGCTTGATCTTTAAGCATTTTTACGGCAAACTTAGTTGTATTGTTGGTAATGCTATAGGAAGATCTATTCCTTTAACAAAAAGTCCAAGAACTGCTTGTACTGTCTAAATGACCGGATAAAAATTGCTCGTGAAATGTTTTGAGCAAATTCTTGAGTATGGTGTGGGGACAAAGTTCCTATGGCACATTTGAACAAAGCAGAGATTTGTGTATAAAGATGTCTGAATAAAGTTAATCCACTGGCGTTCGTTGTCATTATCTTCAGGCTTTCTTAAATGAGTACAAATGAACTCTATCTAAGTGTCGAAGAGAACATTCAGCACTAGCACATGGTGTCCTGGTCTGTTTTCTTTTACCAAGGAAGGCATCTTTCCTCTTCGAATTCACCTCATGCTGACGACACCATTTTTAGAAATTTGCCCTTTTATCACTTCATGTTTTCTTGACAAATCCAGTTAATATTAAGGAAAAAAACATTAATATTTATCATGCCTCTTCGTCATAAAATGTTGCCCATTAAATCCACTGAACTTTGTTACTTTAAGGGATCAGGAAAGCAGGAGAGGCAGTTTTTATGTGGCTCCACCCTTGACAGAAATTTATAATATAATAAAAAACAAACATTACTAAATATCTGTTTTGTTAATATTTGATGCAGTGGCTTCATTTCAGAAGTTAATTATAAAACTTGAAGTGGCAAGCAAACCTGATTAAATTTACAGAAAAAACGAAAATTAAAGTTTTGGTTTTCCAGTGTCAACATAAAACCAGACTACAGCTTTGGAATGATCAAGGGGTTTAGGCCCTAGTACATAAACAAAAATTTCATGAGCCCGCTGAGGTTTATCTATCCCCATCCCCTCCACGGCACAAAAGCTAGACGTGTTAAAATTAATGTTCCTTTATTCACTGCTTTATGCCTGCAAGTTTGAACCTGGAGTAGCAAAATAGACATCAAGTTCAGATTAAATTACTTTCACCGCTCTTATGTGGCTAGCATTTTCAAAATGCTGCAGGAGTCTCTTTTTCCCCACTGGTTTTGTATTTGAGCTTGGCAGACCTTGCATAAACACACTATGTCAACATTTTTGACATCATAGGTTTAATTCCATCTTCTCCACTGATTTTTCACTCCTGCTTTTATGACCACCACCTTGCCTCCAGCTATCAAAAACGTCATTGTCCATCTTGTTGAAAAGCATGTATATTTTTTCAGGAAGCTTAACTATGAAGGACTAAACCTGTAGATGGGGAAATAAGAATTGGGCCGATTTCCAAATTTTGGATTTGGACACTTAAAATCCGAATTCTAACTTTCCGGCTATTAATTTTCACCCTTGTTATATGAAGTATTTCCCATGGCTCAGGGTTACAAGCCTTAAAATCCACACAAACAGCTGAAACACTTCAAACAAAAAGCACAATAAAATAGTGACAATGTAACAAAATAAATTATTTGTTCACATTTTACAAACATTAAACTTACAAGGCCATGAGTTTCTCCTGGTCCTTTACCAGGTTCAAATTTCAGAGCAAGACCAAAATCTGCAATGCAAGCTGTGAGATCTGATTTCAGCAGTACATTTTTGGACTTGAAATCACGATGAGCCACTGCTGGTTTGGAACCCTGCCAACAAACATTTTTTAAAAATCTTCTTGGAAAAAGAAAGGCATTTTTTTCATTTAATAAACACTGCAATTAATTCATATTTGTTTAACATAAAAGAATATGTCTTCTTATTAAACAAATTGCACGATCTTTGACATACAGTGATAATGATTCAAATTAATAAATATGCTTTACAATATTTGATTAGAAAAAAACCTAAATAAATGAAAAGTTCCCTGTTTATTAACAAGTGCCAACAATACTGCAAATTCACATACTTGCACTGCAGTCGCTGGAATCTCATCATGCAAAAATGCAAGTCCAAGTGCCATGCTCTCTCCAATCTTGCACAGCTGTGACCATGTAAGAACATAGCCCTTAAGATAGTCATACAATGATCCATGTTCATGAAACTCTGTCAGCAGCCACAGTTCAATGTGCAGATTTTCCCCCCTTTTCTCACTTGCAATAAATCTGATAAGAAAAAAAGAGGATAAGACAAATTTCATAACTGAAAAATGCAAAAAATAAAACTTTTTGAGTGTTTGCATATAATGCAGACTGGTACATACATACATTTGCATTTTCTGTTGGCATAAACAAGACAGACATGAATGTGATGAGTGCAGAGAATGATTTGCATCAGAGAGGTTTCTTTCACAGACAATTCTATGTTAAGAAGTCTACACAATTTTATGTTCACAAAAATAACTAGAAATTTTTAATAAACACTGCTTGGAGGGGATATGTAAATGGAGTGGAAGAGGTGAATAAAAAATTGTTTAAAAGACTAACTTGAGGACATTCTCGTGGCTCATTTGTGGCAAGTTATATATTTCCTGCTCAGTCAACCATGACTGCTTGTCCTGCAGTGGAAATATCTTGACAGCCACCAATTCATTCAGCAGTTGGGCTTTCCAGACGGATCCAAACCTGCCTCGTGCTCGTAGCTCAATAAGCTCCACTTTCTCCAAATTAAGTGATGTTTCTGATGGTGTTGAGACAAAACCTGGCTCTATAGTTGGCAGCTGCTGATGTCCCAAGTACAAATGACGCTGATGACGCTGCAGAGTTAAAAAGTGAGGTTTTCAAAAAAAAAAATGTTTGTAATTAAGAGGGGTAATAAGCCACATCCCTTCTCTTCAACCCCTCCAACACAAACGCACACACATATGCACCAACCCTCTCTCAACTCCGACTGAAAGATGACAGGAATGAGGAACCTCATTTTCTTTATGTCTGCCTGGGACTTAGAAACTAAACCAATCAGTATTAAGAAAAACACACATTTTTGCTCAGATAGGATTAGGATGTGACAAGTGGAATTCTTTTAGGAGGTGAGGTGAGATGGGGGGAGGAGGAGAAGCTTTATCATAGTTTGTCAATCTCATGAGCTCCCTGTTTAAAGACTAAATTGTTATCTTGAACTCTCAGACAGTAATCAATATGATGAAATAATATCGTCAGTTAACAGTGATAGTCTACATCAACAAGAAACATATATATTTACTATTTTAAATATGTTAAAGAAATGGTACTAGAGGAATAAAAACATTTCAATCTGCAAGCAGCCAGAAAAAAAACTGATTTAATGGTACATAAACTATATATAAAAATGATACATCCTATATCAACTGCCTTTTTGTTTTCAGAAGACTTGATTGCAACATTCTAATAAAAAATTTTATACATCCAGGAAGATGCAAATAGTGTGTCATGCATATATTTTTCCTCTTGTGCATCTATGATTGATGATGATCTAACAAGAATGTGTTTTGACAGTTGTAAAGAATGTTTAATTATCAATATTTGCAATTCAAACCATATAATTTACTATTAATTTTATATTAAATACAAATTAAAATGAAACTTACTTTCCACATGAAAAAGACTGCAACTATGATCACAGCACCTCCAATAATGGGAACAATTGAGTATAATACGGCCTTGACTAGCTGAGAGCCATCTCCCTTTCTGACCACAGGAGGTAAAGAGGTACTGCTTTTGTCAGCAGAGCTACCAACATCACTAAGGAAAGTAATATTCCGATTGCAGAAATCTCCCTCACAACAGCAGAAATAGACAAACCGCACAGGGTCAGTGTCTCGTTGAATACACTGGCGCCTTCCATGGCATTCAGGAGCCCCCATCCAACACCCTTTGCGAAGAATTTGCACCCCATCTGAAGTGTTTGACCATGATGCGTAACACAAATTTAGATATGTACTGGAAGGAGGATCACACTCTTCCACTTCACAGTTTGTTGTTTCAGGGTTACAGCTCTTGTCATAGCGCTCGCATCGCTGCGTGCCTATGAAGTCATCTTCTTCTGCTGTTCTGGCAGCTGATGACAAATCTTCTTTAGGAAACACTGCCACTATAGACAAAATGTATCAAGGATTTATTAATATTAGCATACCCATTTATTTATTACATTAAAAAATAGCAAATTATATAGTATCGAAATTTAACGTTGATGCAAAGAGCGTTAAATAGCGATGGTGAAGCTGCCCTTGTCACTGAAATAATTTACTACTTCTATAAGTATAAGCTAAATAGCTAATATTATTTTTCTAAACTCAAAATAAAATTTAAAGTGTGAAATCAGTACATGCAACACTAAACTTCTTTAAAAGATAAATATTCCATCTTATGCATTGTAATTATTTAGCTACAGTCACTCAAAATGTTTTTTTAAATCTATGAATCTGATTTTGTTATATCAGTTGGTCTACATAAATATAGTTTTCATTTATTGTTTTGCTTTACATATAGTCCCCCCCCAAAAAAAAACAAGTTGAAAATGAAAGGGCAATATATGCACAGTCACTTTAACCCACACAAAAAGTTAAAAATTTATTTTCTTGTTGAAAAAAAATTCTTTTTGCTAAAATATTATTAAATATTTTTCAACCTCTATATGCGAGCACAATTAATACTCACAAAGTAGAATAAGGGTAAGTTGTAAACATGTTAAAGATTCATGGAAAGTATTAGGTGAATTTTGAGTTTATTAAATATCTGGTTCACTTTCCTCATTTATTGTCTGTCTTAGATTAATAAGGTCTTTATGCATTCTTTTATTTGTTTAAGATGTTCAGTAAGGGTTCCCTATTGCATGGAAATGTGTGTAAAATCATGCAAAAAGAACTCTTGAAGAAAAACTGCCTTAAGGTAAGAAAATTAAATGATTTTGGCATTAGGAGTCTGAAAGTGCACAAAAAAGTTGGATCAGATGTCTCATTGTGCAGGACATTTTGTAATAAAGGAAACATGAAAAGCAATATTTCATCATTTTGAAATATTAACACTTTTATGTGCATGAAAATATGATATGATGAATACTGATTCAAAAAACATTCAACATTTTTATCATAGATGGAGGTGGGACCTACACAATTTAACTGGTGGTCTAAAAGCCTGTTGAATTTTATGAATGGGAAACCCTGGTTCATAAATTCGATGACTATAACAAGATTTTTAAATGATGCCATGATACAGAATCAGGAATTCCATCCAAAACCAACATCTAAAATATAAAGAAAAAAAATTTGTTTTGCATAATGAAAACCTGTATCAACATTTAACAATTTTTAGCTCCTTGTGAATGATAGTCATGCTGATTCACACTTTCACAGATTATTCCTAAATTTTTTCACACATATCATTTTCACTGGGAATGGATGCCTCGATGTAAATACCTATCTGCTCTGCTTACGTGATATAAGATTTAGCAATGCAATTTTTTAGTTTTTCATCAATTTGTTTCTATCTTTGATATTTTTGTAGACTGAATTCTTTAAGACTGTATTTTAAAAAGAAATGTGCTATGTAATCAACACAAAAACTTTACACATAAACACACACATAACTGCATTTACTGACAATGATTAAATGTAGGCCCTATCTGCAGGGAAGCAAGAAAAAAATTAATTTGTATGTTAATTGTAAGCCATGCAAGCGACTTGTTGCATTCATTGTTTTTATTTGCAGAGTCATCAATCGTGCACGCATGCAGAATAACACTTCAAGTACTGTATTGTCGCACACTATTAACTCTATGTAATAGTAAATGTGCTGCAACTGTTAGTTTCCTAGTCAGATTTTGTTTCTTACTGGTATTGCAACTGACAAATTGATCAAGTACTTTTCCTCAGTTTTTTGATTCAACAATTTTAATATGCATGACTTTCCAATAAGAAAACAAAAGAATATTACTTACAGGTTTGATGAAGAATGATGGTCACATAAACAACACCAAAACAAGCGTTTCGAGTCATTTTGCACTTGAGACTCAGATTTTGTCTTTCCAATAGTCAAAAACGCTCAAAAATACAAAGTATTCCAAACAGCAGCAATGTAAGCTGCAAATCTTCTGTTTCCCAAAATGCATTCCGAAAAATGGAGCTAAACGATAAGCTCCTAAGTAATCAAGACAACAACAATGCCGAAGAACATGGAAATGGCGTTCCGAACATACATCTAGCTAGCCCGGATGTTCTCAGCGAACTAGGACATGCATCATCGTTTTCTATTGGACATTATTTGCGTGTATTCGTTTTCTGACTTTAGAGAGCTTAGCATGATTTCTCACTTTACAAATTAGTCTAGTAATCCAAAAATCTCTTTATTCCCCTTTATATATTTCAGTTTTACAGTGAGATGTAAACAAAAATCTTAACTTTTGTTTTTCAAAATTCAGAATACTGAGTATTTCCTATTAATAAGAATCGATAGCCCAATGGTTATGCTAGCACCGTCACCCCACCCCTCCCCCAACAAGGTTAATCTTGCTCTTCAACCAGTTTGTGATCCGCCCACTTAAGGGTACAATTTTCCCCCTCATCTTTTAGGACAGAATCACTGTTCATAATGATTAAAATAAGGAAAAATCACATCAAACACTAGATTATAAAACAAGTGAATTACTGTGGCCATATCAAATCGTAAGTTGAATAAATTTGTTTATGACTGCATTATTCTTTGTGATCCCGCTTAACGGATTGTTCTAACTTTTCATTGGCTTACGGTGACGTCAAACACTTGTCCAGAGATAGCTAAACCTGTCACAACGAAGCATTCTGATTGGTCTCGGGCGCGTCGCAGTCTAAAAATAGAAGCAGTGTTGCACCATAACATCTCTCGAACTTGGTCCTTTCAAGCATTCATGTAGAGAGAGGGGAAGACATAGCAAGGTAAGAAAAGCTCTTCACGTATAACTAAATCGCATATCTTTATATCAAATTAATTAGCTTGTTAAAGTCACATTCATGCTTGTTTTTTTTTTAATAAATTATAGGGGCACCGTGGGAGCAGGTTTGGCGATAGCCAACGCAGGCCGCCAGTGGAGAATCCAGAACAAGTAAACCCCAAGGACCAACACCCGGAGTTGACATATCCGATTCGAAGAAAATTGGAGTATTTGTACCCATCGACAACAATCAACCCAGTGGATTTAAATCTGTTGACAAGCGATTTGAACGCGATGTTTCAAGACGGGATCCAAGGATTCGGCCCAGGCACAGAGGAGCTGGCGTTAGGTGACGGTGTCCCCTCCTCGCTCGATCAACTTGTCGACTGGCTGGATATCGCATGGGAAGAGCGTGATGACACGTCTCTGTCCCACGATATCCAGCACTTCGATACGTTCTCTACGGATGACAAGTGGCCTATTTAACACAGGTAGGCAGTTATTATTATTTTGGTGTAAGCGTGGAAATCGTAGCTCTTGCATCTGCAAAAATGCATACAATTTGAATAAGCGTACGTTCATGCAATGACCTCGATCTTTGCCCTCGACCGGATCTGTTGACACACTAAACATGATCACCATGGTATCACGTGTCGTAGACCACATGACCTACTTTGCGGAGCTATGGGGAAGGCTCGCGCGCAGAGGGGCGGGGCAGGACCGTATTGCACAACCTAGTGCAAAAGTTAAAAATAGTTCATAGTATGGTTAACCCATCGTGCAAAACCCTGATAAAATAGAAACGGACGACGTCCCAGTCAGTCCTGTGATAAGAATGAAACCAGTTGTTTAATATTTCGACATGAAAGAGAACTCCCCAGAACTAAAATCACATATAATTTCTTATGCGTTTACACACAGGTGAAAATTTCTCCTCATGCCGTTTCTGGGACTACTGTCCCTTTGCAATGCATTACCTAAAGTTGCCTCACAGTTTCAAAAGGGCTGTAAATATCTCCTCTCCCCCAACTACACCATTTTGATTGAAAAATCCTGATACTGTACATGTATGCTTACCTAACCAGCCTTCCACATTTTTGAGTAACATTGTCTTGATGATAGTTATTTTTGCTGCCCTTTTGATAATAAAGCAATAGAATTCAGTGCCCTAAGATTATTGTAAGAATAAGCTAGATGCTTGCTATTTCAAAAAGAAAAATCTTGCTGTGATTTAAGTTGTTAAAATTTTAGTATATGCAATTTTGTTCCATTACTTTTTATTTTAAATCTTGAAATCATCTTTCTTTTCCTTGTATCTAGGTAGTAGCGGTGACTCGGCTGAGATCACCGCTAGTCAGAAACCTGGGCAGATCATTGGCAACACTGGCAAGGAAGATGGCCTGTTCGGAGACCACCTTGAACAGTCCAGCCTTGATCATAAGATTTTTAAAGATCTCCTTGGATTTCCTGATCCTCTTGCAGATGACAGCATGGACAGTTTTGTCGATCTGTCCTCTTTCATGGGTCATGCCATGGTGAGTTTTCTGTTACCTTTTGCTGCCACATTCCGTTCGTGCACAGTTTTCTGATAGTAGAAACTTGACACCTGAAGGGTTTTTGGGGGGGTAGTTCCTTTCTTTTTGAATTATTCTATTGAAATATTTCTAGAAATGTAATCTGTTTTTATTGGTGACTACTGTTGATACATCTTTTAATTTTAAATTCATATGTCTAGGAAACGTATGATGATCAAGAGGATATGGCTGCTACTTCTGAGCTTACCTGCCCAATAGATGAGGGTATGTTGGATAAAAAGAATCTGAAAAGGCGCTTTTCTGCGGTGTCGGTTATTCACAGCTCTTTGGCTGAGCCGCTTCTTAATGAGAAACCTTCATGCTATGACCATGCCTATGTTGCCAAGCGCTCAAGAAAATCTGAGCTGAAAGAAGAGTTATCTGTGGAGAGCGATCATTCTGTTTCTTTCTGTACTAATCCTGAATCTCCTCTCCCCTCAACCTCTCACACCGCCGTGTCAGAGAACAGGTATCGGAATCGGCGGGAAAAGAACAACATTGCATCAAAACGCTCGCGTGAGGTTCGCAAGCAGAAGTTTGTAGATATGGAGAAAGAAGCCAGTCGTTTGGAGATAGAAAACGCTAGCTTGGAGAAGCGAATTGTGGAGTTGGAAAAACTGGCCAAGCAAATGAAAGAAATTCTGGTGGCAAAGATGGCAGGAAAGTAACAGTACAAGAAGATAAAATATTTTTCAGAGAACTGTGACAGCAGATAATCTAACAACAAAAAATGGCAGATTTTATCAGACGTATTGCTGAGATATGCAATATTGTGACCTGTCAGTGGGGTTTAGCAAGCATCCTGACAGCCTGCTTTTCTGTTCAGCCATAGGACAGTGCAAAGAGGATATTGGTATAAGTGATAAAAGGAGGCTGGATGTGATGACCATATTGATATCATCTTTGAGTTTTAGACTTCAGTTAAACTATGTCATCAACAAATTAACCATCAGAAAAGTTCAGAAGCATATAGAAAAATTGGTTTTGTGTTAAAGCAGATGTTCCAGTCATACTTTTGAAATAGAAGTATATTCATTAATCAGAAGTTCTTGAAGAATGTGTCGCAAAAGTGTTAGAAAGTTTCTCTGTACAGCATGATGATTGTGTCCACTGGATTTGGTTATGAAGACTTCTTGACATTCTATCATCTTTTCTCAATTTATTACTTTTTCTCATCTTCATTTTTCACTATCACCACTTTTTTCTTCATAATTTGCTGTAGTGGGGACTAAAGCATTTGAGCAAAAAACAATAGAATTGTTATTTTAATTTGCTAGCAAATTGCATTTAATTTTCACACTTGACTCTTCAGCTCCTAACAGTAACCTAACATTTCTGATGTCATGATGCTTATTATGCTCTTGATGTAGGGCTTCAAAAATGTATGGCTTCATAGCATTTTCTTTTCATCTAGATATCTGTTTCAAAGAAAAAACTAAAAATGGATGGCCAAAGATCATGACTGTTAATAACTTGAATAATGAAAGAATAACAAAAGCATAATCAAATTCCAGTTGTACTTTTATTGTCACTATCATCAGAGTAGTGACTATTAAAAATAGCATCCAACTTGCCAGTGTAAATATCTCTCTGACAGTTTAAACCCCATTAAAACAAGCTTCTGTTGAAAAATCCTACATTTTAACTTTTAAAAAAAAAGACATTTTCATGTCTGTATCAGTGGCTTTCATTATCTGGGTCAACTTTCCGGAAAGCTTGTAGCTCCAGTGCTGTTGGTGTAACATAAACAGATTTGAATTCTATCATTGTATCCATAAGGAGGAATTTTTTAGTTGCTTAACAGAGAAACTGCCTCCATGGGGTTGCCTTCATTTGTTTTGGCACCCAGTGGATGGTGATGTACGCTTATGACAGTTTTTTTGTTTTGTGACAATATATAAAGTCAAAAATGGGAAGTGGGGTGTGGAAGAAATGAAGTTAGCTGGGTTGGCAAACTTTGATGGTAAAAACAAAAACCTGACTATCTTCAACTATTGCTTAAAAAATAGTTATTAAAGAAGTTTTAAGCAGTATTTTGAGATTTGATTATTATAAAACTTACATTTCGTAACAGAATACTGTTACCAAGAGATGCTCAAGAAACATCACATTAGTTGTGTGATTATCCATATCATGAACAAGTATGCATAAGAAATTCAGGAAAACAAATTATGGATGATATGTAGACAACTCTAGTGTAGAAGATTGCAGTTGCATGATTTGATAGGGTTCTATAAGATGGCTTATTCTCTTCAGAATGAAATGTGCAGTTTTGTCTGATTTATTCTTTTTTTGGTTTTTTGTGTTATACTGCAAATGGCATGTCAAAGTTTGTTAACGAATGGTGTGAATGGGAAATGTTTACTTATATAAATGGTGTGAAAGTGAGTGAAAGAATTGCCTTGAAAAAGAAATAAACATGTTGCTTAAATGTTTTTGTATTTATCAGTTATGCTTCAAGCAGAATCTTTAATGTTATGTGTTGCTAAAGCTAAATACATGCCATTATATACAATGCTTTATAATGATCCCATTGACGGCATAGTTACATACTTGAGTGCCATTGTAGCACCAACTATGTACTTTGACATGCATTGTCATAAATAGCCTTAATTTATCAATTTTTGATGGCCATGTTGGTGATGGCTGTAGTAGTCATCTGTTTTTTAAAGCAGATACACAGTTCCAGGCTCTCCTGTTGTACTTTTTCCGATGTGAAAAATTTTATTTTTATGCCTCAGATGCTAGCTAGGTAGTGAGAAATATGCATGTAGAGGTGGGAAGTTTGATTGTCAGGGGTAAATGTGTGGGTTTTTTAAAGTTTTATTAATAGGCTGCTTTTTGTCAGCTTAACTCAGCGTTTCTCAACCTTTTACTTGTGGATCACCCCCAGACGAAAAAAGGTACGTCCGCATATCTCCCTTAGCCACTAATACTTATCTATGAGAAAATGACCGCCTTCATGCAGCATGTTGTGCCCCCCTTTGGTGGTGCGACCCATAGGTTGAGATCCTCAGGCTTAACCCATTTTCTTAAGGCAACTACATGTTGAAGCAGAAAAAAAGGGTTGGACACACTTCAAAAACATGTTTTTGTTAATGGCTGTTTGGTACTATGTTTGGATATTAATACAACAATCTGTTTTAAATGGGATGGAGATAAAAAAAAATGTGGCATTTTCTTGTTACCTGGTTATAATTGCAAGTAACTGCAGTGAGGCAGCTGTTTGAAATGATTAAATACCATTTTTTTTATTTCATTTGACTTAAAACCACTAACTACTAATGGACATGCATCTGTTATTTGTTAAAATTCTGTATTCAATAAACTTTGATAAAATTTGTTTTAAGATTTTTATTGCATACAGGTACTTACGCATTGCGCTTTTTAGTGTTGTGCATTCAGTTTGACTGTTTATTGGGTGAAATTAATATAGTCACAACATATTAACCCTCTTGGTTCGACAAGCCACGATCGTGGCTTTGCCGGGTAGCACGGGCAAGGCGATTTTCATTACTTTTTATTGCAACGTTCAAGTTTTATCTTTTCCAAAAATGTCTAGGTTTCTTGGTCTAATGTTTATCTCAGAGCAGCAATAATAAAAAACAAACTTCACCCACTGTCATCTTCGCAATCTTCAGTTATAAGCCAGTCATTGTAATGTTCATTTTTATCTTGAACCAAGAGGATTAAACACTGCTAACACAAGAATGAATATGTCAATAGTGTTTTAAAAAGTTCATTATTTTTTCTTCCCACTTTTCATAATACTCTATCACCAGGAATAGCACACAGATTCTTGGAGGCCATCCTTTCAAAAATGTACACAGTGTGCCTTAATATTTTAATTGGAAACTAAGAACAGATGTTTTTGACAAATTTTCCTGGCCAGTTTGATGCTTGACTGAAGAAAACATGGTGAAAAATATTTGTAATGCAATCTTTCTCTAATTCAGAAAAAATAATGCATTTTCAAATGACCATACTATTCTTGTCTTATAACCAAAGCAATCTAAATTTAAACAGTTTTATTTTGAATTACCCTTGTGATCTCATCATATGCAGATAATAATTAAGGTATTCTATATTCCATATTTACTACAGCAATTCGTAGCACACAAAAGCACGTAAACACATGACCAAGGACACGACAGGAGAATTAAGTGATGTTTAAAGAAAGATTTCTGGTGAAAATGGAGTGGCAGTTCATTCCAGGTAAGAGGACCAGAAAAAAAAAATATACCAAATATATGAAGCTGGGTCCGAGGAATGCAAATCCTGGGGATCAGAAGAGGAACAGAGAGAATGAGGCGGCATGTTGATAAAAAATGCTGGCTAGGTAGATAGGGGCCTTATAACAGGATGTTGACTTTATATTGAATACAGAATATGGGAGTAGTGGAGTGCAGTAAGTCAAGTGATCAGTTGTATTAGGAAAAATTAGATGGGAAGAGTTGCAGTAAGTCAAGTGATCAGTTGTATTAGGAAAAATTAGATGGGAAGAGTTGTTCTGAACATGCTGGAGAATACAGATGGTGGAGTCAGGAAGGACAGTAAAAAGAAAGTTATAAAAGTCAATGCGAGAAAGGACAAAAGTCAGAGGCAGCATCAGCTGGGAGGTGTTTTCAGATCAAGTTAATGAATTAGAGATGAGAACAGCATGACTCAGCAATATGGAACATAAACTGATGCACAGAGTGCTGTCTAAGACAAATCCAGGTTTTTACCCGAGTCAAAAATAGGAATGGTAATATTGTCAAGTTGGAGAAAGAGGAAGCGAAAATGATGTGCAAGATTTGGTGTGTACCAATAAGAAATTTTGTCTGCTGCTTTGCTTTACCAACTAACTCCTGTGTATTTTAGCATGTTCAAAACCATCTCATAATGAGTACTTGATTCTAAACCATCAGATACTGCATGTAAATAGTTGATTCCTAAATTTATAGGTCACAAAAAGTGCTAAAATTTGAGAATCCCATATAAAAGATTCATTACAAAAATACAGTAGCATGCACAATGGTTTTATTACAAAATATGTCTTTATTACCTGCATGCACAAACTAAACTGAAAAGCTTTATTCTCTCAGATGTATTTGATGAAACCTTTCTTCTAACACTACATGTAATTGCATATGTGTATGTGTGTGTGCACACTGTGCATTGTCATTGTAGCAATGATCCAATGTCAGTCTATATTATTTCCATAAGAACTTAGCAAATAAAGCTAAGTATGTATATTTTGTTAACAAAACAGTCTTTCCAAATTCTCCAAAATCTTATCAATCATTATATTTTAAATAGATGAAATAATTTATTACAAAAAATAGCTCAAATGTAATTATGTTAATCAAAAACGTTCCAGATAATGTGCCAGAAACTCTTTCTCTAGAGGCTGTTGTTGACGCAGGCCTGCACAAACCGAGTGAAGTTCAGTCACTCCATTTCCTAGACACAGCAGCTAAAACAAATGGAAGTGTTTCTTAGCAAGAAATCTAAATTAGATCATAGAAAAAAGACCAAAAAGGAAAAATTTTGTATTTGTCAAATAAAAGTGTAATGTCTACAACGCTTAGCTCTTCCTTTGAATGTTTGAGCAGAGGAATATATCTGGCAAGTAAGACCTTGATGCATGCTTCTTTTTTGACATCACCAGATGACATGATCATAGAAGATACATAAAATATGCTACAATTTCTATCTATTTATCATAAGCTGATGTCTGGACAATGAGGTAGCAAATGCTTGGGTGCTCTACCAGGTGAGCTATAAAGATAACAGCAAAGCCAATACAGCAGTTTTTTCATCTCAGTGACAGTTCACTATGCAACTAATATCACTCTCTAGCCATTTACTGTGCCACTCATCTTTGGCATCTTTGCATTTCTTGTTAGCTTTCCTGCTAGTTGGCAGTTGCTGTCATCACAAACTTCTTTCAGCAAAAAATAAATAAAGTTTAAAAAGGGATGTGCTGCTTTGCTAGAATTAAGCAACACTTGACAGGCTTTAATCCTGTATTCCTGCTTCACCAATGTCTTTGCTCATACAGCTGCTTTGTGCTGCATGTCCTGCAGAAGTTAACTTTTTCCTTCTTTAAGACATGTATGTTTAGGTGAATGATGAATGTTTTGTGAATCTGAAAGACAACTCGCACCCATGCCAGTGCATGTCATAATCTTCTGAAGAAATCCACGCTTGATGTCAATGTGCTAAACAACTACCGCCCAGTCTCCAACTTGTCTTTTCTCTCTAAGATCATAGAGAAAATAGTTTTGACACAGCTCTGGGCCTACTTACAGGAGCACCATCTTATCCCACAAGCTCAGTCGGCATATAGACCTTTCCACAGCGCTGAGACCACTCTTATCAAAGTAACAACAGACATATTATCTGCTCTTGACAGTGGCGATGTCTCTCCATTAACCCTACTGGACCTGTCTGCTGCATTTGACACAATAGACCACTCTCTGCTTCTTCACAGACTCCACACCCTCTACGGGATTTCTGGACCTGCGCTCTCATGGTTCAACTCCTATCTCACTGATAGGACCCAGACTGTGGTAGTTGACGGTCAGACATCTCGCCCTGCTTCACTTCTCTGTGGTGTTCCCCAAGGCTCAGTACCTGGCCCAGTTCTGTTCATCCTGTACACTAAACCACTTTCATCATGCATCCGGTCCCACCAGGTTTCTCATCAGTCCTATGCTGATGACACGCAGCTTTACTGTTCTACTCCACTGACTGAGTCTCACTCTGCTATCAGCTCTCTAGAAGCTTGTATCAGCGATGTCAAAGGCTGGATGGTAAAAATCAAGCTTAAACTAAATGACGATAAAACGGAAGCCCTCTTGTGCCATAGAAGAAGACATTAACCTTCACTCGTCAGTCTGCCCAATCACATCAAAGTGGGCGACAGCAACATCACCTTCACGTCATCTGTTAGGAATCTGGGATTTATTGTCACTGATGACATGACCCTTGATAAACATGTTACACCTGTCTGTCGGTCTGCCTACTATGAGCTCCGTAAGATCAGTGCCATCCGTCACTTTCTCTCTACGCGTGCTACCAACACTCTTGTCTGTGCGTTTGTTCTTTCTCGGGTTGACTACTGCAACTCCTTGCTGGCAGGCTGCCCTGACTATCTCATTCAGAGACTCCAGAAAGTACAGAACTCCGTTGCGCGTCTGGTGCTTAGAGCAAGGAAAAGGGACCATGCCACTCCTCTCCTTCGTTTTCTACACTGGCTACCCGTCCGTTCTAGATTCAATACAAACTGTCTGTGCTGTGTTTTAATTTCTTTGCTGGCTCCTGTCCTGACTATTTCTCTGAACTTCTCATCCCTTACTCTCCGGCCAGACAACTACGCTCTTCCTCTGACAATCGTATCATAACTGTTCCTGTCACCAGAACAACAACCTATGGTCACAGGACTTTTGCATGCTACTGTGCTGCAAAACAATGGAACTCTCTTCCTTTCCATATCCGCCACCTTCCTACAATTGAATCTTTCAAATCTGCACTGAAAACGCACCTCTTCCTTGAGCATTACTCCTAACACAGTCCACTATGCTAGTCCTTCTTATCCCCCCTTCCCTCTTGCTACTTTACCCATCTTTCTCGCAGAATCACTATATTTCTCTGTTCCTGTTACTTAATGCCTTTTGTTATCTGTTTCGTCGTCAGTACTGTCGTTTTCTTTCGTCCCCTGTGTTCTGTATCTACTTAGTCCACGTCCCTTCCCCATTTTAAGCGCTAAGAGCATGCTCTCTATGAGTGTGAATATGTGCTATACAAATCTTCATTATTATTATTATTATTCTAATCAGCCATGTGACTCTTATGCCCTTAGCAATGTGAATCAGTGAACACAGGTATGAGGTGGCCTCTATATAAGCTCTCAAGGAAGGGGAATTCATTTATGATTCAGGCAACGAGAGACTTTTTCTTCTTCTTAGGTGTGGTTACTTCATCACTTTCTCCTCAACTCCTCATGTACCAGTGAGACTGAAGTTTGTATGCTCTTTGCCACCACACAAGAATTTACTTTTGATGAATCTCTATGATAGGGTTGATGCATTGCACAGTGGCGTAGGAACAAGGGGGGCAGCCGGCCCCCCAAAAAAGATGCTAGGAAGGCAAGAATGTGAACGTTATTTATTGTCATCATGGAGCTTGCCCCCCAAAAGCCAAGCATCTTCCTACGCCACTGTTGCACACCATGTCCAAACGTAGTTTGTTATTGGTCATTGCTGGTCGTCACAGAGTTTTGTATTTTGCTCTGCTTCTCCATCACAACTCCTATTGTTGCCTCCTCCGTCATGGAGCAAGCATCAGACCCCTGCCACTGTTTCCCACTTTCTTCTCTCCTTCCTGACCTCCTCCTCTGCTGACCACAAACTGCTGACCAAGATAGTTATCTCCCATGCCACCAGAGCTTAGAAGCATCTTGGACATCAGCTTAATAGCCATTGATGCAATAGTGGGCGCCTGTCTACACCACCACCTTCCAGACTGATCTTGGTTCTTTAAGTTTCCAGTCATCAGCAAAGAGATACTCTTGGAGTTCCCTCATAAAACCACTGAGATCTGCCACACATCTCTGTACTCAATCTCCAGCATGCCCAACAAAAGCTCTAGCTTTATAAGATGCATTCTTGATCTATTATTCCAGAGTGCTGTTCCAGACAATAGTTGTTTTTTTTCATGCCATTTCATGGTTCCCAAGCCAGCAGAAAATGGGCCTCAACACTCTGAACACATATGGCTCTCAGTTCTCAGGTTCAGGAGACAGTGAGATTTGCAATCCAGACTTTGCCATCAGCATGGAAATTGCACATCCCCTATTAGGCAAGTGTTCCAACCATACCTGTGGTTTGCCCACGCAAGCAGGGTTTTACACTTTGTTGCCCTTCCCTTAAAGCTGTCTGTCGCTCTGTAAGCCTTTGCCTGAGTAATTTACTCCACAAACTATATTGGCTTGCTTGGATGATCTCTGGATGCATGCACAGCTCCTGGACTCTCTATCATGACAGAAATGTCTATCTCCTGACCAACATCTACAAGTCAGATTTCCAGCCCTCTCAAGCTTTCTTCTTCACACTAAATGCACCCTGGCCAAGGTTCTGGTGATTTGGATGGAAGCTTCCTCTTTCATCTCCATCTCATCTAAGTTAGTGTGGGATTAGCTGTGCCTGAACATGTCAACTGACCTTCTTACTCCTGAATTAGCTTCTCATGCATCCTCTTTGGGTGTCTTCTGAAATTATTGAGACATGCAGCAGAGAAGCTCAAAGAAAGATGTGGTACCTAATACACAGCTTGCCTAACATCTACCAAAGTTGGATGGATATAGGTGTCCCTCTGCAGGCCGAGCCCCACATTTACCCTTTGTGCTATTGCAAGCAAGCCAGTAAGAGAGTTCATCTCTCTGCCTCCACCTAGTAGAGCATCCCACACAACAGACCCAATGCTAGCTCAGTGTTAGGGAATTAGCTTTCAATGGCTAGAAAGCAACTGTGGTCTATTATCTCCTATGGTCATATCTGATGTCTTCAAGAAGAATGATTTGCAATTAAAATTGTATTTCCTTTAAAGCCTGGAAGAGTGGTGAAGGTGAAAATAAAACTATAACCAACACAAAAATTCACTGAATTTGAAGAATATTACTTCTTGAAAGTGACATTCCTACCATCAAAGCTTGACATTTCTTAATGAAACTGTCATTTGACTCAGCAATGTCACCCCTTCTTTATTCAAGTTTCCAGAATAAAATATTTTAAATATTACAAAATCATCAATTTGAAAAAGGAAAGAAAATAAGTGTATTAACTTACAATATGAGCAGGCTGAGATTTTCCAATGCCTGTGATGACTGGATCACTGGCAACTGCCATAAATGTGACCCTGAAAACAAATTTTTAGAGACTATTTAAACTGTAAATGTTCAGAAACATTATTTGTACTATTTGTTGATGTATTGTCACCATGGTTAGTTTTGAAGCTTAATTGCTTGTTAAAGATGTCTGTGACATATGAAGTTAATCACGATGACCATCTAATTTCAGTTTAGATACATGGAGGCTGCATTAGGATGACAATGCATACTTCTCAATATTAAAAAGGTTTTATTTGTAAGAATATAATATGACCTTGTCGAAGTGCAGAAATGTGAAAATTTTGATCTTGTAACACACTTGCACATGTATGCACTACATATACTCACACACACACACACACACACACACATATAGATATTAAGAAATAAAGGAAACTGGAAGTAAAAAGAATAGAGAAAGGAGGCAGTGTGAAGAACAGAAAACACCGAAAGTCTATTGTAGAAACAAAGATCAAGAGCAAGAAATAACTTGTGTTACTTTTATGGAAATAAAACTTCATTTTTTGGTGCTGTTTCTCCAGCTATGAAAATACAAATTGTAGACATTTCTGGTTTTGGAAGAGAAATAACATACTGTACCTGTCAGAAGAGACCTGATCTGTGCGGACAGGTGACAGACCTGTTTCAACCAGGTCAAAAACAAAGACCACAGAGTTGGCATTCAGGACAAAGAATACAGCTGGCCGACTCTGTGACCACTGGATGGAGACAATGGAATGTCCAATAGAAAATGTAGACCAAGATGTCAAGGGGTGTTCTGGTGAGAAAATAGACCCAACTATTTACTAATAAGATTACTTCGGGGATAAATAAAAATTAATTTTCTGAGCAACCCAACAATGCCTTTAAGATTCTTCTAGGTGTTTGTAAAGTCTAAATAGCAGTGACAGACAACCTATCTAAAGAAAAAAAGAAATGAAAGTCAAGGATGGAGCTTCCATTATTGATGTTATTAGTACACTTGACTTTGAAGAAAAAGATTACAAGTCTGATCCTCACTTGAGCAAATGATCTGGAAACCCTCTCTATCCACTCAACAGAAAAAAGGTACCTGATTAATAAGGGAAAGTAAAAGAGTTCTGCCTTCCATATGCAGTGGCCTATATATGGTAAGTCACTGAGAATTTACCATTTACCATCTTCTTTTAAACTACAAATAAACAAAAATAGAGGTTGTATCTGGAGACAGCTCACCTGAAGATGTGTGGTAGAGGTGAACGGTTCCATCTTCACAGCCAGCCTGGGCAGGAAAATACAAGTAAAAATCTGGCATTCTTAATAATAACAATAATAACTGATACAGCACTGTACCCCAACCAAAGTCAGCTTCTCTGCACTTGACAAAAGCTAACTTACAATATACAAACAGCTAACTTACAATACATAAACACCTAACTTACAACATATAAACACAAAGCTACACAAACTTTTTCTTTATCTAGCCCTTCCTATCAAATTAACATCTATGAAAGCTAAGCTAAATAATACACAGAAAATTAAATTTATATTAAGAAAAGGTTGAAAAAGTTAAATCAGTAGATCCTTTAATTCCACACCTGCATGCACATACACACAATGTGGAGTGATGTATGAAAGTGACAGAGCTCATTTCATAGACATGTATACTTGCTTGTGAATAATAGTTGACATAAAGGTAACAAATACTGAAAGAGATGGGGTGAGGATGCTGTTCACAGCACCACACAAGCTGTGATAGACAATAAATAATTCTCTTTGAGGATTTACAACCAGAGACATCTAAGATACAAGATCTTAGCATGATGAACATCACATCTGGTAGCTACAAAGCTGTAGTCCTGGACATTTCATGCCTTGACAAGACTCTGCTATTCAGCATGACCAGTTTGTATGATCTATGGCAGGGAGAATTCTCAAAATTTAACCTTCTTACTAATATATGATAGTATTTTTCAAAACAAAAATGAATTCAGCCAATATTAGGCAAAAAAACTCACCAGAAAGTATGGCTCTCCAAATGGTGAGAAATCAATGCAGGTCACACAAGAAGGGAAATCTGGGGATTTAAAAAAAAAGCCATTAGCTAATGAAGCATTTACTGAAGCCATGTACAGAAGTGGGAGATATTTATTATTATTATTTATTATTATTATTATTAAAGCAGATTTATATAGTGCAATTTTCAACTCCAGAGTCGACTCAATGCGCTGTACAGTGTATGAGGTTAGTTTTAAAATCACTGAAAAATAGCAGAATTCTTGTAGTAAGATCATCAGATTAGTTTTACAATCACTGAGAAATATCCAGATTCTATTGAAGAATTTCCGGACTGAACTACTGGAGGCAATCAGCAGTATGCTAGGATAGTCATAGACTGTGGAGTTCTGGAAGCCATGCAGTGAGACACACCTGTCCGCTAGCTGATATAAAAGCATGGGTAGTCTTCACACCCCTGTGTATGACCAGCAGGTCACGGCAAGAACCATAGTCCATGACAAGCATGACTGTCCACAGTTCATAGCGATGGACAAAGCTACAGTAATGTGGGAGAAGTCTCATATTGTAACTGCTTGGTTAATACTTCTTTCTATACATAAGAGAACTCGTGATCTAAGTTTTCTAGATCAATCCGCTTAACAGCCACCTACAGTCCTGTTGTCGAGTGCGGAGCTACATGCAGTGTGGTTGTATCTGTGAGACCTTGGCTATTCCTGTATATGGCTGATAGACACACGCCACACTGTCAAACTGCACGATGACCACTTCTGATGACGATGACTCATTGATGTTGATAGTGACCTTCACCTTGCTTTCTGCCAGTGGTGGGGAGGTGATGTCGTAAGGTTACTTGCTGGTGGAGAATCAGACAACTGAGATTCGGAATAAGCACAATGCGTGGTTACTGATTTGTCTGACATACCCTTTGTCTGTCTTTAGCCTCTTGTCACTCTTGAATCTATGAACTTTACCAGCTACTTGTTTTAGCAAGTCGTCTGCTCCGGGACCTGTGCTGGCTCTCAATGGCCGTGAGTTCAAAGAAAAGCCTTCGTGTCGCTGTGTGATCTAAAGATCCTCAGAAAAAGTGTTATGGCGTCAGGCAGAAAGCGACGCAGCGAAGAAAGTACCGACTTACACAATGGGCACTAAAAACACAAGAAACTAAGAAAAATACAAAAATTGCGGAGAGCCGCCTCCCTCAAGCCTGTTAGGCGAGGGGACGCCACTCCACATGATTGTGAGAAAGAAGGCTCATAATTTAACATATTTTCTTTCTGGAGAAAAAGACACCCAAATGCTTATTTTATATGAGCTTTTCATCTATAAACAGTGTGTGATATCGATTCTGTATAGGTAATGGAACTCTGAGACAATAAAATTCAGCAACAGCTTTTACACACACACATATATATATATATAAGGCCTACAGACTGCTGTATTTTATAAGTTTGTAAGAATCTTGAGTTTAGTCTACAAATACCTGCTTTGACAGATTGGCAAGATAGATCACAGAAAATTTTCAATAAATTTAAATGTTAACTAGAAAAACCAGTAAAAGATTGCATATGCATGTAGCAGAGACAAATTAAATAGGCTCAGTTAAGCCAGCCCTTTGATCAGACTGGTGAAAGTACTCAAACTAAAAAGTAAATGAAAGCAAATAAAGTGGAAGATAAATGTCATGATGATATATATATATATATATGTGCAGCATCTTTCCATGCCACCTTTCATGACAGTGAAACAGCTAGTGTGCAAGATATCTGCCATATCAACATCATGATGTAACATCTTTCCATGTCACATTTCATTCCTTTAAAACGGTTACTTTAAACATTAAAAATGCAGTAACAGACACAGCAAACTATCAAATGTGTGGCAGTGACAAGTATAAATAAAGATGTATAAATACTTGCCAGCTACAGGTTGAAAGACACGTGGATACACTCGTGAACCAAACCGCACCCCATGAATCACCTGACCCTTTGTACACATTGTAAAAAAATGTCATGACGCATCCCATCAAGGTTTAATCTAGCATTGTGAGTGAAAGGTGAGAGGGCAGAGACAGAGAGTCTGAGTGAGCGAAAGATGAGTGACAGAGGGGCTAATAGGGAATAATAAGAAAAATAATCTGAAGACTAAGAGAGAAAGAGTGCAGAAGAATACTTCATTAGACATTAAGTGTAAAGCAGCCATCAATCAAAATGCAAAGAAATATATAACCTAGTCTCTGAGTTACTGATGCTTTACCACCCAGGTATGTCTCTTTAGTCTGCTTGTGCTGACCTCTTTTCTGTACATGCAACAGATGAGGGATATTCCCAAAAAGCTCCTTCTGTTCTAGCCCCACCGTTTGGATTTCTCTGTCCCTTTCTCTTCCAACTGTGTCTAAATTTGAAGCTTTTAGGTCCAGTCTCAAAACCCACTTCTTTAGAAAACAGCTTTCATAATCCAGCGAACTCTTCTGTTTACTCCTCAGGTCTTTATCCTCACCCATGCACTTCATTCATGTTTGCCATAATTTGTTGTTGGCTGCACTTATGCTCATTTTTGTTGTAAGGTTAACAGGGGTTCATTTGTAATCATTCTTGCTTTCATATGGGAAAATATATTCTATAAATTCAGTTATTATTGTTGTTTTAATAAATTAGCAGATTTGGTAACTTACCAGGTCTGTGGCAACAAAAAAGTGATTCAAGTCAGATGGATTTAACTTGACATCCCATGCTCTTGAATTTCCAGCCTGTACATTTCTTTCAGTGACAGATAAATATACATAACAGGTATTAATGAAAACTGTCATATACATTTCTAAGCCAAAGGAAATAACTTTGTTCAAAAATAAAAATTATGCATAATTATTTGTATATTTTATATATCACATGTACTTTACCCACCCTAAATGTTTGTATTTCTCCATCATTCTTTTATCCTAACTTTCCCACTGTACCTCACTCCATCTCTCTCACCTTGAGAAAAAAAGTATCACAGCATGTACCAGATCTTGTAAAAGCACCTACAAGTAAGCCTCAACACAGGGTACAGAAATTTCAGACATCTGAGGTAAAAATAAAGAATATCTCACTAACTTGTTTGGGCTCTCCAGCTTTATGCTTGAAGTATGGACAAGTTTGATGCGGCCACCTGGTGCAAGTCCTAAGTCTATCCCTGACCCTGCCATGTCTGGCAATGGTATTTCTGTTACCACCTGATTACCACATTCATCATCATCATCAATCAGTCAACAATCAATCAATCACCAATAGTCACCATCATCATCATCATCATCATCATCATCATCATCATCATCATCATCATCATCATCATCCATCCATCCATCCATCATCCCAAACACCACTATACCACCAGGAATACCTTGTCATGATATGTTTCAGTTGCTGACAGTGTAATATACCCAAAACCCCAAACCATGTCACTGCTACCACCATCACTAACACTACCACTATCAAACTATTTTTAGTCATAATCTAACACTGCACAAATATTGACAAATGTACCCAAAGGTTGATGACTGCATTTTCTTCCACTGAAGCTAGCTGAAAGGACAAGCCTTGAGTATTCTCTGCAACAGTCAAGGAGAAGTAGGAAACAATGGCCATTTGCAAAACAAGATTTATAAACTCATAGAAACACAATGTGCAAAATAACAAAAAAATCTGCACATTTCATGTTCAGCTAAAGAGATACAGATCGATACAGTTGCTACAAGCATAATTTTACTTTTTAAAAAAATAGGTAAAATTAGACATTTCTGTGTATAAAAATTTTACCCATAGCTTGATTTGTCAATACAATTAAACGAAGGATTTTAAATTTGTACTGTCTATGAAGGCTTCTGCTTTGTAAAATATACTTCTTAAAAATATTTACTTATATAATAATAAGTATGTAATGAGGTGAACAAGAAAGCAGGTTGTGAAAAAATGATTAACACACTCACCAAAGGAACTCTCCTCAACCTCTTTTCTGAAAATAAAATTGAAAAAAAATTCTATCTGCAAACAGAACATACATCTAAAGTTCTGGGCAGTTACAACCCTTTATTTCAGTTAATAATTCAAACAACCTCCTTAAAGTTGTCTGTCTAGCCCCCTCCCCAACCCCTACCTGTTTATGTACCTCTCAGTTTTGTTATGTGACTCTTCACCATTTTTCATCCAATACCAAGTTTCTCCTATCTGACCACTAACCTACCTGTACTAACTTCTGTTTCAACTGTTTCACTTTCACTCCTATAAAAAGAATGTATACCTTAAGAGCATATAACTTAAGTAGACCTGCCTATCACTACAAATTTACCACAACAGCTACAGACTTAGACATCTGACTAGGGAATCATGGTCACCTGTAAAAAAAAATAAATACAGATTTTCTGTAACCAAATTTACAACTGTTGGTAGCTTCATTGAAAAAACCCGAGAATCTAAGCTAGGAAATTATGAGAACCAATTATCAGAAGATAACTCAAACAACCATATAGTGCAGTTTTGAATTATTTTGCCTGGGTTTCAGCGCATTTGACTGTTACTGGTAATCTTAAAAACATTAACGGGATGTTAAGAAGCTGGGCCCACAAATGCTCAAGAGTTCTGCAGACTGAACAGGGTTTTCCAAGAGTGTGTTCTTCACAGCAAGGCAAGATTAGAAACTTGCACTCATGACCCAGAGAGCTGAGGGAGTAGGAGGTGGTTTAGTGATGCTGGGAAGCAGGGTTAGATGACAGTTGAAAGAAAGCAGGGAAACATTTAGGTACATCTAAACAAAAAAAAGAACTGATTGACATTTTAGACAACAGACTGAATGCTACTAACAATGAAATTAGTAGTTGAGATAATGTTAATAGCAGTTTGTGCTGCTACTGATAAAGCGCTAAATGCTACAGAAAATAGGCATTTTCCATGGTAAAGCTACCAGTGAAAAATTATGGTAGTAGATGCATCTGCTTAAGCTACATCTCTGAACATAACAGAAAAAGAAAAAGACAATGCATAATAATCTGGTGTATCCATAGTCCTTCACTGGACAGCGAATGGCAAGAGGAAACGTGGCCGGCCAAAAGAAACATGGCGACGGTCAGTTGAGAAAGAACTCAAAGACCAGAAACTAACCTGGAACGACATAACCAAACTTGACAGACAAAAATGGAGGTCTCTATTAGATGCCTTATGTACCACCTAGGTACAAAGAGGACTAAGTAAGTAAGTAAGTATCCTTACCTGAGGACTGTTGGGTGGACAGCAGTCATGGCAACTACTGGACTGTGATGGTTTTCCTTTTCACTAACACCGGCTTAAAACCCAGTCAGAACAGAAAAGTACCAGCACACTCACAATGCAACAGTTACAGTGATACAGTAATATTTTACTATTTCTATTTGAAAGTGCTTCTCCCTTGAGTCTTTTTCACTGCATCCTACAAGCGCAATCAGAGAAATTTATATGGCTTACATAAGCTCAATACACTTGACATTTCTCAATCTAATCTGTTTATCTCTATTGTAAACAATCTATATTGACCAGTTTCAATTATTTTTGGCTATACAACTGACTTGAGTGTTTAAGGTATATCAGTGTGCAAAATTTTCTAAAACACTTAACCTTCTTTAGTTTCTCTTCATAAAAATGAAAAGTGAAAGAAAATTTTTGCTGGGGATTTGCAATTTTTTTTTTAGATTCACTAACTTTTTTATTCTCACTGTGGACGTGAAGTAATTACCTTGCCGATGTTCTTACTGTGGAAAGCTACAATTTAATGGTACTGGAAAGATATGTGTGCGTGTGGGTGTGTGTGTGTGTGTGTGGTACAAAAGCATGTTGCATGATCACCATACCTGTGTTATATGTTGGGAACCGAATACAAACATCTTGATCTTGCAAGAAGACTGTGCGATGGAGAGACGAGGATTCTCTGAGGTCCCAAACACACACAGACCCATCCACCTTGCAATTTCAAGGAAACCATCATAATCAAGCATGTTTAAAATAAAAAAAACAATCTTTTCTGAACACACACATGTGCACACACATACACACACACAAACACAGAGCAAAGATCAGGGACAGAAAGGGTAGTAAGGGTGAGATAACATGTTCAAAACAGCAGCTTCTCTCACCAAGCCAGCTATGACCAAAGAAGCTCGGATGGGGCTGAAACAGGCACATGTTGGCTCACTTACACTTGTCAGGATTCTGAAAGTTTAAAATAAATTTGTGACAAAATATATTCTTAATCTATTGATTTTTATATATTTACAATGTAGCTCTTTTTTTAATCCCCTATTTCAGACTACTTATGTCAGTCATTTTCCATCGCTGAACCCAACAGAAACCAAAAAGCATCCATAAGTTAGCACTCACAAATATCCATTTTCCTTCAAAGGGAGGAATCAATCCCGGACACAAAGAACGCTGCATCTTAACTCCATATTCTTAAAATTATTAACCACAAAATTAAGTAACAAGTTATTTTACTTTCTTTTTAAAACATGCTATCCAATAATGCCAATAGAATAAGATTAAATAATTAAAATGGAGCAATTAAATGTTGGTAATTTTTGAATGCTTCAGTACTTTGACTAACCTTTGTGGATATGCCATCTCCTTGGTGCTCCAAACACAAATAAGACCACAGTTAGCTAAAGGGTTTTCTCCTGAAACCTAACAAACATGGCTGTCCCTTTAAAACAAGAGAGATGACAGAAACAGATAAGACAGCAAATCAGCAAGAAGACATTATAATCAGGGATCATAAAAGTCAAGAAAAGTTAGAATGTAGCTCTTAACCAGTACAAAGGAATTTGAAGATACTGAGTTCTAAGTCAAAAAGGATTGGTCTCTTTTTTATTCTTAAATCAAAATTTTAACAACTTTCAATGAAACTTTTTCTAGTAAAAGGAATATATATACACCATTACATTTACAAATAAACTACATACAAGTAATTTATTATGTACAGGAAGATGCTAACAAATGTGTTCATAGTCACCTCTCTTGGTCTGCTATATACTGTCAAAAACATGTGTGGCTGCAGGAGACAGAAACATGCCTGTTTAACATAGCGCCCTGTAGGGTAGACAGAATAGCTGCTCTCAAAACATAGAATAAACCTTGATGGTTGAAGATATTGTGCAAAATATGTGCTGGATGGATGTATGTGCACACAAATGTGTACACACACATGCATGCACACATACACACATAAGAACATGTACAGTAGGGTGCATTGATATGTATAATTATGTTATCTTTTGCAGATATTTGCATACAAAATACAAATAATTATCTAAGTGTTCTTTCAAATTGTTTCATAATTTTCTGAATGAAAAATTCATAAAACCAGCCATGGAAAATGAGATAAAAGATGTTAAGGAATTTGCAAAAGAAAAACAAACTATATATATATATATATGACAGCTCTTGTGCTCTACAATTGTTTCTTGATAAACTTGGTTGTAACTGCAGCTGATATGCAGTTTTTGTCTGTGTGTTCATATGTTTGTGTGACCGACCATAGGAATCATTCAGCGTTTTATTTTTTCACAGATCTTTGGGGCATTGCCAGTGTCAGCCATTACTTTTTCAGCTTCAGTGTTCCGTATGTATGGAAACCACATTAACCTCTCATTGGAGTATTTTGCTAACGTGCACATACTTATTTTAAATATGACTTTGTTGTATATGACAATTATTCTGGTTTCACTGTATTTTTCTCCAGCCAGATCTTGCTGTCAGATCGATTCTTTGATCTACAACTACAGACTTTGCATTTGCTATGTGATCGTGTAGATCCATACCTTATCTATGATGATTTGATCTATGGACAAGAACTAATTTCATTTATATATTGATCTGCTTTTAACACAGATTAATAATGACTTTGTGGATCTGAACTACAAGTTTTAAATGTGTACCTCTTGCTCATCCTAATCTATGAAAGCTGACAAATAGCTGAATGCCTTGACACTATTATATCAGTGGATTTGCATTGCATCTCTTCTGATGGCTTGTGAATTCATTTTGGTTTTCCAAATAGGCAACCCAATGACCAGCCAAAAAAAATAAAAAACCTATTACCTCTGTTCTATGACTGGACCTCTGGTGGTGTGCACACAGCCTGGATTACAGTTTTTCAAATGATTTGCACACACTGGAGCAGCTTCTTGCTAGATATCATTCATATTGTCTGGCATTCTCTTGACAACAATTTTGCATGCTATGTTGCATGAATCTGTGTCTGTATTGTCTTTTTATTTTGTAAAGCGCCATAGTCCTGTCCATAAGACCAGGATATGGCTCTATATATATATATATACATTCACTGTATTATTATTATTAGTAAACACATACATATGCTGTTGGGAAAAGGAGATAATCTAACCTGCAAGAAAAGGGAGAGAAGCAAGCTGTGTGACTCCCTCGCTGATACTAAGGTTTGATCTGTCCACAGTACAGTCACTGAGCTCACCAAGTCCCCTTTCTTCATCTAGCAAAGTACTAAAAATCTGAAAATATCAAACAGTGGTATTTCAGCCCAAAAAGAAGACTGTCAATCACTTGCAAGAACTTCATGCTTAATTAAGTTAAAAATGGGGAGTGATGTTGTACATTCAAGCACACATACACAAATGCACATACAAAAATAGCTGAACAGGTGATGTTGATCCTGAGTGAAGAACATAAGCAAAGAGTGGTTGGAAAGTGAGCTGCCTGCTGCAAAATGAAAACAATAACAATGTCGTGTGGGTGACTAGTTAAAATCATTTATCCACCATACCTGGGCAGACTTTTCTAAGAAATGTCCCAGAGCAATAGTCTCAAGGTTGTTGTTTGCTTTTGTATGTGATGTGCTCTCTTTAACCAACAGTCCCTCCCCTGAAGGAATAAAGAAATAAAAATTTTAATATAATTTCTAAGCATGAGGTTTTACATAGAAACAAGCATGCTTGCAATTGCGGCCTCATGCTCACATGCACACTCACAAAGTGGATTTCTAGTTGTGAAACTTCAGTTGAATTTCAGGAAAAGAAATGCAAAACAGCTTTAACCTTCAGTGAAGATAACCAGCACATCACCTTTCCATCATTCTCAAGGTTGAGACACAGTTTTCACAGAATCACAAATAGGTGATCAAGAGCAAATAAACTTTAAGCAAGTATTGCAAGTATCATATGCTATGATCTCTTTGTGCAAATGTCTATGCAACACTACAGACAGAAGATGGCCACAAAACTTTAGCAAATATACTTATTTGCGAAGAGATCTAAATGTGTATCTATTTTGGTACAAATATGAATGTTTTTCGGGGGTGGGGGGGTGGGGGGTTTGTTTGTTTGCTAATTTTAAAAAAGGTTTCAAGGTTCTGCTATTAACAACTTTGAGAACCACCTCCACAAGCATCTATGTCATCTGCAGGGTGTTGTGTCCACTTGTTCAAGTCATCTGCTTTTTCTGTCTGGACATCCCTTTCAACAGCATCTTCGTTTGTTTGGACATAAGCCTTCAAGTTAAAAAAACAAAAAACAAAAAAAAAAAAACATAATCACCTTAGGTCACTAAAAGTATCTGAAACAGTAAGTGTATGAATGATATTATTACAATACCTTTAATACAGTATTTACATGACTAGGATCATAAACACTCTACACTCAGGGTAAAATTGAATAAAGAATAGCAATTATTGCCATAGTAGACAGTGGACTTACATCTTGCCTACCATGAGTCATGCCAGACAGGCTTTTCAGTAAGAGTGAATATGGCTGCAACTCTTCTGCTATAAAGGAATGCTGAACAAAGTTGCTTTAATGTGATTTGTTTATGCCAATCATATGATGTGCTGTGTAGTGTGCTATCCACTATAGTGATTACAAAACATGGTGAGTAACAATAGTGGAAGCACAAGAATTTGAAATTTGTTGACAGCAGAAAACTATCTTTACTTCACTTTCCAGCTAATGAAAAAGAGAAGATCTAGAGAAAAACGCACCATTTTTGATGGTACCTAGCTTTTAAATAACTACGCATAGGCATCTTTGAAGTCAACATTTCTTTGGCAAGGAAGGCCTACAGATACCATACATCACCTTAACTGTCAACACTTCCTAACAAACAGTTCAAAACAACATTCTGTGATATGTAACCCTAATGGGTTAACCATAATCATTATGGAAAATCTTCAGTATTACAGGAATTGTTTTACAGGGAGTTTTTTTCTTTCGTTCATTCATCAAATCTTTGGTTTATTTACTTCTCTTACACAGCTTTAAAGTCATCTGATGTCCATTTGCTAGATATAAATTTTGCTGCAAAAAACTGGTAAAGTATTAAAGCTAGAATAGACTACAAGATCTCAACTCTATGCTATGGATTCTTTGAAGGCGCCTCCCCTAACTACTTCACTGAAATCTTGTCTGTACACACCCCTGCTTGAAACCTTCGCTCCTCATCAGACTCCTGTATTCTATCCCTCCCTTCCACAAAGACAGCCCCATACAGACGTTCTCCCTCTGTGCTGCTATGCAGTGGAACTCTCTACCACATCACATTTGCCACTCTGACTCGAAGGCTACATTCAAACATTCTCTGAAAACATATCTTTTCACTAAGTACTATCCCTGAATTACTATTCTTACCTCCTTTTGTAATGTTGTCTTGTTAACCATCATGTAACGACTCCATCTTCACACTGTTTACCCTTCCTACATCCCTTCATACTTTCATCCATTGCTTTATGTTCTACTCTTGTACTTCATCTTTATGTTGTTCTGTGTGCCTATACATACCTCACCATCACTTATCTTTCATTTATCACTACTGGTCTGCGCAAAGACTGCAATCTATTTCAATCGTAATGCTGCACATTATAAGTATGTATTATTATTATTAGCACACAACTGTGTAAAAAAAATGATGGGGGATGTCAGAAGCAGGTTCTGTGAACATTTTGAAATTGAATTGACAGAGCAAAGATGTTTCATCCTTCACCAAAGCTGGGCCAGTGTAAACAATGGTTATGGAGTTTATGGAAGGTTGTTTGATGGTGGAGGAAGATGGCAGATGACCCTCATCCCACAAAAAAGAAAAAAAAGTCTGTAATTAAAATGTGCAGTTTATGGTCCTCATGTTACAAAACAACTTTCATCCACATCAAATCTGTCAATTTTTAAAACAAAATATCATTTTGCTCTGACCGCAAAGTCAGTTTTTTACATTCTGTGTTGCTCTGCAGTCAATCTTTAAAATATAATTTAAGATGCAGCATAGAGCACGATAAGGGATACAAAACTCCATTTCAGTTAAGTCTTTGTTTTGATTGTGCACTCACCAAGCTCAGTACAAAAACACTTATTTGGTATTAAGTTGTCCATCTCCTCTAAGTAAGGTGTTACGCCTGGGGTATAGCAGTCTTAAAGTTAAGCAAGAGATTTTGTACATAGCAGACTTAAGTTTTCTAGTGTGCACCAATTTTCTCTACTTAAAGTTAAGCCAACATAATTTAAGCTTAAGTTCATGCTTAAGTTTGCTTATGCACACCAGCTCAGATGTTAACAAAAGTAACTTCATCAAACTTTGCTAAATATGTGTAAAAAGGGAGGTAAAACCCTATACATGGTGTGTTCCATCATGACACATCTGAAACAGCACAGAAACTGTAAATGTATTTTTGACTCACTTGTTTAGTGTTTGAGCGTCCAAAGCTGCGAATGTAGAGCTCATACTCCTTCACAGGCGGCAAGTCAAACATGTCATAGTAGACAGTGTCCAGCTCAATCATATTCCGCAAATCTTCAGCACGATGTCTTGCTCTGCTAGCTGCTGACTTGTTCATGACCCGCTGCTTGGCTGAGACAAAGTTGATAAAAGATTTTGGATGTGTTTTCTCTGGCATCCTATTCCGGTTGTAATCTTGGCCATCTTGGTAATCTTCTTCATTGTCAGAGTCTTGTTGTATCTTAAAAGGAGAAAAGAACTATGAATGGAAATACTGACTCTTATAAAACTGGAAACAATGAAAATCTTTCTGACAAATGTCACAAGAATGACAGTATAGCATGATGTCCTTATGTAATCCTGGCAGGGTTGCCAATAGTCACAAAGTGTTTGCCTTTTTGTCTGTTGTACACTCCACTTCCATTCCATACCCTTTATTCAAAAGCCTTGAGATAGAAATACACAATATTTCTATGTCACAAAAAAAATCAACAGATGCTACAACACTCTCAGATCTTTGCAGGAACAACCATTTTTATTAGTCCGAAATGTCTCTTTTATGCATTATGTTGCTTCGTTTGGCTCAAAATAGCTTGTAAAGTCGTGAGACAAAGTGTGTCTACCATTTTCTTATATTTTCTTATATTTGTGTCTTGTTGTGCTGTTATTTCTAATAACCCATAAAGATAGAGCATTGAAAATGTACATGATTTGCAAGCAGGTATATATTCATACTTAAAAATAATGGAACAGACTGGCAGCATGACCAGTGTTAGGAAAGAGACTGCCAGAGAATGTTGTTATTATTAATAATATAATCATATTTATGTACTAATGATTATAATTTTAGATTTTTATGTTATTTTTAATGGAAAAGTTTCTTTAGAAAAATTGTGAAAACCTTAAAGAGTCTGTCTGAAAAATTTGGACATGGCAGTCAAAGGAGCATTTTTTTAAATCCAGGGATTACGGAAATCTCATTCATTTCTCTCTCCTATTCATATTAAGCACTTATGTCAGCTTAGTGAGGCAAGCTAGCAAAAACTGCATTCTCTCACAAGTGTACAAGTAACCAAAGGTCAAGAATGTGAGTTCAAGTATAGAAAATGAAGCAAGATTCTGATCACATGGTGTTTATATATAATAGTAATGGGAAATAAAAATTAAGACAAATTGTTAGACAAAACTAAATAGTAAATGGCAAGTCAGCTAAGCACTTATATTTGTTTTGCATCTTGTACTTATCTATGTGTGAATACTGGAGTAATGTGATTAGATATTTTATGACTTACGATTTGTGAATTAGTTGTCACAATCTTCTATAATTAGTTGGTGATCAATGCTAAAAACAGTTTTATATTAATCTAATAAAAGAAAGCCACTTTAGGAATGGACAAAAATAATATTTTGTTAAAATCTTGAGATAAAATTTTAAAAACACATAAATCTTTTCAATTGCTTGTTTATTGATACTTACATCCTGGTTTTCTTCTTCAAAGTCTTCTTCATAGTCCTGAAGATGGAATAAGGAAATAAATAAACTATGATTAACTCTTTCAGTTTTACAGCTATGTGGGACTGAGAGAAATGTATGCATGCTAGTAATAACTCTAGTATTTATAACACATGTAACTTTGGACCTGGATGCACACATTACAAACAATAAGCACATGCATAACAAATACAAAAACATTTATCAGCAACTGAAGCAAGAGTTACTGAAAATATTGTTGGTAAAGGTCCATGGGTCAACCTCAGTACTGAGACTAAGGAACAGTATCTGGCATAAATGGAAAAGAAATCCAAAGCAAAGGTCTATAGCTGATCATAAGCAAAATCCATGAGATTTAGGTTTGATGGAAAGTGGATAGGTAGGTTCTGTGAGTGAGCAAGTGACTGATAGTCCAAGGATGCTGGGTGGACACTGCAGAACAGCTGGGAAAGAATGGATTTAGAAAGAAAATAAAAGATCCTTTTACACACTCAAAAGCATGAAGCAAATGTCCCACCTCAAAATCATCTTCATATTCATTGTAACTGTCATCTGCCTTTGTCTGAACAATCATCTCCTGTAATGTGATATCAAAAAATTCTCCTCAGAAGATATTTTATTATGTAAACCATAATCACACAGGCAGCAACCGAATTAAGAAGCTAGCTGCACTCAGAATGTGCTACATCATTTTTAATTCTTCTGAAAACTAGTTCATTTATAGAAGAAACACAAGTGTTATGAGATGCTAAAAGTACTAGATATGTTCACAACATAAAAGTGTAAAACAGACCTACAGCAACAACAGATTTTTACCTCTCTCTCTCTTTGCTTTTTCTGATACTTTGCCTTCTGCTGTTCTTCATCTTGTTCTCGTAAGCTTTGTTTATCCCTCTCTGAATCTCTGCTTCTGTGATAATTCTCTTGTTCCTTAGTCCGTTCATCTGGATCTTTTTGTCTTTCTTTTCGATCCTTGTGCTGTTCTTCTTTTTCTTTTTCTCTTCTGCGATGGCGTTCTTCTCTCTCCCTGTCTCTAGTCTTGTCCCTAAATTTATTTATCATGAATATAACAAACAATCACAATAAAGGTAGAGAAAATTCAGTCCTTAGTAAAATCATTTCCTTCAGATACATTTGCTTTCTTGAAATGCAAGTGTTAAATATTGTTAAGAAAATAAGTATTCACGATTTAAAATGATTGGCCCTGAGTGTAAAGAGGCTATTGTAACTGTTAATAAAACAAAGAAAGTAAATTGTTTCCACTGCCATCTATGTACTGTGTTTACTGAAATAACAAGCATAGTAATGTAAAATGTGAAACTGATAAACACATGAAAATGCTAAATTTGCATCTTTATTCTTCTTTTCATGTAACTTAGTTATTCAGACTATTGGCATAATGATATGTGATGCAACTTCTTATGGCCAATAATGCTTGTGCAAATGCACAAATGTTTTCGTGTGCATCCGCAACATCACCAGTGCTAAAAAAAAAGAGCAAGATACTCACTCCCCGTTTCTGACATCTTTGGCCTGTTGATATCTGCCATGATCTCGATCATCACCTCTTTCACGGTGTTGATTTTCCCTCTTAGCTAGTTCCTGAGAGGTCCATCCCATGCCCCATTTAAGAAGTAAATTACATTAATTGAAAAGAAGAAGACGCATCAAACTCCAATCTGCTTGTTAATTTTTTTAAACACACCTGCTTGCATGAGAAATTAATTTCTTCTAAGAACTAAATTTCAAGTACTATGTACTTTTTAATTTCTTTTGAAAAAAAGATTTTTCCACTTTTTATGGGATGTGTTTCTCAATTCCTGATCTGTAAAATCGGCGCAGAGCATGGAATTTTCAAGTGGTACCTACTGTATCAGAAAGCAAGTGTCTAAGGTAGTTATTTGTTTTTGTCTTTAGCACAAAGAACAATAAGCAAGAACCAAAAATAACATAAAAAATATGATAGTAGGAAGTCCAATCTTTAATTTCATATATTTTTCTCACAAAATAAACAGAGGTATAATGTACCAAAAATTGAAAACACAGTATTTTGGGAATTTTTGTGCGTTTCCATGTCCACCACTTGGCGACTGCCGCTACCTAAATATATAAATGTGTAGCTACAGCTGCTATGTTAAAAACAATAGGATTTTAGTATGAGTTCAAATATATATAGGTGTCTTGGACATAAAGAGGTCACTAACAGGGTTTTTTTCCAACTTCATAGCCCTACTTTTTAAAATACATTTATTAGAAATTTGCCTATGTACAAAACAGCCTTAATTTTAGGATCAGGAAAATGCTATACTGTATTGAACTGTGAATTCGGTGCACTATAAAGGTCTAAGAAAGCGCTATTAAAAACCTTGCAAAAGAATTTCAGCAGGAACATAGGCTATACCCACCAAGGCTTAAAATGATTCTAATAAACAAATACATGGATTTTATACCTCATTTTGTCTGTTTTGCTTTTCTCTCTTTTCTCTCTTCTCATGATGCCTACGCTCATATTCATCCTGCAATATAATAGTATTACTTTACTAATTAAGACAATTACAAAAGGAGAACAACAAACTGTCACATTTACCTTCCAGAAATTAGCAGCATTAAAATTTGCTGCAGGAGAGGAAACATTTGCTTTAAAGTGCTTTTAAAAACAAATATAGTTGCTCAGTTTTCAATGAAAATTATCTATCTATGAAATTTCCATTTATGCATACAAGGCTTTTGCTTACTTCATCAACCTCTCTGTGCTCTGACTCCTTTCCACTCTTGTGTCGTCTTTGTGTTTTATCTTCTCGTTCTTGACGCTGTTCTCTTTCATTGCTGTTAAAATCATGTTCCCCGCTGTCTCTTTTCAAGTGCCTTTCCCTGCCATCTTTTTCACGGCGCTGTTCTGTGTTCTCTCTTTCCGATTTCCATTCTGAATCATCTTTTTTATGCCGCCACTCTCTCTCACGTTCTTTGTGTCTTTTCTCTCTGTCAGCATCTTCATACCTGCGCTCTCTGTCACTTTTTTCACGTCTTTGCTCTTTGTTGCGTTCTTCATGTCTTCGCTCTTTGTCACGTTCTTCATGTTTTCTCTCTCTGTGACCTTTTTCATTCCTTCTCTCCTTATCTGCTTCAGGTTTTGACTCTCTATCCTCTTTGTCCTTGGCCTGCCCCCTGTCACCTTTTGCATACCTCCTGCCATGACATGCAACAAATCTATAACACTCTTATCATACAGAAGCACAAAGTTCCATCAAAGTGGAGTTATGTTATTGTTCCTCTGCTTTTCATTCAAAATAATAAAGCTCCATTAAAAATATTTCATTGGTGTTTAAAAGCCTGAGAAATGTAAGGGGGAAAAAAGATCAGACAGCACTTACTCATCGTTTGTTTCTTTTCTACGTCTGTGTTCTTCTTCATCTCTGTGATGGTGTCTTGTTACATCTTCATTGTTGTCTACAGGCTTTTCTTCTTTATGTCGAGGCTTTTCCTGTGAAATTGTATTTATTAGCAGAAGACTGTTTGTACTTATGCTATGAAAAAAATTAATATATGGTGTGACGGTTGCTAAAATATATATATATACCTCCAAATATATGTGGATGCAGATATGTAAATACATGTGCTTTGAAAACACATACACAAGCACACACATGCACCCTACTCACTACACACCTTTAAATAAACATGCCCTATCACATCCTTTTCATGTATTATGTAAACCTGTCAGACATACACTACCTCCTTTTTCTCTGTTTTTCCTCCTCGTCTCTCCCGCCTCTCTTGTCTTAACCTTTCTCTGTCCTCCTGTATTTTGAAAAAACAGTATCTTGAATGAGATTGTCATCTATAATTCAAATATATAAGCCTGTGAGAAATGTCAGTCTTGTTCTTCTATTGACTTAGCAGTACACACTTATGTGAACACATCAAACAGCAGAAATAATTTGCAAATGCACACAAGGCACCTTGAAAACATGTAATATGTACCTGAATCCAAGGAAATTTACTTGTCACTTAGTGTTACTGTAATTTAACACAAAAAATAGATAGATGTGATAAAATGTGATGGTGTTACTGATTCAAACAAACTCGTAAACATAATAAATTACAAATTGAAAGACACTAAACAAAATGGTGAAAGAAAAACTGTGGTGAGCCTGAACTGTCTATATAAAAACATTGAACAAAAAGTTTTCTTTGAGCAAAGAACGCTACCCAAAATAGCCTGTTAGAAATATGCTCACAGAGTTAACAGCTAATGTTGTAAGTTGCACCTACAGTTTGTGGGAATCTAGATCGAGTGTGCACACAGACTAACATAATGATGTCTTGTTACTTCTATCTGTGAAGCTATTTTATAAGTAACCTTTTACTTGCTACAGCAGGACTCATATTCATGGACATTGGCAGTTTACTGATGGGTATAATTATCCTATCTTGGATATGGAACAAGCTGGTTAAAATACCCTGACAAGCAAACTAACTCCTGATTCATGATCCACTACAAGAAGGTGAAAATATGTAACTGATTGGCATAGCAGGAATTCCTGATAAAAGGGTGTCACTACACATCAATTTTTGGTTTAGAGGGTGAAGCATGAAACTTACAACTAAAATGAGAAACATTAAATGAAAATTTAAAAAAGCAAGCAGGAAGTTGCGGAAAGTCAAATTTATTCATAGTCACTAAATTTTCTTCAAGCAAGCATTAAATGACAAAAGTATCATTTCCATTCAGAAACTAATAAAATGCTTTTTGCAAACTTTCATTTTTATGGCCTTTGCTACTCTCAGATTATAAATTTAATGAAAATAGGATTTATTGAACAGTTCAAACATTATATTTGTCTGGTTTATTTTTAAGTCTAGATTTTGCATTGGTTGAACTAAATCATGATCTCCTTTGTATAAACTAGGTGGGAAAAAGTTAATAGAAGGGGACACCACTAACCAAAAAAAAAAACAACTGCCAAACTGACTGGGTAGGCCTTTCGCAGTCCATGAATATGAGGTTTGAGCCAGTATCTATGGTTAGCTGCTTTACCCATTTCATGTAGGGTAAAAGGCTGAACCCAAAATAGATGTTATCCATTACTCTATCATGTGCAGGGTGCTCAAGATTGTGACGGATGCTTCCCACCCAGCCAATGGCCTGTTCTGTCTCATCCCCTCTGGGGGTCAGGTATAGACTTGTCCAGGCCAGAACTTCCCAGCTGAGATATAGTTTCTTTGCTAAAACAATACCCTTCCTGAACTCCACCACTGCTCATGTCAGGATCAATACTAGCTGAATGTGTCCTTTTGCAGTCTGTGAGGGTTATGTACAGTGCCTGTGGGTGACCAATCATCCATTTGTGCCTGCTCTCATATGTGTTTTGGTTGACTCTGCAATGTGTGGGTCATATCTAGTCACTGTGGTCAGTGTCTGTGTGGGATAGAAAGGGAGTGTGGAAGAGAGAGCAAGTGAGGAAGAGGGGTAGTATATGTATGTGCATATGTATAGGATAGGCCTGAGTATTCTTTCTTTTGTTCTGTCTCTTCCATCATCAAGTCATATCTCAGTGCAGTGTCACCTGGCAAATAAACAAATTCTTATTCTTCTTAGTCTTAACACCCTCTCTACTATCAAAAACATTAAATAAAAAAAGGGCACATTATCTCCTAACCAGTAAAGCAGCATTAAGTATTCAACAATAACTGCATGTTAGCCCTTGAAGCTAGGAATGTTATCTACTACTTCTGTTATCAAAATTGTACATAGCACCTATACAAGAGAAGGTGTCATGCTTTGCTATTTCTGCAGAGAGAATTAGAAAATAAGAAATTTTACCTCAGTAAGTCCCACCAAAGGTTCAGGTGAAACATCTCGATTACTTCTGCTTTTGTCTTTACCACCATCCTTCAGCAACATTAAAAAATAACATAAAGGGAAACAGTTGCGTTCTTGCACACACAAATATTTGCCACCAAAATGGAGACAGAGATTGAAAAATAGTGAAAGACAATAAATGAGATTGCAAATAAAGGAATGCATTGCAAAGCTGACAATGGAGAAATAAGTGTGTAACCTGTGGCCAATATGGAGTTGGGCTGAAACAGTTGTCGCCATCAAACTGTGTTTGGCAAACAATATAAGAAAAAAGTAGAAGAAATTGCAACTAGGTTTTATTCATCAAAGACCAAAATATATTGAAGAACATTCTATCATAATATCGAACTATAGGAATCAAAGAAAGGAGTGTGGAACACATCTGCAATCAATTCATACTTTCTGGCACAATTGCGTTGATGTGAACAGTGTGCAGATAAATTATTCTGAGCAACTGCTGGTAAGGATGTATAAAGAAAGTACAGAAAAAGTGAAAATAAACCTAATGCAACATAAATAAAAATAAATCAGGTTTGAAATACACAGACCAAGCAAATACTTTGATGCAGTCAACTCCCAAAAAGAGATAAAATGTCAGTTAAAATCAAAATAAATACTAACATCTTCACGCTTGTGTGACCTTTTGCTGCCATCTTTGTGTTTGCGCCGACTTTCATCTCCTTCATCATTGTGTCTGAGTCCTCTGTCATCTGAAGGGGGCCAAAAATCTCATCACTACACTTTCTGTCTTCTCCACCAATTAGAAATAGGTATATGCAGAAGAACAAAACTTTCCTGATAATTACATAATTGGTATATAGTTATTACTGTCATCATAGTTACCATCATCATTCCTTGATCTTCTTTTTCTTTCCTGATTGCCATGTGCTCCCTGAAAATAAACATAATGACAATATGATGACAACAGCACATAAAAATGACCCTCAAGATTTTTAGATCTAGAGAAAATACAAGTCAGAGACTGGTAACTTAGTCAACATCCTTACCATATCTTAGGAGAACATGTTTCATTGATCATGACATCATAAAGCTTATGCCACAAGGAGCAGCTATCCAGCCTGCAAGAAATCATGGGTCTCTCATGGGATGAGATCAGGATCCTTGTGGATTTGGAACCAGCATTGTCAAGGAACACAGCTAGATGGTTTTACCTGCTTGCAACCATCATTTCCAGTCAAAGCCCTCTTTGTCAGCTACATATCCAACCCTTCAAACCCCTGCTTCCAGCTGTCATTTCCCATCAAAGCCCCATTTACATGCCGCATCAACCTTCAACCTTCAAAGCTCTGTTTGCATTCCTCACCCAATCTTACAATCTTTTACCACCACAAGTAAACAGGCTGCCATACCATGCGAATGTCAAAAGCGAAAATAACCAACCTAGCCTTGTGTTGCAGTTACATACGGGGAAACAACAGGAGTGGGGGGTAGTGTACGCAACAAGACAGGTTTCAACTGGCCTGCAAATTCAAGCATGGCAGTGGGCTTGCAAAGTAAAAGTCCAACAAACAGGTCATGATCAGCCCTCACAGGTCATGCCCCGTCTCAAATTCCGTCATTTTAGGATTGTATAACATGTATAGCCTGTGTGTGTTTGCCTCTCTTCCCTTGCGGGACTCTAACCCTCACCACCTCTCTTGCAGGCTGGGTAGGTCGGTGCATTACTACCTATGATTTCCTTCTGTAAAATGATGTTTAACCCAGTGTGTAAAGCATGGAAAACTGTAGGTCTAACAAATATGCCTACACAACTAATTAAGAAAATCTGGTTTAAAATCTAGTTCTTTTAAATATTAATAGATTTTGCCTTAAACACAAAAATGTATATAGGTGGTATGAAAGGAAAGAATTCAGCTCTCAAAATAACCTAGAAATCAATAAATATAACCCAGAAATACCTACCTTTAACGCTTGATTTAGTTCATGTGTTGTCCAAGTGTCATCTTTAGGTTTTGACTGGAATAGAAGCAAAAGAATTTGAACTTTAAACGATCCGATGAGAACACTATATATATATATCAAAAATTATATTTACACAAATAACGTACGAGCCACCTTGAATAATAAATGCATATATTTAAACAACATGTAGATATTAATAAACAAAAAACAAATTTATTAATATATTGATGATTTAACAATTTTTGTAAACAATTTAAATTACACTTGGGGCAGAACTTTGATATGGGGTAAGACGTGAAGTCATAGGCCGGTCTATGTTATTTTGTCAGAGGTGTGGGTAGGGTTTGGGTTAGGGTTAGGTTTAGTTTATTAGGTACAGTTGGGCAATTGAATGGAGCCAGCAGACGACAAATGCCGCGAGCCATTTTTGTTATGGCCGTCGCGTCTGACCCCATATCAAAGTTGTACCACACTTTAATTGGTATCATACCGCCGTGGGACTTTTTTTTTTTAAACGATCGAGCTTATATTTAGAACCTACAACGACAACGGGTAATTTAAAGGCTTTTAAATGTCAACATGAAAACTGTCAATAAGTAATTGGAACTAATCTGAAAAATGTTAATGGGACAAACCTTTCCTGGCGGCATCCTTTTGAGAAATTTGCAACCCCTTAGCGAGACCAAAATATTCCAAAGCCAATCATCACTAAGCCGCCATTTTCAAGCTTTTGGTATTCCCGTAATGCGTTCTTGTAACGATGCTGAAATGATTGTATGAGAGTGTGTAGAATAAACTACCGTCATGATAAATTGAAGAATTAAAGTTAACTTTACTTCTGTGACACAAATGAAATGAACGTGCTGAAAGCAGTTATTTTCACGACATCATCATCAAAAGCGTAGTATGTTTTCTTGTGATCAAAGTAGATGAAAACCTTCATTATACCTTTAGTAGGGGAGACGATGCGCGGAAAATATATCTTGGTTGATTTTTAACGGTCAAACAGTAGTGCTAAAATCAGACAAGGTATTAAAAATTGTGTTCTCCATGGGCAAAAGGCTGAAAGCCTGTATTAAACTACTCGATCATTTTCAGGCTCAGCGAAAACAGTGTACTGAACAAACAATTTTTATGTATCTTTTCCCAGCACATTTTAGGACACACTTGTGCACAAATTTTTCTCTCCTTAACGCATTTAATAGTTCCCTATGATGTAGAATTACACAAACACACCTTAATGTTTAAAGTGTGGGAAGGGATGGAAAGTAAAGAGAGCACCCTAGCTGTTACTACAATTGTGGGATCAGTGAGTATCCACAAACCCCTCATCTAATTTTCAATAATAACTGGAAGCAATATAGTTTATTTCTGTTTAGGGGAATTGTACCTGCTTCCCACAGAGTTTCAAATTAACTTAAAAGCAACTCACATGATTTGTTTTACCAGAAATAATGGGAAAATGTGATAAAAACAAGCATTTAAAAGCAGCTGATCAGTTTTTGTGCTTCATAAATTATGGTTTTGTATTGCATTTTTGGTGTGATGTGAGCACCTGTACGCTACTTTTATAGAAACTTTAGAAAGGCATTGTTTTTGACTGACATTAACATATTGTGATGTGTTTTGGTTTTTTTGTACAGGGGTGGATTAAAAATACTATTAAAATTATGATTACTTTTATTAATAACCCTACTGTTCAATGCTCACATATTGTGAAGATTATTGTTTACTTATTGTAAGCATGAACAAAGGTTCGATTTACTGGAATCCCTCTTCACCAGTTTTCTGGCCGATGCACAATGGCACAGTAAGTGTGAAGATCAGGCTGGATACTAAGAAAAAAAAAACCCTGAAAATTTAAATATTCCTTCACTGTTTGGTCTTTTTCTTTGTTTGTTTATAAGCTACAGATTGAACCATTTATGGTCAAATGCAGATGGAGATGTTACAAGATGTGGATGAGTACTCTATTGATGACAAGCTTTTAGCATTGGTATCTTCTCCATTTGTGTTGTGTGGAGCCCTGCAGAACTGGCCAGCCAGCAAATGGACTTTGACATCTCTGGCAGAGATCCTTAGACACAAGCTATTTCCGTGCCGATTGATGCCAAGAGAGCGATGTGGAGCAGGTTAAAAATAAGTCATTTCCATGCCACCCAGGGCATGTATGCTTTTATCAGCTGATACAACATCACTTTTTTTTTTACAACAGCCATTTAAAAGTTATTATAAAAATTATATTTGTGGCTTAAAGTTAAATTGATAAAAGAATGATTGAAATGTGTTATATATGCAATCACACTGACATGTTTTTTGTGTTGTCCTCTTTAAAATCTTGCCATTAGTCAACATTTTAAGTACATTAAAAAAATGTAGGTCCAGCTTGGGAATCAGAAGGTGTTTACATCAAGTGCAACATCAAGGATTTCTTGAACTGGTGTGAGGGAAATGCAAAGGAAAATAATCCACTGTATCATTTCTCACCATGGGAGTTTTCTGGTTATATAGACTACAAATACATGACAAGCGTTTTCGAGGAGTGTGAATACATGCTGGACGAAGGTAAGGAAATTCTGCCTTGAAGTCTACAGACATCACAGAGATGGCTATAGACTTTATATGTTTAAAAGATGCTTTGTCTTTGCCACTTAATGTTGAAGAAATTACTTAATGCTATGCTTTGTCAGAAAGTGGGAAATTGAATCAGTTAACTTATGTTTAAGTTAAGCATGTTTTGCAGTGTGCTGGTCAACTCTGGGATTATGTGGGATTGACGGTCGTAACAGTACAATGTGGATTGGCAGCACTGAGGCCTCAACTCCATGTCATTTTGACAGTTATGGTTTCAATCTCGTTGCTCAGATCCAAGGCAGGTTAGGCATAAAATTAAATGCTATGTGTGTGGGAGTAAGAGAGAGAGTGTGGTATGAGAATGAGCAAGCAAAAAAGAAAACAAAAGAAAATATGTGCATGAACATGCATGTGTGTTTAGAAGCATAAGATCACTTTTTGTTATGACTGTCTTCTTTAGCATTTCATAAAACTTATCTGACTTGTCACATGCAGAAAGACCTGGGTATTGTTTCCCCCACAAGATTCTCCATGCCTTTACCCAACACGGATCCCTTATGAGGAGTCAAGCATCTTTAGCGAGGTGGATGTTTCAAGACCCAACACAACAAACTTTCCAAGATTCAAGGTGGACAGAATATCAGCGAATACACATCTCAAAAATAAATCAGCTGATTTACACAATCTACCCTTAAAACTTTACTTATATGAGTATCCTCTTGTCATGCTGATGGAATAAAACATTCTGAGAAAAAGATTACAGATAAAGAGAAGAATCTTATTTTATTCAGAAATTTCTTTGACATAAAGATTAGACTGAGGTCAAGTGACAGTGGAACTTTGCAGTTGGAGAATGTTTTGTTACAGGATTGCAAGCCATATGTTGTGACTCTTGAGCCTGGACAGGTGTTGTATGTGCCTCACCATTGGTGGCATTACGTTGTCTGCACTGAAACAGCATTGAGCATCAACACCTGGGTGGAAATGGTGTGTTGTTATGGATCTTATTAGAACTGGCAGGATTAAACCTAACTGGCATGAATAAGTAACTTTTTATTCATTTATCCTTGTTATGAGAATTACAGGATCTATGATCCTTATGGAAGATTGCAGAGATTCATCAATTAAAAAGTCCTTTTTTTTTTGTTTGCAACAGCCTTGAAACATTTTTCAGTACATAATTGTCAAAAGATGAAGAGAATTTTGGGGTGTTACCTAGAATATGTGTTTTTACAGCCTTTACCCTACAGTACAAGATGCTGATAAAATTTGTGAAAGGCATGCTTCTGTCCCTTGGGCTGAACATTTTATTGAAATGCATCATATCAAACCTGTATGTTGCCATGAAATGCCAAACTCACAATTTAGCCAGAGGACACAGAGAGCCGGATCCACGAGGCTGTGACACGTTACCTTGCTTCCTGCTTAATCCCATACTGCAGCCAGACAGCTGGGAAGTCAGTCTTGGACCAGTGGGTAAACCCAACAGAGGTAAGTTGAATATAAAATAACAATGCATTGGCATCCCCACATTTTGTTTCTTTACATTTTGAGATTTGGGTTCTAAGATACAAATCTACAAAGAGCTCTTCATTATTCTGGAGGTTTTTGAGCACTGTAGCACACAGATTTCTGCTGATGAATGATTCTTTTGGGTGAAGTGGAGGTAATGTTCTGAGCCTCAAGAAACTGGCACAGGGAATGGATGGAGGTGTCATAATTAAGCCACAATCTCTTTCAATGCTTTGACCCCCAAAGTACATCCCCCAATAAAAAACACAATGCAATTTAAAGTAAATTATGCAAGTTATTGACATGGCCAAGAGGTTTATAAATATTTACAAATCAATTAAAGCATCCTTCTTCCCCCTCTACTAATCCAAATAAGATGCATCACAATTCCTGCCCTTAATTAGTGCACACTGCTCTCGCTCATATGTTTGTCAGCCTCTTAACTTTACACACCACTGTCACTTGCAGCATGGAGTGCCCTCCTGATACTCCATTGAAGAAATGGTGATGCACAGACCATTGATCTCCCTCATCGCTTGTCAATAGCTCCAAACCCACACAGGGACATGAGAAATGTATGGATTACATCTATTGCTCATGAGACCAGACCTAAAGTACCAACACGTCACTTTCTTCACCTCTAGCCTGAGCCTACTTCTCAGAGCTGAAGTGTCTAACAACGAGCAAGTCTTGAGAGCTCACTGCCGAGAACAAACAGCTACTGGCAAGATGGAAGTGCTCAGTGCTTTGTTAGCTGGTCTTGCACACCTCCAGGTGTTTTATTCTGGAGCAGTCACTATACCAAGGCCTTTTTCATGATAGCAACTCTGTACTTGCAGCAGAGACTTGAACCAACCTTGTTTGAGTCCCTCTTCATAAATGGCATCTTTGATGAGCCCAGTGGCAAAGCCTCGTTTTGGAATCTCGCACATTGTTAAATCCGTGTCCCCAGCATTCTCTCCACACACAATTATTCATGAACACCCAGACGCATCCTGTTCTGCTTCCTAGCAACAACCAGTTACTACCCTAGCCAGTACATGACACACAGGTGACCATTCAGGCTTTTCACTGACCATTGCACCCCACCCTGCTCTCTCCTCTTTCTAGCTTGTAAAACTAATGGTACATGGATGTAAAGAAGAGGGGTTTCTGATTCCACGAGGCAGTTCTCTCTGAGGGAAATAAACTCAAGGCTATTGTGTTCTGCACTAAGTAGAGTTAATGTGCTGGCAGTCCTGTGTGGATCTATGATTTAAGGTATACATAAAGGTCAGTATTCATCCACTTCTCAGCATTGGCAAATCTCTACCTCGAGGCACACTGGTGCTGACTGACCATACTGTGGCAATAGCAGCATTACTTTCCTGTCCTGTCAATCAGCTTTGCCCGTCCAATATAAACCAGTATCCATCGCATAAATGCAGCTCACTACTATGGTTCTATGCTTTGTTATCTTATGACAGTGTCCATGGGAGATAAATGTGCACTGGTTTGAGTAGTTATAGTTGCAGTAGGCAGCCTCTTCAATGACTTAAAAAAATAATCATTACAAGTAATTCTCTGATTGTGGTGCTTCATTTAAGTAATTTTTTTTTATATTCCTTGGCATTGATCTGATGTTTCTTGTCTCTGTCCTCAGGATTTGGAGCCTGTCTCTGCAAATATGATGTATCTACAAGCAGCACTAAATCAATCTAAAGATTCTTCTAAAGCATCAAGATGTAACATAACTGGCTTACATGAGTTAGTTGGCTCAGACAACCCTGACGGTTGTCTTCAAGTTTCATCAAAGTCCATTAAAGAAAACATGTCTGTCACCTTTTCTATGTTTGGAAATGCAAACACATATTCAGGAGACATGCCTGGAGAGGAGCCTTTAACAAGTGCTGGTGGCTGCAAAGCCATAACCAAGGTCAGTTCAGACCCTATTGGGTCTTCTTTTCGACTTCAGCAGCTGGCAAAATACATTAAAGACTGCACATTCTCTTTTGTCAAAACTCCATTTATGTGGTCAAAGTTTATCAGACAAGTATCTTCATTGGCCCCATCACAAGTAAGTGCTGAAGCTGTGCAGAGTACTGCAAAAAATATTTCTTTGAATATTACAGATGAAATTTATCAAACAGGTCAGGTATATGAACTGGATGGTGTTAACAACGATCAAAACGTTCAGCCTAGGAAAAAGTTAAAGTATCAAGAAATCAGCAGATCTTCAGCTACAGAACTATTGGAACAAAGGGAAGAACTTTATGGTGAAGAGAGAGAGAATGCCCAATGCCATATTCCTTCAGTGCAAGTATTTGTCTTGGAGGCTTGCAGTTTTGAAGAGTACCTTGATGCAGTTAACAAAGTATGCCCTAGATCTTCAAGTCCAGTTGAGCAAACTAGAGCTTTGGATGTCCCCAGCAGCAGGACTGGGAAAAGCAATCTTGAAGAAATTCTTCTAAAAAGTGTTCTTCACTCTGATGTTGTGGGACTTATTGTCAAAAAACTTAAAGATAATTGTTCAAGTTTTTGAGTTGTAATGTTTCTGTTAGTTGTGAGAGTTCATCTAGATCAATTTAATTTTTAATACAAATTGGATGATCTAAAGTAGTACTTTTAATAATGCTGTCTGTTGCAAATAGTGGGCATATACAGAATATAATGCTCATGGACTTTAAAGGCTGACATCATGTTTGAGTGGGTTGTCTTTATTATGTTAAAGAACCTTTACTTGTATTTTCTTGATGACCATGTACATTTAGAGATTATGTGCATGTGAAAATGGGGAACATTAAGCATACCCCAAAGATAAAAAAGTACACACACACACACACACACATCATACAGAAACAGATATGCCAAGGTTATTCAGATTAAAGGGTTATCTGTACATTATCATAATTAATAAGATAGAAAAATAAAGTAGTTTTTCATTCAGTGCTAATTTTTTTTCATTTAACAGTATGCAAATACCTTTGGTAAAATAGCTGTGTATTAAAAATGCAATTGGATGCAAATTTATAAAAGTATTATAATATAAAAATATTAAAAATCACCAAAGGAGATCACAAAAACTTTACAAAACCTTCAAGTCAGTAAAAAATATTCATCCAGGTGCAGCTACAATTCTCATATAATGAAATATCTTGCAGAGCTGAACATACTTCTGCAATATAATTTCAGCAGAACAAGCTTTTGTACAAAATATTATAATAATAATCATCATAAATTTTGTTGAGCACAGTTCACTGTCAGCGTTTCTCAATCTTTTACTTGTGACGCACCCCAGACGAAAAAAGGTACGCCCGCGCACCCCCCTTAGCAAGCTCATTTCACTAATACTGATATGAGATATGAGAAAGTTTTTAAAAAATGACCGTCTTCGCACCCCCCTTGTCAGCACATCAGCACACCCCACAGGTTGAAAACCGCTGCCCTATGTGAAGGTGTGCTCAATGCATTGTACACAAAAGACTACAAATGCACTGACAGTCAATTATACAAGAAACACAAGTAACAGCAAATGGATGACACCATGGCAAACATTAATAAAATCCAAGGATAAAGATAAAGAACAGAGGAGTTAGCAAAATAATAGTTTGCTTGATTATGAGAAATATTTCTTGAAGAGCTGGGGCCAGTTGCACAACGTTTCTAAACCTTAAAACTGTTCTAAAGAAGCAAAATCTCTTCTATGCCATTTAGATGCATTGCACAAGAACATCCAAAAATTGTACGGATGGAAAGTCAGACTTAAACAGTTTTATCTTACTTAAAGCAGTTTTATTTTTTTTAATTCTAAAATTGTGGTGTGCACTTAAAACTGATTATCTAAATAGATTTAAGGCCTAAAAGTGTTTTAAATTAGAAATGTGCTGTGCAACTGGCCCCTGGATTTTGAGGGTGGATTTGAAAGCCTCAAACATATGATAAAACACAAATGTTTCTTATTGCACTTTGATAATATAAAATGATAATACAAATATTAATAGTGTGATCCACATGAATATTTCTTGAGTGTTTGTTTTGGCTACAACAACATGACACTAAATACCAAACAAACTGTTTAAGAAATATTAACAAAAGAAGAAAGTAACGCTGCAATTATAAAATAAAAAAAAGGTATCTCATTTCTGCGAAGAATTTACTTCATGGATTACTTTTTCCTGTGGTGCTGATTTATTTTTACCTGCAGTCTTTATATGTCATGTAAAAAATTTCACTATCAGCTATATCAGTTGTTATTTCAGCACCATAATGGAGGTTCATTCAAGTATTATTCGGTGACAGCTTCATTTGTCCTTCTCTCTTTCTCCTGTGTGAATCACAGCACTCGTTATCACCAAACTCCATATCATATTTTGTCTCTGATCAACCATTCTGGTGATCATCATGAAGCTCTCATTTTTTCCCATTTTTTACATCACCGTCATAACAAATCTCAATCTATTTCTAACATGCTTAGCAGACAACTTACATGCTGGGGTTGGCACCATGTTAAATCATGTATATTGAGCTCTCTTGTGTACGTGTTGGGGGAGGGAGGGTGAAATGTACTATACAAATCATTATTATTACTTATCTTGAAATAAAGCTCACAATAATAAAGTTAATTTCACTTTTTCTTTTTAATTAAAAAAATTTAACATTGAGTTTAAAAAAATATCTTCACACTAGGCATATTGATTGTATCCTAGATTATATCATTATAAAGCAGTGCTTTAAATACTCCTACATCCATGGTTTCCAATCTCCCCCATGTAAAGATGGGTTAGCATTTGGATCCGCAGGCTTGTTGCCAGGAGGAATCATGGTAGAGTTGTACTCCTCAAGCCTCTGAAGTATTTGTTTTACTATATCTGGGTAGGCATCGGCTATGTTCTCATATTCACAAGGATCCATTGGAATGTGAAACAGACATGGGGACAGCTCGGGTATGCAATTATATGAAGCGTTTTGAGGCATGGGGCCACATTTAACCACGATGGGTACCTTACTGCGCTGGAAAATATCACTGTTTTCCTTGGGTGACAGTTGGGGTGGAGGGTACCACCCATTATCATTAACAGATATCTTTCCCATTACCAGTTTATAGTCTCCAACACGAAGAGATGCAAATTTGTTAACAGGATCTATGTTGTGAAGAACTTCTGACCGAACCTGTTCTCCATTCTTCCGCAGCATGTCCCATAAGTCCAAGCCATCAAGATTCTTCAAGGTGGCAGGATCTCCCCCAGCCGCATGATAGAGTGTGGGCAGCCAATCAGTGACATGAAAGAAATTTTCTGAGACATATGACTGTCCATTCAGCAGGGGGCTGCTGATCAAGCCCACACCTCTAACGCCACCTTCCCACATGGTGTTCTTAACACCCCTGAACACAATTACCATAAATCTTTTAGTCATGTAATCCTGACAAGAGAAAAAAATATTTACCAAAAATATTAACCTTATTATTCTGAGGTTATTTTGATTCTGGAGAAATAAGTGATTAAGTCTTTGTATTGTAAGAGGCATGCAAGAAAAGTCCTAAATAAAAAGCTATAATGGTCTACCTTGACCAATAGTAAAAGAGTGTTTTTAATTGAATGCAGTCATTTATGTGTTCTTAATGACAATTATGTTGGTTAAAAGAAAGAAAGATTTGAAAAGATAAATTATTGAATGTAGACATCATCTGAAAAAAAATTTGGTTTGGATAAGAATGTCCTTACCTTAGTGGCCAGTTGCAGGCAGCATTACCATCATAACCGTTTGTCGGACCACCATTGTCAGTTGTAAAAACAAGTATGGTGTTCTTCATGAGGCCTGTTTCATTTAATACTTTCACCACTTGACCAACAGAGTCATCCAAAGCTGACACCATTCCTTTGACAATTTTTTTAAACATAAGATCGAGCTTGTATATCTATACATATGACATTAGCAATAATAATAATAAACATTTATAGTGCAGCTTCCTGCCCACAGATGTAAGCATGGATGGAGTCGGACTCCTAAGTTCTTAATGCCCTTAAAATGACAGCAAAGACCTGAAGCCAATAGCTCATGAGTATGAAATATCAAATCAGTGCCTTAAACCTGTTTGAGCCTTTGTGGTCTCAAAGTGTTTGCATGCTTTTACCTTCAAGTAAATTGGCTTCTGTTACACAATATGAGCTGATTTATGCAATTCATCTGGCTTAGGAATAGGATTAATTAGCAGAGTACTTGGTCAGAATGTACAGTTTTAACTTTCTTGAATGACCATATATTGGTATAAAATGTGTGTGTGTATATAATATATATATATATATACATGTACCTATCATTCTTGTGCTAAGTTCTATATGGTTATGCTTAAATTCCTTGTGATTGTGTTTTTTTCAGCTTAAAGTGACATGGCTTATCACCTTTTGTCTTATTATGGTGTCATTTTAAAAAAAGGGGCCCATTCCACACACCTGCAAAAATTCTTCGTTTTACATCTTTGATTTTGTTTGTATATCTTTCCACATATGATTCTGGAACTTCAAGTGGCTCAGGTTGATTTCCAGCATGAACTGCTTGGTGTGCAAGCACCAGAAACAATGGCTGCAACAAAGCAAATGAAAAGCATATGGTTTTTTTTTTAACCAGTTCCACAAAATCACAATACATGCAAAACTGTGAGCTTTGATGACAAGCATAAAGCCCCACGAGCTTTTCAGAAATTTTCTACTGTAGTTCTCAAAAAGCAATAAAAAACAAACAGGTACACATATTATAATCTGTTGACTACCTGATAAAAATATCAATTCTTAGGAAAAATACCTCGGATTGATTATGTGAGCGTATAATTCGCTCTGCTTCTTGTGTGTACATTTCTGTAGAAAATTTACCATAGACATCCCACAATGTCTGTCCATTTCTGTGGAAATCCAGACCCCACATCTGCAGTAAGAACATTTACTTAACGATATAACACCAAAACTTTCAAAATTGTATTAAACAGAATATGATATTAAACTTTGCAAATTATTCACCATTTCCCATGTATTGTTCTAAAAGTGAATGTTTTGCATGAATCCTGCCATATCATAAACAGAACATAATAAGAGCAAACGGAGATTATTTTAAAGATGTGTGTATTGAGACATAAAGCAGGATAAGAAAATAAATTATTTTCAATTCAACCCAGTGATGACTAAAAGCCGTAGTATCTAGAAAAACTGAAGGGTTGATAAGTAGATATAAATGGCACCCTCCCTTTTAACATTGAAAAAGCGCATTGCAGTGATTGTTAAAAGACAAACGTAATCACACAGTAGCCCACTGATAATTTTATATGAAGTGCATCAGAAACAAAATTCAATATACCTGATCATCCTGAGCTTCATGATCAAAATAATCTTCATGTCCAGTGTAGTAGCCAAAATGACTCTCAAAGCCACGGTTCATTGGCAAATATGCATCTGTGAAAAAACCTAGATGCCACTGCCATTGGCAAAGGAAGAAAATAAACACACACAATATGTTTCCATTCTTGCGTGTTTTGCAAAACATCCTTAAAATGACCATCACCTTTGCAGGGAAATTCAGCAACTTAATACAGTAAAATAATACTGTTTATTTACTGATTGTTATACATTTTATGGTTCACTAGTACAGGCTTAAATGTGCCAGAACACATACTTGGATTCAATAATATATTGCATCAGAAAGAAACCTAGGTGAGTAATAACCACATTTTGCACGGTTGTAAAACACTGTACAACAACAAATAGAATATTAAAAAAAACTATTTTGCCTGCATAAATAAAAAAGGTACAAAATTAAAAATACATCTGCTACTTATGTAAATCCTATTAGTATTATTATTATTATTTCTTAACTGGTGGCTTGTCTGTTCTTAATATTTTCAGGATATCTTCATTCAATTATTTTAAACTTAATTTTACCCATATGATGATGATACACACATTTGTACAGTGCTCTTACCACAACATGAAAGTCATGCTCTAAGCTCTAATTCATTACAAAACAAGAACAGTAGAAGAAGCAGAAAGGTAAACGATTTGTAATGATAGCAAAACTGAAATTTCTGGCATAAGACTCTAGACGTTTCTTAAACAAATGTGACTTTGGCATGTTTGAATAACTTGCATGTCAGCTGATGTGTATTGCAAGGAGTTCCTATAAGCAAATGCAGATTCACCAAAGGTTTTCATTCAAATTCTTTTAACAGACAGGTGGAGAATTCCTGCAGAAGCATGGGAGATGCCTAGAGTTGGTTGGATTTTAGTAAATATGGAGGTCAGAGAACTAGAAAAGTAAGAAAGATAGGAGAAGACAATAAGTACCTTTCCAACAAGGTGTCGCCTATAGCCCAACTTCTGCAGATGCTGTGCTATCGTTATCTCACTGAGAGGTAACCCATAAGGAGTTGATCCTCCTATCACATAAACTTGCATGCCTGTAGCAAAAAGAAATCTACATCAGACAATACCTTGAAGTTTTCATGGCTAAATAGAAACATACACAACACAAAGTCTTTTTATGTGAGATTTCTTTGACATACCACATTTATGGAAACTGGACACAATGACTGAGCTTGTCTTTTTCAATGTAATTGTAGTAACAACAACAACAACAAGAGTAGTAATATAGGTATATAGTGCAATTTCATTAAGGATGCTTAATCACACACAAGATAGCATTCAAAAACATAATACCACATACATCATATGCTTGTAAGACATCGTACAAGCCTAACAAATGTAGCAAGCATGGCAGCAGCCTGAATAGTCAAAAACATTTCATACATTACAACTATAACATGCAATATACCAACCACACACAAACACACACACACACAAACAAAATCAACACCGTAATGTTTACAGGGACAATTAAATATTGATCAAAGATTTGATTTTACTAACAATTTTTCATATTAAGATTTTAAAGAATTTTATGTCAATATTTTGGAAAGATGTGTTTAAAATAACAAATATAAACAGTTATATAACAGTGACTATACAGAAGGTTTGATGTACCTGTGTGTATGGGGTGCCGTCCTGTCATAATGGCACTACGAGTAGGTGAACAGATAGGCGATACATAGTATTTGTTCAAGATGATACCATCATAGGCTAAGGAATCAATGTTAGGGGTCTCAATCTCTGAGCCATGGAAACCAACATCATTCCATCCCTGACACATACATACAAGCAATGACTTTTAAAAATAGCTAATGCATTATATATTAAAAGAATAAAAGAGAACATAAGTATGCAGCTAATAGGAAAAATGAATTAATGTTTTAAATGTAGTTCCACTTTATAAGCAAATCCAAGGAATGTTGAGGAATTAGATTACATAGGTCTGTTACATTCAAGTACACAAATGTATCAACACATAGAGGAAACTAAAGTAATAAAGCAATTTAGAAAGTATTTACATGTAAATGCCTAAAAGGCAGTTGTGAAGCTTTCTATTGTATGAATAACAGAAACTGGAGGGGATGAAAGAAATTTACAGCATCTTATGAAACAGATGGGAGACTTTACAGCAGAAGATCACCAGTTCAAGGTTTGCTCAGTCCAGTGCTTGAGAAACTGTGCACCTCGCTGTGATGGCTATAGTACCTTCGCAAAACTAAACTTGGTTCTTGTATGTAAATATTTTGATTCTCATAAGAGCTTAAAGTGGGCCTCTAGAAACCCCATCTACTTAGTGACTAATCCCTTTCCCAGCCCCATAGTTTGTCTTGCAACATTGCTTTCCTGTCACAAGCACATACTGTCATCACACCCTGAGTTACTGAAATCTATACTATAATGGGGTGAAATATACCTAGCCCTGAAATACACTGACTTCCTCAGCATGACACCCACAGTAACGACAATTGGCACCGAACATCCATGGTTATGACATTGGTTACCAGACGTCCATAGGATACAGCAATAGGTATATCTGACTTGTAGGGAGGGTAAAAGGAAATGAAAGCTGAGAGTTAGGTCTGTGCCATTTAAATACCATTTGGTGAAACACATATATTTTGTTCCACTGTCATTAATTGGGCGCTTAATAAGATAACTTAAGAATAACTCTTCATGTTAACAATTCAATTATTGCTTTAAATGCATGGTTCCCTTTCCAGCGGTTGATAGATCCCTTTCAGCTTAACATTATATAGAATTTTAATTTGTAAACAAGATATAAGCTACATTCCAGTTTTCAAAGACACAAGCCATCAGCATGAAGTATACACAAATTTGCAAACAATGCAGGCTTTTATTGAATATACAATTGTAACTACTGTTCTTATCCAGAATTAATAATTTGTGTAGGACAAACCAGATCATCAGCAATGATGAAAACAATGTTTGGTCGTTGTGCGTAACAGAAATATGTTGTGGAAATGATGCCAAACCAGAATACTTTTGCAAACCATGCCTCTGGATCGGACATCATCACTGATCACTTGCTTTCCTCAGATCTCTACTTTCCTGTAAAGCGTGAGAGGAGTGGGCGGTACTTATCTGTAAGAATTAAAGATGTCCTTTCACTTATCTCAGAATTGTTGGTTATTCCAAAGAAGCTAATACGCGTGAATAAATTTGATCATATAGAAATTTTGATACTTAAATAAAAGCGATCTGGATAAAGCAAAGATTTCCTGACAATCATACATTTCCTATCGTGGTACAAACGTTCCGTTGCACGTCGTTGCAGCTGATGTTACTAGCAGACGACACTGACACAGAAGATCCGCATTTACATGAACCACAGAGTTATAGCCCCTTTTGTAAAAGGATGGCAAAACTTTATCGGTTAGGCCGCAGACTTCTATGATTAAGTCTGTGGGTTAGGCACTTAGGCTTATATACGGTCCTTGTTGTCAGACTGGGCGAAACACAAGACAGACAAAACTACTATAGTCGGCAGATTGATGAAGTTTACAGTCTGTCCTGAATGATTCCTTCAGAAAGATGGGCCCCACAGACAGACAAGCGCGAACCTGAGCCAGGGTACAAGCACTTCATGACCTCATGTTTCAGTATTGTCGATATTGTCGCCTACTGAATGGTTAATTCAAACACACGTATGCAACTCTCATACTTGCATAAAAATTTCTTACTTAAAGCAGTTTTAGTTTTAAAAATTCTAAAATTGTGGTGTGCACTTTAAACTGATTATCTAAAAAGATTTAAGGTCTAAAAGTGTTTAAAATTAGAAATATGTTGTGCAACTGGCCCCAGGTCTTTACTGCTTGAAATCGAAAAAAGCAGGTGTCTGTATGATCGTCGAGTATCGAAACATAATAAATTCTCTGAGGAAATATTCCTCGAGAACCAATCGAAATGTTCGAGCACAGAGCAGTTTGAGTGTCGAGGTACCTTCACATGACGATGTCCGAGAGAAACAGAAAAGGTCGGCAAATAAGTGAAGATAATACATAAATAAATAATACATAAAAATATAATACCTAAAAAGAAAGGGGAAGGTGGTGAATCCTAACCTCTCTCTCTCTCTCTCCCTGTGTGAGATAGAGAGAACTCGAACATATTCCAACCACTGTCACTTTTACAGGGTGAGTTGAAAATAGCCATACTTCCAATCACCCGCTCCTCTAATCACCTCTCCATTTATACCCTTATCATACACACATACATAAACATATCTGTATTGACTGTATGAATAATGTCCACTCCATGATTAAAACGCATTTGACATGCTTGGCATCATAGCAATCATACTTCAATGGCTGTCACCCTTCTTTTCTTAAAACAGGGGTGGGGAACCCTTTTTCATCCAAGGGCAATTTTGAGATTTATAACATCACTCATGCACCGTACAAAATAAGCGTGCTGTATTTGGTCAAGCTGTAGTTTCCCAACAGCGTACGTATTAACACGTAATTGTGTAACGTGTACAATCTCAGCCTGCCCAGTGCTGCTCTCCTCTGGCTCTGAGTTACTACAATTCACATTTTCGCGAAAACTATGCTCTGCAACTACGAAAAGCATAAATATGGCGAAAAAACTGCTTCATCATCATAATCATCCCTTGCTACTCCTCGAGGAGCATAGGGCCGCAACAACACCTCGCCAGCGAACCCGGTTTGGGGCAGCCCCCTTAGTTGGGCCCATGTGGTTCCGGGATCCTTGGCCTCGCTCTCTACTGATCGATCTTCTCCAAGTCTGTTTTGGCCTCCCAACTCTCCTCTTCCCCTGATCAGGTATCCAGTCAAGTGCCTGCCTGGCAATGGTGTCAGCTGGTTTGCGCAGGGTGTATTCTATCCAGCCCCACTTGTGCCTTTTGATGTCTTGACTAGTGGCATTCTGGTCAGTTCTTTTTGAGATCTTTTCAGGCCATCTTATTCCCAAAATTTGGCGAAGGCATCGGTTGGTAAAGGTCTGGAGCTTGTTTGTTGATGGTGTTTGTCATTCTCCAGGTTTCAGAGACATACAGTAGGACTGCCTTCACATTGGTGCTGAAGATGCGGGTCTTACTGCGGAGGGATAATGCTCGGGAGTTCCAAATGTGGCGTAGGGCATGCCTGGCCTTGTTTATGCGGCTTCTGATGTCGTCCGCTCCACCGTCCTTGCTAACGATGCTTCCCAGATATGTGAAGCGGTCTGTTTCAAGGATGTTCTCTCCTTGAAGATGGATTGGAGGTTCCTGCTTGTTGTTGATTTTCATCACTTCGGTCTTCTTTCTGTTGATCTTTAAGCCGGTCTTCTCTGCTTCCTCTGCTAGCTTGCTCAGTTTGGTTTGTGCATGCTGCTGCCGATGAGATAGGAGGCTAATGTCATCTGCAAAGTCCAGTTCCTCTATCTGTTTGGTGACGGTCCACTGGATGCCAGTGTTGTTGTCTTGGGTTGTCTTACGCATAATCCAGTCTATGACCATCAGGAAGATTGTCGGTGATAATATGCAACCCTGTCTTACGCCAGTCTTCATTACAAAAGGTTTAGTGAGTTTGCCATTTTGGATAACTTGGCAGGATGAGTCTTCATACAATCCCTGGATGATGTTTATGAATTTGGGCGGAATACCATAGTGGTTCATCAGCCTCCAGATGACATCCCTGTCTACACTGTCGAAGGCCTTCTCGAAATCCACAAAAGTTATATAAAGGGAGGATTGCCATCCGATGGACTGTGATATGATAATACTGAGGGTTGCAATGTGGTCAGTGCATGACTTATCCTGGCGAAACCCTGCTTGTTCTGTTCTGTCTCTCGTCTATTGACTTCTTCAGTCTCTCTAGTATTATCCTTGTCAGGACTTTGCTGGGGATGCACAGCAGCATGATCCCCCGCCAGTTGTTGCACTGGGAGAGGTCTCATTTCTTTGGTAGTTTGACCAGGTGACCTAATTTCCAGTCTGCTGGGACTAGCTCTTGTTCCCAGGAGGGGCTGTAAAATTGTTGCTGTTGTTTTTGGATCTGTTTTTAGTGCTTCTGGGGGTATGCCGTCCGGGCCTGCTGTTTTGCCATTTTTCATGCTTTTGATAGCTTTGATGATTTCTGTCTTAGTGGGAGGGCTGGTGTTGACGTGAAGTTGTGCAGCTGCTGGTGGCATGTCAGGTAAGGATGGTGGATGGGGTCGATTCAGCATCTCTTCGAAGTGCTCCATCCAGCGGTCTCTTTGTTCTGCATCGTTTGTTATGTTCTTGCCGTCTTTGTGTTTCACCGGCTTGTTTGGGTTTACGTTCCTGCCTGACAGAGTTCGTGTTATTTCGTATATTCGTTTCACGTTTCCCTGTATGGCAGCTGTCTCTGCTTCCTTTTTCAGTTCATGGGTGAAGTGTTTCTTGTCCTCCCTTACCGACCTCTACACTTGGCGGTTGGCTTCCCAGTATTTTGCTCTGAGACCTTCTTTCTCTTGCTGATCTTGGCACTGGTTGAGCTTCTGTTTCAGTCCCTTTCTTGGAGTCTGTAAAATATGTTTATTTTAAAAGTTCGTTGAGGAGACAGGTATAGTGTATAGTAACAAAACCCTTTAATTTAATAATAATAGCCATCACTATATTTAGTACACATGCACATACATTGTTCATGGCATTTACAAAGTGTCCATAAACACACATCTACATACATACATATATATGTTTGCGCATGCACGAATAAACTCACCAAATAAATTGTTACCAGCCGAGGCTTTTTTACCTCATACTTTCGAAATCCATAAAAGGACAACGATTGACATTTGTTGAAGATCATTTAGTATTATTATTGTATGAGCCGACATGGCCTAAGAACCCTAATCAAACATATCAACAGCCGACATCAAACCGAAAGTGGTATACCCTCGGTTTGGGGTGAAGTTCACATGCATGCATAATTCTCCAAAATCGTCCCAACAGGCAACAGACAGCTGATGACAAGCATACGTGTCTGTCCCGTCGTGCATTCTTTGACCTATATATCCCATAATGGACTTTCCTTTTCGCCCTTTAAAATTTACATTTTTATTACCATTCATACATTTGTTTCGCTATGAAAAAAGCTGATAGATTTACAGAAATCTGTGACTGCCTTGGCGGGTCGGATCAAATGATTTCGCACGCCGTAAGCGGCCCGCGGGCCGGACGTTCCCCACGGTCTTTAAAACATAATTTTGTGTATACACCATACTAGTTGTCTTGTTCTTTCTGCATTATCGCGTGACATTACCTGAACAAAATACTATTGGCGTGGGAAGATGCTTGGCTTGGGTGGGATTTGGGGGGAAAACCATGTTGACAGTGAACGACGTTCCCTTTCGATCTTTTCTCCTCAGTAATTTGTTTTTTGAGGGGGCGGCTGCTCCCCTTGCCCCTGGTTCCTACACCACTTGGTATTGCTTAGGTATAACTGTCCAGGCCAGTTGAGCAGCTCTTGAGAATGGGATGTCGTCAGCACTGGCTACCGTGTCTTGGTTTCCTGGATAACTTTTATCCATTTCCGAGATGTTCATCTTTTTCTTTTCGTACAAGAAAGATTGGTTTTTCTTCATGTCATTGGCAGAAAAAAGACCAGAGGACACGTAGACCCATTTATTAGGTCCTGTGAATGTAGGCTCTATTGATCAGGAAAATTGTTTCTTTTCAAGTCACATATTCCAACTTTATTAATATTTTCGTGCAGTCCCCTTAAAAGTTATAAAGCGAGGTTCAAAGCAGACTTCATCTGTAAATGTATTATCATCTCCCAAAATGGTTTCAGCATAGTTGAAATAAGAGTTGAAATCGTGTTCTCTCTCTTTCACTCCGGACTCCGTATTTCTAATCTAAGCCACTGATTCTACACTCTAACATAAATGCCACATCAGTAAAGAATCTAACGATGATGATAATGGCAATGACGATGAGGAAGAGGAAGAGAGATTGTCTATGACGAAGAAGACGACAGACGGGATACTCACAGTCGAGGACTGACCACGCATGAAAGTAACTCAATTCATGGCATTTTTCCACTGAACTATATATTTTATAAAGTCTACTTTAGGTATAACTACGTAAAATAATAATGGAAGCTACACAGATATATTACAAAAATATGCGAGGCATTGCTTAAATTGTTATTTGCCTTTCTTTTGCTCACCGACAATTTTGTCTGATTGCCTTTTCAACATTACACCACAAAGCGGTCTTGTTTCTAAACAAAGAAACGCATAGTGGCTTTGCGGGACATTTTTCTACGTTAATCTAAGTTTACTCTTTAAGGTTAGCATTTTAAAAATAATTTTATTATATTTCACGATTCTCCAAAACTTTAATACAAGCAGTAAGAAAGTATGATGTTACAAAACAAACTATTGTAGGTGCCGTTTTACATTATCAATTTATCGTATCAGGTCCTGCCTGGAAACCATAAATTCCTTCACATGTATATTAATTCAGTCTATTATATAAACCACTGGGAACTAATAATGTAGTTTTCTGAATTTCTTTTAGAAGAGGATCGATATTGCATACAATCAGAACTTATTTGGTTTTCTAGGGCATGTGTGAATGAGCTTCATTTTCGTGACGAATATCACTGCATGGGATGAAGGAAGCGTCGAAAAGACAACAAAATGATTAGTTTTTCTCACGGATGTTACAAACTTATTCTGTTTCAGTCTTGTCGGGTTTCTGTCGGGTGTCACCTCTTACGCCAGTCCAGCGTGTAGGGGGTAGGTAGGGGTAGCGGGCCGAACGTCCGTTCCTCTGATAATGCCGGCTGATGTCATTACTCCGTGATATCAATTTCAATTAACTCTGACCATAACTTACTAATGCTACACTATTCGTACTGGAAAGATCTGTAGTCGGACTACAGTGGTTGGCTGAAAAGGGATTTGCCAGACATTTCCTTGTCTCGGTGACTGCTGGTGGCTGTCTTCGTGTCGGAGTTGTAGTGCGCTAGGTGCAGCAGAGTCGATTGGTGCCTGTATAAAAGGCATGATGCCAGACCAAACGTTTATCCTTGTTCTGTGAACGTTAGAATTCGGGTGTACCATGAGCCGTAGTGGGCTATGGGGTGTTTTGTTTTTGTTGTTCTCTGCTGAGCGAGGTGTATGGCACTTCTCGTTGTGTGTGGAATGGTTAAGCACGTTGAGTGACCAAGTGGGGTCGGGTCCGTGTATTGCTATTGCGTGTGCGTATGTATGGTTCTTACTTTCTTTCTTTTGATTCGTGCTATTTGTTAATTTTATTAATTTATGAACCTTTTGTTCATTTTGTGAACACCTGTCTGTCCTTTTGTCACTGAGGATCGGTTGGCATTGTTGCTCGTCGCGGGTGATCGAGATTGAACGTTGTGTACGCTGAGTGTGAGCGTGCTTGTGAGTGTGCGTCGGTGAGTGCGACGGTTCACACACTCGCTAAAGGCATCAAAGGAACAAAAGACAGAAAATGCAGTGTAGCGTCTACAGACATCAAATACCCCCCCCCCAAAAAAAAAAATATACTTCTTCATTTTATTTTACTTCCTTCAATACAGAAATGTGTCGTCCTTTTGAAGTGATGCGGTTCGACAGCACAGCGGTAAAGCTTTTGCCGCGACAGTCAGAATAGTTTAAAAATCACCCCCAAGACTTCTGTATGAGCGTTTGCTTACAGATGTCAGCGTAAAGCAACAAAAACAAAAACAAAAGAAAAAAAAGAAAACTAACAACAAATTGTATGATATCTATAACATAAAATATTAACCAAGAACAAACAAATTTTAAACCTGATTTAAATCTGACGATTACGACATGGCTATGGAGGGTTAAAATATAAATAAGATATTGAGCCTTTACTCTTTACAACTAATAGTTTCTTCCTTAACCGGCGGGTCAATGCAGCTTTTGGGGTGCAAATAATCTCCAAAATCCAAGATAATGTGAGATGTTACAAACACTAAAGGAAAAAACATCAACTCATTTATTTAAATACTTGTACCAAGTTGACCAATAACAGAATACACGTAATTAACTTGACCAATATATTTCAACTGTGATAATTTAAGGCTTAGATTGTGCATATAAGTGAACTTTAATCAAAGACTTTTACCGCGAAACGTGGGGATTAACTGCTATGTATTTTTATGTATAGTTAAGTTATGCCTTTTCGTTGATTATTTTCTCTAATACAGTATTAGTTTTTTTTTAATTCATATTTTTGTTGGAGTTTTGATCTAGCTGTAGAGCCGTAAGTGACATCGAGATTAACCATTACAAGATTTAAGGTGCACAAAACCTCAAAATAAATTCGATTTCTGCTATTTTAAGTTACTATTAAAAAATATTGAAGACAGCGATGTCAAAACAAGGGCAGACGCGATCTGCAGTCGATCTCCTGCCTGCCGCCAGTAACGACTACAGCGCTGCTCATACTACTCCCACTGTCTCCCCCATCAGTTTCTACTACTGATAAGTAGACAGCAGCCCTTATCGTCACATAAGGCTGATGGCAGAGGTGCGTTGAAAAGAAAGGACTATAGTAGATTTGCTTCACAGAATATCACTTAAATACCTTCATTGGCATGAAGGCTGTGTGGCTTTGTCAGATTATTTTTGAGAAAGTACAATTTAGAGGGCGACCAAGAGGTCGAAAAAGCATTCCAACTTCCAAGGACTCAGCACCAGCAAGGAGGATCGCAGAAAAGACCAGAAGAAAAATGGCGATGATAATTATTATTATGCTGCTGCGACAATACAAAAGAGAAGTATAGTTGAAAGCCGGAGATTTCTAACCCCGTTGATGTCCACACCATCAACGTGTGGATGCCCAAAATGTTGTTGTTGATTGTTGTTGTTGATTTAGTTGGAAAGTGCTTCCTTGCGGTGATTTCGCACTATGGGGGGGGAGGGAGGGGGGAGGAAACCGGAGTACCCGGAGAAAACCCCCGCTGCCCAGCCCTGCGAACAGGTGTCACATACAGAGAGTGTCCCGAGACGAGATCTGAACCCTGAGCCGCTCACTGCAGTGGTGACAAGCGAGTGTTTTAACCACTACACTACCGGGGGCAGTGATGCCCAAAAGCTTCTTCACTCTGAATAAATATGTGAGTCTTGCAAGTTATTTTCTTCTTGTGGTTGTTTTTATTATTATTATTATTATTATTATTATTATTATTATTATTATTATAGAGCACGTATATCGCGCAGGATTACAGCAAAAGCATACTCTCTGCGCTGACCAATGACAATAAAAAAAACTGAGATTTAAAACACTGACTAATAATAACGTTATTATAACGGGGTTCACTCCACCAAGCACCGGGATTGATCTCCAGAATATCCACCGTTCAAAATATCTGGTGACCGCTCGATCTGTCGCCCGTGGAGAATGTATCTCCGCTACAGAGTAAGAAGGAAAGAAAGAAAGACAGAGAAAATAAGAAATGAGTGTAGCTTGGCACGTCATTACCCGACATAAGCCGCTGTTCATTTTACCCGATATACTGAACGGCATGTGCCTTTGTTTACTAAGATATAGAGAGCGGATAAATAATGACAAAATAGCAGCAGATAAATAACATAAGATCATAATTCATAACATACATCACTACTTTATTAATTCTACTACAACAATTAAACACAAGCATCCACTCCCTAGCCTTAACGAAAAGCCCTGCATCTACCATCTAAGATCTTACTTTAAGAAGCTGACGTCCTCCCTGCAGCTCCCCTCGCAGCCCTCGTCAACACGCATGACTGTCATAACTACATCGCCGTCTCTCTGACGTGTATGAGTAAAAAGAAAACAAGTCACGCGTTTCCTGTTTTTATCACGTGGTTTAGATGTCGCTTATGGGATGCGCACCCTCCCTTCCTGCTAACTGACCAGTCAACCGACCATATATCATGGCCAAACCCTACCCCGTGATATTATGATACAGAACACATTCAGCCGCTGAGCCACATATTAAAGAATAATCACCAGATTCGGTTACTCTTTTCGTCTATGGGGATGTAACAGAATGGTTGGTGTATGCTGGTTGTTCCGAAACATGCATTTTGTTCATGAGTTTTCCCATAATACTATGTTGGGTGGGGTGGGTGTCACTAAATGAAAAAAAAAATCTACCGTGTAGAGCCATCTGCGATGTCGTAATCTGGATTGGTCCCGGCAAGAAAGGGAAATGAAGGGGAGGGTGCGAGCGAGCAACTTTAATCTCCCACTTCACTTAGAAATAGGGTTTGATTTATTACATCTAGGTGTTAAACTCAATTACAACAATAAATTCTCAATAGCCCAAAAGAATCTATGTGATCGAGCATATCGTGCAATGTTCTCACTTCTCCGTACATGTAGAAAATCCCTTCCTGCAGATGTACAGGTGTATCTATTTGATAAGATGATTGCTCCTGTATTGTTGCATGGTTGGTAAGAGTGGGGCTTAAGTTCTTGTGACTTGGCTAAAAAATTACCATTGCGTACGGATCTTTACCGACTATTATTCTTCAGACAAGAATGCCAGGCAGTGCCTTATAGCCCGTTGAGACGAGTTGACAAAACTCTCGGACTGAAGCATTTTGATTTTTTTTTCTTTTAGAAAGACTTTAAAACTGTATCAATGTGAGTTCCCGAAAATCAACAATATTTCATAGACATTCGAAACAGCCTTTTTTTCTTGGTAATCGTGGCATCAGTATGGCTACGAAAATCGTAGAAATGCTAATCAAATTGTGAGGTTTTTGAACCATAGGAAATCATAAAAGGTACGAAATTAAATCTTCCATGCTAGCAGACTGTGCCAAGACTGCATTGAAAACTGCTTTTCTGTAAAATGAGTTCAAAGAGGACAGGGAAATTATCCAAATCCTTCGCGTTTCAGTTCTTTCTGCACCAGGAACTTCTAGTTTTCATCACACAGAGTGTAAAGAGCAACTGCATCGAAGACCTTTTTTCTGACTCCCAGCAACATCAATGTTCATTGCACGTGCATCACTCCGGTGGCTTATGATACAAATCATACAATGCATGTTACGTGAAGATGTGAAGTATACCCGTTGGGCTCTCCCGTTATCATTTCTACCAAGAAATTATTAGTTACTAAAAAAAAAACTTTTATATATTACTACTCATATCCCCCAAAAAGCACAGCGATAATTTTGTGCTAAATACCAGGAAGTAATAATGGGAAAGCTCGAAAACAAAAAGGAGATGCTTCTTACAATCAGTCAAGTTACACCTCCCGTAAAGGTCCATACAGCTCAGCTAGTGACGCTGGTGATGGGGGAACTGGCAACTGTGTTCAGGTGTCCTTAAGTGCGGCTTCACGTGGACAGAGAACTCGATTTGTAAAAGTTTTCGGAATGTATGGAATTAAAAGGGGGAGGGCTGGTCATTTGATTTCTATTATTTATATATATATTTTTTTTGCGTGGGACAGATTTCGCAGTGCGTAGCCTGTCATCATATGACATGTCCAGTGGCAGAGGAAAAATGCAGAGTGCTTAGCGATGTGACATTTATTAGAGCGAGTTTAAACAAGTAAGTCATATTCATTGTAAATGACAATGTTGATATCGCATCTCTAATCGTTTAGGCCTAATGAAAAATGAAACAAAAAGTTGTCAGTACACCCATAGTCCGTCCAAGAGAGTAAACAGATTAGAAACTATAATTATGCCTTTGTGTGTTTATTTTTGTCACGCCTCTTACTAAACAGTTAGCGAGGAAAACAATGGATAAACGAACAAAAATACACGAAGCAAATAAAATGGCCGAAATCAAGGTCAACGATTTCAAACTAGTTAAAACTTGTATGTCATCACCTAGTGCAGGAAGTGAGGTGCTAATCCTTAAATACGTCAGTAAGTTTATGACTTCTTTTGTGGTGGTTAAGACGGTTAAGCAGCTGAGTAAATATATTTTTTAGTTCTGTTCTGAACTTACTGCCGGTGAAACAGTAGAGGTAGAAATTGATGGCGCTGTTGCTGTGCCACAAACAATTGATTATAGCATACACGAATCGATCCAAGGCTTCCCTCTCTTCATTGACATTCAAGTCATCAAACACGTAGGGCTTCATTAGGAGGTAGACACAGATCGGGGCTGTTAGTGTCACAAACGTAAACGATAAAATCATCAAGGTCAACGTCATAGACGAGGCTGTCTTCTCGCGGGAGGTAACTTGCTTCTGGTCTCCAACGCTCAACCTGTGGCGGGCCTCTCGTACTGACATCACAACGGTCTTGAGAAGAACCGTGTTGGACCCCAGCAAGATGGCGAACGGGACGAGGGAAAAGACCAACAGGTCGACCCAGGACCAAATACGGTAAAAAAACTGAAAGTAGTCTTGGGTAAGGATGGTACAATGTTGTGTAAACGTACCGTTTGAGGTCATGTTTTCAATGACTCCCCAGCCAAACAAAAGATGCGTATGGATCGTCATCAATGTGCCGGTGAGAACCAGTGCAAGAACAATCGACCTCCTACGTGTTATGAGCCAATTTACACGATGCGGCCACACCACCGCTGCCGCTCTCTGTACCGTAACAGCAGCAAGCAGCCAGGCGCACATAGCACCGCTTGTGTAAACGAACCAGAGAAGTATTTTACACAGAAAGTTACTGGCCGCTGTGATGTCGTAACTATAAAGGTTGTTTAGCCACTGCACAAAGAGGCTAGAGTAGAGTAATATAAGATCTGTTACAGCAAGTGCTAGGAGGTAGACAGAAATCGCAGACTTTGTCTTCTTGCTTAGCCTATGATGTACTGCAATAGACATTGTGTTCCCAAATGAACCAAAAAACAGAATCAACGGCGGTCCTGTCATCCAGATCAGGTGAGCGGCTCTTGAAAGAGGCAGATTGTCAATACCGTTTGTAATGTTCATTTTCTGCAGGCTGTGGGGTCGCTAAAAAATGAATATGACGGCAAGGAAATTATTTTCAATCTAAGCATATTTTTATATCTCTATGATGTCTTTGTAAGTTTATGATTAGAGCCCTGGTAGTAATCTGCTGATCACTTAAAAATAACATTTCTAACGGCACGCTCAGTTGTATATAATAAATTTCAACTGAATGCTTACTAGCTCACTTCTTATGTACTTAAAAATAAACGTACCCATTGTTTAAAAAAATTAAAGTAGAAATTGTTCAGGTTTCAATTGTATCTGACAAAGGCTTTGTATCTACATCCGGCCAAAAGGTAGCATAACAACGCTTAATTTTTATGATTATAAAAATTAGCTCTGAGTGATTTGGAGTCGCCGTTTAACAGAGCCACAGTCCTGCAAAGAGAAACAAAAACATTATCTCAGCAGTGACGATGATGATAGAGATAATGCCAAATGGCAATGATGAAAATGTATGGACTTGTAGTGGTGGTAAAGCCGGTGGGACATCACTAAAGCAATGTCAGGGGTCATGTGCACACAATTGTATGAGTTTTGAAGAAAACGTAAGAAAAGACTCAGAAGAATAATAGCAACGAGAAAGATGGCAATAACGATGGGGTAAAGGAGGATAAAGAAGAGGATGAATATTAAAATAATGTACTCACATTCACAAGAGGCTACAACATGGCCACTCTCAGCCCAACAAACGTGTTTATATCTAACTATGGAATCAATAGTTAATATACAATTGTATATTCTACCTGACTTCCAGAATAAGAAGAAAAACGTAGTTTTCATTCATTAAACTATGGTTTTCATTCGTGTTGTTAGGCAGATAAGTAAAGAAAAACTAAAATAATAAAAATAAATAATTTAAAGCTGTCATTTCTTATATTTTGTGCCATCCATGATTGAAATATTTAGTCCAAGACAAAAAAAAATGTCAGAGTCGACGAAAAAATAGTAAGTAAAATTATCGAGTTTTCCTAGCATTTTTAAATTTAAAGGACATAATTAATTGACGAAAAAAATTAGAGGAAGGAATGTAGACAGAAATATACAATGTTTTCATTCTTTTAGTGAAAATATACCTTTTAAGTTATTAGAAAGTCAATAAAACGATTGGAGATACAGATAAGACGTGAGTTTTATTCTTGGGAATCATAAGCAGCGGGTTCTTAGACTTATTAAATAATGTGCGTTAATTCAAAATAAAGCTTACATTTTGTGTTTTATTATCTTCAACTTGGTAGTGAATTAACTTGATTTCTTACATCGTGAAGGGTTAGTGCTTTCTTGAATGATCTCTCATGTGTTTATTGTCAAGGGAAGCCACTCGTCAATCTATTTTTCCATCTATTTTTTTTTTATCAATCTTTCCCTGGGATGTGGCATACCAGAGCAAAACAAACCACGCCATTGCCAAGACTACTAATGGTATTTGTTTCAGTCTAGCTCTGTCAAGATTGAGTTCGAGTCGAGTTATTTTCCACCAGTTATTTTGTTCACAACTTTCTCGACAAAACATATGACGTAGCTCTGTGAGTTTCCTGGTAGGAGTCCTCAAGTGTGGAGCATTGTGTAAGGCGTTTAGACGCCCATACACCTAGCCGCTCTCTGTGACAATACTTGCAGCTCGAGACAGGCTTCACTCTATCTCCCTCTCTCTCTCTGTCCTTTAACTGCGACTAGTGGTAAGGGGGACATGATGAGTCGCACCAATGGTGAAGGTGCGTCTGTGGAGTCTATCCTGTGCCCCTTTCAGTATGTCTCCGATCTTGCGCCCTGTCCGCTCCTTGATGCTGTTCAGCCATTCTTTTTCTACATGTCCCGTCGACGTCCTCCTACACATTCCTGGGCTCATAAATATGAAGTGAAAGTATTTCCCCCAGGACAAAGTTATATATCGGTGTCCAGACCCCGTGGACACCATTTCATGTTTATCCCAGGGCACCTTTGTCACCGCTTTATAACTGCGGCCATAGAGGTAAAACATCATCTTCAGGTCGAGAAAGGGCTTTATAAGTTTGGAGAAAATATAGCGCTGAAGGAGATTTCGAAATTAGAACATAAACTAGACGATATAGAGGAAAGAAACAGACGTAAAAATCTAATCTTCTACAATATTCCTGCTCCAAAGGGACAAACAGAGACCTGGGCAGACTGTGAAGCTTCCATACAATCTCTCCTCAAGGAGAAGCTAAAGCTGGAGGACAACATAGAAATAGAGAGAGCCCACCGTCTGAGAGGTGGTCGGGTCCCCGATCCTATCATTGTCAACTTTGCCAAGTTAAAAGATGAGGATAAAGTTCTATCTGAACGCAGAAAACTGAAGGAAAGTGTGCTGAAATCTTCATCTCGCCGCACAAAATTAGAACAATTAGCGTGCTGTATTTGGCCATGCTGTAGTTTCGCAACAGCGTATTAACACGTACTTTTGTAACGTGTACAATCTCAGCCTGCCTAGTACTGCTATCCGATGTCACCACAATCCGCATTTTCGCGAAAACTCGGCTCTGCCACTACGAAAAGCATAGTGAAACAACTGTTTGGAGTCTGTAAAATATATGTTTATAATTTAAAAGTTCATGTAGGAGACATAGTATATAGTAACAAAACCCTTTAATTTAATAATAATAGTCATCACTATTTAGTAACATGTACCTTGTTCATGGCATTTACAAACTGTCCACACACACACACACACACACACACACACACACACACACACACACACACACACACATGCTTGCACATACACGAATAAACTCACCTAACGAAATTTTACCAGCTGAAGCATTTTTTCCCCTCATACTTTCAAAATCCATGAAAGGATAACGTTTGACTCTTGTCGAAGATCAGTTTTAAATTATTTTTTATTAGTGTATGAGCCGACATGGTCGAAGAATGCTAAGCGTATCAAAAGCCGACATAAAACCGGAAGTGGCATACCCTCGGTTTGAGGTGAAGGTCACATGCATTCATAATTCTCCGAAATCGTCCATATAGGTAACAGGCAGCCGATGACAAGCATACGTGTCGTGTTGTCCCGTCGTGCATTCGTAAGTGACCTATCTATGTCGTAACGGACGTTCCTTGCTCGTCCTTTAGAATTTACATTATTACCACCTTTCACTGAATACACATTTGTTTCGCTATGAAAAAATCTGATAATTTTACTAAAATCTGTGACTGCCTTGGCGGGTCGGATCAAATGATTTCGCAGGCCGGACGTTCCCCAGCCCCGTCTTCAAGACATAATTTTGTGTATAAACCATACTAGTTGTCTTGTTCTTCCTGAGTTATTGCGTGATAGTTCCTGAACAAGATACTACTGGCGTAGGAAGATGCTAGGCTTTGGGGGTTGGGGGCAAACCATGCTGACAATGAACGACGCTTACAATTTTTTGAGTGGGCGGCTGCTCCCCTTGTCCCCCTCCCCTCCTCTGGTTCCTACCCCACTGGGTACTGTCCGTCATTGTGGTGTGACATGTTTTATATACTCTGGAAGAAAATCTACATATCTCAGACAATAGAAAAGAGTTTGAGATGCGTGTGTGCGAGTAAGAGAGAGAAGCTTGGGAGGCTACTATTTGTGAAATCGATTAGTTAAAACTGTAATAGATATATACATTTTATTCTCTCGCGGCTGATTACAGACTTGCAGAATATAGATTATGAACAACAAGTACACCAGACTGACACATGTAGGGACCTGGCAGTCACTGGATCCAGTTTCCTATGAACTATAGTGATGACAAGAAAAGCAATAGCTGGGATGTTTAGAGGAAACGTGTTCCTAGGATGAACAAAACAATTTCATATCTACACAAAATAGATGCTGTCGCAGAACGGAACTATCACCTGCTTGGGCATAGAAGTTCTCGGAAGTGGGCGAAGGTAGAGTTAAAACATAGTTAAAACAGTAAATTAGAATGTTCATTATTATGAATCATTTAATTTTAAACGAGCCGCGTCACAGTCTCCCAAGAATGAAACATTCTCTTCAGTGGAACCCTACAGGAAAAACCTGCTTATTAACGATAAATAAAAAAGGACCAATATAAACGTGTAAAAATTCAGGGGGAAAAACCATCCATGAGACATAAGGGGCGCGTGTCCGCTACGTAGAAGGAAAGACGAGAGAATACGAGAGAGAGAGATAGAGAAAGAGAGGAGAGAAGAAAGAAATAAAGAAGTGCGGTTCCAATCTTTCAGTTACTCTCTTCACAAGGCATAAACTTAAAATAGCGATTAACCCAAACTCGCTAGTTACCGGCCCCTTCCCTGTATTTTTCCGTCTTTTGTCTCGATCTGGGGACTGCTAGGTATTATTTACTTTATGTGATGACAGTTCAGTCAAGTAATATTACTAAATGTGTGGGTTCATGGATTTCCATGCTGACTTCTAAAGCCAGAATGTTAGAAGGTTTGCTGAACAATGGGTGACGATGGCTAATGACTGGCTGATTGAATAACGACTGATTGATGATATATTGTGATGATGTCTTTACATCAACAACATGATTATTGCAGAAAGAGATAAATATAATGAAGTCGACATCAGGAAAAGGGGTGAATGTGAAGGGTTTTGTTTTCTTTTCTTCTTTTCTATTTGTTTGGCTTTTTACTGGTCTTTTCTTTGACTTTTCACTGGATTTTTGTTTGACTGCTCATCGGGGTTAGTTTGACTACGCACTGGGTTTTTGTTTGTTTGTATTGTTTGTTTTTTTCTGCCTTCCTTCTTCTTTTTCATATTTCCATTCTCTTCTTAATTATTTCTTTTTCATTTTATACTAACTTTTCATTTCCTTAGTAAAAGAAGCAAATGGTTCTTGTGAAAGGCACTTTTCAGATTCCTCGAGTATGGATACAAGATCGGACAGAAGATTTGTCAAATACGTTTTATTACAAACAGTAACATTTGCAATATATATATATATATATATAACGATATGTAGGACTTATCTCCATAAAATTTAAGATAATTCTATCGGTTGTCGTGGGTAGGTATCTCGGCTCCGACATACCACTTTCTACATGTATATGTGACACCGTCGTTGTTTTCTCTGGGTATTCCGGTTTCCTCCCCCATCTCTCTCTCTCTTGTGTGTGTGTGTGTGTGTGTGTGTGTGTGTGTGTGTGTGTGTGTGTGTGTGTGTGTGTGTTTTAGTGTTCTCGTGCATGCGTGTTTGTGTATGGAGAGAATCGTGCTTATACTCCTAGCAGTCCATTGTGTAACGTTTGTGTTTCAGTTAAGTATAGTAAATCATAGTAGGCGTGTATGAGGTTTCGCTATGGGACTACTGTATTATCACACGTGTACAGCGTTTTGAGCATGTGTGGGAATGTCGCTTTAAAAGGCCTTATTATTCTTATTATGATTGCAATTACTGTCAAGATCCCGAAACTAACTATCAATACGCGTGTCTGAACTTTTACTATTAACGTGGGTTTGTATTATGATGTAGGAAGATTATTTAATTATAATGTAAATTGATTACAGATTTGATGCGCGAGATGGACGGAAGTAAGGAATCTGTATTCAAAACGAGGGTGCTGAGGCTGTTAATTAGTATAAATACCATCCCTAATAACAAATATACCGACCATCAGTAACCTGACATGACCTCACGGACCTATCTTGGTGTCCAATACTGGGACTGAAAGTGCAAAGTTTTAATAGTCTGCCAATGTGGCAAATATGGGTCCACGCTGGATTCAAATTTGGCGAGACATTGGTACAACTTTGATCCATCATGATGATGTACCGGTATTTAACCCCCCACCTTGATACAATCATAGTCAACTTTACTAGCCCAGTACTTGATTTATGTAGGACTAACATTGGCGAGAAACGGGATCTATGTAAAACACAACTTTGAGACAGCCTAAGTAAGCTGGGATGTTGTCGTGGGAAGTCACCGAGCCGTCAGCGCGAGAGCTCGTGTCAGTCTCATGAGCTGAGGTCTTCACATCCTGGCATCCTGGCTTTAAAGAACGTGTGGTAAGATTTCGAATCATAGCACAATGATACAAATTAGAGCAAATTGGATCATACTGGTGTTAAGTTTTAAAGAGTAAGATGTAAGAGTAGTGTAAGAGTATTACAAAGAGTAATATAGAATTTCAATATACCCACTTTATGTTTTGATCTAGCCATCGTTGTGGAAGAAGTTGCAAGGCCAACAACTATGTGTGTAAGCGATAGAAGAATGCCATTGCAAAATTGAACGAACCTCCTTCAGTGTCACTTAAGCTGAGACAATGTAACGATAGCTGGGAATGGGAATGCTGAAAATGTTGGGAATGCTTTCATCAGATTATCAGAAAATGGTTTTCAGTGTTAATCAGTGGTAAACTTTTCCGTAATGTGAGCTTGCCGATGGTACAAAATATTTGAGGTAGATAGATTAAATGTAACAAGACTGAAAATGAGCAAAAGTAAAATAAGATTCCAAAATAAAATAAATATAAATATAAAGAAACGAACAACCAAATGGCAAACATTATTTTTACTATTGTTGTTATTTTTTAAAGTTACTCGCTCAACGGAAAACTTAAGGAAGCGGGCCTCGACAGAAACTAAAATGTCATCATTGTTGTAGTCTTGTGGTTCTTCATGGTTCGACGACGAGAAGTCCTCGCTATGTGAACAAAAACAAAAGCATGTACAGACCTGCGAACTTCTCGTTGCGCTTTAGCCGAGACAGACTTTAGTCACTCGTTTGAACTGACTAAGAAGCTCCTTTAGTTCTGTCCTGAACTTGCTGCCACTCAGACAGTACAGGTAGAAGTTGATGCCACTGTTGCTGTACCACAGCAAATCCATGACAGCGAAGACTAAACGTCGCAAGGCTTCGGTCTCATCACTTACGTTCTCACCGTCAAACACATACGGTTTCATCAGGAGGTAGACGCAGATCGGACCTGTTAGCGACACAAAAGTGAAAGACAGAACTATCAAAGTCAATGTCATAGACGAGGCTGTCTTCTTACGGAAGGAAACTTGCTGCTTGTCTCCGACATTCAGCCTGTGATGGGCCTCTTTAACTGACGTTACAACGGTTTTGAGAAGAACCATGTTGGATCCCAGCAAGATGATGAATGGAACAAGGGAGAAGACCAGCAGGTCGACCCAGGACCAGATGCGGTCAAAAAAGCTTAGATAACCGTTGGTCACTTTCGCGCAGTCTCAAAAGAACGTGTCGTTTGAAGATTTGGTGACAACGACTCCCCAGCCATATAAAATATGCACGTGGATCAGCATCAACGTGCCGCTGAGACCCAGTACAACGACGATTGATCTTTTAAGCGTTATGAGCGAATTTACACGATGCGGCCACACGACCGACGTCGCTCTCTGCAACGTTACAGCAACGAGCAGCCAGGCGCACGCAGCTCCACTAGTGTAAATAAACCAGACAACTATTTTACACATGGTGTTACTTGACCTGGTGATGTTGACCTTGAAGAGATTAGTCATCCACTGCACAAGGAGGCCAGAATAAAGCAGCAAAAGATCTGAGATTGCCAGCGCTACAAGATATACTGAAATACTCGACTGCCTCTTTCTGCTCAGCCTGTGATGAACCGCGATAGACATGCTGTTCCCGAATGTTCCGAGGATCAGAATTATAGGAGGTATAACTGTCCAGGCCAGTCGAGCAGCTTTTGAGAATAGGATGTCGTCAGCACTGGCTACCTTGTCTTGGTTTCCTGGATAACCTTTATCACTTTCCGAGACGTTCATCGTTTTATTTTCGTACGAGAAAGATTGGTTTTTCTTAATGTCATTGGCAGAAAAAAGACCAGAGGACATGTAGACCCATTTATTAGGTCCTGTGCATGTAGGCTCTATTGATCAGGTAAATTGTTTCTAACCATTCCTTTCAAGTCACATATTCCAACTTAATATTTTCGTGCAGTCGCCTTAAAAGCTATAAAGCGATGCTCAAAGCAGGTAAGGTAGGCTTCATCTATAAACAATTTATTATCTACCAAAATGGTTTCAGCTTAATTGAAATAGAGTTGAAATCTTGTTCTCTCTCTTTCTCTCCGGACACCGTATTTCTAATCTCAACCTAACTCCATTCATTCTACACTCTAACATAAATGCCACATTAGTAAAGACTTTAATGATGACGATAATGACAATGACGATGAGGACGAGGAAGAGAGGTTGTCGATGACGAAGAAGACGACAGACGCGATACTCACAGTCGAAGACTGACCGCGCATGAATGTAACTCAGTTCATGCCATTTTTCCTCTGAATTTAAAATTTATAAAGACTATTTTAGGTATTAATAGGTACCATAATAATGGCAGCTACACAGATATATTACAAAAATATGTGAGGCATTTCCTTAAATTCTTTTTTGCCTTTCTTTTGCGTACCGCCAATTATTCTGATTATCTTTTAAATACTACGTCACAAAGCGGTTTGGTTTCTAAACAAAGAAAGACATAGTGGCTTTGCGTGACATTTATCTACATTAATCAAAGTTTACTCTTAGTGGATAGAATTTTAACAAATAATTTTATTATATTTCACGATTCTCGAAAGCTTTAATACAAGCACCGAGAAAGCATGATGGTACAGAACAAAGTATTTTAGGTGCCGTTTTACATTATTGATTTACCGTATCAGGTGCTGCCTGAAAACCATAAATTCCTTCACATGAATATTCAGTCTATTACATAAATCACTGAAAACGAATAATGTATTTTCATGAATTTCTTTAGAAGAGGATCGATATTGCAGACGACCAGAGCTTATCTGGTTTTCTAGGGCATTGTTAATAAGCTTCATTTTCGTGACGAATGTCACTGGGGATGAAAGAATCTTCGAAAAGAGTATAAAATGATTAGTTTCTCTCAAGGATGTTACAAACTTCTGTTTCAGTCTCCGTGGTACTATTCGACTGACAATGAAGGTGAGGCCTTATTATTGGCTTTTTTTTGTTGTTGCTTACTGACACATCCTATCTTGGTATAATCGACGGCTGCACATAGGTATTTACTAATAATCACGTTCCTAACATCAGCAGAAGCCAATGCACTCACACTGTTCAAACATTAAAGTGAAATGGTCAATAGTAACATTTCTAGTGTATCCTCGTGAAGGACCAGTTCTTTAGTTTTAGAAACACGGAGTACCTAAAAGCATATCATAAATCGAATCAAATCCGTGAGTAACATTTTTGTAATGAAGGAAGTGTAGATTTACATTATTTGTATTAATGAGAGATAATGATTTTTACTACGCGCTGCTCATGTACAGATCACGAGTAAGATGTCCGCACACGCCAGACACGTACAGTCAATCCAGGGATGAACGAGAATCCGTCAAATCCCTACTTCCGGACCTAAATCTTATTCACTTGTGTGTTTTTATATCTATGAAAAGGCTCAAACCGCTCACCCACTCCAACCTTGGCTCAATGTGCAGCTGTAACATGCAGATGACAGTCAGCAGGTTGTGTCTTATAAAACGAAGTACGGAACTTGTTGTGACGAGGTTACAATTAATAGTCGCTTCTTAATTAATAACTTTCTGAATGGGACAAACTTTGGGATCATTTAGTGCTTTCACTATTGTGTTTCAAGTCTTTTCCATCGTTTCAACTTTTCTGAAATGTTTTGTGTACCTCTTCTGTCACTTTATTTTCAGTTGGTGTAGAATCGCATTTTATAAGGTGATGCTGTTATTGCTGTGAAACTAGCAATCTAGCTTTTCTTCTAAAAGGATATGTGTGTCATAAAGTGGTCTAGTCGCATTCATTCACACATAAATTCATGACAGAACTTCGAAGAATTTTAAATTTAGGCTTTTTTTTCAAGAATATTGTCGGTCGTCACAATCTCTTACGCCAGTCCAGCGTGTAAGGGGTAGGTCGGGGTAGCGGGCCGAACGTCCGTTCCTCTGATAATGCCGGCTGATGTCATTACTCCGTGATATCAATTTCAATTAACTCTGACCATAACTTACTAATGCTACACTATTCGTACTGGAAAGAGCTGTAGTCGGAGTACAGTGGTTGGCTGAAAAGGGATTTGCCGGACATTTCCTCGTCTCGGTGACTGCTGGTGGCCGTCTTCGTGTCGGAGTTGTAGTGCGCTAGGTGCAGCAGAGTAGATTAGTGCCTGTATAAAAGGCATGATGCCAGACCAAACGTTTATCCCCGTTCTGTGAACGTTAGAATTCGGGTGTACCACAAACTGTAGTGGGTTTTATGGTGTTTTGTTTTGGTTGTTCTCTGCTGAGCGAGATGCGTGGCACTTCTCGTCGTGTGGCGAAGAAGCGACGCTAGAAACCTGCACCGAGGAGGAGGAGGAGGAGGGGCGAGACGAACTGTTCGTACAGGACTGCACAAGACGTCGACGAATAATTCAGGCTGAGTGCCATCGTTTTCGTGCATTCCCGTTAGACGCTTATTTGTGCTAGCCTTTGTCGGGCCTCTTTAGAATATACTTGTTTTCTTTTGTAGGCGCTGCGAATCGGAATCGGTTGGTATTGTTGCTCGTCTCCGGTGATCGAGATTGAACGTTGTGTGCGTTGGGTGTGAGCGTGCTTGTGAGTGTGCGTCGGTGAGAGCCCACAAGTGACGGCACCGCGACAAATACGACGGTGCACACACTCGCTAAAGGCATCAAAGAAACAAAAGACAAAAAAATGCAGTGTAGCGTTCACAGTCAGCAAATACAAAAAAAATCTACTTCATCTTATTTTACTTTCTTCAATACAGAAAATTTGTCGTCTTTTTGAAGTGATGCGGATAAACAGCACAGCGGTAAAGCTTTTTCCACGACAGAATCGTTCAAAAATTAACCCTAAGACCTCTCTATGGGCGTTTGCTTACAGATGATAGAGGCTTAGCTGCTAAGTCAGCGTAAGGAAAAAAAGGCAAAACAAAACAAAAAAAATAAACAACAAATTGTATGATATCTATATAATAAAAATTAACCAAGAACAAACAAATTTTAAACTGCTTTAAATCTGACAGTTATGATATGGCTATGGAGAGTTGAAATATAAATAAGATATTCAGCCTTTTCTCTTTACGGTTAATAGTTTCTTCCTTAACCAGCGGATCAATGCAGCTTTTGGAGTGCAAATAATCTCCGAAATCGTAAAGACTATGTGAGATGTTACAAACACTAAAAGGAAAAGTTATCAACTCGTTTATTTGAATACTTATACCTAGCTGACCAATAACAAAATGCATGTAATTAACATGACCAATATATTTCAACTGTGATAATTTAAGGCTAAGATAGAGTGTCACAAACCTGCTATCTATTTAAAACAAATTATGTTGCTTTGATGAGAACGGAAAGCGCTGGCGGATGACAAGCGTTTTGCGTGAGTATGAGCGTCTCATGCTCTTTGATGTAACGGTGTTATTAAAGATGACATTTGTATAAATGTTGATGAATAAGTTTGAGAAAAAGAGTGATTTTTGCTGCAAGTTGTGTGTCCTTGACTGGAACGGAGATAATAATCTGACTGTTTTAAGTGCTTACCAGACAGATAAACCTGTACATTATTTATGTGAAACCTGCTGAGATTTTTTCTTTTATTCTGGTATCATCCTGTGTTCGTCGTTGGCTGGTGCGCTGGAACTAACCGAATGTGTGTATCGGGGATTTTTGGTGGAGCACCGGCCCTGACGACAGAGGCTTCAAAAGCAGAATGCATGTAAATGAACTTTAATCAAAGACTTCTACCGCGAAAAGGGGGGATTTACTGATATGTGTTTTCAGGTATAGTTATTATGCATTTTTGCTGATTATTTTTTCTAATTTTTTTATAAATTCATATTTTTGTTGGCGTTTTGATCTAGCGTATACGGCTGTAGAGCCGTAAATAACAGCGAGATTTAATGTGCACAAAACAAGCATACATGCGCAAGTCCAGATATATCCCATAAAACCTCAAAATACCGTCGTTTTCAGTTATTTCAAATGACTATTAAAAAAAGTTAAAGACAGCGATGCCAAAACATGTGCACACGCGATCTGCAGTCGACCTCCTGCCTGCCGCCAGTAACGACTACAGCGCTGCTCCTACATCTCCCACTGTCTCCCCCATCAGTTTCTACTACTGATAAATAGACAACAACCCTTATCGTCACAGTAGGCTAATGGCAGAGGTGCATTTATAAGGAAGGACTATGGTAGATTTGTTCCACAGAATATCACTTAAATACCTTCGTTGGCATGAAGGCTGCGTGCGTTGTCAGATTATTTATGAGGAAATTCAATTTAGAGGAGGTCCCCCAGGCTGAAAGAGAGCACAAGATACCAAAGAAAGGAGACCTTGGTGACTGTAATAACTGGAGAGGCATCACATTGCTATCCCTCATTAGCAAAATTTTTAGCCGTATAATCCTCCAGCGCATTACAGCAACAGTAGACTCCATACTCCGGCAAGAACAAGCTGGCTTTCGTAAAGGACGATCATGCATCGACCATATCTTTGTGCTGCGACAGATCCTGGAACAATCGCAGGAGTGGAACAGCCCCCTGTATATGGCCTTTATTGACTTTGAGAAGGCATTTGACACCCTACATCGTGCCTCTCTATGGAAGATTCTACGTCACTATGGCATCCCAAGGAAACTGGTTAACATCATCAAGTCCTTATACGAAAATTTTGAATGCCAGGTCATCCACATCAACCAGCTGACTGAACCCTTTAGAGTGGACACAGGTGTCAAGCAGGGGTGCATCCTGTCACCAATACTGTTCACACTGGTCATTGTTTGGCTCATGCGTCGAGTCACACAGTGAAGTCGACAGGGCCTACAGTGGACTCTAACCACAGTCTTAGAGGATCTAGACTACGCCGACGACCTAGGACTGCTATCCCATAGGCACCAAGACCTTCAAGACAGGACCGAAAACCTTAGTAAGACTGCCTGCATGATAGGACTCATAGTCAACCCTAAAAAAACACAAGTCCTAAGAAACAACAGAACAAACAATAACCTTATCACAATCAGCGGGAGTCCACTAGTGGACGTAAAAGAATTTGTGTACCTAGGCAGCAAGGTGACAGCAGATGGTGACTGTGAACAGGAGGTCAACACCAGCATCAGCAAAGCCATCCAAGCTTTTGCATTGTTTAAGCCCATCTGGAGCTCCACTGGCCTCAGCAGCCATACAAAGATCAGGATCTTCAAGAGCAACGTCCTCGGTGTTCTCCTATATGGGTCAGAGTGCTGGAAGACCACAGCCTCCATCGAGAAAAAGCTAGAAATGTTTCAAACCAAGTGTCTTCTGGCCCAACACCATCTCAAAGGATGAACTGCCCGAGAGGGTGGGGATTGCACCTTGGCAGAAGCGATCCATCTGCGGCGCTGGCTATTGTTAGGTCACGTATGCCGCATGCCTCCAGACTCAATCCCCAGAACAGCCCTGCGATGGAAACCACAGGGAAAGAGGAACAGAGGGAGGCCCAAAGAGACGTGGAGGCGATCCATCGAAAAGGACCTCAAGAACAGAGGCCTATCACTCGAGACAACCCCCGAAACAGCAGCAGACAGAACCAGATGGAGGTTCCTTGCTGTCGCCTCACGTGCCAGACGACACAAGGAGGACTGATTGATTGATTGATTGATTGACAACTTAGAGGGCAACCAAGAGGAAAAAAAAAGAATTCCAAGGACTCACCATCAGCAGGTAGGATCGCAGAAATGATCAGAAAAAAATGAGGATATCATAATGCTGCTGCTGCTGCTGCTGAGGACAAAGACAATAAAAAAGAGAAGTTTAGTTAAGAGCCGGAGATTTCCTAACCCCGTTGATGTCCACGCCATCCAGTCCTGGATGCCCAGAAGCTTCTTTACTCTGAATAAATATGTGAGTCCTGAAAGTTATTTTCCTCCTTTCTCCTCTCCGGCTGTTTGGCAAGAAGATCAGTGTTCGCAAAGTTTCTAATGAGGCCTCGGCAAAATATTATTATTATTATTATTATCACAGAGCACGAATATCGCACAGAACAGCAGCAAAAGCATACTCTCTGCACTGACCAATGACTATGAAAAAAACTGAGATTTAAAACTCTGGCTAATAATAACGTTATTGTAACGGGGTTCACTCCACCCCGGAGGCACCGGGATTGATCTCCAGAATATCCGCCGCTCAAAATATCTGGTGACCGCTCGATCTGTCGCACCGAGAGAACGTGTGGAGTTAAGAAGGAAAGAAATTAAGACAGAGAAAATAAGAAATGAGTGTAACTAATTTGCACTTCGTTACCCGACATAAGCCGCTGCTCCTTTTACCCGATATACTGAGCGACATGTGCCTTTGTTTACTAAGATAGAGAGCAGATATAGATAATGACAAGATAGCAGCGGATAAAAAACATAAGATCCTAATTCATAACATACAACACTACTTTATTAATTCTACTACAACAATTAAACACACGCATCCACTCCCTAGCCTTAACGAAAAGCCCTGCATCTACAATCTAAGATCTTACTTTAAGAAGCTGACGTCCTCCCTCGCAGCCCTCGTCAACACGCATGACTGTCATAACTACATCGCCGTCTCTCTGACGTGTATGAGTAAAAAGAAAGCAAGTCATGCCTTTCCTGTTTTTATCACGTGTTCTGGATGTCGTTTATGGGATGCGCACCCTCCCTTCCTGCTAACTGACCAGTCAACCGACCATATATCATGGCCAAACCCTACCCCGTGATATTATGATACAGAACACAGTCAGCTACTGAGCCACATTTTAAAGAATAATCGCCAAATTTGGGTTAATATTTTTCGTCTATGGAGATGTAACAGACTGGTTGGTGTACGATGTTGGATGGGGGTTGGCACTAAAGGAAAAAAATCCATCGTGTAGAGCCATCTGTGATGTCGTAAGCTGAGACGGTCAAACACACCTAGCGTAATGGTACTTGGTGAGTTAGGTATATTTCAACTTAATGTAACTGCAAAAATTAGGATACTTTATTTTTTTATATAAATTGGTCAACTCTTTCAATGCGCAAAGTATTCTAGCATTGCTTATTGGTTTACGCGCAAAATACATGTGAATAATAGAATCCATTTAGATTACATAATTGCAGTTAAAGATTTGCTGAATAGTTTCGGGATGTCCAACAGGAGAACTTAAAAATCTCCCCTAACTGTCTTAAGTGTAAGGTTAAAAGATGTTTATTTGACATGTATAAACAAAAATGGTTCTCTGAATTGTACGAGAAGGATATATATATATTGGAATTACAGAATGTATAAAGCTTCTTGTTCCTATGTAACATACATTACTTTATTAATTACATAAAATAATAATATCCGAGTCCAGACTAAACTATTTTGCAATGTACCAAGATCACAGCGACACTGTACTTAATGTAAAGCCTGTGATATTGGAGACGAACTTCACTACATTCTAGTATGCGATTACTTCAAGAATGAAAGAAAAAGATTAATTCCTAGATTTTATTTTAAACACCTGAATGCAGTTAAATTTAATAGTCTCTTCTGCGCCACTAAAATGCATATACTAAAAAAACATCGAATTTATTAATATTGTTTGTGAAAGTTTTGCTAAATAATGTCATTATAGTTACCTCATGGTAATGCGGTACAAAGTTATTAATATCTTAACCATTGTTAGTATCATTGATATGTTTTCTTTTTTCTTATAAGACAGTTTTGTATTTACTTGTATTTACTTTTATTTATCTTTTATCTGTGTGCGTGTATTCAAGCTTTGTATGGGTGACCTGTTGATTGTGCATAGTTAAAATTTCCCAATACCCCTCATGTGGTGAATGAATAAAATAAAATGTCAAATGTCAAATATGTCAAACTACAGTCTGCCTCCTGCTTCTCTCCCCTCCAACCCCCACACTCCTGTTTGACATGTTCCGCTCCACCTACATAGAAATCATAGAAGTCTGTGTTCCGCACCAAATGAAGACACTTAGACCGACATTTACCGACTATTATTCTTCAGACAAGAATGCCAGGCAGTGCCTTATATCCCGTTGAGACGAGTTGTTAAAACTCTAGAACTGAAGGATTTTGATTTTTTATTCATTTCCGAAAGACTTTAAAACTGTATCAATGTGAGTTCACGAAAATCAACAATATTTCATAGACATTCAAAAAATTGTGAGGTGTTTTGAACCATACAAAGCCTGCTACAGCTTAGAAAAAAAATTTGAAAGGTACAAATTAAGTCCTTCCATACTAGCAGACTGTGCCAAGACTGCATTGAAAACTCCTTTTCTGTAAAATGAGTTCAAAGAGGACACGGAAATTATTTGAAGACCTTTTTTCTGACTCCCAGTAACATCAATGTTCATTGCACGTGCATCGCTCCGGTGGCTTATGATACAAATCATACAATGCATGTTACGTGAAGATGTGAAATGTGTCCGTTGGGCTCTCCCCTTGCCATTTCTGCCACGAACTATTAGTTCCTGAAAATATACTTCTATATATTGCTAGCCATACCCCCAAAAAAGAAAGCGATAATTTTTTATGAATACCAGGAAGTAATGATGGGAAAGCTACACCTCGCGTAAAGGAAGGACCAGTGGTCCATACAGCTCAGCTAATGACGCTGGTGATGGAGGAACTGGAAACTGTGTTCAGGTGCTTCTTCGCATGGACAAAGAACTCGATTTGTAAAAGTTTTCGGAATGTATGGAATTAAAATGGGGGTGGGGGCTGGTCATTTGATTTGACTTCGCAGTGCGTAGCCTGTCATTTTATGACCTGTCCAGTGGCAGAGGAAAAATGCAGAGAGCTTAGCGAGGTGACATTTATTAGAGCGAGTTTAAAGAAGCAAGTCATATTCATTGTAAATGACAATGTCAATATCGCGTCTCTAATAGTTTAGGCCTGATGAAAAATGAAACAAAAAGTTGTCAGCACACCCGAAGTCCGTCCAAGAGAGCAAACAGATTAGAAACTATATGCCTTTGTGTGTTTATTTTTGGCACGTCCCTTACAAAACAGTGGGCAAGGAAGAAAAAATTGGATAAACTGACAAAAATACACGAAGCAAATAAAATGGCCGGCATCAAGGTTAACGATTTTAAAGTAGTTGAAACTTGTATGTCATCATCTAGTGAAGGAAGAGATATGCTAGTCCTAAAATTCGTCAGGAAGTTTATGATTTCTTTCGTGCTGCTTGAGACGGGTAGCCAGCTGAGTAAATATATTTTTTAGTTCTGATCTGAACTTACTGCCGGTGAGACAGTAGAGGTAGAAATTGATGGCGCTGTTGCTGTACCACAAACAATTGATTATAGCATACACGAATCGATTCACGGCTTCCCTCTCTTCATTGACATTCAAGTCATCAAACACGTAGGGCTTCATTAGGAGGTAGACACAGATCGGGGCTGTTAGTGTCACAAACGTAAACGATAAAATCATCAAGGTCAAAGTCATAGACGAGGCTGTCTTCTCGCGGGAGGTAACTTGCTTCTGGTCTCCAACGCTCAACCTGTGGCGGGCCTCTCGTACTGACATCACAACGGTCTTGAGAAGAACCGTGTTGGACCCCAGCAAGATGGCGAACGGGACGAGGGAAAAGACCAACAGGTCGACCCAGGACCAAATACGGTAAAAAAACTGAAAGTAGTCTTGGGTAAGGATGGTACAATGTTGTGTAAACGTGCCGTTTGAGGTCATGATTTCAATGACTCCCCAGCCAAATAAAAGATGCGTATGGATCGTCATCAATGTGCCGGTGAGGATCAGTGCAAGAACAATCGACCTCCTACGTGTTATGAGCCAATTTACACGATGCGGCCACACCACCGCTGCCGCTCTCTGTACCGTAACAGCAGCAAGCAGCCAGGCGCACATAGCACCGCTTGTGTAAATGAAAAAGATAAGTATTTTACACAGAAAGTTACTGGCCCCTGTTATGTCGTAACTATAAAGGTTGTTTAGCCACTGCACAAGGAGGCTAGAGTAGAGTAATATAAGATCTGTTACAGCAAGTGCTAGGAGGTAGACAGAAATCGCAGACTTTCTCTTCTTGCTTAGCCTGTGATGTACTGCAATAGACATTGTGTTCCCAAATGAACCAAGAAACAGAATCAACGGCGGCCCTGTCATCCAGATCAGGTGAGCGGCTCTTGAAAGAGGCAGATTGTCAATACCGTTTGTAATGTTCATTTTCTCCTTAGCGTCCAGGCTGTAGGGTCGCTAAAAAGATTAAATATTTTCAATCTAAACATTTCTTTTTTTTATATTTCTATGATGTCTTTGTCAGTTTAGAGGTCTGCCTCATTCTCGTGGTAGTAATCTATCTGCTGATCACTTTGAAATAACATTTCTAACGGCACGCTCAGTTGTATATTATAAATTTCAACTGAATCCTTACTAACTCACTTCTTATGTACTTAAAATAAACCTACCCATTGTTTAAAAAAATTAAAGTAGAGATTGTCCAGGTTTCAATTTTATCTGACAAAGGCTTTGTATCTACTTCCGGCCAAAAGGTAACATAACAACGCTTAATTTTTATGATTATAAAAATTAGCTCTGAGTGATTTGGAGTCGCAGTTTAACAGAACCACAGTCCTGCAAAGAGAAACAAAAAATTATCTCAACAGTGACAATGATGATAGAGATAATGCCAAATGGCAATGATGAAAATGTAATGATGGTAAAGCCGGTGGGACATCACTAAAGCAATGTTAAGGGTCATGTGTTCACAATGGTATGAGTCTTGAAGAAAACCTAAGAAAAGACTCAGAAGAAGAATGGCCACGAAAAAGAGTATGAATATTAAAGTAATGTACTCACATTCACAAGAGGCTACAAAATGGCCACTCTCAGCCCAACAAACGTTTTTATATCTAAATATGAAATCAATAGTTAATATACAATTATATATTCTACCTGACTTCCAGAAAAATAAAAAAATCCTGCTGTTTTATTTCATTAACCTATGTTTCATTCGTGTTTTTAGCCAGTTAAGTGAAGGAAAAATAAAATAAGAAAAATTAATAAAGTTTAAAGCTGTTATTTCTAATATTTTGTGCCAGCATTGATTGAAATATTAAGTCCAAGACAAAAATATTTCAGAGTCGACGAATAAATAGTAAGTAAAATTTTCGAGTTTTATTAGCATTTTTAAATTTAAAAGGCATAATTAATTGACGAAAAAAGGACGAGGAAAGGATATAGACAGAAATATACAATTTTTTCATTCTTTTAGTAAAAATATACCTTTTAAGCTCTTAGAAAGTCAATAAAACGATTGGAGATACAGATAGGACGGGCTTTGAAATTGTGAGGAGTGAGTTATATTTTTGGGAAGCATAAACAGCGGATTCTTAGACTTATTAAATAATGTGCGTTAAAAAAACATATAAAGCTTACATTTTGTATTTTATTATCTTCGACTTGGTAAGTTAATTAATTTGATTTCTGACATCGTAAAGGACTAAAAAGCTAGTGCTTCCTTGAATAGTCTCTTATGTGATTATTGTCAAGGGAAGCCCCTCGACCATCTATTTTTTCCATCGATTTTTCTTATCAATCGTTCCCTGGAATGTGACATACCAGAGCAAAACAAACCACGCCATTACCAAGACTGCCAATGTGTGAGTCGAGTTATTCTCCGCCAATTATTTGGTTTACAACTTTCTCGACAAATCATATGACTTAGTTCTGTGAGTTTCCTGGTAGGAATCTTCAGGTGTGGAGCATTGTGTAAGGCGTTTAGACGCCCATACACCTAGCCGCTCTCTGTGACAATATTAGCAGGCTTCACTCTCTCTCTCTTCCTTTTCTCTCTCTCTCTAACTGTGACTAGTCGTAAGGGGGATATGACAAGTCGCAGCAATGGTGAAGGTGCGTCTGTGGAGCTATCCTGTGCCCCTTTCAGTAGGTCTCCCATCTTGCACCGTCCTCTCCTTGATGTTGGTCAGCCATTCTTTTTCTACATGTCCCGTCCAAGTCCTCCTACACATTCCTGGGCTCATAGTTATGAAGCTAGAGTAAGTCTTTTCCCCAGGACAAAGTTATATAGCGGTGTCCAGACCCGGGGACACCATTTCATGTTTATTTATCGCAGAGCACCTTTGTCACGCTTTATAAGTGCAGCTCTAGGGGTAAAACGTCATCTTCAGGTCTAGAAACCGCTATATAAATTTGGAAACAACCCCATGCTGCCCCAGGACAACGCCTTACCCTTGCTTCATAACTAGACCCCTGGGTCGGGTGTCGTATCGAACGACATTCCCAGGTTTCGTCGCTTGACGTTCCTTGGGACCAGCCAGGGGGACGACTGTACTGCGAACATATTCGAATGCCTGAATCGTCCTCTCCGTTTCAAATAACAGGGCCTATGTTATACCGCATACCGCATGATGGGAACGACCAGGGACTTGTATAACTGGACTTTCGTTTTGAAGCGTAAACCTCTTTTTCCGGATCTTGGACGGCCGCACCACTGCTGCCGTCGCTGCTGTTATTCTTTGAAGAATGTCCGCCACGCAACTGCCATCTTTAGAGACCGTCGCACCCTGCCTTGGCAGACCATTCTAGCAAAGAGCTCTCCAGCTTTGCCATTGAGGAGGAAGGAGCGTACAGCAAATTGTTCGGACTATACCTTCTTCAGTGTTATAATTTCCACATCACGTGCCATAGCCCCTCTTGCCACACTCTGTCGAAGGCCTTCTTAAAGTCAATACAGTCATGGTACAAATCTTTACCGCGCTGAAGGGATTTTTCGATCAGGACGCGTTTGTTGAAAATTTCTTCAATTGTGCTCCTGCCGGCTCTGAAACCGACCTACCCCTCCGCCATCGGCGTGAGACGATTATGGATCACTTTCAACACATCTTTACTTGGGTGACTGATCAGGCATATCGTACGGTAGTTCTGGCACTGGCTTTGGTTTCCCTTTTCTAGCATGGGTATGACCAGTGATCGTGTCCATTCTTTGGGCCTCTACTTGGTCTCCCAACTTTATTTCATCCACCATTGACACTCTTAGTAGTTTTTCGTAAAGCGTTTTAACTGAGCCCGCCTCTGTAGATAAAGGTGCTGTACAAATCAGCACTGTTAATGATATTATTTGATACACAATCTGCAAGTCGTAAGCCCTCATATCAAATGCAACGGAAAATACTATCGATATAAGTGAATGCGACCAAGAGTATGAAAAATAGTTCTTTGTGGATTAGGATCCTACATGGCCTTGCAACGAGAAACAAAATTATTCTAACGTGATATTTAATTAATTAGTATTGTACGCAGGTAGGCATGAACATCTATATATATATAAAATAATGTCAGGAGTCAAATCTGTGCAGGATATGTTGGCGCAATACATAATAAAAGCAAAGTTCAGCTTTAAAATTTAGTAAGTGAATGACGTGACTAACTTAGGAAGAGTTTCAGATTTGTGCGACTGCGAACAGTACACATACTGAGAATAACAAAGACAACTAGAGGGACGGGATGGTAGCCCCTGCGCTCAGGCTGGTGGTAGTCAAGCTCATTTTAGTCTCTTGTTAAGTAAATTGTTGTACATTTTTATTCCTTTTTCACAACCATTGTTGATATGTTGTTGAGTAAATAAATTTTGAAAAAGGAATTACGTCTCGGCCTTTTTCATTCTCCACCGCCCCTTTTTACCCTTGCTGCCCTGCCTGCCTGTACTATTCTATTCTCTCGCTTTCTTCTTTTCTCTATTATTTCATATCGTAGCGAGCCAGTAAGATCCCATTATAATCTGGTGGAGATACGACAGTCTTTACTTCAAACTTTGCCAGTGGTCACAGAGGGGGGAAAACAGCGGGTATGCATAATGAGAGAGAGAGAGAGTACTGTGGAAAATCAGTACAAAGAGATGAAGAACGGCGACAATGAAGATGACAACTACGAATAAGATGATCATGATGATGTGGAGAAGAAAGGCGATGACAGTGAGAATGAAAACGAAGAAGAAGACGAATACTGAAACTTTGGCTCACATTCACAAAAGGTTCAACATGTGTTACATTTTAATTAATGTCGACAGTTTATTTTCAAAAACATTTTAGATTCGAAGAAGAAAACAAGACTAAAATAACTAATAACTAATTGTCTTAACAGTTTTGGAGGAAGAATACAGGCAGAAATGGATCTTTTTCACGCAATAGTTGTACTGGAAATATTTTTAAATTCTAAGAATGTCATTACAAAGATTAGTGACAGAGGAGTGCTGGATATTTTGGTAAAATACATGAATATGTCACCGATTTAAAGAGGCCGATTCCACGGTGGAGTTTGTATGTTTGTGTTTTTATATCTCAAATCATGGTAATTATATTTGTTTGGTTTTTTGTATCCAGGGGTGTTAGGATTTTCTAGAGTAGTCTTTTTTCATAAATAGCATGATCGAGAATTATTCATTTACGTGATTTTCCGCTTTATTCATAAACTAAAACACGGGACATTTTGTTGATTTTACATATACCCCCTCAAAATTCTCTCTCTTTCTCTCTCTCTCTCTCTCTCTCACACACACACACACACACACACACACACACACACACACACACACACACACACACACACACACACAAACACACACAAACACACACACACACAGATCGTTGTTAATATGAATCAGTAGCGAATTATGACATCTCATGTTTCAGCAGAGAATCACCATATGAAGCTATAACCAAAGAGGTCACATTCAGCATTTCAAATTTTATCCTGAGGCCTAAAAACTCTCAAAAGAACCTCGTGGAGCAGGAGGCTTGCACGAGAGAAAAAAAGTTCTTAAAGAGAATTAGACAATCCTTTTCTATAACGTCTTTATCATAACTTATCAAGAACAATTTGTACATTTACCTAGTTGCTAAAGAGATTCATTCTTTTCCAGACCTGCCTAACCTCAAATTCCTTAACCGCAGCATTTCTGGTACACGAACAACTCGTGTCAAAGTTCACTTTTTTTCATTTGTTGTACAATTTCTACCGTTCATATAATTGTTCATGTACTTGAATACTTGACGCTAATGGTGTGGTAGAAATGTATACAAATACATTTATTATTCTTGCTATTACTATTTTTAAAACCATATATCGATGTAAGTGAATGAAGGTGATCCCCTACTATAAACGTACAAAAACGTGTACGTAAGTGTCATTGTGTGTGTGTGTGTGTGCGCGCGTACATGCGCATGCCGCGTGCGCGCGCAACTAAAAGAGAACGTAAGAGCATGTGTAATACAAGTCCCTGGTAAGAGGAAGAGGGATTTGTGTAAGAATTGAGTATGCTGCACGTCTGTGCTCGTAAACATGATTATAATTATACAGTATGTGTTACAGATGTATTACTTGTACTTTAGCCGACTGGTCACGAACATTCGATATTTCCAAATGCATTGCATCAACACCTACAGAGAGAAGGGCGCACAATTTTTAAGTTTTCGAAGCACGAGTTCTTTTTGAAACTCTCATAGTAAACAAATTTAATATAGGTCTCCCGGTAGAGTCGTGGCAAACATTATTTGATAATGCTGTTTTGTTACAAATGCTCACAATATTTAGAACTATTGATTTATCACTTGCTGCATCTTGGGCTTACAATATCTCAGGAAATGAGAAAGTAAAAATACATAATTTGAATTATTTATCATAAACATAAATTAGAAGATATAATGCTTCTAATGCATATCATGTTACGCGTTGTAATTATGACTTTGCAATTTTTCTTGTTTTCTGTTATGACACATCGCTCTTAGTTCTGCCCTGAATTTACTACCACTAAGACAGTAGAGGTAGAAGTTGATGGCGCTGTTGCTGTACCACATCAAGTTGATGACAGCGAAGACAAAACGTCGCACGGCTTCCTTTTCGTTGCTTACCGCCACATTGTCAAACACATATGGCTTCATCAGGAAGTAGACACAGATCGGACCTGTTAGCGTCACAAATGTGAACGATATAACCATCAAGGTTAAGGTCATAGACGAGACTGTCTTCTGACGGGAGGTAACTTGCTGCTGGTCTCCGACACTGAACCTGTGGCGGGCCTCTCGTACTGACGTCACGACGGTCTTGAGAAGAACGGCGTTGGATCCCAGCAAGATGGCGAACGGGACGAGGGAGAAGAGAAAAAGGTCAGCCCAGGACCAAATCAAATCGAAAAAATTAAGGTAGCCTTGGGTGAGGATCGTACACTGACGTGAGAGCACGTCGTTTGAGGTTCTGCTCACAACGTCTCCCCAGCCGAATAAAATGTGCACGTGGACTATCATCAGGGTACCGGTGATGATTAATACAAGGAAGAGTGACCTTCTAAAAGTTATGAGCGACTTAACACGATGCGGCCACACAACCGACATCGCTCTCTGTAAAGTTACAGCAACGAGCAACCAGGCGCAGATGGCACCACTTGCATAAATAAACCAGATGAGCAGCTTGCATCCAATAGCGCTTGATCCTGCAATGTCGTAATTCAAGATATTGTTTAGCCACTGCACTAACAGGCCGGAATAGAGTGTCATAAGGTCTGACACTGCCAGGGCTATGAGATATATCGATACCGTAGACGTTCTCTTTCTGCTCAGCCTGTGATGAACCACAACAGACATAACGTTTCCAAATGTTCCGAGAAATAAAATAAAGGGAGAGACAACTATCCACACTTGCTGGGCAGCTCTTGTTAACGGTAGCTCGTCAACACTGACTTCCTCGTCGATGCTTCCAATGTCTTTTCTCTCCCTATCTGAGCTGTTCATTTTTCGATTCTCTTTCACCACACTCTGGGTGTTTAGATGAATTCCTAATTATTCTAAAAGTGGACGGCTCAAACCAGGCAGGAGACGAATGAACGTTGACCATTAAGTTCTCGCGTGATGTAGCTGAAAGTGCCACCAGATATTTCACTTTTATAAATGATCAACGCCAGATAGGAAGACGATAAGATATTGCATAACGAAAGGTAACGGCTTTGTCTTTTAGTCCGAAAGGCTCCACCAAGAGCAACATTATTCCTTAGCGATTTCCCTACAGCCGAAAATTGTTGTAATCGGTTTTTATTCATTTCCAGCAGTCATCGTTAAATCCTGAAAAGAGAAGCAAATAATATATTATTAACTACAGTGACGATGGGATGTAGACTATGATACTATTACGCAGATGATAATTCTTTGAAGATAAATTTGGTAAAGCGGTGGATAGAGACGAGATGATATACGAAAGGTTTAAATCTTGTAATATTATTTCCGAGCAGGCAACACAGATCATTCAATCTTGAGAGACATTTTTTTGAAATAAAGAAATAGAGAACAAAAAAAGACTTTAGAATGATCTTACTGTTTATGCTATACTATTCGTGCACAAGATGAGTGAAAACTTTCGATCGCACGAAAAAGAATTGATAATAGAACATCAATGGAAGAGAACGTCAGCAGTGTGTCGGACAGTTTTATAGTCAAAGGAAACGGTATTTTAAGGATTTTAAAAATCTTTTAAAAGAAATCTTCGAAGTTGTTAATCAACAAGAATTTTCATGCACTATAGTTAAAAAAGAATAATAAAAAACATTATGATGGGAGCGAGCAATATTGTGTTCTGTGTGTAAACAACAGACAGGGTCTTCTACTGAGGTCTTCTTCATCATGAAGGACAAAATCATGAGGAAACGGGTGTATAGAAAGTTCTAACAATAAAAAATTTGCAGAGAAACCTGTACGAGCATGGATCATGTTCTCCCTCTACACGTCCTTGTTTCACGTTCTATATAATTTTTGAGCAACTGTTGAGTTGAAAGCCTTTAAGTCCTTCCTAAAAAGGAAAGAAAAAAATGAAATGATGATGAATAATGTTAATTACGAACTTTGAGAATAATGAGACAAATACTAAACAAGACAGACAAGTATTATGTTATTCATCTTCCTAAACAATGTACTTTTCGGCGCAAATGTCCAGTTTATAAGCAGATCGTGAACTAAAGACATACAGTAGAACACAGCTCAGCTTCCACCGTACATTAACTTTTTTGTGTTTCTTCCTCCCTGTCTACTCTTACTTAGGACGACAAGTTTCTTTATAATAATGCTATTTTATTAACAATGAAACAGTACTCTTTTACTCTTCGAACAATATAGATAATAAATAATTTTTATGGCTTTATTTATAAAAAATAATTTCGTCTTAAAAATTTATTATTTTCCTATCGTGAAAGGTGGATACATTTTAATCTTTTATCATAAATAATATCTATTGATATTAAAACTAGGCCACAAAATTATGAAATAAATGTTGTTTACAGTTCATATTTAACGCGAAGAACAAAAACGTTAATAATTTCTTGTGCGTGTTTTCAAAGTTTTTTTTTCTTGATATTTTCATCGCGTGAAAGTCTTGATACACAGTAAGGTTTAAAAACGCCAATGTCTGGCATCGATATGAAAACTAAAAATTGTCACCTGTTGACTTACAGAATAAAAATAAATAAAAAACTCTTCGGAAAAGATGATGAGGAGAAATCTTAAATTATCAAGAAAATAGTTTATGGTGCATCATGAATTTACTTAATTGTCCATGCCAGTGAACGCATAATAGTGTTAGTCTTTTTTGGTTTGAGATAATGATCAAAGTTTTGAAGACACATATAATTACGAGGAATACAACGTTAGGAACAAAGAAAGTGGCAAAGAATTTCTTGCTTATATCAATCAATTGTTGTGGCGCGATGGTCTCATTAAATGTTACCATGGTGATACATGACTGAAGTTAAAGATTAATCCGCGCTAACCCAGAGCTAGAACGTTTACTTTTTCTTTTGTGTCGACACGCTTCCGGAGGTCTCAGCCACCCGTCCCGCCTGCTACTAGTGACAGTATACTATTCCATAGTTCTTTAGGTGGGTTGAGGCAGTTACTATATAAGGTCATAGACTATAGAGAAAGTTTAATCTATGATAAGGTTTAGCCCCAGTCTATATTTATCTAGGAAATGTTTTAGTTCTTCTCTCTCTCTGGTTTGTTTTCACTACATTCCAACAGTACGTGCGGGGTGCTAAGTCTATCCCATAGGCACATAAAGGGGGGTCTTTGTATCTTAGCAGGTATTCCCCGTTAAGCCTCATTCTGGCTATTTTAGTTTGATCAGACCTTCCGGAGGTCTCAGCCACCCGTCCCACAGCCACTTGCCAATTGATGTGTCTTTCAGTCCATCCAGTTATCCGTCCGTCTCTTTGTCAAGCGTGAACATCAAGCAAAGCAAGTCCGTTATCTGTCACAAATCTGCTGTTTATTTATTTATTTATTTGATTTTTTTTTAATGAGAACGGGAGCGTGAGCAGACAGCTAAGGTTTTGCGTGTGAGTGCGTGGTGTGAGCGTCTTATGGCGGCCGCTTTTTCTTTGACGTAACGGTGTCGTTGAGGGACTATACTCGTAGAAATTGTGAAGATTAAGATTGAGGAAAATAAGAGTGATTATTGGTACCTGTCACGTGTCGTTGACTGGGACGGGGGGGACATAACCACCGTATGAAGGGATACAAATACTGTAAACAGTGGAGTCATTACATATAATGGTTAGCATGACAGACAGTATTGCAAGGAAGTTAGTATAGTAATTCAGGGATAGTACTCTGTGAACAGATATGTTTTCAGAGAGCGTTTGAATGTAGCCTTGGTGTCCGAGTGGCGAGTGTGAAGTAGAAGAGAGTTCCACTGCTTAGCAGCACAGAGGGAGAACGTCCGTTGTCCCCATGTGACTGTCTTTGTGGGATGGAGAGAAAGAATGCGGGAGTCTGATGAGGAACGAAGGTTTCGGGCAAGCCTATGGACAGACAAGATTTCAGTAAAGAAGTTGTTGAGGGAGCCTTCGAAGAATCCATAGCATAGAATTGAGAGCTTGTAGTCTATTCTAGCTTTAATTGGTAACCAATGAATAAGAGAGTGAAAAAGGGCTGTAACATGTTCAGGTTGGCGAGTCCGGAAAACGAGACGAGCAGCTGAGTTCTGGACTTTCTGAAGCTTATCAGTGAGGTACTGCGGACAGGCAGCAAGAAGAGAGTTTAGAACAAATGAGTACGGTACCGAAATCGAGCATTAATTTTTCATTCTCGTTAAGACCTTTGAGGGTTCCCACGCGCTGAACATAACTATAAGAATGCAAACCAAACCAAGTGTAGTCATCTGAATATTCGGATCAAGTATCTACGCATTGACATTTTGTAAAAAAAATAAAAAATAAGGATCTGAAGTGCAGGTTGGATGCCACGATTCATCACAAATGCTAATTTTTATAAACTTGAGGTGCCCATCGTCTGCTGCAAATTCCCATGTCCCCATTAATCGTAGCTTGCTCTGTTTCAAAAATTCACGGGAAACAAAGTTGAGCGCCCGAAACTCACTAAAGTGTAATGCAGTTTTCTAACAACCTTTTAACGACAATCTGTTTCGTAATAAGCACAGACGTTGTTCATATATTGCACCTTGCAATAAACCTGGATCACACAGGAAGAGGTCAGCCATTACTTTGAGGTGAAGGTCATGTACATTACAAACTATTAGCGCCTTAATTCCTTTCTGCCGTATCTTTATGAAAATTCCTTTAGAGAACACGAGAGTTACGAGTTACTTTTTGTTTCTGGAACTAATCTGTCCTATTTTGAAAGAAGAAGCGCCCGGGTCAGAGAGCATTTTGTAGTGCAGACTAACATTACTGAAAGTGGGCGTGGGTTTATCAAGGGACATCACTCTGCATTTCTTTTTGGACTTCCCGCCGAAATCTTGCTAATCTCCCAAATCGGTAGGTTTGATGTTTATTTCTGTTTTAGTTTTTGTGTGCGTTGACATAAGGATCATTTTTATTATGAAAGCTTACTCAAATATTCATAATAAAAACATCGCCCAGCAGGGCGACGTTACTTAAACCGAAGAGAATGCAAATCAAGTCACAATCGCATATAAAATATTGGAAGTGTAGGAGTTCAGTATTTCTAAATCAGTTGCAGGGATCGACTTCATTAAGCATTTACATTTTAAAAACTGTTACTGAACTAAGTAATAAATTTCTTTTATTATTTCAGTTTGGGGATTTTTGTATCATTTTCCCTTTCTCTTTTTTCTTTCTCTAGGCTTACCATTAATTGATTAGCATTATCTTTGCACTGGCAGTCACTACCTATTTAGAAACTTGTGAACAAGTGGCAGAGGACTGGATAAGCTGTGATAACTGATTAACTGTCTCTGAAATGGTGATGCATGTGGAGCTGCAGGCGACATGCAGTGCTTTGGGGTATCTTGAGGGCAACAAGTACATCAAAGAGCCTGACTGTTTAGGTGAGTTATCATTTAGTGTTAGGCCTATCTGTTTTTCCAGTCGAGCGATGTATGTATAGACAGATATGCATTTCTGTTTTATTTAAAGTGAATATGTAGTGTTTCATTATATTTATTTAATAAAATGACCCCAATCTTGCTTTTCAGAAACTGTAAAGGAGCTCATTCGATTCTTGCGCAGAGAAGATGACACTTGTGACATTCGTCGACAGCTTGGGGATGCTCAAATTCTGCAAAAAGACTTGGTGCCATTGGTCAAACAGTACCATAAGGACAAGCCACTTTTTGATGCTGTCATTAGGTAAATCTAAAAGATTTTTATTATGCGGTGAAAAATGAAGCATTGTGCTTTTAAATATAGACTGTCAGTAGCTTTTTTGTTGTCAATGTCTTTTTAGTATTTCCAACAGAGTTAAACATAGACAATAAAGTAGCACTACTACAGAGGATTAGAGAAAGTTAGTTCTACAGAAGAAAGGGATTACATTGCAAGGCACAAGGGACTTAAAATGTCATCTGGACTTTTTTTTTTTTTGATGACTTTTCACCATCCAGCAGGAAAGAATGGTCTCACCCAGAGGATAAGGTGAGCATATTTGTCGGGCCAGATGAAGCAATTAGGGTAGCCATCACCACATATGCTTCTACCATTCCTCCACATGTCAAACCTTTCTTTCCTACCCTAAGGTGGAAATTTGGTCTTTGACTGATTGAATTTCTAAGTGCGCATTTGTGTGGATGGGTGCGTTTTGTGCACGTTGAGTAGCTTCTACTTCTAGCTAGAACTTGATGTCATATTCAGTTAGTCCCCTACTTATGAACGTTCGAATAATGAACTTCTGTACACATGAACACATCCTCAAGCTCAAAAGTAGTTCATAATTATTGTCTTCAAGTTTAAAGTTAACGTGTAAGGATAGTTTGCATGTCCACTGAGTGGCAGCAGCAGGAGGGAGCATGGGTACATGCGTCCAAAACAATAGTTTTCTCTGACTGTACATATGGATTCGGATTCTAACGTGTACTGACTTATGAACAAATGTACATACGAACAGCCCTTTCCTCATTCCAGAAACCATCAAGATGTCAGTATCTTAAAAATACAACACCTTAACCACATTCTGACCAAATTTTATGTTTATACATTAATTAGTTGGCCCATGTCATTCAGAACAAATTTGGTACCCAGTTTTGGGTGATGCTGCTGCCTTAAGAACCCAATCAGGTGGCAGTAAGCATCAGTCCCCCTGTTTCCCGTTACT